>CM046336.1:35510020-36120021 GCA_025403435.1 Artocarpus heterophyllus
AAACATAATTTTTACAATAATTTAAAAATATTTATTTTATAATAAAACATATAAAACACACTAAAAATAGATAATAAAAATTTCTAAAATTAATAAATCTTAACGGATATATTATTTAAGACTCGAGAATATTTTATAAATTACTAGAAATAATGTTAAACATATTTACAGACTCAAAACTTATTTACAAATATTTTAAGACTCCAAAATAAAATCACAGAACTTTATTTTTACTATTTTAATTATTTACAAACTACACAATTATAAAACATATGAAAATGATTCTAAAAATTACTAAAAATATTATTAAACATAAAAACACACTGAAAACATATTTTTAAGTATATTTTTATATAAACATATTAAAATACTAATTAACACACAAATGCTATAATTAAAAGATTTAATGAGAAATGTTAATATAAAATGATTGATTTTAGCCTTAAAAAATATGTATTTTTACAGTCTCATCAACCACAAAAACATAAATTTTTTTTTTATAATTGTCTTACTTTATGCCCTGAAATTTTTAACTTACAATATGTATATTTTTTTTTTTGAAAAGTTCCAATTATACGCTTAATTTTACTTTTAACATACTTAAATTCCAAACTTCAAAGACGAAATAAACCAAAAACCCACCAGTACCATATAATTTAAACTTGTGATTTTATAAACCTTAAGGTTTTAAAAATTGAATTAAACTCAATTAAAATATTTTTGCACTCATATTTTAAATTAAAATTTCAGTCTAATTCATGCCTTCATAATTAAATTCTTTATGAAATGCAAAAGTACTCTGCTTCTGTAAAACAAAAACCTAAAAAAAAAAAAAGAAGAAGAAGCTGTTGCATTTTTTTTCTGCATAAACACCGTTTACATTAATTCCATCTCATAAATGATCCATGTAGGTACTAAAATATCTCGATTAACCTGAATGCGTGATCAATAAGAAAGAGGTAACTTCAGCACAATTGACATCACCAAACAATTGTTGTTTTTTGATTGGCTGGAGCCTGGAAACACCATATCCTTTCACTACCTTACACTTGTCCCGTTTGGTCAACAACTCGCCGCTTATCCTTTCGCCACTTTCACATTTTTCCTTTTACACTTTTTGGTTGTTTTCCATAAATAAATCTTTTATTCACCGAAGTTATAATTGACGCAAGCGCATGCTCACGCCAACTGTCACGCGCATAGAAAGAGGTGTTTAATCTAGTAGTTTAAATTTTAAATAATATATAATTTTTATATATTATAATAAAAAAATTAATGTAAAGTTTTTATATTTTATAGTTTTTAAATTAAAATTAGTAGTTTAAATTACTTTTTTAAATATGATATATATATTTTTTGTTTGAAAATATGTTATTTAAACCAAGTTGTTTATTTGTTTGGTTAGTTGGTTCGAAACATGATCTAAAATTTTATGGTTTGAAATAAAAAGTTTAATAAATATGGTTTAAACTTATAATTTAATACTATTTTCTCAAAAGAAAGGTTTGTAGTTGGAAGTGGTGTTTCAGTATATAGTTAAGATATGGTTAAAAAAAAGAATAAAATCTAAAATTGTACTTAGATTTATAATAAAAAGATATGTTTGAGTAAAAAATACTATGCATTTTGGTTTAAAACTTTCCAAAATATAGATTTGTTAAATCTGAGTTATTTTAATTGGTTTAAGTAGTCAAATTGATGGTTCAAAATAGGTTTAAAAAAGTCAAACGCAATTTTAAATAAATGAACTTTTGGCATCAAAACAAATGAACCATTGAACCTAATGAGAAAGCACAATAATAAAATGGGTTTGAATCAAAATTAACTTGAAATTTTATTATTTGTGAGAGGAAATGGTATAATAAAATTAGTTTGTAGGAAAATTTTATAATTTAAACTAAATCTCAAAGGGCAATATAGTAAGGAAACGGAGGTCTCACATATTATCCATGATATCATGACCACATTTTGCCACATGTAACAAATGAACTGGTTTGGTTCCTGCTAACAGTCACTCATGGGAATCCTATGGGCGGAAGACAAACAAAGAAAAAAAAAACAGTTTTTTTTTTCACTATTGACACTTAATAAATTAGTATATGCGCTTGTTGCAATTTTGTTTAAATATTCATTTTTGAAAGTCTTATTATTCTGATGTTTTTGTTAAAGTATACAGTTTTGATTGTTCTAATAATGTATTATATATTTTAGGATAGATAAAACACAAAATGAAGCGTGAGGATTTTAAGACAGATAAATTGGAAAAAAAATCAGATTAATTTTGAAAAAAAAAAACAAAAATAAGATCTCAAATAGAAATATTAGATTATTCTCAATCAAGATTTATTTTTTTCAAAATATTTTTTGTTCTTTTTTTTCATAGTTTTATCTTTTTAGAGCTCATATTTCTAATAGTAAATGTAGAGAGCTAAAATGAGACATAATTTTGGGTGAAAATAAAAAAGATAAAACTGCTATAATTATTATCCCGTCTGTTTTTATAGGATGTTTGGAAGGGTGTTGGAAACCGTTGATTACAACCACTTTTACTGTAACATATGAGACTTTATACTATAACAATTTTCTTATTGTTATTTTAGTATGTGAAAACTTTATATTGTTTATAGTCGAAAAAGTGGTGAGAACCACTTTTGTCAAACACAAGATTAATGGTTTTTGATGGAAAGAGTTTGTACTAAGATAATGACATAAAATATTGTACTAGATAGGAGGCAAACAAAATGATATATATTAATCGACTTTCCGTTTCCTTTCTCCTGGTCTCTTATTCGCCATACTAGTCATCAGTTTTTCCACAAGTAAATTGATTGAAAGTTTCCCACACTCTTTTTGTGGAGAGAACACTAAAGCAAAAGCCATGAATGAATCTTGCCCTAACGAGGAAACTACGATGTATGTTTCTTCATCTTTCTTTTGTTAATTTTCCTAGGCCCCTTCTATATCCTCTTGTCATTATCTCATATATATATATATATTGCCTTCTTCTTCTCATAAGGCTCAAGGAAAAAATGAGGAAATTTCTTGAGAAGAAAACCCCTTTTTCCAGCTATATATATATATATATATCTATATATAGATATATCTCCTAATAAACTTATCATGCCCTTCCAAGAAGTAATTACTTCTATTGTAACACTCTATCGCTCGAGAGATTGTAGCACTATATCGTTGGAGAAATTAGAGATCGTCCTTAATAACCCTATAAATATATATATATATACACATACATGTGTGTGTATCATGAGAAAACAATTCTATATTTGCCTGTTATTGTTGTGTGTGATTGTATATAAATCATCGTCTTCGGTTTATGGCTGGTAAATTTTCTATTCAAACATAATACTTTGCCCTTCTGTCAATTTTCTTTCCTTTCTTTTTTTCTTTTCCGTGAAGCAAACTTCATTTTGTTCTTATTTATGTAGTTGCAATTATGCAGACTTATATCCTTATCTACAAGTGGTAGATCGTATGTGCAGATCTACTTCGTGCATGTTCATTTATGATCATGGTTTGCAGCTTCGGATGCTGGCTTTTTCTCCCTAGATCTGCTAGATCTTGTGATTTCTGGAGCCAATTATTGTTGTTATTATTATTATTATTATTATTATTATATAACGGTATATACCTTTCTTTCTGATGCACAAGAGTCAGTTCTTGAGAGCCAAACAGTCATGATCAGCTTTTATTTGGGTTAGTATAATGCTAATTAAAATAGGTTAATTCATCGATGACTACAAATAATTATACGTTTTCTACTCTTATCATTAACTATTTCTTTTCTTTTGTAGGTTCATGTAGTTTTTAGTTCTTCTTAATTTATACACACACACATATGTAATAGATATATCTTTCCTCTACTTTGCCTTAATTTTTGTTATTTCCCCCACATCAATCGGTAATAATTCTTTCTAGAAGTATTTTTTCACCAAGTATTTCCTGATCTTGTCCCACTTCTTTTTGCTGTCTATATATAGGGAAACTGAGTGGGAAGAGGAACCCGAAGAAGTGCAAGACATGGACCCAGAAGCTGAAAAATATACCTATAAGTTGGTCTTACCTGAAGATGGATTTGAATGGAAAAAATATGGCCAGAAATTCAGCAAAAACATTGGAAAGTTCAGGTATGTGTAGGTCTTTGGGAACTTGGTCTGGATAATAAAATTGTAGTTCAAACCAGCTGTGATTCAAATATTATAAGAGAAAACAATATAATAAATCGGTTTGAATCATAATTTTATAGTTCAAAAGTACATTCGCATACATGTTTATCATGAGAGTCGAATTAATTTTTCTGATAAACAAAGAAAGAGATAAAACCAACAGAATGAAATTTTAAGCAAATCCAGCTAACTAAGTAGGGCATCTATATATACCAAGCTTCCTATTCCAAAGTCAAAAAAAAAAAAAAAGGCAGGTCCAAAGCTGATAGATGAGGGAAAGGAATTAATTACATTACAATGAGATGTTCATATGTGTATATATTTGTATGTGCGTTGTATATATATATATAGAGAGAGAGAGAGAGAGATATGTATGTATGTGCGTAAAACGCCATGATTATATGATTCATAGTAAATATGTGATTGATATGTGATGAATTTGATCAGAAGCTATTTCAAGTGCCAAAAGAGCAATTGTATGGCAAAGAAGAGAGTGGAGTGGGCAGCCTCGGATGAAGCCAGAAAAGCCAATATAAAGGTGGTGTATAAGGGAATACACAACCATTTTTTGGCTTCAGAAGATAACTCACAAGGCAGTAGTACTTCTTCTTCATCGTCAAGCGCCAACCAGTATAATCTGTTGACTCAAATCCTCAATCGCCGGAAAAATTCATCATCATAAAGCACAAGTACTACTAGTAAATATTATTATATCATAGTGAACATATATATGATGATTGAAATCATCTTGGACTGGTACTATAGTTATGAGATTTATTTGCAACTAAAAGCCCCAAACACGCACGCTTACTCATGAGCTCGTTTATTTTCGTGCTTGTTTATTTATTATATTATCTTGTAGTTATAATCTACTCTTTAAACTTTATCCCGATCGTTAGTTAGTAGCAAATTTGCTAGGCATTTATGTGTATATATCTGTGTTTGTGTGCTTGTATTGTTAGAAAATCTTAGAATAAAGACTCAAAACATGTATGTATATGTTTTTTATAAAGTATTATTTGCCCCTTCTCAGATGATTTTACTTATGAGCTTCTCCCTGCAAAATTGCTTGCAGGACATGATGAAATTCTATTCACACCCCAATACTTCCAAAGGCACCCCAAAATAAAAATACTAATGCTCTAATTGGTATGAGTAAAAGGTGAAGGGAAAGAAAACATTGGAAGGATTTGGGATAGAAATTTATATGATAAGGTGTTTGGTAGAAAAGAAATTAGAATGGAAAGGAAAAATAGGTAGAAGAAATGACATGTAGGTCCCACTAAAATAGATCTCTTCAAATATGGATGGATTTTTTGAACAAAAAGTTTTACAACCGTGCAAATAAAGTGAAGTTATCAATTTTTTCTTCTTTTCCATCAAAATTCTAACAAAAATTTAAGCACCAAATTAGAGAAATAACTAAATAATATTTGGACAAAAGGATAATTGTATTAATAGTAGTTTTTTCATTCTTTTGGTTTTTCTTCCAATACCAAACAAGAAAAGATAAAATTATTTTCTTTCCACCTTTACATACTAAGCAAGTAAAGGAAAAATCAAAATCTTTTCTTTTCTTACAGTTTTCTTTCCTTTATAGTTTTCTCTTTCCTCCCATTTTCTTTCCTTCTTACCAAACAGAGAATAAGTTTCAAATTTATAACTATCTACTTAGAATCTATTGTAGTCCACTTGTACCCTCATGATATTAAAGATAAAAATCCCTTAGAGCAAAACTAATAATAATAACAACAAATTCCACTCTCAATATTTGAAGTTTGTTTGTTTGTTTCTTAAACTTTGAAGATTACGTTTGGGGCCATTATATTTTAGTGGGCTTTCAAGTTAAAACCTGTAACTTCAAAAGGATAGAAGTGGGATTTTCATCAAATACAAAAGTAAAAATTTCTCTGATTTGTATGGCTTTGGAATCTTCTACACTCGACGATAGAAGACGTAATCCCTTTGCATGGCAAACCTGCAGTTAATTGTGTTCTTAAACTAAAAGCATGATTAGCATAAAATTCCTCCGGTGGTGCTGCAGTAGCTTCTTTGTTTTTTCTTTTGTTTTTCTTTATTTTGATTTTTATAGGAGGGCAATTTCTTTATTAAGTGTGAAAGAATTGCGAAACAAAGAGATATTCGGAAGGCAAAATGACAAAGGATTTCAAACTAATTATTGGGGTGTATCTTAAGGGTATTTAAGGAGCATAAAAGTTCTAATATTAAAGTAGATAATTTTAAATTTTAAGTTTTTATTTTAAGTTGCTTAGGAATATTTAGGATTTGAATAGAATTTCTCTAAGCTTTTTAAGTGATTTTGTGTGTTAGGAAAAAGTAAAAACAAAATCACAGAGAAAACATAAAGACGTATGGATATTACACTTTTCTTAGAGGCTACTTTGCAGCTCCCTCGGTTATAAGATTGCTAACCCTTTTTTTTTAATTATTATTACAATTCGCTTTCAAGAGAATACAAAAAAAAAAAAAAAAAAGGGCCTTTGAAAGTTCTTTGCACCAAGAACAAAAGTGAAAAATCACAAAGAATAATAAACATACATTTTTTGGGAGAAGAGACGATAATGTGATAATCAAATGATTATTTTATTCACGAGTTTTCTATTTATAAGAAAACAACAACCTTTTGTGACAAGTTTTGAGAACTTAAAGCTGACACCCAGGTTAACCTTTTAGACATTAAATTGGAATGTAATGGAAGGGTGGCCTTTCAGAATATTAAATTCAAATTTAAACTAATTTAAAAACAATTATTAGGCCATGTTAATGTAAATGTCAATGTTATATTTATCACCAAAAGTGTAAAAATTATATATTTGACTTGTTTATTTTATACTCTAATGAGTATAATACTATTTAGAATGCTATATTTTTCTCCCGTCATAATTATTAAATCTTGAAACTTGTAAACATAAACTTTTAATATTAAAATAATTAAAAGTTATAATAATTTTGTAATTATTAAAGTAAAAAAGTTATTCTACTAACTAATGAGAATCAAATGTTAAATTTACCATGTGCTAAAAATGACACTGCATTACATTTTTTTAACATTGCATTAAAGATACTTTTAGGCAGATTTGTTCACATACTATAAATGTACCTTCTATAGCCTCATTGCCAGTGTTGTGTACATGTGAGTTATAAGAGAGTCAAATGTGTGCACTCCATAAACCACTCAAAATTAAATAATTATAAAGCACTAAATTACTTTGTTACTTTTTTTCTCTGAAAAAAAAAAAGTATGAGGTGGTGCACCTTACATTTCTATTCCCTTTGACACATCGGATATCACCGAAGGTGAAGGGGGTCTACTAAGTTTGCACATGCAAGACCTCAAAAGTCACCGGTGTTTACAACATAGGACCAAGACACCTAATCTCAACCTCTAATAGACCAATAATAACTAAGGTGCAAGTGACTCAGGCAAATAATATAATCTATGTTGGGAGCATGAGGAGCCTCGGCTAACTTCCCTTAACCACTGCAGCACAACGCTCAGTGGTAATTACTTTGTTACTTTCCTACGTGGGACACACTAGTTTCATTTATACTTGAAGAATTTCAATATGTATGTACGTATGTATATCCAATAAACCATGCTTATAGAAGTCCTATAACAAGTCAACATATGTCTTCAAGCTCATGGAACAAAGACGAGCACATACATGTTTGCACATGTATAGGACAAGACACACGGACATGTCTTAGTACCCAAAAAAAAAAGGATTATTATCATTTTTTACCTCGTATTTTATGTTTATTCAAAAAATATATATTCTTAGTTTTTTATTCAAATATATACCATCAAATTTCATTTAATACATAAATCTATCCTCAAATAAAAAATTAAAAAAAATTCTAAAACCTCACTTCTAATAAAACTAACTGATAAAAAAATAAAAAAAAATAACAAAACAAACCTCTGATTCGACCCATAGTGCCCATAACCACCCCGTACTAGAACTTTCTTTCTCAGTGTGACAGTCACGTTTACAAATCAAAACCAAGAATACCTATGTGTTGGAAAACGAGTGTGCGGTAAAATTTTAAAATTTTCAATATAACTTTTTTTTTTCCATAAAACAAGTTAGATATGCTTTACATGATAAATTAATAATAGACCTTCGTACCTCTTATAGATTGAAAACTACACTTCTGACTGATCAATTATTTCAACACTAGTATGTGAGAAATGCGACCAAAAAGTCTCAACCAACATATTTTCTTTTCTACAATCAGAATGTGAGTGGGCGCACGTTGTTCAACCTTCCTTTTAGTAACATCTCCTTCCAATCACATCAAAAAACTAAGAGTAATTGTTCTTGATGTTAAACAATAACCCTATAAGAGTTTTAGAGTTTCTCTCACTAGAAAATTACTCTCTAAATTTTTCAAGTGATCTAAATAAATATAGAAACACATTTCCTATATATATTGGTTGGCACGACACTCATTCCTATCAGATTAGACTTTAAAATTTGACTCTGGATCAAATCTCATAACAAAACATATCAGCCCTAGAATATTGCTAACCTTGTAGGAGCGGTCTACCGTGCCTAATGCATGGCAGTAGGCTGTGGCATCATGACTAATACGCTTTCATGCTTTTCTAGCTCTTGATGAGCTAACTAATCCATCCGTTTTGATTCAATTAGATAATTACCACTTTATTTGACCCTGGTATCTCTCATGGAGTCTCGATCTTAATCTAAACTACACAATACAAAAGGTATCTAATTAAAACAATCATATACAGATAATCTCATATCAACTAAAATATATATTCAAATAATTCAACTTGTTTATTTTGAATTAATTCATAAAATTAATTCAACCAATAAACTAGTATGAATTATCAAAATCCAATCAACCAAATATTAGCCAATCACAGAATTAACGTAAGTTACTAATTTGTAGGAAAAAAACATGTCGTTTTGTTATAGAAAATAATGTAAGTTAGCAAAGGGGACCCGATAAATATATATAGATCAAGCTTCTATAATTATAAAATAACATAATCCCGACACACTCATTTTACAATTATCAACTCTAAAGCTATTCCGTTAAAAGTTTAGAGCTGTATTCTAGAACTATATATAAAATACAAAACTCCAAAAGTCATTTGTCCATGACATATCATCATATGCAACATTAAATAATCCGTAATCTCATTAAAGATAATTTCTGTTTTACCTTCCCAATTATATTTATCTTATATTACATTATATCATCATTGGAGTAATTACTATTCACACCAAGTCCAATAGTATTCCATTTGGTTACAAATATGTATCTAAATGGTTGAGCACTCTAGTTTTCTAATAATAGGATAATGCTTATAAGAGAATACGATTAACTCTACAAACGAGTTATAGATTCTATATTTATGAGTAATGAGTCTACGTTATTCAAGAGTCATGCACTGACATACTGGTGTAACGACCAAAGGAAATGCATTAATAAAATTTAACATTTAATTAGATTTAATTAAAACATTTACCCTTAAAAATCTTATTTTTGTAAAAAATTACGATAATATATAATAAACAATGTTAGTAGGAAATTTTACGATAAAGTTGATATGATGTTGGATATTACTAAATACAGATTTTGTGAACTTAAAAGTTTAAAAATTTGTAAATAATATCCATGAAACGAATTTTATATCACAATTAATTGTAATATTATGGTATAAATTAATGGCTAATTAAGATCAAAATAAAGTAAAAAAGTAGGCCAAAACCCTAAAATAGTGTAAAAAGGGTACGACGTAGTGTAAGTACAGTGCTAAGGTAAAAACATAGATATAGAAAATGTTGTGTTTGAACCCTAAAAATGAACCAAAGAATAGGAAGGATATTTAACATAGTTCAAGAATATCTTTTCCAATGGTTTCACCTCAACGGTATAAGAAAAATATTGTATGGTAAAAAATTACACTATGTAAAGTGGTGGGTCCCACTAAGTGGACACCCAATGGATTCTTATTAGGCCACCATACCATAAAGGTGGCCCAATCACAATTAGCCACTAATACCCATAATAATTAACCTAGTGGGTGACTCACCCATTTAAAAAAAAAAAGATAAAGATAAGTCTTTACTTAAAGACCTAAAGTAGCAATTCTTCATTTCCTCACCTATCCATATTCGGCTTATATAGAGGCCTCTCTCAAAAAAATTTTCCAAACCTAAATCTTTGCAAATTGACCCCAAACAATTTCCAAGGAGTAAAGGTCAAAAGGGTTATCAATTTTGAGGTAAAAATCTAAACTTTTTCTCAATTTTTCTTCTTGGTTTGGGAGGGGATTGTGACCAAATATTTTCTTATATGAAATATGCCTAGGAAAAAGTTTCAAAGAAGCCCTTGGAAGGCTAAGATCATCAATTTTCTTTTTGGTAAGTTTAACTTTTCAAATCTAAAGTTTATTTGGTTTTTGTTTGGATTTTGATTATTTTTAAAAGGCATATGGATATTCAAGTTAGTTTATAGTTTGATTGTTTGGGTATATGGTTTATGATGTGGTTGTGTTGTTGAAATTTGGTTTGAAGGTGAAAAATGGCTTTTGGTGCAAAAACATTAGTTTTGTAAACTTTGTAGTGGTTTTAAAAGGAGTTATGAATTAGCAGGAAAATTTGTTTGAGAGGGTCTTGAAATTGTATGAACAGTAGCTGGAATGTTGTTTTAAATGAATTTTTGCAAAAATTACCCCAGGGACTAAATTGCAAAAAAATTCCTATTCTCAGCAAAATTAAAAAAAGGCCAAAAACTCCCCTTTTCAGTGAGAATTTCAAAAAAGTCAAAACATAAAAGTTGTAGATCTCGATGACAATGTTTGGAGCCACAAACGGTTTGTTAAAAATCGCCTTCGGTTGTGAGATATAAATTTTACAAAAATTGTTAAAGTTGAAAAAAAAATTTAGGGGCAAAAACATCATTTTATAAAAGGAATTAGGGTATGGTACTTTGAGAAAATTTGACCCTCTTGAAAAAAAGAGACTAATGGTTTAAAAAGATTATTTTTTATCTAGAGAACAAAATCATCAAAAATTTCAAATGAGGGATAAAATTGCAAAGTTTTGTTTAACTTGGGCTCTTATTGGAAACTAGTAACCCGATGCCTTGAACACTTGTTTTCATGCTAATAAGCGATGTTTCATGTTAAAGTAATCAAGTCGGGCCTAGGAATTCAAAGCGGGCCATTGAGGCCAAAAATGTAATTTTTTCATAAAATGGGTAGTACAGACCCCGAAACGTATAAGATAGAGAAAACGACCTTACTAAGGATTTTTTTTAGAAGTTATAAGATCGAAATGAAATGAGAGGACGGTCAAACTTTAAGTAATCGAAAAGTATACCTTATTGACGTATAGCTAAATAGTGATGATTTGGCTAATAATGACATAATTGGCCAAACAAATCCTTAGACGAGTAACAAATGAAACTCAAAGACCGTCTTTTTATCAGTGAAAATAAGTAAGTTTCAAACCCCCCCTATAGTATGAAAGAGTAGGTTTAAGGATATAGTGTATTTATATAAACATGCCTATGTGTGCTATACAATTGAAAATTGTAAATGTTTTGCACATAGTAAGTGCATATATTGTCATGCATGGCATGATTACTAAAATAACTGGACTAGTAAATGAAACACCAGAAATAAAGAAAGTGTCGTACCAGCTCCCAAAGTAAAGGGGAGTTTAAAGTTAAAATTATGTTATGATCTCGGTGTTATAAAAACTGATGTGCACATATGGTACAAGCACTTATGCCCTAATGAAAGAGAAGATATAACAAGAATAAGGAATGTTCATAAGGAAGCATAAATGGAACATGCATATTAGTACTATAAGATTTATGTGGGCTATATTTGGACTTACTGAGCATAAGCTCACTTAGTTATTTCATGTTATAGGAATTTCCACTAGAAGGTCAGAATGAACATACTGATGAGCTGGCAGGGGAATATGAGCAATGTGCAGACCAAGGTGTGGATACCATTATAGATATGTTTCTGTTGCTATGTATTTAAGTTATTTTGAATCTTAACGTATAAAAGATATAGTATGGTTAAGTGAGATAAAACCTCTTTTAGACATGCTAAATATGTGATGTTTTACAAAGAAAGTTGTTTATGTAGTTATATATATAATTATAAAAGAAGTTTCAATATGTATGTATAATATATTTATTGAAATTTTAAAAAAAAATATTCTCAAGATGTTTATAGGTACGTAAGTAAGGAAAGTGTTAAACCACAGCTGGAAAAAAGACGGGTTGTGACAACTGGTACGTATGCCTTCATTTAGTTCAGGATGTTACTTTCTGATATATCAAAAGACACAAGTCAATTATACAAACTCATTCATTTACTTAAAGATTAAAATGTAATGTATATGATTGTCTAAAATGAACTAATTTATTCAAACAAAATTATTAACCAAAATAATTCATTTTTAGTCCCCTTTGTACATCTTTAGTTGCTAATATAGTTGAAATTCACGTAGATAAAAAAGCATCAAAAAGACACTTATGTTACACGAGAAAGAAAAAGAAAATTAGCTTAAACATTACGTGTTTATATATTGTGTAAATTATAAGACAAGCAACATCATTATGTATATATGTTTATTTTGTTAGCTTATAATATACACTAACTATTTGTATATGCTGTTAGATAACCTATATATATTATATATATATATATATATGTATATAAAACAAATATAACACCTAATTTTAATCTCCGATGAAATCCCTTCACAAGTTGGTCATTTGCTCCGACTGCAACGTCTCAATCTTAGCCACAATATGTTGGAAGGTAATATCCCAGCCAACCTTAGAATATTAAGTCTCGCAAACAATAAACTTACTGGAATGATTCCTACGGAGCTTGGCTCCTTGAGGAAGCTCGTGGAACTTATTCTTGATTCAAACCATCCCACAGGAGGCATCCCAGATTCCTTGGGGAACATCTCATCACTTGATAAGCTTTCTATGGTATTCAACAATTTGGTGGGAATTGTTCCTCATGATTTAGGCAAATTAAGAGGCTTGACAAGTGTCCGCTTGTCTGCTAACAATCTGTTTGGAACAATACTTTCATCCCTTTACAACGTATCCTCCATAGAAAAATTCTTTGTTTCTTGTAACAAATTTACCGGCACTCTTCCTTCCAACATTAGCCACAAACTCCATAATCTCTGGTAGTTTAGTATTAGTATTAATTGTTAGAATAAAATTGCGATGAAAACCATCATCACCCAGGATCGTTCATGTCAAATCATCAAGAATATTAATAAGATGCGGAAGCTAACCTGAATCCATTGATAGAATGTGATTCTTGAGTCTTTTGGTTGAGGATCTTTCAAGTCTGGTACGTAAATCATCCTTCTCAGAATGCTCTGTAATCTCTATGTAGATGGGTTACAGAAAAATAATATACGTACTGACTTGGGGACCACAACCCCTTTATATAATTGCTAAACCCTAGCAATTATCCTTAATTACTAATTTAGCCCATCATAAAATTAGTAATTATAATTTTGGTCTCTACACATAGGAGGCCCATATTTAATAATGCATTAAAAGCTCAAAACCTAAATTGATCACTTTTGATTGGGCAACCTTATTGATAGCCTTTATTTCACATTTATTTAATACATTAGCCCATATATTGGATTTTGATCCAACAATCTTCCACTTGGGCTATATATGAAACTTTATAAATGTGTATTATACCTTATGAGCTCATGAATTTTGCTATCAAAACCTTATGCACCTTATCAATCTTGTTCATTAACCATATCAATATAGGACCAAAGCGACATTCGTTACATATATCGTAACTAGACCATCAATGATCACATATACCAATACAACTAATGACAAGATCAAGCATGGATGTGTAGCATGGAAATTTCATGCAATGTGATCTTAACATGCCTATTTTTAACTGGTCCACCTGAATACCTTAGTGAGATCAAACCATACCAAAATCCAAGTGTGAATAAACTGAAAACCTGAAAACTTTATTTCTACAGAAAATAACCTTAAAATATCCATAAACTGAAATAACTGAAAAATGTCTATATCATAAGAGCATTTAAAATTACAAACTCTCACTAAAACTAAATATCCTGAAATGATATGACACTCATACGAGCAGTGTGCTCATGAAACATTTTGGGTGGCAATCCCTTAGTAAGCGGATCAACAATCATGGAGTTTGTGCCGATGTGCTCTATAGACAATTGTCCACTCTGAACCCTTTCTTTCACAACTAGGAACTTGATCTCTATATGCTTTGACTTCGTCGAGCTCCTGTTGTTGTTGGAATACAAAACTGCTGACTTACTATCACAAAATATCTTGAGTGGTCTTTGAATACTGTCCACTATATGCAGCCCTGTGACAAAATTTACAGCCATATTCCATGATTGGAAGCCTCATAACACGCTATGAACTCTGCCGCCATTGTAGAAGATGCTATAAGAGACTGTTTAGCACTCTTCCAAGAGACAGCACCTCCAGCCATAAGGTAGACATAGCCCGATGTAGATTTCATGCTATCTTGGCATCCAACAAAATCAGAGTCAGTATACCCAATGATCTCAAGCTGTTCTGACCTCCGATACGTGAGTAAGTAATCCTTTGTTCTCTAAAAATACCTCAAGACTCGTTTGGCTGCTACCCAGTGATCCTTTCTGGATTGCTTAAGTACCTGCCCAACATCCCTGTAACGTACGCAATATCCGGACGCGTACAAACCTGAGCATACATTAGACTCCCTACTGCTAACGCATAAGGAATCTTCTGCATTTCCTTAACCTCAAAATCATTCTTAGGGCACTGATTGAGACTAAACTTGTCTCCCTTAGCCACAGGGGTATCACCTGGTTTACAATCCTGCATGCTATATCTCTTAAGAATCTTTTCGATATAGCCCTTTTGTGATAATCTTAAAATACCCCGAGAGTGATCCCGGTGTATCTGTATACTTAACACAAAAGAGGCGTCACCAAAATCCTTCATCTCAAATTTCTTTGATAAAAATCTCTTGGTTTCGTGCAACAAGCCTATATCGTTGCTAGCAAGCAAAATGTCATCGACATATAAAACTTGGAAAATATACTTACTCCCACTAAACTTGTGGCATATATAATCATCGACCAAATTCATCTCAAAACCGAACGAGATGATAACCTGATGAAATTTGTAATACCATTGACGAGAAACTTGCTTAAGCCCGTAGATAGATTTCTTCAATTTGTAAACCATCTTCTTTGCATCTCCTGAACAAAGTTTTTCGGTTGCACCATATAGATTGTTTCATCAATGTCACCATTGAGGAACGCAGTCTTAACATTCATCTGATAAAGCTCAAGATCAAAATGTGCCACTAATGCCATTATAATCCTAAAAGAGTCTTTCAAAGAAACCGGAGAGAAAGTCTCTTTATAATCAATGCCTTCTTTCTGTGTAAAGCCTTTAGCGACAAGATGAGCCTTATACCTCTCCACATTGCCTTTTGAATCCCTCTTGGTCTTAAATATCCATTTACAACCAATGGGTTTCGCACCTTCAGGCAATGGGACAAGATCCCAAACATCATTGTCTTTCATAGACTTTATCTCTTCATTCATGGCATCAATCCACTCTTGAGATCTAGAACTTTCCATGGCTTGACGGAAGTTAATTGGATCATCTTCCACCATACCAATGTCATACTCATGTTCTTGGAGAAATAAAATGTAATCATCTGGCATCACACTTCTCCTTTCTCTAGTGGATCTCCTTAATGGCATAGGTTCTTGAGGTGGTTGAGTTTGTTCTTCTGGAACAATTTCTGGAATGGGAGGTTCTCTGACATTGTCTTGATTTGGGTCTGCTTCTTGAACGATGTCAGGAGTAGGAACCTGATCAATGTCAATAAAAGCGGTGAGAATATCAACATATTCCTCTTCAAAGACAAAGTCCCTAACCATATCTCCCCCCGTAAACTCGACATCCTCAAAGAACCTGGCATTTTCGGTCTCAAATATCGATTTGGTCGTGGGATCATAAAACTTGTACTCCCTGGATCTTTCAGAGTATCTAATAAAATAGCAACTAACCGTCCTTGAGTCCAGTTTCTTTTCATTAGGCCTATAAGGCCTTGCCTCAGCTGGACATCCCCAAACATGCAAATGCTTTATACTAGGCTTCTTGCCCGTCTAAAGTTCGTAAGGGGTTTTGACAGTTGCTTTAGTTGAAACCCTGCTAAAAATATACATTGCAGTCTTAAGTGCTTCTCCCCAGAGTGATTCTGGTAAGGTAGAATGAGAAATCATACTCCTCACCATGTCCTTAAGCGTTCTGTTTCGTCTTTTAGCAACGCCATTCATAGTGGGCGAACCCGGCATAGTGTACTGTGGGACGATACCGTTTTCCTCTAAGAACTTAGCAAACGGTCCCGGACGTTGTTCACCTGAACTATCATATCTACCATACTATTCACCACAATGGTCAGATTTGAAACTTTTAATCCTTTTGCTGAGTTGATTTTCAACTTTAGCCTTATAATTTTTGAACACGTCCAGCGACTGTGACTTTTCATGAATGAGATATATGTAGCTATATTTGGAAAAATCGTCTATGAACGTTATAAAATATTGTTGACCATTTCAAGAAGCCGTAGGGAATGGCCCACAAATGTCTATATGTATAAGTTTTAAGAAGTCCAAAGTCTCGTTGGCTTCAAATCTTCTTTTATTGGTTTGTTTCCCCTTAATATAGTTAACACAAATATCAAAATCTATAAAGTCTAAGGGGTCGAGAATTTCGTCTGACATAAGTCTCTCTATTCTTCTTCTAGAGATTTGACCCAATCTCTTGTGCCATAACACAGTTGAATTCTCATTGGTTAATTTTTTCTTTATACCTCGTGTTCTTAATTGCAGGATTCATTAAATAAAGCAATTGTATCAAGTAAATAAAGATTATCGTAACCTGATAAAGAACCAAAACCAACTAATTTTGAATCATGAAACAAACTAAATTTTTTTATTTTCAAATGAACAAGAACAACCAGATTTGTCCAAAGCTGAAATAGAAATCAAATTTCATCTAAAAGACGATACAATAAATGTTTCATCAAGATCCAAATAAAATCCAGTCTTTAACAATAATCTAAATTTTCCTATTGCTTCAACTTCAACTTCCTTGCCATCGCCCACGTAGATGTATCTTTCACCATCAGTTGGCTTTCGGCATCTCAAGCATCTCTGCATAGACACACTAATGTGAGTGGTTGCACCAGAATCCATCCACCAAGTATGTTCAGGTACCGAAGTTAAATTAACCTCAGAACAAACCAAATTAAGAAGCATACCTTTTCTAGCACGCCAAGTGTGATAATTGGTGCAATGCTTCTTCTTGTGTCCTGCAACTCCACAGAAGAAACAACCCGTACCTTCCGGATCAACCGGTCTCTTTTGTTGCTTCTTTTGAGGTGCCATAACTGCAGCTTCCTTATCCTTCTTCCTTTTTTTCCCTTTGTCCTTGGAAGTATTAGCCAAGTGAGCACTTTCTGTCTTTTCTTGCTTCAACCTTTCCTCTTCTTGCACACAATGTGAGATGAGCTCATTAAGAGACCAAGTCTCCTTTTGGCAGTTATAGCTCACCTTAAACTGACTGAAATGTGCAGGAAGAGATATAAGAACTAAATGCACTAGCAAGTCCTCAGAAAGGTCAAGCTTAAGTGCTCTTAATTTTGAAGCAAGATGAGACATCTCCATGATGTACTCCCTAATGTTCCTCTTACTTTTGTATCTCATTGAGATGAGGTTTGCCAAAAGTGTACTTGTTTCAACCTTTTCATTTTTAGCAAATCTCTTCTCAATGTCCTCAAGGAACTCTTTGGCTGTCTTTATCGTTTCCGATATAGTGTCCCTGAATGCTTCTAGAATGGCCTTCTTCATGATCATCATATACATGCGATTTGACTTCTCCCACCTTTCCATATCCTTCTTTTGATAAGGAACTTTTATCTGTAAGAGGTGCGGGAGAAGGAACCCTTAACGCAAGGTCGAGATCCATGACTCCGAGAACTATTAGGAGGTTCTCTTGCCATGATTTGAAGTTGCTACCATTCAGCATAGGAATTGAATTGATGTTGGCAGTAATATTAGAGGTAGAACTAGTAGCTAAAATAGAGAACAAAATAAACAAAACCAAAACAAGCTCACATAAGAATCCATAATAACAATAATAAATCAAAATAAAGGTAACTCCATCTCAAGATATCGAGCACTCCATTAATATTTAGTCTTTTAACAGAAATATTAACTTGTAAGTGATATCTTGGTGTAGTAATCAAACACTAACAATAAGAACATGTCAAACAATAAATCTTCCTTTGGGCTGATTTATTGCTTACATGTAAAACCGAATAATCATTACGTATTTATCACCACAGGTGTATATGCAATTTTGTCAAATATTGCCTTCCTTTGGGCCAGTCAATATTCACATAAGTTACATAAACACAACCTTTTATATTTCAAAACAAATTAATTTCCACAAGAGAGGCCACTTTGGTGACATGTTGCTTCAATTAATTCATCTCAAAATATATATAAAATACCAATATTTAAATTTAAAATTGCACCAAAAATGACCAAAATTAAAATAAAAAACTAAAATTTTGGTCAAAAGTCAACTTGGTCAAAGTCAACCGATTAACTTGACTAGTCAACCTTGATTGGTCGAAGCTGGACCTAGTCGAGTGAACCCAACCTAGGTCCTAACCCAGCCCCCTTTTATTTTCCTTTTTTTTTTTAAATAAAGGGTCACCCCAGGAGTTGAATCTCTTTCTTCTTTCTGGTCATGGGCCCAATTGGGCCCATGTATAGCTTAATTCAAGCCCTGGGATGCAGCCCATATCATTGAATAACCTAAGGTTTAACCCTAAGTAGCTTTACTGGTCACATGTCTTTCTTCTTGTTGTTTACCAGTACTGGGCCCGTGTACAAACAACTATATATTTTTTTTTAAGTGTTGGGCCTAAGCCCAAAACTCAAAAAAAAGAAAAGAAAAGAAAAAAATCCTTAGGCTTGCTGCTTGCTGGGAACCTGCACGCCACTTGAAGCTTGTGCCGCAGCCATGGCCACGGCTATGGCACGTCTAGCGGTGGTCGCCGGAGGGGGCTGACGCCGGCAGTGGCAGGCCACCAGCCGGCCAATCGCCCCCTCCTTATCCTCCCTTTTGATTTTTTTTTGTTCAATTCTTTTCTGCAGCAAGACTGCCGTATAACAAAACAACAGGAAAAAAAAACTTTGGAAAAACAACATAACAGATTCAACGAATTCTTGCAAACCGAATTGCAAATATATATGCACATACGTAAAACGAAGTCACAATGAATTCTTAACTGAATCCATATAGCCGATTTTTTTTTTCTTGAATCCCATAGAAAGAATTCAACTGAATTCAACCTTATACGTCCATATATATATATATATATATATATATATATATATATATTATAAAACCAAATTCAACATATATATGCCATAGATTGAATCTATATATATGCATGTATATGAATACAATAATGTATTCCTTGAATAATTCAACCAAAATTTCAAATAATTGTTCTGAAATTTAACAATTTTAAAGAAACCATAGATTATTAAATTTGAGAATTTTTAATGAGAATCACATCTAAAAAAAATTATTGATTCTCAATGATTTAACATGAAGAGACTCTAGATACCACTTGTTAGAATAAAATTGTGATGAAAACCATCATCACCTAGGATCATTCATGTCAAATCGTCAAGAATATTAATAAGATGCGGAAGCTAACCTGAATCCATTGATAGAATGTGATTCTTGAGTCTTTTGGTTGAGGATCTTCCAAGTCTGGTACGTAAATCCTTCTTCTCAAAATGCTCTGTAATCTCTCTATAGATGGGTAACAGAAAAATAATGTACGTACTGACTTGGGGACCACAACCCCTTTATATAATTGCTAAACCCTAGCAATTATCCTTAATTACTAATTTAGCCCATCATAAAATTAGTAATTATAATTTTGGTCTCTACACATAGGAGGCCCATACTTAATGATGCATTAAAAGCCCAAAACCTAAATTGATCACTTTTAATTGGGCAACCTTATTGATAGCCTTTTAATTCACATTTATTTAATACATTAGCCCATATATTGGATTTTGATCCAACAGTAATGAATTTTCTGGGACCATGCCAGATTCCTTTTTGAATGCATCTCAGCTTCAAGTTCTCGACCTTTCTAATAATGATTTTGTCGGCCAAGTTCCATCTAGTTCAGGAAAACTTACAGATCTTTGGTGGCTCAATTTGGGTAATAATAGCTTAGGAAACTATCCAACCAATTGCTTGGATTTTATTACATCTTTGACAAATTGTAGATAGACCTCAGCTTCAACTATTTTGGAGGTGTTTTAAATAACTCTATAGCCAATTTCTCAACCCAATTCACAAGACTTTATCTTGGATATGATCAAGTATCTGGAAACATTAGAAAATCTGGTCAACTTAATTGCCTTGGGCATGTGGCATAATCTCTTCAATGGGGTCATTCCACATTAAATCGGAAAGTTAACAAAATTGCAGGTGTTGGATTTGGGAGCAAATACGTTTTCAGGAAATTTTCCTCCATCCATAGAAAACCTCACTCAAATGTCTAATCTCTGGCTAGACCACAATGATTTTGAAGGAAGTGTTCCTCCAAATATTGACTTTTCCCACAATGGCTTGAGTGGTGCTATCCCCCAAAGAGGTTTTTAGTCTTTTATCCTCCCTCCAAGTTGATCTCTCTAAGAACTCATTAGCTGGAAGCCTAGGTATGGAAGTGGGCAATCTAAAGAATATTAATGAGAAAACAATATCACTGGTGAGATCCCAAAAGCATTAAAGGTCACCTACAAGGGAATTCCTTTCAAGGAATCTTGCCTTCTACTTTGGCACCTCTTAGATGTCTTCAGGATTTGGATCTTTCAAGGAATAAATTTACAGGTTCAAATCCAAAGGATTTAGAGAAACTTGCTGCACTGTTGAATTTGAATCTATCCGTCAATGATCTGGAAGGGGAAGTACCAAAAACAAGTGTTTTTCGGAACAGAAGGAAAGACTAGACTTTGTGGTGGTGTACCTGAATTGAAGCTTCCAGCTTGCCTCATCAAGGAATCCAAACATACAAAAATCAATAATCGCAAACTAGCAATCATTATGCTTTGTCTTGTGAGATTGACAAGAAAATTGGAGGAGGAAATTGATAAGAAAATTTACTCCAGCAATCTTTACAGTCAACTTTCTTTCAAAGGTTTCATACAAAAGTCTTTATGAGGCCACCAATGGATTCTCTCCAAGCATGTTGATTGGAAAGGTTAGCTTCGATCGGCTCTGTCTATAAAGGAATTATTAATGAAGAAGAAAATCTTGTTGCGGTAAAGGTCCTCAATCTTCAGCAGAAAGGAGATTCCAAGAGTTCCCTTGCTGAATGTAATGCACTAAGAAACATTCAGCATAGAAATGTAGTGACATTTCTTTGTTAAGATGGCATTACCGGAGAAAGTAGTGCAAGTTGTGGACCCTACCCTTCTTCCTAGAGAAGTAGAAGAAACAAGAACAAACAGAGGAGATGAAGGAGAAAGAAACTGTAACAAGTGCTTGGTTTCAGTTTTTTGATATCGGATTTGCCCGTTCAAAAGTCTCGCCAAATGAAAGAATGGACATGGAAAATGTCATCTTGAAGCTACAATACACTAGAAATGCTTATATGGGTGAAAAAATGTGTAGAGAGACACCAAGAAACTTCTAAGGACTTAATTTGGTAATGCTAATGATTTTTTTTTTCTTTTTCTATCAAACAATAAAGAAATGTTCTTTTTATGATATCTGCTTAGTGTTTGTTTGGTTAATAGGGTTTTTGGTCAATAGGGTTGGAACAGAAATTCTATTTTTCTATCAGATAAAACACTATGACTATAGCAATAAGGTTTGGATTATAGTTCAAACCTACAAAACAAAACAAATGGCTAATTAGTATATTTTGAACTTTTAGCTTTTATATGATGCAACCAAAAAAAAACCATAAATGAAAAGCCCAAATAATTCGTATTGCCTTGGCTGTGGAGTTTGGCCTCGGTGCGATGGGTTGTAGCGGGAGGATTTTGGCTTTGCCGGCGGGCTTGCCTTATCAGCCGTGCTATTTCCACTTTGGTTTGGCTTTCTCACGCTATTGTGGTGTTGTTTTGTTATGTTTATTTTTTTTTTTTTATGTTGTAATAATAGAGATGGTCACCCTATTTTTCAGTTGTTTAACTGTCCAATCTGTGAACGTTTGCTCTTCCATTGTTTGGTTGTGTTCGTTTTGTGAATGATGACTTTTGCACTACAATGCTATGGCTCTCAATGGTTTGGATGCTTCATGATTGTTAAGGAATTAAAAGAAGAGCGTTATCTGGGCTCGTTTCTCGTTTCTTGCTCTGCCAAAATACTCTTGTTTTTGGACTTTTGACATGCATTCTCTATAGTTGTTCAATTATTTGTACTAGTAACGCCCGTCTCTAATGAGAGTTGTACCTTGTATTATAAGTTTATTTATATTGTATTGTTTGTTGGTCAGATAAAATCTTCCTTTCAAAAAAATTGTATGATTGGTCTGTTTCTCTTTTAATATGCTTATCAAATAATCAGGTGTTTGAGAAGTGAACTGAAATTAAAAATAGGCTATTTGAGGATTAAATCATTATAATATTAAAAGTACAAGAACTTATAGAGTTATTTATCCTTTTTTAATTTATTTTAAGACTAAAATTTTAAGTACATTTAGTAATATCGTTCCAACTATATTGTTAAAACTGCTATAGTGCAAAGGTCTTATATGCTATAGTGTAAAATAAAAATAGGCTAAATGTAAAATTTTCATATGATATAATAAAATTCTTCCAACTTTTAGTTCTAATTGCCGAATTTTTTCTAAAGGTTTGAAAGATTTAGATTTAGATTTTTCTAAAGGTTATAACAACCAAATTTTTTAAGGCATCACGCCTCAATCGCCATTTAAGAAGGAAAAAGCCCTCACCCCTAAATCTTTCTATCTCGTTCAAAAAACACTTTTGCTTGACTCTTTTTTTTTTTGGCTGCTAACAAATGAGAAACAAAGAAGCACTAGGACTAGACAGAAGGAGCAAACGAAAAGCTTTTCAAGTCACAAGGTTAGTAAAGAGCTGGGTAGGACAAGAGGAAAGGTTTAAAAATCCAAAGCAATAAAGAGAAAATTTTAAGTTTTTATTAAAATATCTATTTTTTTCTTAAATATTTATCGACATTGATATTGTCGATGTTAATTCAAGATTTTCATTCTTGATCGAAAGCAATTAAGAAAGAAAAAACTACAGGATGTTTGGTAGTGATGAGAACCACTCGGTTTCAATCACAATCTTAATTATGAACAATGTAAAGCTCTCATATGTTATAGTAACAATAAAAAATATGTTACAGTATAAAATCCTCATATGTTACAATAAAAGTAATTCTCACCACTGGTTCCTACCACCCTTCTAAACACCCTATATATAAAATAACCCCTTAAAAACACTACTTGTTAAAGATACATTCCTCTTTATCATTTTTTAAAACTTCTTTTTTGTTGATTATTTTTTTTAATTTGATTTATAATTTAACATTTTTGTCTTTAATTACAAACCACGATGGAAAAAGAAAAACTTAACCCTTTCTCTCGCTTTCCCTCTCTCTATTGATTGGGTTCTTTCTCTCTGTAACCTAGCTTCTTTCATTCTCTCTCTCCCATGTCTGCTTCACCTTCCCTCTCCATGGCGAACCCTCCTCCTCTTCGCCGCTGACTCTGGCCAAAACTCCACCGCCTTCTCATCACTGGTGCAGTACCTAGGCCACAACAGTTCCATAGATCTCGATCGGCCAGATTCTCTTCCCTCAGTGTCGTCGTCTCCATCGTGATCATCACCGCCTTCCCCGTCCTCTACTTCGTCCTCCGACCTCAACGATCTCCTCTGCTGTGACCACCAGGACTACCGGCCGCCACTCGTCTTCGATGTCGTCGCCACTTGCGACAACCGCGGCACCCCCAACAGCCGACCCCGAAGCCAGATCTCTCTTTTTTCACTCTCTCGGATAATGGTGATATAATGTTTCAGAACTCTTAACAATGGCGGAAAACGGTTTTTGGAGCCATAATAAGACCTTGTGCCTCACGCCATTTCAATCGACGATGATCCGCAGCGTTTCAGCGAGGATTTCGACTCCACATGCTCCACTCACGGTGTAGAGTCCTTGCATACGTCTGCTTCGAGATATGAATTTGTTTCTATCTCTTTTTTCGGCCATCGTCTTTTCTTTCTTTTCTTGATTTGCATCTATCGGGAAATGGAAAAAATGAATTGTAAATTTTAATCAGTTATTGAAGGAAAACAAAGATTGGGAGTATGCTCGATTAAGAAGGGAAATGTTTTTAGCATATTGTTTTTGTCGGTTATTGTGAAGAAGCTATGTGAAATTTTGTTTTTGTCAGTTATGATTGTTTTTGATCTGTTTTTGTTGGCATGTGATGTTTTGGTGTTGTTTCTAATCTTTTACAGATCTAAATTTCTTATAACAAAAAAACCCTCACATAAAATGACAAAATTAGACAATTATAAATGAGTTATGACAAAAAAAGACAATTATAAATGAGTTAATTAAATAATTGTTTTATTATAAAAAGGAAACTAATGATATTTTTTTCTCTTCACACATCCCATATGTCATAACCCTAAATTAGGGACTAATGACAATGGTCTTTTTGCCTTTTTTGTTTCATGTTTGTATTTTTGGCTACTCTTTTCGTTTTTGAGGGGCTCATAATTTTTTTTTTCCATGGACTTGGATTGATTTTTTTTCCCCTTTTTTTTTGGTTTATGCTCATATTTTGTTTTACCATTTTGCATTATGTTTTGCTATTTTATCATTTTAATCGTACCCTATAACAATTTTGTTGCCGTTTGTTTGTTTAATTACTTAATTAATTGTTTATTTATTTAAATATTTAGAGTTGTTTTGTTTTTTATATTTTATAAAAAAAATGACCAAATTATATATATATATATATATAAATGTTTTTTATTTTGTAAAAAATATGTTATTGCAAATTTTCTTTGCTTATAAAAAAAGGATTTTTACTTTCCAAAAAGAGGTTTTTTTTTTTTTAGCATTCAAAAAAGGTTTCATACTTAAAGCTTCAACCAAAAAGAAAAATAGAGAGATAGATAAATGACATTATTTAATTAGAATTAAAATTATTTGGTGGGTATGAAAAGAAAAATAAAGTGGTCTATAATTAGAAATCTTAGGAAAATAATTTGAGATAACTGTTCAATACTAGGGGTATAGAAAGTAAATTAAATTATTTCATATTATTAGGTGTGTAAAGAGTAAAGAAAATAGTATAAATGGAATAACCCTAAATGCAATTACTTTTTTGGAACGACTTTTGATTACAATTATAAATTTTCCTATTTTTCTCCTTTTCATTCTTTCAATTTATTATTTTTATTCTAAATTGTTTAATTTAGATTGGTGATTGAATTAAAAAGAATATAAATCTGTTGGTAAACAAAATAAAAGCGAAAATGTGGCAAATTGGATGAAATATTGAGCAATTAGACATGAATCACTCCTGATATTTGTTCCCATATCTTCATTACGGATTCATTTATTTACGCAGTAATAGGTTTGCCCATTTTTATTTAAAAGAAAAAGGGGATTCCAACTTTAAATCTTAGTATTCCTTAAAAAAAAAAAAATTAAAAAAAGGAAACGTCAGATCTTCAATATTAGAAGTGGGTTTTGTAGGGTCAATCTGACAAATACCAATCCTGTGACATTGTTTTTCAATTTATCACTTTTAGAAAAAAAAAAAAAGTTTTTCGATTTATCACTTTTATAAAAAAATTTTGAAATATGTGACTTTTATGTAATGCAAAGGTATAATTAATCATAAGTAGTTTAAGTTAGAGTTAGACAAATTATGTTATTTAACGATATTTAAGTTTTTTGGTTTAGAAGAAATGGTGTACATTGAAGAAAAAAAAAAAGATAAAATAAAATAATGGTAGTATAAAATGATATACCACTTAATTTACTCGAGTTTTATAAGCCTCAGTAATATTATTTCTTTGGAAAATCAAAATATTATTAGCCACTTAATAGGAGCCAAGCCCACGTAAATAATAGTCAAGTAAAATATCTACCCAAGAATGCAGCAAAACTAGTACTCTTTTTTATTCGTTATATATTTTTCTTTTTCTTTTATCGTCTTCATTTCGAATTCTAAGAATCCGTTCATTAGACAAGGAGTGTTCTCTAGAGAGTCTGTCTTTGATTGATTTTTTATTATTATTATTTTTATTAATTTTGTTCACGTGTTTGATAAATACATATTTACTTACATCTTAAAGTCTATAGTGGTGATGGGTTTCGTCCACATCTCCATCATATTGTTGTAATATCCCAAAAAATCAAATAATTCATAAGTATAATTAATTAAGAATTTTTTCATAATTACACCACTAATTTCATAAGAAGCATAAGTTAAGAGCTTCTAGTTACAGGTTTTGGTAAAAATTATAAGATAATAGCAGTATGACAAGCTCATTATGCGTGTTGAACCAAGTTAGAAATAACAACGAATTTTCAACTAGAAAGCTTAGCAGTAAATCAAGATAATAGATAATAAGTTATAAGGGTAAGAAAGAGTGCATAATTTACGTAAAATATTACCTTGAGACAAGTTAATATATCCTTGGTAGACCAAGAAAAATTTCAACCCAATAATTATGCACTTGACCAGTTATGCCGATAGAATCCATATATTTTTTAAACGGGAAAATTCATTGCTAACAACTACATAAAATAATACAATTTGAAGCAATTAATGAAAGACCCAACAATACGTAAAAGAGCCACCAAATGAGATCCTATCCATTAGTAGATTCCGATGATGCTCGTAAGAGTAAGATATATACGTGAGGCCCGATCTTAGGGATTCACCTCGGCACACACACGACAAGCATATATTGAGCTCTTTTAACATGGTCATCACGATCAACAGGGCCACCCAAGTGATAGAAGGCCAACAAATTGTGGTACTTTGACCACCAACGCCCTCCTTCAATTAATGGATCTTTTTTATCTATTAGGAGGCCACACTCTATAGCACCCGGGACATTATCTACTCCTCTGAGAGGATCCTTTAAAGGTCAAAACCACCGTCACGAACCAACAAGGATAGATTATACAAACGCTCATGGGGCAAGAAAATCATCTCCATTATTACAACAACAAAACATACTTATAGTATAGATAAACAACTCCTAACCAATGAAAAAATCATCGATCTTATTCTACAAACATAGACATAAAACAACTGAATTAAAACCCATAAAACAATTGAGAACTCGTTGTGGTGCCTACCTCTGTCATTGGAATGACGCCCGTCGCTGGTGCTCGATGCCTCTTGCCAATGACACTCAAAGCTTTCTCTTCACCTAGGTTGGCCGACGAGCCTCCACCATGCCAAAAGAAACAACAAATCCCCCCCCCCCCCTCCTGCCTGTGGATAGAACCTCTCCCACCATGACGACAACCCCTCCCCCAGCCCCCCGAACCTAACCAGCTTGCCTTCCTCCTCTGCGCACACCATGGGAAGACTACAAGAGTCACAGAGCGACCAACCCATGTTGTAACAGCCATGGCCCTCGACTCTACCAACCTCAGCCTCATCTCATCGGCATATATCTCTGACGTCCTTCCTGTCTTCCATCTCTAGTCAAACACTCCCTACCCCCACACCCCACCTCGATTTCCAGCTGTTTCCCCCCATATAACTTGAAAAAGAGAGAGAGAGAGAGAGATAGGCCCCTTTCCCGAGAGCCAATGGTCAACATACGCCCGAGAGCAGCGCCATCTTTAGCTCAGAGGAGGAAAGGGAGGGCAGCACTGGTATATTTTGAGAAGAAACCCTAGGAGACACTAAAGAGATGAAAGACACTAGGAAACAAATCTTTTCCAAAATCCATGTATTCAAGGTAAGGGTTTTTCCTAAAGACCTAAACATTTATTTTACATAAAGATTCGTGAAATTCTATGATTTTACGATTACAGTGAATTTAGTAGTATAAAATATCGTTAAGCGTTATGAGAATGTTATTAGAAATTTGTTCAAGATTAGAAAACCCTTGAAATTCATGTCCGAATTTAAACATTGAAGTCGGGGATTTTTTTTTTTTGGAAAATCTTATGTCATGTTTTATGATTTGAGAACTTATGGAATTATAAATTAAATTCAAAAATTCTATATTAAATATTAAAGCTAGATTACACTGCTCATAAGAGAAAAATAATTTAGTTTATAATTTTACACCTAATTTAAGGTGCAAGAAAATTTAAACTGTAAATTAACTTGAAATTTGTTGTAAAAGATTTTCAAGTATAGTATAGTGTTAGCAGTATTCAGAGACACACTTTAATGCACAAAATGTCCTTAATTTCCTATAAGTTAGAAATTATCTACGTGAGTAACATTTTCGATAAAAAAAAGATATTATCTGGACTCTAAAATTAATACTATTAAAAACTTGGTCAATTTTGGGGCAAGTAAAGGAAAAGATAAGTCTAGGTGTTATATAGTCAAGAATTAGTTTTAAGATCAATAGCAGTCTGACGTTAATACACGATTTATAAATAACATCACTATCAATAAATTCATAGGCTAATCTTGGATTGTGATAAGCAAAGTTAGAGGATCTGATGGGAACCAAAATTTTCCTACTAGCTAGCTAGTTTTCCCCAGACAATAAAAAAAATACATGTTTTAAAGAAGCTTTAAGACAAAGCCACCAAAGTTTTTTTTTTTTAAAAAAAAAAAACAAAGCCCAAAACTTGTTTCTTGTCTCATAAAGAGACGCCACCTTAAACTATTCATTAAAATGTGAAGTGACTTATTTTAATGATGAAAAAATTTCCTTCCATTTTTCTAAGCCTTGGGCACCACATTTAGATCCTAATAAGCATGATTTTTGCCTTCTTAAACTTCACTTAGGAGCTTAACAATTCATCTTAAAAAGATTAAGTACCATTAGCACAAAGTCTATTTAAGGACTCTTATTTTTCCAAGAGGTCATTTTTGCTCTTTTCTCTCTATTTTCTCAAGAAAGAAATCAACCTCTTCAAGCTCTTCCATACCCTTTTCAAAACCAAGGCCTTTCTTTAGTTTTTCTCTCAAAATCTTCCATTTCTTATACTCACTTTAGCCACTCAAGATCAAGAAGAAAAGGAGGAGACTAGGTGGATTTTTCAAGGGAGACTTCAAGGATATTATCCTAATCTTTTACCCTTTTCTTTTTTTAAGTATAAAATAGTTTATGGCTATGGATGTTTAAGGCATGCAATAAGGTTTTATTTGTAAATATGCCCTATAAAATTAAGTTGATGTAATTTTAGTTTATGCAAGTTGGATATAAAAAGTTTAGAACTAAGTTATGCTTTTATTTTTAGAAAAATTTTCTACTTACTTTGAGTTTAAAAATGGTCACTTTAGAAAGTGATTTTAAAACTTTCTCAAACATGAGACCTTTTGATTTCAACTATATGAACAACTCTATGTGAAAGTTAGAAACTAGAATTTCAACTCTAAAATGATGTTTCACGCGTTTTTCTAAGCTGTCTCACCTAGTGTCGCATGAGGTGTCGTAACACACCATAGAATACCTATAGCATGGATTTCAAAACTGCTCAGTTTCTTATTTTAGAAGTTGAAATGATTAGTTTATTGTTTTTCAAGATTGTCACAGTAAATGCAGTGTAGTATGTGACTGTTTCTAAAACTATCTTTGTTATGTGTCACAAGAAATGTTGCAACATATTGTATGACATCTATAGTATAGATCTCAAAATTGTCTAGTTTTTTATTTCAAAAGTTAAATCCCTTAATTTATAGTATGTCAAGGTTGCTTCAGCAATTGCAGTGCAATCTGTGATTAATTCCAAGACTCTTATGTGTCTTATGAGTTGTCGTAACATTGGTTGCGATACCTATAGTACAGTTTATGTTTTTAGGAAAATGAGCCACAAAAAGTCCAAATCACAATTTTAATAAAACATAAAAGTTGTAGATCTCGACGATACAAAGAATTTTTTTGAAGAAAATATTTGAAAATTGTGCCTCTTAAGTGGACTTTAAAATAGATTTATAAAAATAGTATAATTAAAAAAGTTTACAAAATCACTACAAATGAAGATTTTAAAGGTAGAAAATAGACTTTTAAAAAACACAAAAGTTTTAGACCTCAACCAAATGAGAAACTTTTGTAAAAAAACTTTTATTAAAATTATCTACGACATACAGTTTACAATGGCTCTTAAAACTTAAAAAAAAAGTTCCTTTCGGTATTTGTTTCAAAACAAAACACTTATTTAGTGGCGGGATCTCTAATTACACCAACAAGCAAATTGTAACACTTGAAAATCTATGTGAGTCTATAGTTCACATTTTTATCAATTTGGATTCCATTTTAAAATATGCTTCTATTTATTACATGAAACTTTACACATATGGGTACAAAGTTTTTAACCAAAGTTCAAAAATGGAAAATTATAGAAGCCTAAGTTGTTGTCTGCAACGTTATGACAGCAATTATGTGTCCAACGCCAGAGCAAGTTTAGAAGCCAATTCTTAAATCTAAATTTCCAATAGTTAATAGTCATATATCATAGAACACCTTTAGTATACATAGGCCAAATTAGGTCTATTGAAATAAATAGTAATCATAGTTGGGCTTAAGGATCCAATAACACTATTATATTCAAGTGGACATTTTGGATAAAAGTGAGCCCAACATAGCTAGCATAAGAAATTATTAAGCAAGATTATAAGAAGAAGATAATTAATTAATTAATTATCCAACATTAAGCATGAACAATTAAAGGCAATTAAAGAAAATAATTTAGACAAGAAATCTAAGTTATAAGAATTTAAATTTAATTAATGCTTCTAACTACCTAAGTGGCCAATTAGTTAATTAAAGGAAATACTTTAGAAAAGATTTAATTTCCTTATTATGATATGCTAAACTAATTAGCATAGAACAAATTAAGCTCACACTCTTACTGGGTGTTTTCTACTGAATCTAAGAATAGTGGATAAGAATGTGGCGAGTTAGCATATCATATTTTTGAAAACCAGATAAATAGGAATCTCACCTATAGCATGAAAAATACAAGTTTCAAATTAAGATAACGAAAATTATGAAAATACATCATTAGTTTATGCTATGTTATGTCATGATATGCTCTATGACTTATTATGTTTATGTTATGTCATGCTTACATTATGTTATGTGTGATGTTATGCAATGTTAAATCATATTGCATCCTCATCTTATTTTAAGTATGGTTATGTTTCTGTAATGTGATAATATATAGTAACATATCATACTACATATACACAATAAGAGAAGTGAAATAAGTAAGATAAGATAAGTTAAAAGTATAGTAGCAATTTCTTGACCAATGAGGATGCATTAAGTTTAGTTCAATTTATGATATTAGTGTTGCTGAGAACTTTGCAAAATCCTAACTTCTCGATGATCGTGCGCAACCAGTACGAATGCAAGTATGACAAGATAGATGTTAGACATGTATGCTCTAAGGAGTAAAAATGTAATACGTTTTTGGAGACATTTTTTATCAATAAAGAATTTATTCATTTATATATACCAAATATTGTCCTCTTTACGTTCATATTTGTTGAATGTATGATAAGCAAACAGTAGTCTGAGACTATCAGTCTAAACCTTAAGAGTTGGGCATATGATGGGATGATTATGCGGTAGACACGACTCTTAAGGTGATGGTCTAAAATATATGATCCGCAATCGAGGGAATAAAGTTGGGCGCTTTATTCATGTAAAGATTGTTATGTTGTCTATATCCCTTTTGGGAGATGGTTTGTCTTGGCCATCGGAGTTAGACTCTGTGAATAGAAACATTGGCGCGTTGTCATAGGTGACGATGTGTTGGATCGGGACATAAAGTGAATTGATTTGGATTAATAATTCTGTCTTGGCAAATCGATTCACTTTAGACAATCATTTGTATTGTATCTTAATCCTGAGATGAATAATGGGCCCGTTGTCTCGACTTGTGTCTTTTGATGTACCAATGGGTGACTCCCACATCTCTATAGTGGCATACATGCCGGTACGTTGGAGGCATGACTCTTGGTAGCGTAGACTTGTTATTCATAGATATGGAATCCATAGCTCCTCTTTAGGAGTAATGATATCCTCTTATATGCGTTGTCCTGTAATTGGAAAACTGGAGCGCTCAACCATTTGGATACATAGGTGTAACCGAATGGTATACTATCTTTGGATGGTAAGTTTTCTAATGGTGAGACAATGGAACGTAAGATAAAAATAATCGGGAAGGTAAGACAGAACTTGTCCTTAAGCCGATTATGGATGATCATATGGGGATGCGATACACTATGATATGTCATGGAGACTTAGCTACACGAGCTTCGTAATTCTATAAAGTTCGAGAGTGCAGCTCCAAGCTTTTAGTGGAGTAGCGTTGGAGTTGATAATTGTGAAATGTATATCTGGGATATTGGGTTTCATAATTATCATGAGCTTGAACTTTATGGGTCCATTTTGGTCCCCTTTGCTAGCTCACAAAATCCTGTAACGACACGGCGTGCTTTTCCAATAATTGGTGACTTATGTCGGATTTATCAGATTGGTTTAAAATTTATAAGAATCAAATAATTCATGTCTGTTTATCGGTTGAATTAATTATGTAAGAAATTAGTTCAAGATGAACTTGTTGAATTATGACGTTCGGATAATTCTTGTCTGTTATCGGTTGTTTTAATTTTGGACAATTAGAACAAGATAAACTTGTAGAATTATTGTGAATTGATTTATTTTCTTAGAGATTATCTTGATAAAGTTTGTTTTGATCAGATATCTTTTCTATTGGGCTATTTGAATCAAAACTGAGACTTTATCCTTTAGAATCTCGGGTGGAAAATAAAAGATTCGCGGAGATTTTTTCTCGGCAGTTCGGCCTGCCGATCGGAAAGTTCGGCCTGCCGAACTGGCCAGTTCGGCCTGCCTATCACACAGTTCGGCATGCCGACCGCGACAGCTAAGATTACGCATTTTTCACGCGTATCTTATCAGATATTGATCCGAACTTGATTCTGTTTCGATTTTTGAGACCTAATCTGATATGGACTGACCCCAAGGACCAATAGGTATAAAAAGGGAGTGAGTCTAATGATTTACTCAGATCAATTTGAGAGATTAAGAGTGATACTCTTCTAGTGAGCATCTGAAAACTCCCTGAGAGCTTTTGTTCACAAATCACGAACACTAGCTTTGGGTTCTCTCTATTGGTTGGAAGGAGAGTCACCGGTGGAAGAGCTGTACGTGTGAGCCCACACTCACTCCGGTTGTGGATAGAGAATAGCAAAGAAGACCAGTTGGTTGAGGCTCTTCTGGAACGTTACTTCTCTACACAGGTCGCGGAGGTTCTTCGGCACACTGAGGTTAGTAAGATCTGTTTAATTTATACATATAACATGTCAAACTTGTGTTTTGGAAAATACTCTGATGAAAAATTTTTAAAATTCCGCTGCGTACTTTGTTTCCAACAATTGGTATCAGAGCCGAGGTTTTTACATAAATTTGCAAGTTTGTGATCATGTTATATGCATAAATTTTGTGATCTTAATCTCTCCAATGCTTGAATTAAATTTTATAGAGAGATGGCACCCTAGGTTTCTATATAATATATATGTTGTCATGGATTATATGGTGAATGTTTATTAATTAATTATGGTTGATTAAATTGTTGTTTAATTATTTATTAATTAATTAATACCGGTTATGGTTCCTTAGAGGTTAGAATGTGTATCTAGGTTTTTCATGTAATTAGATGGCGGACTATCATCTCCGTCTAGGAATTATTATTTAATTTTTAATTTGTAAGAATTTTGTAATTAAATAATTATTCGGAGAAGACGGAACGAGAAGTCGGATCTTAAAGATTGATGATGGCGTCTCCAGGTATTTCCTGAGTCTCTAATTTTATGTTTTTGAATTGTTGAAAATAAAATTGATGAATTGCATTAAAATTGTATTTTCTGGATTAAGGGTTTTCTGCTCGGTCGGCATGCCGGACCTCACAGTTCGGCAGGCCGAAGGTCACAGATCGGTAGGCCGACAGTGGGGCAGAAATTTTGGTGCTCTGCCGGCAGGCCGAACCTTCATGTTCGGCAGGCTGAACCTCCATGATCGGTAGGCCGATCACCTAGATCGGCCTGCCGACCGAGAGCAGCCAGGTGTCCAGAAAAGGTGCGATTTTTCCAGTGCAGTTTTAATTTTATTTTTGGGACGATTCTGAGAAACATTAAATTTCGATATGACCGGAAATATGAAGTGTTCGATTCATACGGGATTGAGGACTTGAAGATGGATATTACATGAAGAAGGATACAGCTTGAGGATTCAAGGATGAAGAATCGATAAATGTCTCGATTATTCTCTTGTAATCTTAGTTTTTCTATTCTCTAGGGTGGAACCATAATATTACGGTTATTATTATTATGCTTGTAGCTTTGCTTGATTGCTTTGCTTGTCTGCATTATAATATGATTTACCATGTATATTGATAACATGTCATATAGAATAGGGAGTGCCGCTCATATTAAAATTGTTCATGCATAATTTTAAAATAAAACCTTGACTTCAAAAGATTGAGTGGGAGAAGGTTTTCGAAGAGAGAACCTAAGGCCTCCATCGTTGGTCCATAGGAAGAACATGATGGTCCCAACCCCTAGGAAGGGATTTCTATCATGTACCAGATTGGATCTCTGAAAGGATAAGGTATTTTAGTATGATTTATGGTTGCACACCCCTAGGTGGTGATTATAAATCATGGATAAAATATTAAAACGGTGGTTATACACTCACGTTAATTTTATTATTAACCTCCCCTAGGAGCTCTGTTAATAAAATTAATGGCCAAAGAAACGATTATTAGTATATGCTGGATCATACGGGTCCTGGATGGCATATATTAATCAGGAGGGGATCCGTGTTCCTAATTGAATTTGGCATGACTCCCCTAGGAGCTTGTTGAATTCTGAGTTGGGAATTATCGTTGTAAGGTTGTGATATTTTCAAGGTTTTGACACATAAACACATTTGTATGATTTTACATGATTGTGTTATCTTACTAAATTATTATATATGTTTGCTTATGTTTGGTATATGATTCTTTATTGTAGATTGAAAATGTCTAAAAATGCTTTATCATCGATACTTGACAAAAACCAATTAACCGGTGAGAACTATAATGATTGGAAACGAAACCTGGACATCGTCCTTTCCTTTGAGAAACTGAAATATGTTCTGACAACTCCTTGTCCTCCCGAGCCTACGGGAGACTCAAGTAATGAGCAATTCCAAGCGTACGAACGCTGGAAAGATGCTAATGATCAGGCCCGCTGCTATGTTATGGCAAGCATGAATAACGTGCTCCAGGCTCAACACCAGGATTATGAGACTGCGAAGCAGATCTTGGATAATCTTGAGGACATGTTTGGAGGCCAGGCCATAACGAAGCGGCAAGGGGCGCTTCGGAAACTCTTAAACTGTAGACAGAGACCGGGGACATCTGTAAAGGAGCACATGATGTTGGTCATGGGTTACCTCGCTGAGGCTCAAACCAATGGAGCCGACATCGATGCTGAAACTCAGATGACTATGGTCTTTGAGACTCTGTCTAAGGAATTTATTCCGTTTAGAGCTACTTTTAATCTAAGCAATAGACGGGATATGACCTTGACAGAACTGATGAAACAGTTACAAGAGTTTGAACTGCTGATCAGGGAGTCTCCTGCTGGTGGAGAGGCCAATATGGTAGCTGCTTCTGGTTCCAATCCTAACTCTGGGAATGGAAAGAAGCAACGGGCTAAAAGTGGGAAGTCTTCTATTCCTATTGCTACCAAGAGCAAGAAGAAGAAGAAGAAGAACCCAAAGAAGCTTAAGTGCTTCTTTTGTGGTAAGATCGGGCATATAAAGAAGCATTGCAAGGACTTCCTTTCCAAGGGAGGTAGGTGTGATCTTCTATATTTAGAAACTTGTTTGGTTGAGGAATCTAGTGACATTTGGGTCATAGATTCTGGTGCAACTAATCATGTTTGTGTTTCTCTGCAGGGATTCAAAGAAACGAGAAGTCTACTTCGTGAAGACTTAACGCTTCGGATGGGCGATGGATCCTTGGTCTCAGCGGAAGCAGTGGGAGATGTCCATCTTTATTTTGATAATTATAGGAGTTTAATTTTGCGAGATTGTTTTTATGTTCCTAAATTTAAAAGGAATTTAATTTCTGTATCTTCTTTATTTAAAGACTCCTACGTGGTATCTTTTAATGAAAAAGTGGTGATTCGTAAAAACAAATCTTTTATCTGTTCTGGATGGATGCAAAATAATCTATATTTTATCAAACCTAAGATGGACCTATTGCTTAATGCTGAGATAAATGATAATAACTCAAAAAGACTTAAAACTTCTCACTCTAATAAGACTTATCTTTGGCATTTGCGCCTTGGCCATATTAACCTAAATAGGATTCAAAGGTTGGTAAGGGATGGACCTTTAAGTCACTTAAAGGTGGAATCTATACCTCAATGTGAATCTTGTTTGGAGGGTAAAATGACCAAAAGACCATACGGGTCTAAGGGCAATAGGGCCGAAGGGGTTCTAGAACTTGTGCATAGTGATGTTTGCGGACCGATGAACATCCGGGCACGAGGAGGGTATGAGTACTTCGTTACTTTTATTGACGATTACTCAAGATATGGGTATGTGTACCTAATGCACCACAAAAGCGAAACTTATGATAAGTTCAGGGAGTTTCGGGCTGAAGTGGAAAAGCAATTGGGTAGACCCATAAAGGCACTTCGATCTGATCGAGGTGGGGAATACCTTTCTGATGAGTTCTTGGGACACTTGTTAGAGAATGGGATTTTATCCCATTTGACTGCGCCGGGCACTCCGCAGCAGAATGGCGTAGCAGAGAGAAGGAATAGGACTTTGTTGGACATGATTCGGTCCATGATGAGTTATTCATCATTGCCTTTATCCTTTTGGGGATATGCACTACAAACCGCATGTTATCTTTTGAACAATGTGCCTTCAAAATCGGTCCCTAAAACTCCTCACGAGTTGTGGACAAGACGGAAGACATCCTTAAACCATATTCGCATATGGGGATGTCCAGCTCATGTCCTGTTTAAGGATCCGAATAAGTTGGAAGCACGTTCAGAAGTTTGCGTGTTTGTAGGATATCCAAAAGGGACTAAAGGGGGTTATTTTTATAACCCAAAGGAAAATAAAGTCGTGGTTTCAACTAATGCAACTTTCCTTGAGGAGAGTTACATGAACGACTTTAAACCTCAAAGCAAAGTGGTGCTTGAGGAGTTGCGGGGTAATCCGTTTACTCCGGAGGTTCCGAACGAAACCATTCCGATCGGTGTAGAAAAACCAAACAAACCTGAACAACAACCTCAGGGGCTTCGGCGTAGTGGGAGGATCGGGCGTCAACCTGAGAGGTATATGTTCAATGGGGAGGTCTTTTTGGCTGAACCGGATGAACATGACAGGGATCCTTATACTTACGCAGAAGCTATGGAGGATGTTGATTCAAGACTCTGGACAGAGGCCATGAACATTGAGATGAAGTCTATGGAGACTAATCGGGTCTGGGAGCTTGTGGATCTTCCCGAAGGGGTAAAACCCATAGGGAGTAAGTGGATCTACAAGAGGAAAAGAGGAGTGGATGGAAAGGTCGAAACCTTTAAGGCTAGACTGGTAGCTAAGGGTTACACGCAAAAGGAAGGAATCGATTATGAGGAAACCTTTTCGCCTGTAGCCATGCTTAAGTCCATCCGGATTCTCTTGTCCATAGCTGCCGCTCTCGACTACGAGATTTGGCAGATGGATGTCAAGACGGCTTTTCTGAATGGCTATCTTGATAAGTCCATTTATATGGAACAACCAGACGGGTTCAAGGTCACGGGTCAAGAGGGTAAGGTTTGTAAGCTGTTAAAGTCAATTTATGGACTTAAGCAGGCTTCTCGTTCTTGGAACATAAGATTTGATCAAGTGATCAAGACTTATGAGTTCTCACAAAATGTGGATGAACCATGTGTTTACAAACACATTAAGAATGGGAAGGTGGTTTTTCTACTACTCTATGTAGATGACATTCTGCTAATTGGCAATGACGTTGGGGCGTTGTCATCGGTCAAATTATGGTTGACCAAGCAGTTTGACATGAAGGACTTGGGTGAGGCTAATTTTGTTCTCGGTATCCAGATCTTTCGGGATAGGAAGAACAAAATGATAGCTTTGTCACAGGCCGGCTACATAGATAAAATTCTCAGGAGGTTTGCAATGCAGGATTCCAAGAAAGGTGGGCAACCATCTAGGTCTGGAATTACTCTTTCTAAGAAAGACTCTCCAAAGTCTTATGAAGAAAGAGAATACATGAAGAAGGTGCCTTATGCTTCGGCAGTGGGTAGTCTCATGTATGCCATGCTTTGCACTCGACCGGATATTAGCTATGCGGTCGGGATTGTGAGTCGATTTCAGGCGGATCCAGGACCGAACCATTGGGTTGCGGTAAAGCATATTTTCAAGTACCTGAGAAGGACTCGAGGGTATATGCTTGTGTATTCGGGTGAGGATTTAACTCCTCTATGATACACTGATTCGGATTTTCAATCTTGCCTGGATTCTAGGAAATCGACATCGGGGTTTGTGTTTACTCTGGGTGGCGGTGCCATCAGTTGGAGAAGTGCGAAGCAAGATTGCACTTCGGATTCAACGATGGAGGCCGAGTATGTGGCGGCTAGTGATGCTTCGAAAGAAGCAGTGTGGCTCCGCAAGTTCCTTGGGGATCTTGAGGTTGTTCCTGGTATGGATAAAGCGGTATCACTGTACTGTGATAACAGTGCGGCGGTAGCTAATGCTAAGGAACCAAGATTTCACAAGAAGAGTAAGCATATTGATCGGAAGTATCATGTGATAAAGGACTTCGTTGAGAGCGGGCATGTCACGGTGTGCAAGATCGCGTCAGAGGACAATTTAGCTGATCCATTTACGAAGACACTTTCTGGGAGAGTCTTCGAAAGGCATGTGGAAGCTATGGGGATGCGAAATTTGCAGTATTTACTCACTTAGTGCAAGTGGGAGATTGTTAGACATGTATGCTCTAAGGAGTAAAAATGTAATACGTTTTTGGAGACATTTTTTATCAATAAAGAATTTATTCATTTATATATACCAAATATTGTCCTCTTTACGTTCATATTTGTTGAATGTATGATAAGCAAACAGTAGTCTGAGACTATCAGTCTAAACCTTAAGAGTTGGGCATATGATGGGATGATTATGCGGTAGACACGACTCTTAAGGTGATGGTCTAAAATATATGATCCGCAATCGAGGGAATAAAGTTGGGCGCTTTATTCATGTAAAGATTGTTATGTTGTCTATATCCCTTTTGGGAGATGGTTTGTCTTGGCCATCGGAGTTGGACTCCGTGAATAGAAACATTGGCGCGTTGTCATAGGTAACGATGTGTTGGATCGGGACATAAAGTGAATTGATTTGGATTAATAATTCTGTCTTGGCAAATCGATTCACTTTAGACAATCATTTGTATTGTATCTTAATCCTGAGATGAATAATGGGCCCGTTGTCTCGACTTGTGTCTTTTGATGTACCAATGGGTGACTCCCACATCTCTATAGTGGCATGCATGCCGGTACGTTGGAGGCATGACTCTTGGTAGCGTAGACTTGTTATTCATAGATATGGAATCCATAGCTCCTCTTTAGGAGTAATGATATCCTCTTATATGCGTTGTCCTGTAATTGGAAAACTGGAGCGCTCAACCATTTGGATACATAGGTGTAACCGAATGGTATACTATCTTTGGATGGTAAGTTTTCTAATGGTGAGACAATGGAACGTAAGATAAAAATAATCGGGAAGGTAAGACAGAACTTGTCCTTAAGCCGATTATGGATGATCATATGGGGATGCGATACACTATGATATGTCATGGAGACTTAGCTACACGAGCTTCGTAATTCTATAAAGTTCGAGAGTGCAGCTCCAAGCTTTTAGTGGAGTAGCGTTGGAGTTGATAATTGTGAAATGTATATCTGGGATATTGGGTTTCATAATTATCATGAGCTTGAACTTTATGGGTCCATTTTGGTCCCCTTTGCTAGCTCACAAAATCCTGTAACGACACGGCGTGCTTTTCCAATAATTGGTGACTTATGTCGGATTTATCAGATTGGTTTAAAATTTATAAGAATCAAATAATTCATGTCTGTTTATCGGTTGAATTAATTATGTAAGAAATTAGTTCAAGATGAACTTGTTGAATTATGGCGTTCGGATAATTCTTGTCTGTTTATCGGTTGTTTTAATTTTGGACAATTAGAACAAGATAAACTTGTAGAATTATTGTGAATTGATTTATTTTCTTAGAGATTATCTTGATAAAGTTTGTTTTGATCAGATATCTTTTCTATTGGGCTATTTGAATCAAAACTGAGACTTTATCCTTTAGAATCTCGGGTGGAAAATAAAAGATTCGCGGAGATTTTTTCTCGGCAGTTCGGCCTGCCGATCGGAAAGTTCAGCCTGCCGAACTGGGCAGTTCGGCCTGCCTATCACATAGTTCGGCATGCCGACCGCGACAGCTAAGATTACGCGTTTTTCACGCGTATCTTATCAGATATTGATCCGAACTTGATTCTGTTTCGATTTTTGAGACCTAATCTGATATGGACTGACCCCAAGGACCAATAGGTATAAAAAGGGAGTGAGTCTAATGATTTACTCAGATCAATTTGAGAGATTAAGAGTGATACTCTTCTAGTGAGCATCTGAAAACTCCCTGAGAGCTTTTGTTCACAAATCACGAACACTAGCTTTGGGTTCTCTCTATTGGTTGGAAGGAGAGTCACCGGTGGAAGAGCTGTACGTGTGAGCCCACACTCACTCCGGTTGTGGATAGAGAATAGCAAAGAAGACCAGTTGGTTGAGGCTCTTCTGGAACGTTACTTCTCTACACAGGTCGCGGAGGTTCTTCGGCACACTGAGGTTAGTAAGATCTGTTTAATTTATACATATAACATGTCAAACTTGTGTTTTGGAAAATACTCTGATGAAAAATTTTTAAAATTCCGCTGCGCACTTTGTTTCCAACAATAGATACATAAGACATGTTTATAATGAAGCATAACAACTCATGCATGTTTTTATTAGTGTTTTAACTTATGTTTTGGAAGTATGAGTCCTTATATGCTGAGCGAAAACTCATTTAGTTATGTTCATGTTATAGGTAAGAAACTTGTTAGTGGTTTTTGATAAGCAATGGCGAATGTTAGACAATTGTTGGGGATGAGAATGAATACCGCTTACACAAATAAATCTTCTATAATAGGTTTATAATAAGTTATGCATATATGTTTAAATAGTTTTAGGTATGTATGCTATTAAAGACCAAAGTTATAGTTATATGACCTTAGTCTAGAAAATATTAAGATTTCAAATGTTGTAATAAATATTGCAACATATATAAGTAAATTTTAAAGAACATTTTAACGATATTTTATTTTGCAATATTTAAGATTGTTTTAGTTTAAATTAAGAAATTTAAAAGAAAATGTTTTAAATTATTATTATGTTAAAAAAATGTATTCTGTAAATCTAAGTATTTTATGTTAAGCATAAAAATGTCAATTAAAAAAATGTATTTCACAAATCTAAGACCGAGATTGTAGTTTTCTATTTATGTTTTATATTTTTGTGTGCTTTTCTGGCAGTCTTATATCATATCTTATTTGGCTTCAAAGGGCATGTTTCTTTATTATTATTATTATTATTATTAAGCATAAAAATGTTAGTTATTATTTAAAAAAATATTTCATGACAGTGAATACAATACAAATAAAGCATTAAATCTACACAGCCTCATACTATATTTAACATGATATCAACGAAGAATTGGTTTTATCTATAGACACAAATAAAATGTTCAAAACAAAATTAAAGTCACCCGATGATATACACCAAAGATCAAGTACATAAAGTAACTATTTTTCATGCCCTATTGAAATATCAATCCAATCGATAAAAATCCCAAAGCACAAAAGGGCCGGTTAAAATATTTCAAATTAACAAATTCATTGAAAAGGGAAACACACCAAAAAATAAATAAACAAAACTAAAACTTAGTAATGATAAAAACCATCATTATTACAAATTCAAGCTAAATTCAATAGAAAAGGGGGGGACTTATAAACAACAAGTATAAACTTTTAAGGAGAGACAATTGTCAACTAAAGCATGGTTAGGCATTAAATGGGGGAGAAATATTGTTAATGTGCATGTTGGACCAATGCACCTTCAGACATGCACAATATAACATCGTGGCCCAACACAACACTACCACAATATTGAATATGTCACACCATCATGACCGAAGCTTAAGAAAGCAAGAATACAGGAAAAGTAACATTACATGTACCCCATTATGTTTTAAAAATGGCATCTACACCTTGTGACCACAAACATTGATTCACCACCATTCATCCTCATTGTTACAAGCTCGTGCATGTAAATTCAAGGTCCGAAGTTCAACAACGTGTCATGAGATAACATCTTAGCTAGGACTAGAAAGTTCCTTTTTCTTGCTCTTGTTTTTCTCAAGGGCTAGCTAATTCTAACCTTATTTTCTCAATTAACAATTTTTCAAAAAGCAATCGCCAATTAAGGAGCATATAGAAGAACAATCATAGTTGAAATATTGTAGTTCTAGGTATACCCTAGTACATATGAAAGAGCATCGATTATAGAGGGTGCATGAACATTAAGGAAGAGATATTAATCATTGAATTGCAGGGCACAAAGATGGGATTGTAATCATTGAGGGGAAGGGGCGTAGGGCATAGAGCTACTAGGGTGTTGTTGTTTAGAGTGAGATATTTCTATGATGAAAGACGATGGAGAGGAGGGATTCGTGGAATCTTTTTTCTTTTTTTCTTTTTTCTTTTTCTTTTTGAGAGCCATCAAGGTGTTTCTCATTAGAGTAATAATGACTTTATTACCATACTAGAAAAAAGAGAGAAAATAGGCATCGACCATAGAAAGTCAAGGAGATACTATAGCCAAAGTTGAATAAACAATTAGCGAAAAGAATATAACAAAAAGATTTAAAGTGGGATGATAATCTATATACATTTAGGGGCGTTCAAAGAATCCACTAATTTGTTCAATTTGTTCGATTCAATCCAATCGCAGGATTGGATTAGATTTTTCTAATCCGATATATGCAGATTGAGTATCTCCAAATCTTTATACTCAGTGAGTCCGAGCTATATATATTGTGTAAATTATATATACTTATACATATACACATATATATATAAACATACAATTTAATAAATACAATTAACTTATAGTCCTCTGGTAGTATGTCCAAAGTTTTATGCTTACGGGGGCAAAAAGATTAGCCTAGTTACAAAGAACAACATTATTTACTCATTTCTAAAGTTTTTTTAAATTTATTAGTTGTAATGTTTTGTAATGCTACAATTTCATTTATTATCAAAGACTTGCATTCTATTAGGTTGTATAATATGTTATTTTATTAAACTATATTACGTTATATTATGTTAATTTTAATTGCTAGTTTTTTTAATAAATTTAAATGTTCAATCTGTGAATCTATAGAATCCAATCTACAAAAATTGTGGTTTTCGGATTAGATTGAGGTGTTCACGGTTTGGTTTTGGATTTAGATTTCCCCAATCCGATATGCACAGATTGGATTACAGATTGATCCTTAATCTATTTGGTTTTTTAAAATGATTTTAGATAAAAATATGTGTAAATGTAGTAAAGGTGCAAATATATATATATATATATATATATATATATATATAAAACAAAAATTTTCATAAAACGTTCGTAAACATCGCTATAGAGTATATCAATTTAACGTTATATATATATATATATATATATATATTCTATTTATGCATACTTGGTTGAAGTGAAAAGGCAAGAGATCTTCTTTCGAGAAACACTCTCTATACAAAACCATTATCTTCCCCACCTAGTTGCTAACACTAATCAAACGAATGTCTAGACATAAAAAGAAATTAGGACTTTTAGGATCACTCACTAACTTTTACTTTCTAACTAATCTCAACACATGAGCAAAGTGAGACTGCCGATCGAACTCTTTTCTATCTCTTTTTGCACGCCTAGTCCTTAGGGTTTCTTAGCAGAGTTTTTGTAGTCTTGCCAAGACTCTCAGTTGTGTGTAGAAAGAATAGAGAAGACCTCTATTTATAGAGAATGAAAGACCCAATTAATTGTGTAAACTTCCTTTAATTTAAATTTTAAATATCATATATTGAATTAAAAATAAAAGAGATAAGGTTCTCTTTCCTTTATCCATGTATGGTGCCACACACATAGATATTCTACCTATTGTTGCGCCAATGAGGGAAAAGAAGAAAGAAAAATCTGCTTGTTACCCAATCTGATTTGTTTCTAAATTTAAATTTTTATTTTTGAATTAAACCACATTTATCAAAATTAAAAATTTCTAGAAAAGGAAACTTAGTGAAAAAGTCTTGGATTGCATAACAAACTCTTTAATTAATATATTACTATTTTATTAATTCAAATGTTACTTCACTAAAAACTTGGAATTACACCATTAAAAATATAAATATAATTGCTCATACTTTAGAGTTGTCCATTTGATATAGCCATTACAAATAAGTTGATCATTCGTAAACAATTCATAATTTGAGTTAGGTAATATATGTTAACCTCTTTAATTACTTCTTGATTATTAAGTGCTATTGATTCTCTAATAAATTATAAATTCATGAACTTAATCATGAATTAAGCATTGATATTATTCAAGACTAGAATCAATACTCAAGGGAATTATTTATCTTTTTTCATTAGAGAGGGAATGTATTTCATCTTGTAATATTAACATTCCCAGCTTCTTACTTTACAATACCTCTAAAATACAAGGGATAGGATTAGATTCTCTAATCCTTACCATGTAAATCAAAAGACATAATTTCAAAATAGGGGTCTGCTGATAACTCAGGATTAAGATCATTTTATATATAACCATTTGTTGATGTGATTATAACTTGCAATATTTAATGAAATTACTTAGCTCTTCATATCACATTGTCCTACTCCTATATAATCTTATTATGTATGGTGCACTTTTTTAATGACTCACTATATTAACAGTTAAAATAAGATCTTTTAATTCTTAATGAAAATGACTTATATTAGTAATGTTCAATTAAAGATTCTATACTTCAATTGAATAGTTAATCATAATAATTAATTAAATATTACTGACAATTTTAATTATCATCCTCAAATATTTTCTTGTATATAACACTGATATATAATACTTAGGACTACATAGATAATTATGGAATTTTAATGATATTCATAAAGTATTCAAAATACATGGATACCAAATATAATGAAAAAATTCACTTTATTTATTTATTTATAAATATGTCCTTACAAAATATCATGTGCTTTAAGGACATTTATCCTAACATAATCCATATAATCTGATATGTAAACACCCATGTATACATTCACAAACTAGAAAAATAAAGAAAATTCACTAGCAAGAAAAATTGTTGTTAGGCTCTATATAAAGACACATTACAAGCACAAAATTGAAGGAAGTCTTTCAAAACTATCAAATCATAGATTTCCTAATTTAATAATCGATACAAATAAATTTGAACTACTAATAAGGTGACTATTTTCATTTTGCCTCTAGTGATAATTCAATATTCGACTCCACCACAACATGTAGACTTTAAATCCCACACTCTCATGTCAAACATAACAAAAAAAAAAAAAAAAACTAAGAAAAAGTGTTTCATTTTTCATTTTCATACCCTATATTTTAAGATTATTAGATACTCATATCTTAAGTTTTAGATTATATCACATTCATAAATTTAGTTTTTAAAATTAATGCTCAAATCCTATAATTCTTTGTCAATAGTCAATTTTGACCATAAATAGTCTATATCCACTTAAAGAAAAAAAAAAGAATGAACATAAGAGAGAGAAAAAAAAGAGATTAAAAAATACAAAGGACAATTAGGTTTTTTCCACAGTCAAGATAAAATTTTGACTAAGAACAAGAAGATGTACATTTATTGCAGTTTAAAAGACAACTAATGATTTTTTTTTAAAACCTCAAAGTATATGGTTAAATAATTAAAAAAACCTAAAAAAAAATATTGCAATGTTTATATCACTCAAATCCCCCATTTATAAAGTTATTATAATGGGGTGTTTAAATAGAGTTTTTTTGTGTCTGGCATTAGAAAACTTTTGATATTTGGATGGTTATTGTAGTTTGTCTCTTGCCGTAATTGTTGGGATGGTTATTGTAGTTTCATCCCTCCTTCTACACTAGCAAAATTTGTTTTGTCTTTGGTTGAAGATAGCTTTTGGCTTGAAAAAAACCCTTATTGTATCACCTCTATTGTTTTAAGTGATTTAAAATAAATAATATTCTTCATTTGTATCTAACTTTGTTTTTTTTTTTTAGTAGTGTTTGTGTACAACACAACAAAATAACTCAATATTATCCATCTTATTGACAAACCTAAATCAAAATTAGCTCGAATCACATTTCAGTTCTTCGTTAATATACTTGTACATAACCTAGAATTTATCTTTTCATAAATTACTTTCAAATGAAATAATATTCATACAAAGTTGAAAAATGATAAGAACAAGTAGTAGGAAAATCATTATCATAAAGATAAAAGTACTGAATAAGTCCAGTAATCAAGTTGGTTAAGTTGATCAAGTTGTTACTTAACCTTGCAAAGTTATCTGAGGTTAAATTAGTAATATTAGATCAAATCACACTTTTTTGTAACTAGAGATAATTTATATGAAGAAATGAGAGATTACCTTCCTTTGCTATTTTGTAACTTGGGATCAATATAAAAAGTCAACTTGTGTTTGCATTAATAGAAAGCTCCACCTACTTATGTCATAAATATATAATATGAGTAAAATAAAAATGGGAATATAAAGCATGATTTTGTATAGATTTATTATTTTATTATTTTATTTTTATAGCACAAAATATAAAAGGGAGGTTCTATTTGTACCCTTTTTAACTCTTCACACCCCCTTCTAAATACACCCCCTTATAATTTTGAAATAACTAAATGTATTTATTGCACTTCTATAATTGCAAAACTACCCTTATGATTATTGTTTCCTTTTACTTCATTTTTCTTTTGACACCCACTATTTTTTATTATTTTAGTATTTTTAATCCTTTATCTCTCTTTTTTTTTGTTGAAGCTTTTTCACACATAAAGAAAATTTTTAAATTAAAAATTATATATATTCACTACAATTTATTAAAAAAATATTATATCTACTAATAAAAATTAAAGAAAAAAATTAATGGGCAATACAGAAAACAATTGTCACTACCTGTAATGAAATCATTTAGTTTCATATTGAGTTGAATATTACTGATAATTAAACTTTTAATTATACCCAAAACAAATCATCAATTGGTTAATACTACTCTTCTAATTGACAATACATAAAGCAAATAATTCAATGATATTATTGAATATTAACAAAAAAAGAGCAAATTAATAAGCTGTGACACCTGTTATTTTCCTAACGGGTATCATTATAATTAAATTAATTATTAATGTGCCAATTAAAATTTTTATTTCATCTAAAATCTATTTCACATTAAAGTCTCTGAATGAGACTAAATATTTCACAAACTCCCTTATCCTTTCTTCCTTTTCTTCTTGTTGGTTTCCTCACTCTCTCTTAGAAATCTCTCTCTTTTTCTCTCATGTTTTTCTTCTCTCTCTCTTCTCTTGTTTACTTCAAAAATTCAAAGACTAGCAAACCTAGATTTTACAAATCATGAGGAAGATCTGAAATTAATTCCCTTGATCTTCCATAATCATAAAACAAGAATCAAGGATTTTTAGAACCAAAATCATAGTTTTCTTTAAGCTTGAGGTTAGGTTTCTTAGGCTAAAAACTTTGATTTAAATGTGTGTTTTAGCATAAGAATTATGAGAAACATGTTTATGACATTTGTGAATAATTATACAAGGTTTTAATGCTTGATTTACATATATGATCTACATGTGTTTAAGTGTGAAATTCCATAGTTTTTATGCATTTTCTATGTCTCAGATATTGATACAAAGGGTTAGATTGAATTTTAAAGTTTGAAACCTTTGAAAATGGGAAACTGGATTTCCAAAAATTGCTTTGTTCGCAGGCCGGACCCGTCTGTAGGTTCAGCAAGCCAAACACTGCCAGATTTACTAGGTTGAACTAGGAGTACGACAAGACGAACCTATAGTTTGGGAGGCTGAAAGCTAAATAGGACCGGCGGGCCAAACCTATAGACCGGTAGGCCGACAAAGAGGTTTGAAATGTGTAGTTTGATTGGTAAGCTAGAAGCAACTAATCGGCAAGCCAATCAGTCAGTCTAAACTCATCTGTTTTTTAACGTTTTGTGTTATAAAATGTTCCAAGGATTTTATATTAATGATTATGGCACACTAATAAGAATAGATGGTACATGATTATAGAACAAGAATTAAGTTAAAAGTATGATTATTTTATACGTCGTAAGATAACGAAGTACTTAGAGCTTACGTGGTAAACTTGGTATCATGAGCTAGAAGTTATCAGCATTGTATTCGCCAAAAGGTAGGGAATCTATTACTCATCTTTTGTGAGGTTTTTACAGAATTAAAATTGGTTATTTACATTGTAAGATATATATGTATGTTGAACTGCTATTATATGAATATCACTTATGAGACAATGACATAAACTTGTCCTGCATTATACAGTGAGGAATAAATTGATTTGACATATGTTGTTATAAATTAAGAAGCATGGTTAGGAAAACTAACTCTATATATAATGATTGATTATAGAGGAATGGTAAGACATGAAGAGGGTGGTGGTTACATCATTGGGCACGAATACCTTAAAAGGTAAAATAGGGGAGGTGATGATGCTCTCTTAGGTCGAAAGTCGCAAAACATACTGTATAGAAATCGACTTGGTGAGCATCCGAGGCTTGATGTCCCCTCACCGAACACTATTGGAATGATTGTAAAGAGGTCAAATGTATCCATTTGGGTTTCGATGAGTTGAGTGATATGATACTCTATTGCACGATAGACACAAATGAGCATTATTAAATCTTGAACTAACATGTATATATATATATATACACATACATGTATGAAACTTGATAAGAATAATCATAAGGTATCCACTAGAAATAAACATGATAATATTGATGAATAATGTTAAGAACTAACTAATCATGCAGGTTTTAATGTGCCATTGATAAAATCCTAAAGGTGAGTAATGGTTTTCCCTATTGAGTTTGTTGTCGCTCATTCCTTTATATTTTTATCTTTTCAGGACTCACCAAGTGTGAGGTGGCTATGAGAAAAATAGTTGAGGAAGCTATGTAGCTGTATTACGTTGGAATTGCTTCATTTGTTAAGAATGTTCTTTATGATAATGTAAGCATTGTATGTTACTTTTTGTGACTGTATTAAGATGTGTTGAGGGTTGGAATAATGATGATGACAGTTTTACATTATTAATTTAAAGGTGCTACATTAAACTGTAGTTTATTTGTTGTTTTTACTTCTACTTTGATTTGAGAGTTTTTATTTAAGTCTCGAGCAAATTTGTTTCTGAAGTTTTATTTTTTTATTTTTTTATTTTTATTTAATTTATTAAAAACTGTTAACCCCTACTTAAGGGCGTTACATAAACAAATGATGATACCTCTATATGAATTTTAGAATAGTCATTGAATAATTAGGGGTTTATCCTTACATATAGGTGTGTGTGGAAAGAAAAAAATTAGGATTTAATTTCTATTTATTTAAAAAGTCTTAATTATGTAATTAGGTCAATTATAACTATCATTTTTTCTGATTTTATTAAGGATTTTTCAATAATATGAAGTTTTATTTTCAAGGGGATGTAAATAGTCAAGTAAGGGTGTGAATAAAACCACCCAATATAAAAAATAGAAATTTATTTTTTTGTCTTATTTATATTTTAGTTATTTCTGATGGTATCTCACAATTAGGCTTGCAACAAAAACAATTCTTGTAATATAATTCATGATTTTGTATAAAACTTATATTTTATTTTATCATTTTTATAGTACATAATAGTGGAAGGACCAAAAAGAATGAAAGAACAAAACAAAGGCAAAGACAAAAAAGCAGGAGGGTAGAGCCTAGAAGTGGAAGACCAAGTCTTAAAAAGTACGTACGATGTACAACATGATTTTAAGTTAAAACATTATTGTAATAAGCGGTTTAAAAAATGAAAAAGAAATGACACACAACATAACATAAGAATTATATTTATAATATATGTACACACACACACATAGCATTTAATGTGGCAGCACATATGTCATGTTTCCGTTTCCATGCATGTAATGTAAATGTAAAGTCGGAAAGGGAAAGAAACCAAAACACCAAAGTTTGGAATTTCCGGTTTGGTGAGTAATATGTTGTTGCGGTTTGTTTGGCGTGTTGGTGGGATTTATTATTACCCAAAAATCATATCTTTAAATTTCATTTTTTTTTTCTCTTCCAAATTGAAAACCTTCTCTTCTTAATTTTTCTTCTTCTTCTTCTTGACGCCGCCTCATCACTACCTCACTCTCTTTGCCTACAACAACTCTTCATCCAAACACCCTTTTTCTCTTCTTTTTCCGAAAGGAAAAGATAAATATTTATTTATTTTTCTTTTTTTTGATCATCTATTGGCCATTTCTTCTCTTTGACGCAGGGCTGGCTCTCGTTCTCCATCTGGGGGTGTTTTTTATTTTTTATTTTACTGGTAAGTTTCCTTTTTCACGTGAGTTTTTCCCTTTGCATTGTTGTTTTTTATGTGTTTGATGTGTTATTTATTTATTACATATATATGTGTATTTTGTTGATGAACGATCATTGGTTTTTGTTTTTGTGGTTCTGAATTGGGATTTGATGATCGTTTCTGGGTTTTGGCGCATTTTGGTGAAGTGATCGGTTTGGTATTCCTTTTATTGAGATTTTTTTTTTCCCACGAAATCTGATTTCATTAACTCCTTTATGGTGGCCTTGAAGATCGAGGGAAAAAACGTTTTTTTTTTTTTTTTGGTGATTTGATGGTTGAAAATTGTTTTATTGGCTTCATGTGAGCTGTTCATGAACTGGGTTTTGGGCATTGATGGATTTTTAGGTGTAGAATCATTTGATGTTGACCGATGCTTTTATATGATTCCTTTTTAACTATGTTGCTTTTCGTTTGTATTTTCTTAACATTCATTCATTGATTTGATGAAATTGGTGACAAGAATGTGCTACATTGTTAATTAACACGCAGAATTGCCTTTTTCTCATTTTTGATGAATTGTGTAGAAAAATGAGTTTTCAATGATCTGGTTGTTCTATTAGAAGGAAATGGATTAGTGAGTTCTCACTGCATTGTGGATGTTTGTATTTCTTTTTTGGAGATGGTTACTGAAATGTTTTGCTCATTATTTAAAGTTGTTCATGTCACAAAATGGCTCTCCAATTTATGGAGATACTGCCAATTATTTGTAATTGTTAATGAAGGGTGGCTTTCTCGTGAGTTATAAATTAATGTACACAACTGTAGGACTCTTTCTGCTGAACAAGACTTCCTACTAGCAGTTCCACTCTGTTTGGTTAAAGGGCGTTTCTTACGAAATGGAAGCAAAGAGAAGTGAACTAGAGTTTGATGAATTTGAGAAACTCCTTGGTGAGATACCAAATGCCAGTTCTGGGAATCCACATTCCGGGGTACCTGTTCCCAAGAGGGTATATGTGGATGAAAGCTTGTCTCCCGTCCGCATTAGCCCCCCCTGCAAAGAGCCCTTAAGTGAGAAGCTGCAAAACAAAGTGAGGTTGGACGAGGGAAAAAACATGCTGAACAAAATTCAATGCTCACCCACTAAAGGGGTTGTTCAACTTCCATCAGCTGAAATTAATCTCCCTGATGACCGTTCCTTGACTTCTGCATTTACAGAGCTGACCTTTAAGGATACAGTGCCTATGGTGGCAGGGGAAGACCCTCTTTTGGCAAAATCCTTGCAGAAGTACACCCTGAAAAAACAAGATTCTAACATGGATTCACCGGTAATGGTTTTTCCCTCTTTCCAAACGCCAAACAGCATACCTTATAATTTCTACGGGGCTGACATGACAAGAGTTGGCGATGAAAGTGCAAATTTGTCACAACTCAATCCTCAAGAGCTGAAGAGACGCCACTGTGTCACCAAATGTCAGCCAGTTGAAAACTTTTCCGCTGCTGTTCTGTTAGAACATTCAATGCATGGTTTTCCATTAGTGTCTAATGTGACTGTTCCTGGGATGCAATTTCCAATAATGTCTGATCACCAGCAACTCTTTCTGGACTCTCAAGCTCAGATTCCATACCTAAGTCCACATCAAACAAACCAAAATCAATTGAGTTGGAGTATTATGGAAGAGGAACAGTGTTACAGTATGCACCAACCGAATCTACATCTGCAGCAGCTCCCTAATCAACAATTGGAAGGCCAGCATATGTTGCACGAAAATGGAAACATTGCAACCAGATTACTAAAAGGGAATTCAAGGCAGCCCCATTTCGAGGCACCTGTCTCTCATCTATACGAACAATTTAAGCAAGATTCATTGTGGAATAGTTATGCAATGCGTAGGGAATCGAATCAATTAAATCCCACCTTCTCTTCCGTTGAATTGAATGCAACAAATCCTTGCGAGAAAGTGGCGGAACAGAGTTATGCTGAGCAGATTTTAGCTAGACATCATGGATTGAACACAATCAATGCTGCCAAGTTTGGTCGTGTTGGAGCAAATGAATCACTTGCTAATTTTGTTCAAAATAGAAAGGTACTACGAAATGGTAATTCCTTCCATAACTTATCTGAGGTCGGCTGCTGCCAGTTTGATAATGAGAGATCATGGGATATGTACCGAGACCCAAGAGACTTCAAAAGTGCTGATCTGAAGTCCCTGCCTCTGAAATATAACTCTCTGAATGAGGTCACTGGTCGGATTTATCACATGGCTAAGGACCAACACGGTTGCCGGTTCTTACAAAGAAAATTTGCTGAAGGAACCCGAAAAGAGGTTGAGATGATTTTTGATGAAATCATAGATCATATTGTTGAGCTAATGATGGATCCTTTTGGGAATTACCTTGTCCAAAAATTGCTTGAAGTGTGTAATGAGGATCAGCGGATGCAAATACTTCGTTCAATCACTAGAAAACGGGGGGAGCTCATTAGAATCTCGTGTGATATGCATGGGTTTGATTCTCTTTCTCTCTCTCTAACTTTACATAAGCATGCATGTATGCAATATTGCACTGGTATATCTTATTATTCTCGGACAACTAATATGAGGTTTTCTTCCAACCACAGGACTCGAGCTATTCAAAAGGTTATTGAAACGCTCAACAGTGCAGAGCAGTTTTCCATGGTTGTTTCCTCACTAGAGCATGATACCGTGGCTTTAATAAAAAACATGAATGGGAACCATGTAGCTCAGCGATGCTTGCAGCATTTGACAGCTGAACATAGTGAAGTACGGAACATTTATGCCTTAACTGCATAATTTCAAAAATAGATATTTATAGGAGTGGTATTTTGGAAGTGGTTAAGTCATTTTTAGCGAAGTAAATAGGCTGTTTTAGCTTCTAGAGCTTGCGTCCTGAGATATCACACTCGATTCGCAAGTTTGTAAAAGCAGAGGAGACTAAAACCAGCGGTGTCTTAGTTGATACAGGAGCTTGAATGTTTCTGTTTTTATTTAGTGTAATTATTGACAGAAGCTTATAGAATGAAATGATGGACATTTAGTGACTTCTATTTGCAGTTCCTTTTTAATGCTGCAACTGTCCACTGCGTTGAGCTTGCAACAGATCGCCATGGCTGCTGTGTACTTCAAAAATGCCTTAGTCACTCTGATGGAGAGCAAAGACGCCGTTTAGTCTCTGAGATTGCTTTAAACGCTCTAATCCTTTCCCAAGATCCATTTGGGTATTTATTCTTCCCTTTCTTTCTTAGAGCCCCTCATATTATATACAATTTATGTCACAAGTCCCACATCGTTATTGAAGATTGGTTATTTGAAGGAAGTCAACTGACATAATTACTCATGTTAGTGGGCCGTCCCTCAATGGATAAAAGTTAATAGCTGTAATGGAAAACCATGGTTAGGAAATCCAATAGTTGTGGTTATTTATCGTATCAATATTCTAATAATTATCCCTTTATTTCTGATCTCAGCTGCCTGAGAAAGCGGTATATTATATTTTCTAAAATAAAAATGTCTTCTACCCTCTGGCTTGGCATTTTTTTTTTTTTGGGTATTTTGTCTCCATGAAATAAAGCATTTTAATTGGAAGTCCTAGCATCGAGTGATAAGTACCTTGTCAGCTATAGCATTTTTTGTGGAAGTATCTTAGAAGGCAGAGTGGATTCAACTTCATTGGTGTCACAAATGTACGTCGATTAATAATGTTATGTTGGTTTTGGTCCTAGAGTAGTCAGTGCAGCCTCTCTTTTAGAACGCGTCTGAACATTGTCACTTTTGAGTGTATTGTCTTTTTGTTACAAGTTTTTATTGATAAAATTGAGCTTTGGGATCTAAGTTGCGACTTTACAGGAATTATGTTGTGCAATTTGTCTTTGACCTTGAGCTTCCATGGGCAATAACTGATATTCTTGGCCAGTTGGATGGTAGCTACTGTGATCTGTCTGTTCAGAAGCATAGTAGTAATGTGGTCGAGAAAATCCTGAAATGTTCGTGTGAAGAACACCACACTCGTATTATTCAGCAGCTTCTAGATAGTCACCGACTAGATCAAATCATGCAGGATCCTTATGGCAATTACGTTATTCAAGCAGCATTAGAGCAGTCAAAGGTTGGTACATGCATTACTTTGCAGCATCTAATTGTTCTAATATGCACCTTCCTTTAAACAAATGATGGCAGGCTTTAGGAAAATGAAAGAAAGAGAGAGATAGAGAGAGAGAGAGAGAGAGAAGAGAAAGTTGAAAATCTAGAGAGAGAATAAGACCGATAGAGAGGAAATTATCACTAATATTAATAATCAACATAAGTCCATAATCTTGTAGTCTAATCTCCATCGACCACACTGCTAAATCCTTGTTAAAATAAATTGGAAACTATTCTATGAGCTCGAGTCATTATTGTTTGAAGAATGTTTCAGACTTCTGTGTCTATACAAGACAATGCAATAAGAATTCTTGACTACAAGCTACTAGCTAGCTAGCAAATGTTAAATAAGGAGTCCTAGATAAGTTAGTTGTGAATGTCTCTTGTTGTGATGTGATCTCAAGTTCAAAATATGCTTGCTGAGCAGGGAACCCTTCTAGCTACATTGATGGACGCCATAAAACCGCACCTTTCTGCACTTCGGACCAGTCCATACGGGAAGAAAGTCCTCTCTAGATATAATGCGAAGAAATAATTTATTGGTTTGACCTCATTAATACTTTTTTCATCTTTTCTGATTCGATAAAGACAATCCGGTTGTCTGTTCCCTTGGAGAGACCCAACAACTTATTGTTCTTTCTTTATCTGCAGGTTTTCAAGACAATCCTGTAAAATCTGCAGTAAGAGGCCGAAGAAATGCTCCGAGTTTCAAGCCTTCTGAAGCATGGTAGTGGAAGTCAGTAAGTTAAACCCGCCTTTTAGCAATAGTTCGAAACAGGGGAAGTTGAACTTATTGGCATCTTGCATGTCTTTTTATATAAGTTTTATTTGGACTATTTAAGAGCAAATATCTGATACGGACACGTACTAAGAGATTGAATTGGTTGAGCTTTTGGGAAGAGCAAATGTTTTTTTGATGAATGAATGAAGGTGCATATGCTTTAGGCATTTTCTGGCTGGTGAGGAGAGTTTTGGACCTGCATGGCTTTACATACCTGATGTTGTTTTTAGCAAAGCATGTATATGTTATGTCTATAGATTTTCCTTTGTCATTTATTTTTCCAAAGCTACATATAAATTATATTTGTAGTTATATTCATTTAGTTATCATCCTTGTATTTCATGGCTCCCAGATTTTGAATGATGATATTGGCAATCAAGAAGCTAGTCATTGCTTAATGCTCAATGCTTCTCTCTGGCTTAGCTTGAGAATTTTTGTTTCTTTTTTATTTTTAACAATAGAAAAGCATGCATAAAAGGTCAAGACTGCATCTTTACCTTTGCCTTTATCAAACATAATACCAGTGAAAGAGCCAGAATAATCTTTCACCGGAGACATAAAAAGCGAGACAAATTTTTATTACACATAGACATCGTTGTAAATTTCAATTAATCAGTGAGAGTACACGTAAAAGTTTTTTTTGTTTGACAAGGAATCTAACTGGATTAAAAGAAAATCTAGATATAAAAATTAAAATCTCAAAAATAAAGTGGGGGCATGTGACTTACTCAACTATATATGAGGTGGTTCGGCTGCTCTACATTATTGCATTGTCTTAGGTGGAAAGGACTTTTTGGACCTCTTAAAGCAATTCCAACGGTTCATTTAGTGTCCAAAAGCAGTTTATAAGCTGCCAAATAACAGTATGGCATTGGATTTCAACTTGGCTAGTTGGGGTTGAAAAGAAGTCGAGCCCGTTTGGGAACATACGTTCATGTAAAAGATTTGAATTGAGAATATTGTAGCAGTCTAAATTTTATAAGAGAAAGCATCGTATTAAACTTTATGTTTGAACCTATGCTTCTAAACAAACTACAATTATTCCAGCTCTTCTGAACAGTGCTTTAGAAGGGCCTTCCATCAAAGAAAATTTGTTTATAGGAGGAAAAGCTTCACAAGGGCATCAAGTGAGTAATGAAATGAGGGCATAGTTTCAGGGATTAATATTCTCCAACTGCTCTGATAGATCAAGGGGAATAACAATTAGAAATCAAAAGCTGAAAGCAGAGTTATAATTATTTTCTTCTCTTACATTGGAGATCTTAAGATGGAATGGAGGAGAAAAAATGCTGTGTTTTCTATAGAAGAAAGAAAGACACTTCGAATTAGCTTGTGTGTTTAGCAGTTTTAGTATCAATCAAAACTTTTTAGTTGTTACAGCGTAAAGCTCTCATATGCTACAATGTTAAGAAAAAATAAACTATAGTGTAAAACTCTTATATGTTATAGTATTTTTAACCAAAATCAGTTTAACTTGATAGTTTAAACTATATTTTCTAAACACCCAATTTTCCGTTTCTTTTTTTTTCTCTCTTGGTGCGAGCTTATATTGATAACAGTCGGCTGTTATTGATATATAATATTCAACTTTATATATAGCCAATCTACATAATATTGTGAAATTAACCCTCTGCCACATAAAGCTATAGCAATAACGTGAAGAGTTTGAGCCATTAATATATTTAGCAAATAGGGCAAAAAAACAAAGTTCTATGACCGGTAACACTAATTAAAAAAAGTATTAATAAGTGTTAACAAAGTCACCGTCAACATCGTTAAAAGTGATTGAGAAGGCATGAAAGCAACGTAGGCTTGACGAGAGCTACGGTGGAAAGACGATGATCAAGGCGTGGCAGAAGTTCCAAAAGCACTAGTCTGACAAGAATCTTTTACATAATTTCTTTAAGACATGAAAATCTTGTCTATGACAACGACATAATGTTGCAACTTGCCGGCATTTTCCAACAATACTACGAAAAAAATAAATAAAAAGGAGTTTTTGGGTAGAAACTTTGGTTGATAGTGTATATTTTAAAATTATTATATATAATTAAAATTATTTTTTTATCTAATAGTTAGAAGAATAAAAATCTATCGTTGAGTATTTTTTTTAGTTTTTATTAAAAAATTACTAAAAATAAAATGAGTAATTATAAAAACTATCTATTAAGGTCTAGTTTTTTTCTCCTATTCTTTCCCGCTTTGCTTGTTCTTGCATTTACTTTTCCCCTTATTCCAGCTTATGAAAAGGTTAAAGAGGTTTGAGATAAGAAGTTTCATATTCTCTAGAAGACGCTTTACAAGCATAAATCACAGGAAAATGTTGCCTTGTAAAGATCATCTCCCGTATTTTCTATTTTAAAAATGAAAATTTACTTAGCCTCGAAGTGATCATTAATTTGAACCAATTGATTTAAACTCACATGGTATAACGCTCTTACATGTTACAATATAAAGCAAAAATAAATTAAGGTATAAAACTCTTACTTGCTACATTTAATACAATTGATCCAAATTAATGCTCTCAAATATCTTATAAGTCTATAACTATAACAAGCCATATGCAAGAAGATATAGGGCTTGTTTGGAAGGCTTTTTAGAAGGTGGCTTTGGCTCTTTGTATCTAAATGATGCTTCTGAAAGTGTTTAGATGACATGATAGAATTGCTTGGACTCTTCAAAATTATTTCTAGTCAAAGTCATAAAATATGGTTTCTTAAAAAAAATTTCTAAAATAGACTTTGAAACATGTAAAAAAGAGTTTTCATAAAAGGTTATAAACTTCATTATAACATTTTTATTATCTATTAAAAAAGTGAAAAGACTATAGCAAATAGCAAATTTTGCTATTGACTTAGTAAATTAGTTTTAAAAATGAGAAGAAAATAACATTTATTTGGTATCAATAAGTTTTTTAAAGGCATGCAAGGACCAAAATACCCTCAAAATCATAAAATTAGATGTGGTATCAAAATTTCAAATTTGTTCTTTCTCTATCCTCTTTCTTTCTCTTCTCTTTCTCTCTCTTCCCTTCTCTCTAGTTTTCTCTCTTGATATCTGATCTCCTCAGATGACGGTACAGATCCAGCTTGGTTCGTTGCAGGCCTAGGAGATCGCTAGACGAAGTCAACTCGCAACAGAGATCACGATTAGAAGTTGCAGGCCTAGGAATTGCGGGACACCGTTGCTAGTAGATCGAATAATCAGAAATTGCATTGTCAGACTCGCGAAGTTCTAAGGTTCTCCATCAAACTCCCGAAGATATAAGGTGACTCGCACCAAGAAGCTATACTACCAAAGAAGAGTTTTCACACAGGAGACATTCAATGAGGCAGACGAGATTGACTTTGCTGGGGTTTTGTAGATCAGATTCCGATTAGTCTATTTGTAGCGGTGGTGATGTCGGACGCATGGTGGTGACGGCGAGCGACGGTGGTTGACGGCTAAGCGATAGAGCTTTTTTTTTTTTTTTTGGTTGCTTTTATGTGCATAATCTTGTTTTTGTAGTGTAATAATAAATACATACATACATATATATATATATATATATATATTTGTAAAAATGAGACATTTGTAGCGTAATGCCATATTTTTTGGGAGTCGATGATGTCGTAGATGTCGGTGGTGTCTCGGGGCGTCGTCGGTTAACTTTTATATTTACGTAGAAATATAGTATTTTCATGTAAATATAGTATTTTTTTGTCATCGACAATATCGTCAATGCAGGTAATGTCATCGGTAATTTTTGTATTTACATAGAAATATAATATTTTTCAGTCGTCAATGGTCTAGCGAAATTGTTTCTAAATTTTTGTATTTTCATAAAAATACAATATTTACGTATTAATACAATATTTCACGTTCGTCAACAACGTCTCGTTGCTGGTGATGTCTGTCAAAGTTTTTAGTAAATTTTGTTATTTATATGAAAATATAATACTTATATATTAATACAATATTTCTTGGGTCCGGCGAGGTTGCCAGTAAATTTTTACATTTATATAAAAATACAATATTACATGTTAATATAATATTCCTCAGCCTCCGGCAACGTCATTGGTAATTTTTTTATCATTTAGAAATACAATACTAATATGTAAACACTATATTTCCCAGCCACCGACAAGAGAGGAGGGTGAGATATAAAGAAGAAGAAAAAAAGTAAAGGTATTTCAGACTTTTGTTCTCAATTTTCATGCATTAATCTCAATTTCTTATAATATGCTATTTATTACATATTTTAAAGACATAAGACAAATTTTGAAAGCATAAGACATTATTTACTACTTCTCAACTTAAATATGCTATTTTGTTCTTTCTCTCTAAAAACTTTTAAGACCATTTATGACCTCTTTTAAGTTCTTTTAAAAATATAGGTCTAAACACTTATAAAAAAGCTATAGTTTTTGTTTCTCTTCTTTTATTGGCTAAAAAGCACAAGTAAAAGCTATGACATACGGGGCCATAATTGTAAGATGATGGTTTAAAAATTTTCTAACATATTACAATGACGTGGATTCAGGGATGTGTGGATGGGTGTAACGGCTGAGGATTGGAGTTGCCTCCTCTCTTCTCTCTCTTTTGCTCTAGGGTTTTTGCTTTGTAGAGTTATGTGTTAGTTTTAATTTATGTTAAAGCACTAACCCACTTATTATGTGATTCTACTAAAAATTAATGGATGTTAACAAAAATCCTTGAATCCCAAACATTTTATAGTTTGGTGGTCAATTTGTCAAAATTAAAATAAGAGGAGTCAAATTGACACCTACTTATTAAAAGATCAGACAATATTGTATTTTAGTAAATCACACACTAGCATAATATTTAGGGTGTTTGGAAGCATTGATTTGAATTATTCGGTTCAAAACGTTATAGGATGTTAGAATTTACACTATTGCTCATTCTTGCTTTACACTGTAGCATGTGATAGGTTATGCCATTTGAGTTTAAACTAATGCTCCAAACATCTTAATGTTTTCTTGACAATACTACATAGAAATTTATAATATGATGGGAAATCTTTCCAAATATGTAGTTTTGGATTTTTATTTATATATATTTGTGTTCTCTGAATAAGTGTTGTATTTTTTATTCTTGAATTTTGAGAAGTGTAGTAGTTAACTCTAACCATTAAAAGAAGTAAAATTTATTAATTAGAAGAGTAGCAATCAAGTCCAACTATTAAAAGAAGTTAAATTTTTGGGATCTCTATGACTAATATAGAGACTAAATCAAAAATACAATTGTTAAGGGACTATCCAGAATGTCAAACTATGAAAAGTTCAAGGAGCACAAGTGTTAAAAAATAAATTGTGTAATAAACGAGAAGATCTTAAGATTAAATAATGTAATTTATATATTTAAAACAAGGTTTTTCTTGAAAAATATCATGTATGAATTTTTGTAATCGAAGGATTTATAAAATTAATATAAATATTCCAAACATCTATAATAAACTTTAAAGTTAAATTTATTCTTTTTGTGATCAAATAATTTGATTGATAATTCTCACCGCAACTTAAGGCTAAAGAAATTTTAATCTATAAATGACTTAAGAATTTTAATTTAAGAATTTTCAAGTGTAGTACGATATTAATAGTGTACCGAGAAATACTCTAATACTCAACAAGTTCTTGATTGCCAATTAATTAAAAATGAAGTTATGCAAGTAGCATTTTTGGTAAAAAAATGCTATCTGATATTGGGAATTGACATTGTCAATGACTATGTCATTACCTGGCAAAATATTGAAAAAGTCAAGTTTAGATTTTTTTTAACCTAGAAATAATTTTAAGACTTAAAACAATTCAATTTTATTAAGTGATGAAGAATGAATATCGGTATTGATCTATACTGATATTAGTGTTGGACTATGAGAAAGTAGTAAAAAAGGACTCCTGAGAAACAAAATTCTTTATTGGTGAAGTTAATCACCTTTAGCCAGTATAAATTATAAATTATATCTGTTTCTATAGAATCTTTGAAGATAAGACTAAAGTTCAAGATTAGACTTTGATATATGCTTGATTTGCTGATAGTACTTTTAGTAATTATGAAATTTCTTCTCCATCTCTTCCTTCCCTTTATTGGCGCCAATATTAGGGAGTGTTAGACAAAAAATTAGCTCAATTAGGCTTAGTTAAGACCTTAACAAAACAAAAATTAAAAGTTAAGACTACTTATCAAAAGTCTATAAATAGAACCACTTAGTTCATGAGAGCAATTTTTCTTATTTCTCCTCCCATTTCCCTTTAGAAAAACTGGTTCCCTCTCTTGCTCTCTCTCTAAAAAAAAATCTCCAATCCCATACACAAATCACTAGCCAAAAGACTAAAAGAAGAAGAGGAAGCTAGGAGCCATCTAAGATCTATGTCTTCAAGTTTAATTTCCGATCTTTCCTCATCTATTTTTTAAGCATGATAAAGTTTATATTTTTTTGGTTAGTTTGTTCTTATTTAAAGAATATGTCATGTAATAGGTTTTATGTGGTGTTTATTATGGTTTCTATGAGTTTGATGTTCTAATTTTTAGTTTAAGCATGATGAATGGTATTAGTATAGTTTTCATATGTTTTAATCTTGAGAAATATTTTCCACTCACTTTGAACACAAAAACAGAACTCTTAAAATCCGATTTCAATTTTTTTCCAAACACAAACTTGTAGATTTTGACGTTCTAAACAAATCTTTATGATTAATATAAAAATGCAATTTTGATTCTAGGATACGTTTTTGAGCCGTATTCCAAAACTACCCAAGTAGAGAAAAAAACTACACAAAAACTGTCGATTATGGGGGTAGCCATTATTTTTGCCGATTTGGTTTATTTCGAGACCGAATCATAATTTTTGCAAAACACAAAAATTTTAAATCTCGCCAAAAACTTTTGTTAAGAAAACTTTTTCAAAATCTGCCTCTAAAATACGGCCATGGATAGATTTTTAGAACTGCCTGTAAATTGCCAAAAACTAGCAGCTATTGTTGTGAAAACAAGACATTTTGAGGCCGAATCATAATTTTCGTAAAACATGAAAGTTTTAGGTTTCAATAAAATAAGAACTTTTGTGAGGAAGACAATTTGAAATTCTACCTTTAAAATACAGTTATAGGTAGTGTTATAGGTAGACTAAGGTAGCTGCCCAATTTTAACTGATAAAAATACTTTTTGTTTTTGACAAAAATGACCTCTGATAATTCCAAATCATAATTTTTATATAACACAGAAGTTTTAGATTTCGATGAAACAAAGTAGTTTTGTGATAAAATTTTTATAAGAATTTGCCTCTAAATTGTACATCAAACCAGAATTATAAAAATAGTCAAAATGTTTTAAAAGGCATTCAATTAGTAAAATTCACTAAAATCACCAAAAATAGATATGCTAAAGAAAGAAAATAGAATTTTGGCAAGCTAGAAAGTTTAAGATTTCATTAAAATGAGAAACCTTCATAAAGAAAATCTTAAAGACAACTGTCTCTAACTTTTAGTTTTACTATGACTTTTAAAAAAAACGAAAAATATCTTTTGGTATTAGTTTTTCATACAAAATCTTTGTTTAGCAAAAATATTCTAATTTATGACTAACAAAGAAATTGTAGTATTCGAAAAACTATATGAGTTTATAATTTATTGTTTTATCAAGTTCTGACACTATTTTAAAATACGACTTACAAAACTTTAGTTATCTGAATATGGTTTTTCTTACAAACTTTAATGATTTTTAAATAAATATTAAAATGGGATTTGTAAAAGCCTAATATGCTAGGCCCATAGCATTACGATACTCGATATGGGCCTAATACCATACTAGTACAAGAGCCTCTCTCGAGTCTAAGTTTCAATTATATAGTGTATGTAACGCTTTAAGAACTCTTCTAGACTTAATGGGCCTTAACACGATTACGGGCCCAATAAGTAGCATGGATTAAAAAAACTAATTAATTGAATTGTTAGAATTAGTTAATAGATAAGATAATTAATTAGTTATTAAATTGATTAATCATCAGTCCTAGTACATATAAGTAAGGGAAATTAAGGACAACAAAATTATAAGGATTAGATAAATTGATCTCTGTAATAAATATGATGACCTTATGATCCTTTAATAAAGGAAAGCATGTTCTAAGGAAGGATTAGAGTCCTTTACGATTATGCTAAATTGAACACCATAAGATAAGCTACTCTCACATTCTCAATGGGTGTTTTTCTACAAAATTTAACAAGTAGTGGATAGGAAACTTTGGCAAGTTAGTAATTTCTACTGTTGGAAAATAATTAAGTCAGAATCTCGCTTACAGTATAAAAAGTTTCCAAAGAAAATTTTCACGTGTTTTTACAAGATTTATAAATACATGTTTATACTTTATGTTATAGTATGTGATGCCATGTCATACTGCATACTCACTAATAAGTCCAATGAAACCTATAAGAACAAATTAAGTTTGGGTGCTATACCAACCTCTCGATTTATAGGGAGGCTTATGTATCAGTATAAAATTAGATCACAGTATTGTTGGGGACCATACAGACCCTGACTTCCCGAAGATCATGCGCAACTAGTACGAACACTTAGACCCATAAGTTTAATAAGACATGATCATAAATAAGCATATTCAATTTTTTTGTGAGACATGGTTCCTACTTGTTGAGCATAATCTCATTCAAGAATGTTTATACCATAGATAAGTAATATGCCAGTAACATTTGATGGACAAAGGCACAATGTCAAACGATTAGTATGGAGATTGGAAAATAGATATCGCTAGCATTTAATTTCGTAAATAGTTTTGTTAATTATGACCTTTTAATCATATGTAAGCAGTATGACTTAAGTAATATGTATGTATGTTTTGGAAGAATAATATGCTCATATGGTATGTTATAATTTCTATTGCAACAGAGTAGGTTAATTAAAATTATTTAGTAAGGTTATTTAAATTAGTAATGATAAAAAATATTCCACAAATTTAAGTAATATTAATAAGTATATGTTCAAATAGTTAAGTGATGGCCATGTAGTTATTACAAATTGTGTCCAAAATTTGACTTTCACTACTAATTCTAGTTAACTGTTATCATTAGTTTTTTTTGGAGATGGGTCAGTTGTTATTATTTGTAAATCTAAGGACTAAATTATCAAAAAAAAAAAAAGGTTTTTGATACTAGTAGTCTCTAAATTGTGAATACTATGTCACTGCCCTCAAACTTTTTATTATAGTAAACAACTACTTCCTAAATTTTTATTTTTTTGACGTATTTAACACTAAAATATTGGCGTATGATTTTAAAATTTATCGGAGATAATTATGTCTCAATCGCATAGTAACTAGAAATTTTACATAAAAACTTGCACTAAATACAAAATGTGCTAGTTTTAAATTGACAATAGAGACGAGAATATTTTGCACACGATGAAACTATTTTTTGCAAAAATTTCCATTATTATGTGACTGGGACGTGATTATCCATGTGAAGTTTCATAAGTCGTTGTCAATTTTAGTGTTAAGCATAAAAACTGACAAAGTTATGGAGTAATTTGCTAAAATTATTGAGAAACCATGATGACATGATGCTTATAGTTTGAGGAATATATTGTTAAGTACCCAAAAATTAAGGATGAAAATACCAGACTACAAGAGACTCAACGGGTATGTCACGCCCCGGAGTACGGGAGGTGACGTGGCGGAATATTTAGATTAATTAAAAGAGAATTTAATCGGAATTAAGGGTTTAAAAATCCCATTAAGCAAGAAATAAAGAAGATTTTTCCACCACATTTTTATAAAGGAATTTAAAATCATTAAACAAATAACAATAATTGACTAAAAACCGCGTATATGGGTTCCACAACCCACAACTTGTGCACACACATGGATCTGACAATATCACAAATACAATTACAGTCCCAGTACAAATAAAGTTGAGCCTTGCATGCCTTGATTAATAATACTGAATATAAATAAATTCTCCTAGTGCTCCTGAGTCCGGTCTGAAGAATCTCCTCCAAACCTATATGGAAAACCACCTAGAAGGGGGGGAATTTAAAACAATAAAACGTGAGCGAAAGGCTCAGTAGGACTAGGTTTTATAAAATAATTTGATGCAAAGAAACAAAACATTATCAGGAGTATACAGAAATAAAACGTTAGATAAATAAATAAATAATTTGAGTAGAACCGTTCTGACACAGAACAGTCTACTCGTCAAATCAAAACACCAATTTACTTTTACCTAGGCAAACCATGATATCACCACCGTAGTGGCCCAGCTGGGTTTCGGGACCTGCCCCCAAGGTCGTTCGTCACACGACCCGATCTCTGATATGGCATCATGCCTTAGTGTTTGTTATCATTATCATTCAAACCCAATTACCGAGTATTGTCAATTACATTCATTATGAAATTCATTTCATGTCACGGTATATAAAAATATAACCGATAAAATCATTTTCAAACAACCGTTGAAAACATTTTGATAGAAATCATTTTCAAAGCCAAATCATTCCAAAACCAGGCTACCAAAGAAATAGGATAGAAGTCCTACCTCAGTACTCGTGCCGGTACCCCACACCGTAATCCCGGTCCGCTATACGTTAGCTCCACGGAACCACGAACAATCCTAGATACAAACTAAGCCGATCAATATCTAGTTCGAGACATTCTATGTTACTAAATCATTTCATGATGTCCTAGTGTGCCATTTGTATCATTAAAATCATCCTATAAGGTTGGGATTTAAATCAGGGTTCAAAACAGTGAAATCGGGTAAAAATCACAAAATTTTCCATGCCTCGGTCGGCCTGCCGGACGCCCTGCTTCGGCCTGCCGAACTGCACAGTTCGGCCTGCCGGAAACAAGGTTCGGCCTGCCGAACATTGCCCCAGATTCGGCCTGCCGATCGGAAGAACACCGGCCTGCCGATCATCACTCCGGCCTGCCGAACATGAACTTCGGCCTGCCGAACTGGGAAAATCCAGAAATCCCAGCCACGGGTTTCTCGATCCCCAAAATCCAAATCTTGTTTCTAACCTGTTTTTCTCAAATCCCAGGCATGAAAAACAATCATAGTTGATAGAAAAACATTCTAAAACATGTTTGGGATCATTTAAACAACATTTAAACTCAAAATCCTCAAAAATCCGAAAATGAGAAAAAGAGGAGAAAAATGAAAATCTTGAATCCAATCCGTTTTTCTTCAATCTAGGTTTAGATTCTAGTTGTTCTAAGCTCATTTAACACAAATCCACGGTTTTCTAAGCTTAAACAAACTTAGATTTCAAAAACACACAAAATCGAAAATTTTGAAAAAAGTTTAGAAATTTCGAATCTAACCTCGAATCGAAGCTTCAATCCGCGTTCTCGGTCGCCGAATCACGTCCCCGAGCTTCCTCCTTGCTGTTCCGAAGCTTGGATTCGAATGGAAACCAAAATTTTTAGAGAGATTGAGAGAGAGAGAGAGGCTGCCGAGTGAGAGAGAGTGAAGAGAGAGAGAGAGAGTTCGTGAGGGTGAGGAGAGAGAGAGAGGAAAGGAAAATAAATAGAGAAAATCGGTGGGCGGTTTTACTGTGCGAAAACCATGTGCCGCCAACGGTTTTGTAAAACAGAGTATTTTTAACATTTTACAAATTGTTGCGTTTTAAAACTCAAAACATCATTTTAAAACAAATGAGAAATCATTTGAATACATCAGTTTAACAAAACAACCAAAATTCAAAATCCAACCAAATAATCTAATTAAAGTTAAAACTTTAATTATGGCACACTAATTCACCATTTACATTACATTAATGTTAAATAAATTTCGGGACGTTACAGCTCTCCACCCCTAAAAGAAATTTCGTCCTCGAAATTCACAACTCATTTCAGAAACAAAACAAATGCGGATACAATTCCCGCATATTCGATTCTAGTTCCCAAGTGGCTTCATCAACCCCGTGATGCTGCCACACGACCTTTACCAACGGTATCTCACGACGACGCAAGCTAATCACTTTCCGGTCGATGATCTGAATCGGCACTTCTTCGTACGTCGTATCCTCCTGAACCTGCACATCGCGAAACGAAACTATCTTATCCTGCTCAGGTGGACACTTCCTAAGCATCGACACATGAAACACATCATGCACATGAGAAAGTTCGGGCGGAAGATCAAGCCGATAAGCGACCACACCAACACGCTGAGTGATCTCGAACGGCCCAATATACCTCGGCGCGAGCTTCCCACTCACCCCGAACCGCATAGTCCCCTTACGAGGTGACACCCTCAAGAGAACAAAATCTCCAACCGCGAACTCTAAGGGTCTACGTCTCCTATCCGCGTAGCTCTTCTGCCGACTCTGAGCTGCCCTCAATCGATCTCGAATCACCACGACTTTCTCGTTGCTGTCACGAATCTCTTCCGGCCCAAGAATAACTCTATCTTCCGGCTCGGCCCAACACACAGGTGACCGACACGGTCGCCCATACAATGCCTCAAACGGTGCCATACCGATACTCGCCTGATAACTGTTGTTGTACGCGAACTCCGCCAAATGCAAATGTTGCTTCCAATTCCCGCCGAAGTCCAACGCACAAGCACGCAACATATCCTCGAGAACCTGAATAACCCGCTCAGACTGCCCATCAGTCTGAGGATGAAACGCCGTACTGAAGTTCAAATCCGTACCCAAAGCCTCCTGAAAACTCCTCCAGTACTTAGCATTAAACCTGGTGTCTCGATCAGAGGTGATGGACAAAGGAACTCCATGCAACCTCACAATGTTCTGCATATACAGCTCCCCGAGAGTCTTCCTGGAACACGTCGACCTAAACGGAATGAAATGCGCCGATTTCGTCAACCTGTCGACCACAACCCAAACTGCATCATGCCGCTGCTCCGTCCTCGGCAAACCTGTGAGAAAATCCATCGTCACATGCTCCCATTTCCACCCTGGAATAGGAAGCGGCTGAAGCTGACCTGCAGGCTTCTGATGCTCGGCTTTCACCTGAAGACACGTCAAACACTTGGCCACGTACTCTCGAACATCTTTCTTCATGCCTCTCCACCAATAGTGCCTCTTCAAATCACGATACATCTTGGTGCTCCCCGGATGAATAGCAAACTGAGACCTATGAGCTTCATCTAGAACGGCTTTCGTCACCTCGGCGATAACTGGAACTGCAAGACGCTCCCGGAAGTACAACGATCCATCTGCATGCGCGCTCCATTCTTCAAACTGCTCCCCGTTCTGAATCCGCGACCAAATCCCCTGCAAATGTCGATCCTGCCACTGACCTTGCTTCACCATCCGAACAAGAGCTGGAGTCGCTTTCACGTGATATAACAAAACTCGATCACCGTCGTCATGATACTGTAGCCGATACTCACTCACTGTCGCATCCCTGCTCCAGTCCTCAAAAATCAAACAAGCGAGAAGCCCTGAAGACCTCCTGCTAAGCGCGTCCGCGACCACATTAGCTTTCCCGGGATGATACTGCAACGCGAAATCATAATCCTCCATGTACTCCACCCATCTGCGCTGCCTCAAGTTGAGATCCCTCTGAGTGAACAAATGCCTCAAACTCTTGTGATCGGAGAAGACCTGAAACGATGCTCCATACAAATAACATCTCCAAATCTTCAGCGCGTAGATCACCGCTGCAAGCTCTAAATCGTGAGTAGGATAATTCCGCTCGTGAGGTCGTAGCTGTCTCGATCCGTACGCAACCACACGTCCATGCTGCATCAACACGCATCCAAGTCCGCGCCCTGAAGCATCAGCATAAACCTCATATGGCTCGTCACTGCTAGGAATAATCAACACTGGAGCTGAAGTCAATCGGTTCTTCAATTCCTGAAAAGCAGACTCACAGTCTTCATCCCACTCAAACCTGACATTTTTCTTGGTCAACCTCGTCAACGGAGCTGCAATCTTCGAAAAGTCCTTCACAAATTTCCTGTAATATCCAGCAAGACCTAAGAAGCTGCGAATCTCCGCTACATTCCTTGGTCGTTCCCACTCCAATATAGCTTCAATCTTGGACGGATCCACTGAAATACCATGCTCCGAGATGACATGACCCAGAAATTTGACCTCGGTCAACCAGAACTCACATTTTTCCCTCTTAGCATACAACTGGTGCTCCCGCAAAGTCTGAAGCACGATCCGAAGATGCTGCTCATGCTCCTCCCATGTCTTAGAATACACAAGAATATCATCGATGAACACGATCACAAACTGATCCAGATATGGCCTAAAAATCCTGTTCATCAGATCCATGAAAGCTGCTGGAGCATTCGTCAACCCGAAAGACATAACCAGAAACTCGAAGTGCCCATACCGAGTCCTAAAAGCTGTCTTGGGAATATCCTCTTCCTTGATTCTGAGCTGATGATAACCTGACCGCAAATCAATCTTCGAGAAGTATCGCGAACCTCCCAACTGATCAAATAGCTCATCAATCCTAGGCAAAGGATACTTGTTCTTCACCGTAACACGGTTCAGCTGCCGATAATCCACACATAACCTGAGAGTCCCATCGTGCTTCTTAGCGAACAAAACTGGTGCTCCCCACGGAGATGTGCTATTCCGAATATATCCTTTATCAGCAAGCTCCTGAAGTTGCTTCCTCAATTCCTTCATTTCTGCCGGCGCCATACGATAAGGTGCCATAGAAATCGGTGATGTCCCTGGAAACAACTCGATACCAAACTCAATTTCCCGATACGGTGGCAATCCTGGCAACTCGTCGGGGAAAACATCCTCGAACTCACCAACCACCGGAATCGCTACACTACTACTCGAAACATAGGGCTCGCAATCTAGATTGGCAAGAAAAGCAAAACAATCTAGATTCCTTCGCCCTCCTAAACATGACTTCATGAGACGCTCACTCATTAGCCAATCACCACCACCCTGGTAAGTGATTACCGTCCCCCTATCAGACACTAGGGTCACTTTTCTAAGTTGGCAGTCCACAACTGCATTATACCTGGACAACCAGTCCATTCCTAGAATCACATCATAGGAACTCATGGGGAGTATAATCAAATCACTTTTCAAAATCTCATCCCCAATCTTTATTTTACAAGATTTACACATATGATTTACACACACCCGCCCCAAGGGAGAAATTATAGCTAGGGGTTCATTAAACTCTTCTACTTCTAATCCCAAGGCATGTACAAAAGAACTCGAAATGAGAGAATGAGATGCACCGGTATCAAATAGAACGCGTGCTAGAGATCTGGAAACCAAGATCATACCATCAACAACTGCGTTACCAGTCTGAGAATCTGACCCTCCAGATGCCATCGCATGAACCTGCACTGGTGCCTTTCCTTTTCCTCTACCGACATTGCTGGGTCCTGCATTACTCGGCCGATGCTGCTGAGATGGAGACAACTGCACACTACCTGCACTCGGAGCTCTATACTGAGGAACACTGCGCTGGAAATACTGCTGCTGCTGTCCCCGTGCCGGATATGTGAATTGCTGAGGAGAAAACTGCGGATACTGCAACTGCGGGTACTGCGGAGGTGGAGGTAGGGTCTGAGGCTGAGGCTGAGACGAACGACTGGCATCCTCCCCGGTCTGCGATCCAAGACGAGCACTCCTGATCGGGCAATTCCTCTTGATGTGTCCGGGCTGCTGACAGAAATGACAATGAAAGCTGTAGGGATTGCTGCGCCCGCTGCCAGACGAACTGCTACTGCCACTGGTCGCACCGCCTTGCTTGCCTTTCCCCGGAGCTGGACGACTACTGGTGCTCTTCCTGCCACTCCTCTGCGGTCCTCCTGAAGCCTTAGCTCGATCTTCACAATACTGCACGTAATCATTCTCCACGGAGATCGCCGACGACACAAGCTCTCCGAAACTCCTAAGCCGTAGAGCAACCAACTGCCGTCGAATAGGAGCCTTGAGTCCTTCCTGGAACTTGATGCATTTCTCACGCTCCGATGCCACAGCTGATGGAGCAAACCTAGCCAACTCGTTAAACCTTGCCTCATACTCCCGAACTGACATATCACCCTGCTGCAATCTATAAAACTCAGCTGCCTTCTGATCTCTATATCCTTGCGGAAAATACCGATCATAGAACAGCTCCTCGAACTTGTCCCAACCGATATCGCCACCGCGCTCCAGACGCTTAGTTTGTTTCCACCAGGTGTTAGCGCCACCCTCGAGCTTATACGCCGCAAACTCTACACGATACTCCTCAGGCACACCAAGGGTATCAAGATGCTTCAAAATCGAATCCAACCAATACTCTGCTAACTGCGGATCCCCATTGCCATCAAAAGTCGGAATAGACGCCCGTCGAAATTCCTTAAAGAAGGCATGCCGGCTACCAACACTGGAGTCTTCCGGTCTAGCCCTGGCTGCCATCTGCCGGAAAGCCGCCATCATAGACCTCATCAGGCCCTCATCATTTCCGAACTCCGCGTCAGCTGTCGAATGACGTCTAGGTGCCATTCTCTCACTTCTGAAAACAAAATTTGGACTGTCAGATGTATTTCATTGTCAAACCTATGTGTGCACAATTCCCAAGGTTCATAACCTTGAGCTCTGATACCATTCTGTCACGCCCCGGAGTACGGGAGGTGACGTGGCGGAATATTTAGATTAATTAAAAGAGAATTTAATCGGAATTAAGGGTTTAAAAATCCCATTAAGCAAGAAATAAAGAAGATTTTTCCACCATATTTTTATAAAGGAATTTAAAATCATTAAACAAATAACAATAATTGACTAAAAACCGCGTATATGGGTTCCACAACCCACAACTTGTGCACACACATGGATCTGACAATATCACAAATACAATTACAGTCCCAGTACAAATAAAGTTGAGCCTTACATGCCTTGATTAATAATACTGAATATAAATAAATTCTCCTAGTGCTCCTGAGTCCGGTCTGAAGAATCTCCTCCAAACCTATATGGAAAACCACCTAGAAGGGGGGGAATTTAAAACAATAAAACGTGAGCGAAAGGCTCAGTAGGACTAGGTTTTATAAAATAATTTGATGCAAAGAAACAAAACATTATCAGGAGTATACAGAAATAAAACGTTAGATAAATAAATAAATAATTTGAGTAGAACCGTTCTGACACAGAACAGTCTACTCGTCAAATCAAAACACCAATTTACTTTTACCTAGGCAAACCATGATATCACCACCGTAGTGGCCCAGCTGGGTTTCGGGACCTGCCCCCAAGGTCGTTCGTCACACGACCCGATCTCTGATATGGCATCATGCCTTAGTGTTTGTTATCATTATCATTCAAACCCAATTACCGAGTATTGTCAATTACATTCATTATGAAATTCATTTCATGTCACGGTATATAAAAATATAACCGATAAAATCATTTTCAAACAACCGTTGAAAACATTTTGATAGAAATCATTTTCAAAGCCAAATCATTCCAAAACCAGGCTACCAAAGAAATAGGATAGAAGTCCTACCTCAGTACTCGTGCCGGTACCCCACACCGTAATCCCGGTCCGCTATACGTTAGCTCCACGGAACCACGAACAATCCTAGATACAAACTAAGCCGATCAATATCTAGTTCGAGACATTCTATGTTACTAAATCATTTCATGATGTCCTAGTGTGCCATTTGTATCATTAAAATCATCCTATAAGGTTGGGATTTAAATCAGGGTTCAAAACAGTGAAATCGGGTAAAAATCACAAAATTTTCCATGCCTCGGTCGGCCTGCCGGACGCCCTGCTTCGGCCTGCCGAACTGCACAGTTCGGCCTGCCGGAAACAAGGTTCGGCCTGCCGAACATTGCCCCAGATTCGGCCTGCCGATCGGAAGAACACCGGCCTGCCGATCATCACTCCGGCCTGCCGAACATGAACTTCGGCCTGCCGAACTGGGAAAATCCAGAAATCCCAGCCACGGGTTTCTCGATCCCCAAAATCCAAATCTTGTTTCTAACCTGTTTTTCTCAAATCCCAGGCATGAAAAACAATCATAGTTGATAGAAAAACATTCTAAAACATGTTTGGGATCATTTAAACAACATTTAAACTCAAAATCCTCAAAAATCCGAAAATGAGAAAAAGAGGAGAAAAATGAAAATCTTGAATCCAATCCGTTTTTCTTCAATCTAGGTTTAGATTCTAGTTGTTCTAAGCTCATTTAACACAAATCCACGGTTTTCTAAGCTTAAACAAACTTAGATTTCAAAAACACACAAAATCGAAAATTTTGAAAAAAGTTTAGAAATTTCGAATCTAACCTCGAATCGAAGCTTCAATCCGCGTTCTCGGTCGCCGAATCACGTCCCCGAGCTTCCTCCTTGCTGTTCCGAAGCTTGGATTCGAATGGAAACCAAAATTTTTAGAGAGATTGAGAGAGAGAGAGAGGCTGCCGAGTGAGAGAGAGTGAAGAGAGAGAGAGAGAGTTCGTGAGGGTGAGGAGTGAGAGAGAGGAAAGGAAAATAAATAGAGAAAATCGGTGGGCGGTTTTACTGTGCGAAAACCATGTGCCGCCCACGGTTTTGTAAAACAGAGTATTTTTAACATTTTACAAATTGTTGCGTTTTAAAACTCAAAACATCATTTTAAAACAAATGAGAAATCATTTGAATACATCAGTTTAACAAAACAACCAAAATTCAAAATCCAACCAAATAATCTAATTAAAGTTAAAACTTTAATTATGGCACACTAATTCACCATTTACATTACATTAATGTTAAATAAATTTCGGGACGTTACAGGGTATTAGGTCTCATTTGGAATAACTTAAAATAAGCAGCTTTTGGCTTATTTAGCCTAAACGCCATTTTTGAATGTGCTTAGCTAGACAAGCAGTTTAGGCTTTTGGTTTTTATAAGCTCTTCTGAAACAAATCATTTTCATAATGCTTATAAAAAACTTGTTTATTTATATTTTTAACGTTTTATTTGTAAAAAAAACTTAAAATTCCATCCATATCCTTGTATTACACTCTTTTTTCTAACATTAAGAGCTTTTGACTTATTTAACCAGATAAGTTGAAAAGTTTTTTTGAAATAAAAAAGAACTTTTCCATACACTATCCAAACACTAATTGAAAAAAAAAAACTTTGATTTAATGTTTCTCTTATTCTCCTACCTTAGGCAATTCCAAATGAGTCCCTAGTTTGTGAGGTCCAACTATATGTCAACGCAACTAAAGGGGTAGGAGAAAAAGGATAGCAACATAGTCGTAACATTGTAGGTTGGAAATATTACGTGTGGAAAAAATTCCATAAGAATAAGATGAAACGAATCATTTCTTCAAGACAAAAAGTCGACATTCCAAATTCGTATTCTTTGCTCTAACACATTGATACAAACACATTTTGCTTCTTGTTTCTCTTTCATTTCTTTCTGCTTGAATTTTCGCATTTACTTATCACCTTGTCGCATGAATTCTTGCGTTTCTTCTGGGTGTGCATGAATTTGATGACATGTATGAACGTTTCTAAGGGTTTCAAAGTTATTCCTCGCTTTGAAGTCATGATAGAAAGAAGGTTTTTGGTGGTTTAGTTTTATTGGATTTTGTTTTGGACTATGGGGGTGCCCTTGGTTTTTTCTTCTTTGTTTTAAGGTATTTTGGTTTGTGGATTTGTGTTTTAATTATTATTTTTTTGTTAAAATAAAAACAATTATTATTTTGCTAAAATACCCTCCTATATCATATAATCTACATTGAACTTGATGGAAGTTTTGGCGAAATTCCCTCAATTGCAAACGTTTTAACAATTCACTGGTGTATGATAGTAGACAATAGAAGAGTTAAATTTGGCATCATTTGGTAATTAAAACCTTTTTTCTATACAAGTTGTTGATGTTCAAAATTTTGTCAACAATAACCTCACAAATCACTCATAGTGTTTTCACAAAAATAAGAAAATTAATGACGTAGAAAAGTAAACAACACCAGGAATTATAGTAGTTCACTCAGCGTGAGCTATGTCTACTGTTGGTTCTTGTTCTATTATCTTCTGTTTGTGTATACAAACTTGGGAAGGCCACAAAAGGGAAAAACCAAAACACTCAAAAGAGGAACCCCCTTCCTTGGGTTCTCAGCCCCTTTTATAGCCAGTAGCACATTGGATAAAAAAAAATAGTGTTGACCTGCGAAAACAATGATCAAGACTAATTTTTTTTTTTCTATCAAATTTGTTTTGTTTCATCGCTAATTATTCGAGGTAAAGATAGTAACAAAAACCTCCCTTTTGTGTGTGTGTGTGTTTTTTTTTTTGGAAATGACATGTTCATCCTATATTTTTAGAAATGTTAATACTTATAATCTCTTATGTTAGACAAACAGTACATTATTAAATCCCAATTGGCGCAAAATCATTGATGCTTTAAAGATGAAATATTAATTTTGGAAGTTTATAAATTTTAGATGTAGAATTTGAGATTTAATGAAGATTAAAAATTCTTTTTACACAATTATTTTAAATAAAATAAGCCAAAGGAGACGTTTTTGATGGAGTTTGTAAAATACATTGGATAGATGTAGCATTCTTGAAACACTTACGGTGGAACGTGACATTGCAAAAAAGCATAGGAAAACTTTTTGTTACTAACCCTTGATAATATAACCGTAAATTTTTTTCCATTGAGATATGCTTATTAAAGGGTATTCGATGAATTGTTATCCAAATTGACATTTGGATGTATATTTAAGTTTTAATTTGAGCATGCAATAAAATTAGAAGTTGTGTTTGTAGAGGTAGTGAATTTTTTTTTTTGATTTATTAAAAAATCTAATAAAATTTTAATGTTAATAATCTTAAAAAATATACAATATGATTTTAATTTATTCCTCTCTTCACTAGAAACACAATGAAAAAAGAATCATCTCATTTGTATATCAAATGAAGAAGTTATGATTTTTTTCCCTCAAACAGAGGAGAGAGAATTTTAACTTTTATTATAGCAAAGATATCCGATAATCAAAAGTTTAGGGGGAGGTCAGAACTTTGAAAACTTGGATTCTTGATACTAAAAGGATTTGGATTTTTGGAGAAACAAACACGTATCCAAAGGATTCTTGATATTCAAATCTAAATTTGAGTCCATTGAGTCCAAAGTATACTCCAACCAAACGCATGTATTCCTAAATTCATACACGTATTCTATGTAGGAAAGTTTTTTAAGAGACAAACAAGATGCCAAATTATGAAAAGTTTGAGGACCACAAGTTAAGAATATTGTTTTTTTTTTTTTAACTTTGTAAAATGCACTATTGACAATTGAGGTCTAATAAGTAATGGGCATTAAAGGTATGGGTGCTTTGGACCATGAGATTCACATGTGAGTGTTTTTTTTAAGAATAGAGCTCATCGTTTTAAGAAAATAATTGAAGCTCGACATGTAGAAAAGAGTATGAAATAAACATTAATAGTATCTATTAAACCTCAATTAACAATGATTTTAAAGTTCATAGTGCATTTTGTCAAAATTGAAATTCAGGATGTATTATGCAAAAAATGAATAGATCAAGATGTAACAGTGTAATGTACTTGTTCAAAATTGAAATTCTATTAATAATTGTTGTTAATTGTTGCCAATATTCTGAATCAAGTGTTTGTATATGTGGATGCCACCTCTTGGTATGCCATGAGTTACATGCAAAGGTTTTATTGTTAGACATGTATGCCCTAAGGAGTAAAAATATAATACGTTTTTGGAGACATTTTTATCAATAAAGAATTTATTCATTTATATATACCAAATCTTGTCCTCTTTACGTTCATATTTGTTGAAGGTATGATAAGCAAACAGTAGTCTGAGACTGTCAGTCTAAACCTTAAGAATTGGGCATATGATGGGATGATTATGTGGTAGACACGATTCTTAAGGTGACGGTCTAAAATGTATGATCCGCAATCGAGGGAATAAAGTTGGGCGCTTTATTCATGTAAAGATTGTTATGTTGTCTATATCCCTTTTGGGACATGGTTTGTCTTGGCCATCGGAGTTGGACTCCGTGAATAGAAACATTGGCGCGTTGTCATAGGTGACGACGTGTTGGATTGGGACATAAAGTGAATTGATTTGGATTAATAATTCTGTCTTGGCAAATCGATTCACTTTAGACAGTCATTTGTATTGTATCTTAATCCTAAGATGAATAGTGGGCCCGTTGTCTCGACTTGTGTCTTTTGATGTACCAATGGGTGACTCCCACATCTCTATAGTGGTATGCATGCCGGTACGTTGGAGGCATGACTCTTGATAGCGTAGACTTGTTATTCATAGATATGGAATCCATAGCTCCTCTTTAGGAGTAATGATATCCTCTTATATGCGTTGTCCTGTAATTGAAAAATTGGAGCGCTCAATCATTTGGATACATAGGTGTTACCGAATGATATACTATCTTTAGATGGTAAGTTTTCTAATGGTGAGACAATGGAACGTAAGATAAAAATAATCGGGAAGGTAAGACAGAACTTGTCCTTAAGCCGATTATGGATTATCATATGGGGATACGATGCACTATGATATGTCATGGAGACTTGGCTACACGAGCTTCGTAATTCTATAAAGTTCGAGAGTGCAGCTCCAAGCTTTTAGTGGAGTAGCGTTGGAGTTGATAATTGTGAAATGTATATCTGGGATATTGGGTTTCATAATTATCATAAGTTTGAACTTTATAGGTCCATTTTGGTCCCCTTTGCTAGCTCACAAAATCCTGTAATGACACGGCGTGCTTTTCCAATAATTGGTGACTTATGTCGGATTTATCAGATTGGTTTAAAATTTGTAAGAATCAAATAATTCATGTCTGTTTATCGGTTGAATTAATTTTGTAAGAAATTAGTTCAAGATAAACTTGTTGAATTATTGCGATCAGATAATTCTTGTCTGTTTATCGGTTGTTTTAATTTTGGACAAAATTAGAACAAGATAAACTTGTAGAATTATTGTGAATTGATTTATTTTCGTAGAGATTATCTTGATAAAGTTTGTTTTGATCAGATAACTTCTCTATTGGGTTATTTGAATCAAAACTGAGACTTTATCCTTTAGAATCTCGGGTGGAAAATAAAAGATTCGCGGAGATTTTTTCTCGGGAGTTTGGCCTGCCAGATGACGTGTTTGGCCTGCCGATCAGCGAGAGATAAGATTACGCATTTTCACGTGAATCTTATCAGATACTGATCCGAATTTGATTATGTTTCGAGTTTTTGAGACCTAATCTGATATGGACTGACCCTAGGACCAATAGCTATATAAAGGGAGTGAGTCTCATGATTTACTCAGATCAATTTGAGAGATTAAGAGTGATACTCTTCTAGTGAGCATTTGAAAACTCCCTGAGAGCTTTTGTTCACAAATCATGAACACTAGCTTTGGGTTCTCTCTGTTGGTTGGAAGGAGAGTCACCGGTGGAAGAGCTGTACGTGTGAGCCCACACTCACTCCGATTGTGGATAGAGAATAGCAAAGAAGACCAGTTGGTTGAGGCTCTTCTGGAATGTTACTTCTCTACACAGGTTGCGGAGGTTCTTCGGCACACTGAGGTTAGTAAGATCTGTTTAATTTATACATATAACATGTCAAACTTGTGTTTTGGAAATTACTCTGATGAAAATTTTTTAAAAATTCCGTTGCGCACTTTGTTTTCAACATTTATTGCATATTTATAATTCACATTTAGGCCATATTATTTCACCATCGAATCCCTCTTAATATTGTACATTATGTCCCTTTTAATTGTATATATAACTTATATAAGTTATGTCTATTGCTATTATCTTTAGTTATGATTCTTGGCCTATAAATAGAGGTTGTGCTAAGCTTATGTGTTCATCTCTCCCAAGTGAAAGAATAGAAAGATACGTTCTCTCTTATTTCCTCTTGTGCTTTCTTTCTTGTTGTCTTTAGTCTTTTGTTATACTTTGCTTTGTTTTGTAACACGTTATGAGCACGAGTCTCTAATTTATGAAATTTTACATGTGTTGATTGCTCTTTGGTTCGATCACTTCTAGTTTTGACAAGTATATTGTGCATATATCTTCATTGATGCTTTTGTAGTATATCCATGATTTAAATTCTCGCTTATAATTCTAACAGCATGTCTACTTTATCTACTTTAACGAGTATTGAATGTAGCTTTATATCAATTGCACACCCTTTCTTTGAGATTGGTATTTCTGTTGGCTTTTGATAATTTCATTCGTTTTTTTATGTGAAATTAATTTCGACAATGTCACCATCTATCACATTGTTGATATGTTATATATGTATGTAGTGTTAAATATTTGATGTATTATGTTTGCTTTCAGGTTATTAATTGTATAATCTATCTTTGCTATAATTAATTTATTGCCATATTATTAATTCTGTTTTATTACATTAACATAATATTTCTTTTATCAGCAATAGCTATATATAATTAAGAAATGAATTCCTTGTATATATTTTCTTTTATCATTAATATGCTATGTTTTTTTTTTCAATTAGTTTTAATGACATGATTTTCGATATTACAATTTTATTACAATATTTTTTTTTATTTGCTATGCACGTACATGATATTTGGTATTCTCATATTGCAATTTTTTGTTCTGTTGTTAATCAATTAAGAATAAATTGTAATTTTTATTGACTTTATTTTATCATATACTAGTCTGTACAATGTCAAATCTCACAAGGCCCGAGTTCGTTCCTCTTGATATTTGTGGCAAAAATTATTTGGCATGGACTCTTGCTGCTAAGATCTACCTTGATGCTATGAATCTTGGAAATACAATAAAAGATGGAAATGATGCATCCTCATAGGATAGTGCAAAGGCAATGATATTCCTTCATCATCGTCTCCATGAAGGATTGAAAACTGATTATTTGATAGTAAAAGATCCATATGTCCTTTGGAATAATTTAAAGGAAAGGTATGGCCACCAAAAGATTATAATTCTTCCTAAAACTCGCTATAATTGGATACACCTACTATTGCAAGATTTTAAAGCTATAAACAAGTATAATTCTGCATTGTTTAAAATTACTTCTCAATTAAAATTATGTAGAGAAAGTGTTACTGATGAAGACATGTTAGAAAAAACATACTTTTGCTTTTCATGCCTCTAATGTGCTTTTGCAATAGCAATATCGAGAGCAAGGCTTTCAAAAATATTTTGAATTAATATAAGGTCTTCTTGTTGCCGAACAAATAATGAATTGTTGATGAAAAATCATCAATCTCGCCCACCTAGATCAATGCCATTCCCTGAAGCGAATGCGACATATGTTGAGGATCCTAGGCATGGTCAGCATGGTGGGCATGGACATGGTCGTGGTTGTAGTTACAGTCATTGTCGTGGTCGTGGTTATTAGAAAGTTGCATCTCACCATCAAAAATGGGAGAAGAATGAGGAGAAACAAGAAGAAAATGGTTTTCAAAATAAAGCCTCCAAGAACAATGAAGATACTTGCTATAGATGTGGCATGAAAGGACATTGGAGACATATATGTTCCACGTCTAAACATTTTGTTGATGTCTACCAAGCTTCCTTGAAAGAGAAAGAAAAAGGTGCAGCGGCAAACTTTGTTGAGACGAACTTTATGGAACACCATGATCCTATAGATTTTACACACTTGGACGTTGCAGATTTCTTTGAAATCATGATGGAAATTTTGAAAATTTACTTAGCGAGGGAAACATCAATATGGCTTGAAAAGATGTTCTCCTACCAATCTATCCCTAGTGTGTTATTTTTAGTTTGTTTTTGTTTTTGGTGTGACTATAATTTTTAGTATGTTTCGATGTGTTTTTATATTAGTGTGCTTATAATTTCTGTGTACTTTTATTATGTTTTGTAATCTCCATATTGTTTCTTATTTAAAAAAAAAGGATTGTGTTTAGTATATTATTTTCTTATCTTTTCGTTTTATTTTTCATGAAGAGACATGGATTTCAAAAATCATTCCACCGATATTAAAGTTAATGGTGAAGACTTTTTCCTAGCAGACAGTGGAACAACACACAGTATTCTTAAAGATAAAAAATAATTTTCCAATCTTATATTAGCTGAAGCCAATGTTAGTACAATATCTGGTGTTGCGAATCTCATTGAGGGCTTTAGTAGAGCTAATATATTATTACCTGGTGGCACAATGTTTATAATTAATGACGCTATGTATTTTAGTAGATCAAGAAGAAATCTACTAAGTTTTAAAGATATAAATCTTAATGGTTATCATATTCAGACAACAAATGAGAAAGACGTTAAATATCTTTATATTACATCTAATGTCTTAGGAAAGGAACAAATATTGGAAAAGCTACGAACATACTCTTTTGGATTATATTATACGTTTATAAATCCAATTGCATCCTATGTGATGATGAACTAAGAATCCAAAGATTCAAGAAATTTTATTGTTTGGCACGACTGTTTAGGTCATCTAAGTTTGATAATGATGCTAAGGATTATATAAAATTCAAATGGACATCCTTTAAAGAACCAAAAGATTCTTTTATCCAAAGATTTCTCATGTGCTGTCTATTTTCAAGGAAAACTGATTATAAGGCCATCCCCAATGAAAGTTACAATTGAATCTCTTATATTTTTAGAACAAATTCAAGGAGAGATATGTCAGCCTATTGTTTCATCATGTGGACCATTTCAGTATTTTATGGTATTAATAGATGCATCAACACGTTGGTCACATGCTTGTTTATTATCTACTTGTAATATTGCATTTGCGAGACTTTTTGTTCAAATAATCCGATTACGAGCGCAATTCTTAGATTATACAATCAAGAAAATTTGTCTAGATAATGTAGGAGAAATTAAATCCCAAGCCTTTAATGATTACTGCATGTCAATTAGGATTACTGTTGAGCATCCTATTGCTCACGTGCACACACAAAATGGATTAGTAGAATCTTTTATTAAAAAGCTGAAATTAATTGTTAGGCCCTTACTAAAGAGAACAAACTTGCCTAGCTCTACTGGGCGACATGCCATATTACATGCTGCAGTGCTTATTCGCATAAGACCAACTGCATATCATAAATACTCTCCATTATAGCTTGTTTTTGGTAAAGAGCCAAATATTTCCCATCTAAGAATTTTCAGTTGTGCAATATATGTCCCAATTGCTTCACCACAGCGCACTAAGATAGGTCCTCAAAGGAGATTGAGAATTTATGTTGGATTTGAATCCCCGTCAATAATAAAATATCTCGAACCCTTGACAGGTGATCTCTTTATAGCAAGGTTTGTTGATTATCAATTTGATGAGACAGTTTTCCCAGCATTAGGGGGAGATAAACAACAGCTAGAAAAACAATAAATTTTATGGAATGAATTAACATTATCTCACTTTGATCCTCGTACAAATCAATGTGATTTAGAAGTTCAAAAAATTATCCATTTACAAAAGGTCACAAATCAACTACCAGATGCATTTACTGATGTTAAGAAAGTGATAAAATCACACATACCAGCCGAGAATGCTCCTATTCGAATTAATGTTCCCACTGAAAAAAATATTAATATGCTAGCAAATGAGTCTAAGGCACGACAGAAGCGTGGTAAACCCATCGGTTCCAAGGATAAAAATCCAAGAAAGAAAAAAGAGCTAAATAATAAGCAAGTTGACATTTCCAATCTTATTAACATTCTTGAAGAGCCTAGTATAAAAACAATTGACATAGCTGAAGAAGAAATCCCATAAGAGGTTCAGGTACCTGAAAATGATGTTAATGAAGAGATCTCAGTAAGCTATCTCACTTCAGGAAAGAGATGGAACTGAAATGAAATTGTTGTCGACAAGATATTTGCATATGCAATAGCTCTTGATATTATAGAAGAAAATGAGGATCTTGAACCAAAGTCCGTTGAAGAATGTCAGCGTAGAAATGATTGGCCAAAATGGAAAGATGCAATCTAGGCAGAATTAAATTCACTTGAAAAACATCAAGTTTTGAGGCCTGTTCTCCAAACACCTGAAGGTATAAAACCTGTAGGCTACATGTGGGTATTTGTGCGAAAGCGTAATGAGAAAAATGAAGTTGTCAATATAAAGTATGACTTGTCGCATAAGGCTTTTTGCAAAGACCTGGTATTGATTATGAGGAGACATATTCATTAGTGGTAGATGCAATTACATTTAGATTTTTGATTAGCCTAGCAATTTTAGAAGGACTTTACATGTGTCTAATGGATTTTGTAATGGCTTATCTGTATGGGTCACTTGACAATAGCATTTACATGAAAGTCCCTAATGGCTTAAAAATGCCTGAAGCATGCAATTCAAAACCTTGAGAAATGTATTCAATTAAATCACAAAGACTTTGTATGGATTAAAGTAATCTAGACGCATGTGGTATAATCGTCTCAGTGAATATCTTTTGAAAGAAGAATATATTAACAATCCAATTTGTCTATGTGTTTTTATTAAAGGGTTGAAGTCTGGATTTGCTATTATTGCAGTTTATGTTTATGATTTGAATATCATTGGGACTCATGAAGGGCTTAAAGATACGATAACATATTTGAAAAATGAATTTGAATTGAAGGATTTAGGAAAAACAAAATTTTTTCTTGGCTTACAGATCGAGCATTTATCGGGAGGGATTTTTGTTCATCAATCAACATATATTGAAAAAATATTAAAGTGTTTTAATATGGATAAATCACATCCAATAAGTTCTCCCATGGTTGTACGATCCCTTGATGTGAAAAAGGATTCTTTTCATCCTTGAGATGACGATGAGGAAATTATTCGTCCAGAAGTACTACATAGAATTTATAATATCATTTTAAAATTTATCGAAGATAATTATGTTTCAATCGCATAGTAACTAGAAATTTTACATAAATACTTGTATTAAATACAAAATGTTCTAGTTTTAAATTAACAATAGAGAAGAGAATATTTTGAATGTGATGAAACTATTTTTTATAAAAATTTCCATTATTATGTGACTGGGACGTGATTATCCATGTGAAGTTTTATAAGTCCTTGTCAATTTTAGTGTTAGGCATAAAAATTGACAAAGTCATGGAGTAATTTGGTAAAATTATCAAGAAACCATAATGACATGATGCTTATAGTTTGAGGAATATATTGCTGAGTACCCAAAAATTAAGGATGAAAGTACCAGACTACAAGAGACTCAACGGGTATTCGGTCCCATTTGGAATGACTTAAAATAAGCAGCTTTTGGCTTATTTACCCTAAACGTCATTTTTGAATGTGTTTAGCTAGACAATCAGTTTAGGCTTTTGGTTTTTATAAGCTCTTCAAAAACAAATCATTTTCTTGGTGCTTATAAAAAACTTCTTTATGTTATCCCAAGAATAACTACCCAAGAGGGGGGGTGAATTGGGTTTTCGAAACTTTTACAATTATTGGAAATTTTCTAAAGTAAAAAAACTTAAGAAGTAAAAATGAGAACGAGATAATAAGAGCACAACCAAGCAACAATTAAGCAGCAATAAAGTGAAGAGTAAGGAGAAGAAATGCAAACGCTATTTATAGTGGTTCGGCCAATATGCCTACGTCCACTGTCGCCAAGCTAAACTCCTTTGCTTGACCTCTTGCACTAATAGACCGTCTTTTCGGCACGATCACTCCTTTATACAACCGGTGACTTGCTCAACCCGAGGCTCACCACACCTTCTTACAAAGTGACAATTTTCCCGGAGATTGTCTAACCAAGAATTCCCCAAATTTACAAGGCTTTGGAAACCAACAATGAAAATAATGTAGTTGTAATTTTGGTACACTCACAAGATATACACTCCAAAACAGAAAGAGATGAAAATACAAATATGGTGTGTGTTTGGAGGTGTGAGTAATTCTCAATTAGAGTATGAAACAATTTTGGCTCAAGAGAAAGTGTGTGTAATGAATGCTTGAGAAGAACAATGTAGAATAATGTCAAATTTCACTTCAATTCCTTCATCATTTATTGCACATTGAATGGATAGGTATATATAGCCTCCTAGTGCTTAGAAACTTCTGAATGAATCAATTTTGAGTCAAACTAGCCGTTACAAATGGATCTCCAACGGTCAGAAAACTAGCCGTTACAGATAGTTCGGCAGGCCGGAAATAAATATCGGCAGGCCGAAGAATGAGGCGCTAAAAATCAATTTCTCAACGGTCACCAGATCGGCAGGCCGGTTCACAGTTCGGCAGGCCGAACTTTGAACCGTCGGCAGGCCGAAATATGAGTTCGGCAGGCCGACAGAGCTTCTGCAAAAAACGGGTTTTGAAAACCCTCAGATCGGCAGGCCGAAGCAGGGAGTTCGGCAGGCCGATTTCCATAACTTCGGCAGGCCGAAGATGCCTTCGGCAGGCCGGCAGAGCCTTTGCAGCGAGGGGTTAAAAAAATCCCCAGATCGGCAGGCCGAAGCAGGATTTTCGGCAGGCCGATCATATTCGGCAGGCCGACCAAATTTGGTCGGCAGGCCGATCTGCCTGAGACCAAAAAGCCTTTGTGACCTGATTTTGAAACCTGTTTATATCAACATATTTAAGCACTTCTAAAACAGTTTAAATCATAATTTTCATATGCAATATGAACTAACATTAAATGCAAGTATGCATTATGAGTGTGTGCTCTTGAGCTTTCTTTTGATCATTCAATTTGAGAATTGCTCACTTACAATTCTAGACTATAGAATAAAACTTGTAATCTTCAAGTCCTTGTGAGTTCCCTTTCAAAAGACTTTTTCCACAAGCTTTCTTGAACTGTCTTCACTTGATATCTTGAAAAGTAAGCTTAGAGACACTCAAGATAATTATTTATCTAAAAGAATATTTTGCACATATAATTAAAATTGTATTTGTTATCATCAAAATAGCTTTGTGAAACCTTGGAGCCAACACTTTATTCATATTTTTAACGTGTTATTTGTAAAAAAATTAAAATTCCATCTATATCATTATATTACATTCCTTTTTCTAACATTAAAAGCTTTTGACTTATTTAACCACATAAGTTCAAAAGTTTTTTTTTTTTTTGTAATAGAAAAGATCTTTCCCATGCACTATTCAAAAACTAATTGGAAAAAAAAAAACTTTATTAAATGTTTCCAAGTTTGTAAAGTTCAAGTATAAAGGGGTTGGTGAGAAAGGATAGCAATATAGTCATAACTTTGTAGGTTGGAAATGTTAGGTGTGGAAAAAATTCCATAAGAATAAGATGAAACGAATCATTTCTTCAAGACAAAAAATTGACATTCCAAATTCGTATTCTTTGCTCTAACACAATCATACAAACACATTTTACTTCTTGTTTCTCTTTCATTTCTTTTTGCTTGAATTTTTGCATTTACTTTTCACCTTGTCGCATTAATTCTTGCATTTCTTCTGGGCGTGCAAGAATTTGACGACATGTATGAACGTTTTCTAAGGGTTTCTAAGCTAGTCCTCGCTTGGAAGTCATGATAGAAAGAAGGATTTTGGTGGTTTAGTTTTATTGGATTCCATTTTGGACTATGGGGGTGCCCCTGGTTTTTTCTCCCTTGTTCTAAGGTATTTTGGTTTGTAGATTTGTGTTTTAATTATTATTTTTGTTAAAATATAAACAAATATTATTTTGCTAAAATACCCTTCTATATCATATAATAACATTGAACTTAATCTCTATTATGTAAAAACTTGATGGAAGTGTTGATGAAATTCCCTCAATTGCAAACATTTTAACAGTTCACTGATGTATAATAGTAACAATAGAAGAGTTAAATTGGGCATCATTTCGTAATTAAAACCTTTTTCTGTAGAAGCTTTTGATGTTCAAATTTAGTCAACAATAACCTCACAAATCACTCATAGTGTTTTCACGAAAATAAGAAAATTAATAATGTAGAAAAGTAAACAACACTAAAAATTATAGTGGTTTACTTAACGTGAGTTAAGTTCGCGGTTGGTTCTTGTTCTATTGTCTTCTCTTTGTGTATACAAACTTGGGAAGGCTAGAAAAAGGAAAAACCAAAATAATCGAAAGAGGAACCCCCTTCTTCAGGTTTTCAGCCCCTTTTATAGTTACAATTTCTCGTGTAAAATAAATAAATAAAATAACAAACAAAATATAATAAAATCAGAAATATTCTTTTTTTATTTTATTTTATTCCCTCCTTGTAACTGATATTCCCGAATGGTGCGAGAAAGACTCTTCTTCATTTTGTGAATATTCATGTGCCTATTTCAAAATTCAAACTCGCACCTCAGAGTTCAACAAATGTAGATATTACTTTATCTCGACTTCTTGCCCATTCTAAAATATATTGACCCCTAGGGGATGCTTTGCCGATTTGTTCTCCACGGATATGTCTTTGTGGACTTTGGCCCTTACTGAGTCTTTTATAATTATTTTTACACAATTATTTTAAATAAATAAACCAAAGGAGATGTTTTTGATGGAATTTGTAAAATACACGGGATAGATGCAACATTCTTGAAACACTTAGAGTGGAACGTGACATTGCAGAAGCTTGGGAAAACTTTTTGTTACTAACCCTCGATAATATAACCGTAAATTTTTTCCCATTGAGATATGTTTAATTTAGTCCCCCTTTTTTTGTTTGGTTTATTTATCCCTGAATTTGTACACGTGTTCTATGTAGGGGAGTTTTTTAAGAGATAAACAAAATGCCAAATTACAAAAGCTCAAGGACCACAAGTAAAGAATATTGTAAATTTTTAAAATTTTGCAAAATGCTCCCTTGACAATTGAGGTCTAAAAAGTAACAGAGATTAAAGGTATGGATGGTTTGGATCATGAGATTTGCATGTGAGTGCTTTTTTAAAGGGTAGAGCTCATCGTTTTAAGAAAAAAATTGAAGCTCGACACGTAGAAAATAGTACAAAATAAAAATTAAAGTATCCATTCACCCTCAATTGTCAATGATTTTAAAGTTCACGGAATACTTTGTCAAAATTAAAATTCAAGATGTATTATGCAAAAAATAAATAGATCAAAAAGCAGCAGTGCAACTTACTGGTTTAAAATGGAAGTTCTATTAATAATTGTTGTTAATTGTTGTCAAAATAATGTATTTATGCACAAAATTAGTAAAGAGAGCTTTTTGGTTTATAGAAAATGAGGAAAGAGAATATCAATACTCTTACATCCTTTACTTTTAATTCCCTATCAAAGAAATGAATACCATATTTACTTATACATCTAAATTTAAATGTTATTATTTAATAATTATTAGTTATATAAAAATGATATTTTAGTTATTACATTGAATAAAATTCTCATTGTTAAATAAATAAATATTAAAAAGTGAATGAGATTGTTTCTTATACATAATAAATTAATGATTCCCGTTACGATTACTTTATTTTTCAATTTTATTACCTTTTTTCTTACTTTGCTTTGCGGTTTGGTAAACATAATAAATGAATGTGTTGTGTCATTTCTTCAAGACACACAATTGACATTCCAAATTCATATTCTTTGGTCTGACATCAATAACGAAAAAACACCATCTGTTGACGTATGCACCTTTTGCATCTTGTTTCCCCTTTTCTTTCTGCTTGAATTTTTGCATTTACTTTTCACCTTGCCGTATGAAAAGCGCTGAATTGAAGAGATATTTGAGATAAATTCGTACCATATTCCCCTAATTAACGCGTAATGAGTTACAAGGGTCAATACTAAATCATAAGAAAGTCGCGTCAAATCGTTTTTATTTAAATAAAAACATAATTACGTTTTTATTATTAAATGAGACATGATTATGCTGAATGGGGCACAATTGAAATTTTCATAGCATGTACTAAAGAAAAATTAAAATTGTAAAATTTTAATCAGGCCGAGCCATGTAAGTGGTTCCGCTCATGTGCACTAGTCCATCCCATTAAGCCAATACAATGGAAGGATACCATGGTAAGTTGAGTACACAGCTTTTTAGCTTTTGACAACCAATTTTATACCTAATGTTTGTTAAAAGAATAATCATATTTAACCTATCGGTTATATCCCAGCTACTAACAAAAGTGGGAGTCAGTTTAAAAGTTAAACTATATATTAAATTATAATTTTATCGAGATAGAAAAGGGTTTTTCTTGTTAAAAAGGGAGGGATAGAGGAAAAAAACAAAAAAATCAAATCCATCTTGTATTCAACGAGACAAAAAAATGGTGCTTTCCTACCCGTCTTCCACAAAAGTTTTCAAACTTTTATGACTACACATTGACTTTTTAAATTGCGCAAGACTTACTATCACTAATGAAACTAGGCTCAACTTTCAGGGAGCTATATATAGAGTTATATATTGAACTTGGAAAAAATAAGCCACAAAAATGGCCAAATTATGCCTCTTACTTCTAATTCTTCTCATATTCTTCACCTCTTCTTCATGTAGTTGTCCACATGACCAAAACAATGCCCTTCTCCAATTCAAATCCTCTCTTATCAAGAACATAAATACTTCTTCAAATGAGTCATTAGTGTTTAGTATGGATTCATGGAAGCCTGGCTCAGACTGTTGTCTTTGGGACCGAGTCGCATGTAGTTCATCTAGCACGAAAAAATCAAGGGCTGTGATTGCTCTATATCTCGACTCTCTTGTTTCCATAGACTCGGAAAGTTCTATGGTTGTGCCTGCTGGTGTTTTGATGCCAGTCTTTGGCGTTAGAACCTTGATGTTGCTTGACTTATCCTTCAACCAAATAGAAGGTGAAATCCCCGGGACCGAGTTGGCTAATCTGAGCAAATTGGTTCATCTCGAAATGATGGGAAATAGATTCAGTGGCTCAATTCCGCAACAGATTTTCCAACTCAAATATTTGCAGTACCTTGACATGAGTGACAATTTGCTCAGCGGTAATCTCAGCCATGGAGTGGGCTCTCTTCAACACATGAAGATACTGAGGTTGGATCAGAATCGCCTCAAAGGGAGTATTCCTTACGAGATTGGAAACCTCAAAAAGCTAGAGGAATTGTCGCTTCGCAGCAACAGTTTCGAGGGTGGGATCTCGTCTTCGATCTTGTCCTTGAAGGGTTTAAGATTGTTGGATTTAAGGGACAACCTTTTGTCAATGGAGATTCCTTCCACCATTGACATGTTATCCAACCTGACCACCTTGGCCTTGGGTGGCAATAAGCTGAGGGGCGGAATCCCATCATCAATACAAAAGCTCGAAAAATTGGAGACTCTTCACTTGGAGAAAAACTTGCTAGATGGAGAGATTCCATTGTGGTTGTTCGACATGAAGGGTCTGAAGAATTTGTTGCTTGGAGGAAACAACTTGACTTGGAATGGTAATGTGAAGACGTTGGCACCAAAGTTTAACCTGTCCAAATTGTCTTTGAGTTCTTGTGGACTCAAAGGAGAGCTCCCGAGTTGGATTTCCGCACAAAACGGACTCAATTTTCTTGACTTGAGTCAGAACCAACTTGAAGGTACCTTTCCACAATGGCTTGCTGAAATGGATGTTGGCAGCATAATTCTCTCAGACAACAAGCTCAGTGGCTCTCTTCCGCCTCGTCTTTTCGACTCTATAGGCTTATCGGTTCTCGCCTTGTCCCGGAACAACTTTTCTGGAGAGCTACCAGAAAGTATTGGGGAGGCCAATGGGATAATGATCCTTATGTTGGCTTCAAACCAATTTTCAGGAGAGATCCCCAAGTCCATCTCGAATATTTATCGCCTTCTTCTATTGGACTTGTCGAATAATAGATTTTCTGGCGCAAGTTTTCCTTCTTTTGGTGGTGCTTTTCTTGCTTATATTGATCTTTCATCAAATGAATTCTCTGGTGAGATTCCCACTACCTTTTCTGAAGAAACTAGGATTCTTTCTTTAGGAAATAACAAGTTCTCTGGCAGCTTTCCTAGGAACTTGACTAAATTTAATATGCTTGAGCACCTAGATCTCCATGACAACAACATCACAGGTGAGATTCCAAATTTTCTCTCCCAAATCTCCACCCTTGAAGTTCTGGTCTTGAGGAACAACTCTATAACAGGTTCAATCCCTGAGAGTATATTCAACCTCAGTAACCTCCGGATTCTTGATGTCTCAAGCAACAGTATGACTGGAAAAATCCCTCATCAATTTGAAAATCTCAATGCAATGATCGAAACCCCAAGCACAATCTCTTCGCTTCCCACCATTTTCACCTTCGCAATTGAGTACAACGACTTGCTAGTAAATTGGAAGAAATCAAGACAAGGCCTCTCAAGCCGCAGCCTTGGCATCTACTCCTTCCTAGACTTGTCACGGAACCAAATCTCGGGCCAAATTCCAGCCTGGCTAGGCGAGCTTAAGGGTCTAAAGCTCCTCAACATTTCACACAACAACCTCAATGGCAGTATACCGTCGAGTTTTGGAGATTTGGAAAATATAGAGAGCTTGGACTTGTCACACAACAGGCTATCTGGTTCAATTCCACCAACACTATCAAGGCTGGGACAGCTTTCTACATTGGATGTGAGCAATAACATGCTCTCAGGGAAGATTCCTGTTGGCGGCCAAATGGACACAATGGCTGATCCTACATCCTATGCCAACAACAGCGGATTGTGTGGGATGCAAATTCGCGTCCTGTGTGCAGATCAAGTGCCGGCACCTGGAGCAGGAGGAGGGTTACCAAGAGAAGAACAAGAAGAGGCTGATGATGAGAAATGGTTCTTGTGGGAAGGTGCTGGGATTGGATACTCGGCTGGGTTCTTCTCAACTGTAGGATTCATGTACTGTTTTGGTTATTTTGTTCCAGTTAGAAGGGCACAAAGAAGGAGAAGGGCTTAAGTTAAGAGATCTTCTCATTTTTAATAAAAAGTTTCAATACTTCTATTGTTGAACATTTTAAGGCTTGTATTCTGGCTACTAACTAAAATGATGAACATAACATATTTACATATACACAAACTGAAATACTGAATAAATAACGTATTGAGCTAGACTTGACAGGGATTAAGTTTGATTAGATAAAATACGAATAGTGAAAATTATTTTTCTTAGCGTTATGAGATAAAAGTTTATAGAATGCCATAGAGAAGTCTATGTATATATTAGGCTGAGAGGCTGTTATGATCCCACTCGACCAAGTATGGGATTGGTTAGTAGCTTATAAATCTACGGGCTCTCCCTCCCTATAAGTCGATTTTTAGAGGTGAGTTCTACCTATGGATTTGTAACAATTGGTATGAGCCCAATATAGATGGGTATATGAACAAGGTATAGAAGAATAAGGCAAAGATGAATAATGTTCCTCATCTCATCAAATTTCTCTTTCTTGAAGAAAGAAAAACATTTACAAATTCCTTTTCATCTCCACGGGTTAAATATGATTACTCAATTTACATAAGTTTAGGCCAAATCCTTTCTTGTCATTTGATTGATAGGTGTCACAAAATGACACACATACAACTTCTATTGTCCTCAGCTTCAGTGTCAGTATCTTCAATTTCACTGTTGAAAAAAAACATACAAAAGAATAAACTAATTAGATCAGAACTTACAAACTGGAAACATCACATGACATAAAGATTATAACGATCGGTTGTGCAGAAGTTGGTTCAATAGATTAATCAAAACTTTCCCCCACCATTCATAGAATTTTAAAAACTTTTATTCCTTTGTCATGGAAACAATCTAAGCTGATGAAAATAAACTGTTTATATTCATGCTCTTAATATATTTAGTATGTTCTCACCAAGGCAAGGCTAAATTAGAAGACATGGTTGTATGTTATACCAAACCTACTGATAAATCTATACGGGAAACTCGATCTCTTTCATCACAGCAAGGACAACGAAACAACAGAAGAAGCCATATGAACTGCACTGCTAAACGGCTAGCTGTGTCACTTCTGAAGGCGAAACTAAGAAAATCAGAGAAGACGAGACTATGGAATACTCCTTAAAAGCAGCGGGAAAAGAGGAGACTCTCAGTGAAGTTTTTTAATCTCTTCTTGTAAATAAGAATGGGCTTGATTTATCAAGCTTAAGAAACAGAAAAAAAAAAGAGAAGGACAAAATAGAAGGGAGGTGACTTTGAAACAGATAAGTTCAACTTTGTAGAACATAAAAGCAAAAATGGCTTTGTGATTGGGACAGCCCTATAAATATTATACTCTTGGGAAGTGATCTCCATATATAAATTCCGAAAATCTTATACCTTTGCAGCTTTAACATTCGATTGTTCTTTGACAAATCTACGTACAAGTTTCTTTTTTTTTTTTTTGAATTTTTCCTCATTTAACACCATACTTTGCTAACTTGACAACATAAATTTGGCATTCTTAATTCTCACTTTGTTGACTATTGCTATTTCCTTATCAACTCATCACTGAAGCTACCAACCACACACAAATCATTTTAAAATGAAGATTTAACCTCAACCTTACAGACTAATCAATATCAGTTTAAGTTTATATATACACTATTTGAAAATCCACAACAATCCAAAATCAAACTGGGAAACTCTTGAAGATAATTGTTCAGTCAGAATACCTTGCTTTGTACACTAGTTGTCTCTTGATAATATCATTATTAGATTACTTCTTTTATTTTCTTAGACACCAAGAGTTTAAAATTCCATGCTTTTCAATCTTTTGACTGATCCATATCAGATTAATGCTCAAAAAATGAAAAAAAAATAAAATCATCTGGCATCATATTACTAGAAAAATCAGAAACAGAAAGTGTCATTAACAATGGTAAATACACAGAATACTTGTTCAGTTTTTCCTGGTGGAACTTTTTTGCACCAATCATGTTCATAACCTATTAGTCCTTAGCAAAAAAAAAAAAAAAAACACTTTTTTGTTTCCATTTCATAGAGTGACATATGATAGCTTATGAGCCTCATGCAGATGCTTGGAGGGCACCTGCTCAATTCTCTTTTTGCCTTCTCAGATCCGGCAAATACGTTTACTGCTGAAATATAGATTGTCTGCTAAAAGCATGAAAATAACTAATCCCTGCGTTTTTATTGACCCTATTGTATACAATATATGCATCAAACACTTGAAGATTTGTTTTTTTAAAAAAATACTAATGTTAACATCAATCTCATTGTTCAATAATTAATTTCAGAAGCTAATGTAGGTACATGCCATTAGTTAAGCAATAAAAAATAAAAAAATAAAAAAAAAGAAGTAAAGAGAAAGAGAAAAGCTCACCTGGATTCAAATTCTCTGATCTCAACAAGTTCTTTGCCTAAATGGTCCATCCACTGCACCCACTTCTTCTGCTTCTCAGCCGGATCGGCAGAGTCAGAATTCAGCTTCCTGAGATTACTCTTGAGGCAATTATTATCTAACTGTTCTTGTTTCCCATCTATGATCTCCTCCTTAACTGCCTTACTCTCACCATGCAATTGATTGGAATTTTCAGGAACAGTGACAAGTTTTTGAGGGGCATGTGGGATGTTTTCCAATTTCAATGGTTCAGGAGTGTAAATATGAGGGGATGGCTTACAAAAGCAAATGAAGGAAGGACAATGAATCTTGCAGAACAAAACCCTCATTAAAAACTTGTCTAAGTAATTACTTAACATCACTTCAATAAGCCCTTTTTTTTTTTTTTACAAACTCCAGACCAAAAAAGAAAAGAAAAGAAAATAAAATGAACCTCAATAAAAAATACCCTTTTCTTCTTCGTGTGTGATTAGTGGTCAAATTCAAAATACCAAAGAAAGAGCTTCCAAAGCAGAATTCTATTAGATGGTGAGATTTTAGCCAAGTTGGCACTTCATCTGAAAGGACAACATTTAAATGCGGAATGAAAAAGGACCCGGTTTTCCAAAACGCTAAAAAATTAAAACGACATGAAGTTAAGACATTTCTTATAGTTGGAAAGCTGTGATTTTTGAGGTAAATTAGAGAAAAGCCAGAGAGAGAACTGAGATTTTTGAGCTTCGTGAATTTGAATTTCAACTTGAAAAGAAATGGGTACCTCTGAAATGAACCTATGACTGTCCAGTAACCTCTGTTTTTCCCTGTTTTGTACGAAAGAAAAAGACAACCTTTGTAATCTACCAGAGAGAGAACAAAATGTCTATGGAACCTGGAATGACAATCACACCCTCTTTACCTCCATCAAAACTGTTGAAAGGAGGAAGAGAGTTATAATCAGAAGCGAGCAGAGGTGAAGGATTGAAAAAGAACTAAAAGGAGGGAGGAAAAAAAAGGAATAATACTTTGCTGGAAAGCCAACTAAGAGAGAGAGACCAATTTGGAAATGTAGGAGTCAGACCCAACTGTCACGACATCTTGTTATTTAACTGTTATTCCTCCAAAAAGGAAATCTGAATTCCCTTGAGATTCTCCAATCAAAATATGGAAGAATTTTGTGGACATCATACCAAACGTTACCTTGCCAACAAGGTAAGTTTATAATCAGATTTGTAACCTTGCTGGTTCGTCGATTGTTTAATTTTGCATGGATTAAGAACTAAGAAGACAAAGTATAAATAAATAGAATTCTTAGTACTGGTCCCTTGGTATAGCACTTTCATTCGTATATTGTGTGTATATTTCAATTTAGTCATCCCATTTGGGATTAGTTAAAAAATTCAACTTCAGCTTCAACTATAGCTTCAGTAACAATGTTCCCTCTATTTTCAAAACATAATATTTGCTTTTTAAAGATATTTTTAAAATAAATGATGATATTTTAAAAAAATTAAAGAAATAATCCTTCCTTAATTTTAACGTTAAAACGATAAAAATAACATTCAGTAATTATCAATGATAAACTAAGATATATCAGTAACAAACCGTAATATATCCATGATATAATATAGTATTTTAATGATAAACCCGAGTACATCAGTAATAAACTGTAATATATTAGTAATAAACCTTAGTATGTCACTGTTAAACCTCAATACATTAGTGATGAGAACAACCCTAACAAAAAAACTTAATCTTTTACGTTCTCTCTCTTCTCTCTCCCTCCTCCCAGTTCACTTTCACAACGGTTAAAAAACCGTCGTAAAAACTTCAGTTGTTATACAAAATCGAGTTTTCACGATGATTTTTTACCGTTGTAGAACCTTGAAATAGGCACAAAAACTGGAGTGTGGGGGGAAATCTTTCACGACGGTTTTCTACAAAACCGTCATGGAAAATTGGCATTGGCTAAAAAAAATGACAAAATTTGTGATTTTCCACGAAATAGCCAGTCCCGTGTGTTATCTATTACAACAAGGTCGTGATTGCATACAGAATTTAATGTATGTTGAAATTATAAGGCATTTACAAGATCATTTATATTTGAGCTATTGTGAGCAATTGTTTATTTACTATCTCTATCTATTTAAAAATGATGTACCTATTTACAAATTGTACCCACTCTAATCTAAGGTCATTAATTTCCGTATGTATATAAAAATCTTTTCTTCCTAGGGCTTGTATACCACTTGAAATTATATTTTGTATGAAACATAGAATAAAAAAACTACATTCTATGTTTCCTTGTTGTCTTGGACACTTACGTTTAGAATATAGTGTTCCGTTCGGTTGGTTTGTGACACCGCTTCTTGGTTGAAGCTTCCAATCGTTAAGCGCCCTAACAATGTGTCATGATTAAATGAATTAATAGACAATACAATTATGTAAAACTCAAAAGAGTTAATTTTATAAAAGAACATTAATCCTTACAATTTTGTGACTGAAACGAAATCCTCACGTGGTGTGTGTCCTAGGGGATCAAACCAATATATTTGGTCCTTCCATGGCGAAATAACTACCAACATCCAATATTCTCCAACATTGCATGGCAAGAAGAATAATTTCCCCCTCGATGCTTGAGCTAATAAGTGGAGGAGTGACATGGCACGCTCTCTGTGATCACTCTGTAGGTCTCTTGTACCACTTGAAACAATCGCCGGAGATATGAAGCCAAAATTTTGTGCCAAGCCTTGAAGTTCACAATATTCTGCCAAAAAACTACAATAAAAAAATACAGTCAATTATTTAAAAGCACCTTACAACTCTACCTATATTTTAAAATTTATGAATTAAGGATAGAGTTATTACCTGAGGTATACCAGGATACAGTTCGCCCTAATTTGTTCAAAGTTGATGAAATAGTAAATGTCTTCATACCTCACATAGATAGGCAATTCATTGCCAACGACATTTATTGGTATCGGGCACTAAATCGTCAACCCATCGTGCATGAAAGAATGTGCGTATAGAGCCAACTATATAAATTCTTAAGGTACTAAAGCGAAGTTAAGTGAAAGTAGTGGCTCATTCGCAACGGGTTGTTCTTGTTCTTGTTTTACGTCAGGTTGTGAATGTCTTGGTTTTGTAAAGCTTTTCTTTTTTTTTTTTTTAGCGTTTCTTTTGGCTTAGATCTTATGGAACGTGGCTAGGCACTCGACTCATCTTCGTCATTGTGACGACTTCAACTAACCTCTTCGGCCATGTGACGAAGCTTCCGGAGGCTTCACCCACAGTTGTTGCTTCAAGTGTTGGAACAGGCAATTTAGTTGGTCTAACTCTGATGGTAGTGATGCTAACACGCACGTTTTCTTCCCCTAATGGTCTTCCATGGACTGTATCAGTTGGAAGACTCTCCATCCATGCCTTCCCAAGCACAACAAGTGCACACTCACCATTAATTCTATCCTCAACAAAGAGCATACACTCTTGACCTTGTTCAGGCTCTTGACAATGAAGTGACAATTGGACTTCTAGAGCTTTTGGAGCTTCTGCTCCATTATCGAGAGGGTTACAACTAGCCTTAAAGTTGTTGCGTTGTGAGATACTATCATCTATCGACTTGGCACGTCCTTGGAAAATGAGCTAGGTCACAAGACGTCGCAATTATGCAATCTCCATCTACATCTTCGACATTTGAGAAATCAATTTCAAACTTGATTGGAGGTCGAAGTATTAAGTGTGCTTCACATACTTCAATTAACCGCAAACACATCCTGAATGTTTCGGTTTCCCTAGTGCCCTCATCAATATGTCATCGTTACTGATGGATTGGAAGCTCCCTTGACTTTGTTGCATCGTGTATTCATCTTGTAAAACAACAACAAAGCCATGTTATTCTTAAGATCCTTCAACATATAATAAATTACAAATTATATACTTTGTGTTCAATAAACTTACAATCAAGTTCCCAATTTCTACTGCTCTTGTATTTTTAAACTGACCATCAGAACCTATAACTCCTCCCATGTTGGTAGCACACCCGTCTTAGCGAACTATATTACGCTATGTTAGTAACATATTAGTGATAGAATAATTGATATGTATACTACGAGTAAGATATTAACGTACCAATGATTGCTCGAGCTCTCTATATCTGACTCGGCCAACCATAGAGTCGTATTCATTTTTGCCTATTATTTTTCTTCTGTTTGATGATATTAGTTAGAATTCGATAGAACATCGATATCTCACAAAAGCTTTCCAATCGTCATCATTTATGGAGAGGTAGTAGTGTACTACCGTAGGAGGCCGTTTATATACATTTTCATCCTCCTTCGGAGTGAAAAGGTATGGTTGTACGAAGGTAACATAGAGGTCGAATCTAAACCCCTTTGCTAATTCACCATAAACCTTCAAAGCCCTTTTCCTATACTAATCCTCGACTGTGAAAACTTTGTAAATCTCTCTCCAACTCACATCTTTTGCTTGTTCCAAATCCTTAGACCTCTAATCTTTTATCCATACAGGAACATGTTCTCGACTAAGGACTCCAATCCAACTGCTTAATTCATGGCCAGGTGCCCCTTTCGGTTGGCCTTTCAAATCGAATATCACTTCAATTCTTAAACCTCTATTTCTCATCTGATGAACTTTTTTCACCAATGTAGCCCTTCGCTCAAAGTCTACTTTTGGATTGAATTTGGTTCGCCTTTGTGGCTTACTGTGTAAGCTTCCCTTGCTATATTGCGATGAAGATGGAGTGCATTCTTTATACTCCTCCTCATACTGGTCACTATCGATCTCGCAAGACATTGTATCTATGCAAAGTAAGCACAAACTAACACATACATAGTAATATTAAATTACGATCTTGCAGTAAAAAATTAAAATATTCTAAATTGATATATTACACAATTACATATTAAAAATCATATATTATAAATTAACATATTGTAAATTAACATATTATAAATTGACATATTACACATATTTATATAATTTCACATATTCACAATTTTACAATTTCAATTACACAATTACACATATTCACATAATTACACACATTTCTCATATTCATATAATTTCATATATTACACATGTTCACATAATTTCATATATTACACATATTCACAATTTTACAATTTCAATTACACAATTGCACATATTCACATAATTACACATATTTCTCATATTCACATCATTTCACATGTTGCACATGTTCACATAGTTTTACATATTACACATATTCACAATTTTACAATTTCAATTACACAATTTCATATATTCACACAATTTCACATATTATGGGGGGGTCGGGTACGGGGGACGAAGGTAGGGCGTAGTGGGGGGCGAGGGTGGGGCGGTGGGGTTGGGGTAAGGGCGAGGGTTGGGGGGCGGGGTGGGGGCAAGGGTGGGTGGGTGGGACAAAGGGGGTCGGGGTAGGGTGAGAGTGGGGCAGGGTCGGTGGGGCGGCAGGGGGTGGGTGGGGTGGGGGGGGGGGGGGTAAGGGGGTGAGGGGAAGAGGAGAGAGAGAGAGGGAGGGAGAGCTTACTGGCGGGGCGGAGGCAACTGCAGCAGAGATAGAGCTTGAGAGAGAGAGCGCGCTTTTAGAGAGAGAAGGAGATCGTGTAAGGCCCAAAAGGACCTTACACGACGGTTTTTAAATAAACCATCGTGTAAGCTATTTCAAGGAAAATTATTTTTCCTACATTACACGATGGTTTATGCATAAATTTTTTTCCTACATTACACAACGATTTATGCATAAATCATTGTGTAAGCTATTCAGCGAAATTTTTTTTCCCATTGTTACACAACAGTTTTTGTGTAAACCGTCGTGTAAGCTTACGTTACATGACAGTTTATGCATAAACTGTCATGTAAGCTAAGAAATTTTGTTTTCCAAAATTACATGACGGTTTTTGTATAAATCGTCATGGAATATCCTTTTTTCCAATGGCTTCTCAGGAAAACTGTTGTAAAAAAAAGGTCAAATTTACCACTTACGTATGTTTTTCTCTTTTGCCTAGGGTGGCCAGCCCATATGTTAAGCATGCAATGGCATAGAATGTTTATTTTTTTTGTTGTTTTCATCACAAATATAACTATAAATAGATATCCTAAAGCCTTAAAAAAAAGATGAAAAATGAAACAAAGAAATATTTTAAAATAAATTAACATAAATTGATTTATAGATGCTTATTTTTTTCTCTTTTTTTTTTCATTGGTTCCTCAATACATATCTATTCCACATCTTCACAAAGCAAGTGCGAAACATCATATTCAAAATCATCTATCTCTTCAACTGGTGGCAATCCCTTTGTAAATGAAGGGATGTGCATGCAATCCTCAACAACTTATTCACCGTTAATAACTACTCTTGGCTTTATCGGGACAACTAGAGACAACACCATGTCTTGGGGATCTGTAGTATAAAAAACTTAGATTGCTTGTGATACCATAATGAAGGGATCATTCTTGTATCCTAATCTTCTAAAGTCAACCATTGTGATGCCGTCATTATCGTTCTTAACATAGTTATTGTTGGCCCATTTTCACTTAAAAAGTGCTATGAGCAATTCCCTATAATCAAGTTCCTAAATATCTTCAATGAAACCAAAGTAGTTCATGGTCCCATATACCGGATTCTTGTCCTTATCAGAGGCAATATGCATAGCCTCGGTATGGAGAGTCACACCATTATTTTGGATAGGATGCTTCTCATCTCTTTCGCGAGTGTAGAAAGTGTAACCATTTATGAAGTATAACGTATGCCTTGTAACTACCAATGATGATCCTCTAGCTAAGTTCTTCAAGTCCTATGAGATGCCTCCATCTTGTGATGTGGAGCACTTGACGTAGATGTGTGCTCTAATCTACAACCGAAAGGTCTGGTTGTGTTCATCTTGCAACCACTTCTTATTTCTTGTTTGTTTTTTTGGGTTTGCTTTTTTTAATTTGTTCTGTGCACCTCAATGAAAGGCTCCACTTCATTAGCATTGTGCAAGACATAAAGACAAGCTTGCTTCTACTCCTCTCGATTTACCAAGGAAGGATTGCCAGTAGATGACTCCATAGCCTCAATGTTTATAGTCTTTGGCACCCCAATTGCATCTGCATTAGACAAGTACTTTGAGAAATTCAACTGATTCCTCAACTATGTAACTTTCTACAATACATCCCTCTGGCCTATTTCGGTTCTTCACATAGCCCTTCAAAACCTTCATATATCTTTCAAATGGGTACATCCATCTCAAATACACTGGTCTGCATGACTTAACTTCATGTACTAAGTGCACTGTTAAATGAATCATGATGTCAAAAAATGCCTATGGAAAACACTTCTCAAGCATGCGTAAGGTTTGCACCAACTCCGATTGCAGTGAATCTAGCATAAGTGGATCAATTACCTTGGAGCATATTGAATTGAAGAATGAGCACAACTTGGTAATTACAAATCTCACATCCTTTGTTAGAATTCCCTGCAAAGCAAGTGGTAGTAATTGCTACATCAACACATGACAATCGTGTGTTTTCATGCCAATAAGTTTTAAATCCTTCATTGACACCAACTTTTTAAAATTTAAAAGATACCCGTCCGGCACTTTCAATGAAGCAAGCCAGTCACAAAGCTTTTTCTTTTTCGCTCTTAATAACGTGTGCTTCATCGAAAGTAAGTGCGGTTTCCTCTGTTCTTGGGAAACAAATTAGGCCTAATCTCTATTTCCATGAGATCCAACCGAGCTTTTTCACCATCCTTAGTCTTGCCTGGAATGTCAAGTAATGTGCCGACTATGGATTCACAAATGTTTTTCTCAATATGCATAACGTCCAAGCAATGACAAATAAAAAGTGTCTTCCAGTATGGAAGATCAAAAAAATTTGATCTTTTTTTCCATGGTCCATCAATCGGCAGCTCATCCTTACCTCGCTTTCTCTTCCCAATTTGACTTTTATATCTTTTACTATTTCAAAAATTTGCTCACCCATCAAAAGACGAGGAGGGTCTCTTTCTTTGTTGTTGCCATCAAAGGCTTTCTTTTGTTTACAGTAATAATGATCTCTTGGCAACCATCTTCTATGACTATGAAAAACAATTTTATTACCATTCTTCAACCGTTTCTGAGACATTTTTGTCATGCCAATAGGACAATCAATAGAACTCTTCACCGAATAATCAAATAAATTGCCATATGCGGGGAAGTCGTTAATTGTCCATATCAACATTGCACGAAGTGTGAACGTCTCTTCTCGGTAACCATCTCTAACTTTGACTCCATTTTCCCATAAGTTTTTTAGGTCATCGATTAACGGTGCTAAGTACACATCAATGTCATTGCCTGGTTGGTGAGGACCTAAAATCAATAAAGACAACATCAAAAACTTATGCTTCAGGTGCATCTTTGGAGGTAGATTATAGTTAACAAGTATTACAGGCCAAGTACTAAGCCTACTACTCATGTTACCATGTGGATTCATTCCATCCGTTGACAAAGTGAAATGTATAGTTCTTGGATCCGCACTAAAGTCGGGATGATCAGCTTCAAAAGTCTTCCATTGTGGTGAATCTGTCAGGTGTCTAAGCATACCATCGTCCACCCATTTGTCATGATGCCATGTCAAATTCTTGGCATGTTCTGGGTTTTTGAAATGCCTCAAACGTAGTACCGATGGAATGTACCATAGCATTTTCTTTGGCACTCCATTCTTACTATCTTTTGGCTCCTTTCCTTTCTTCGACCTTGCTTGTTGACAAACCGGACAATAATTCTCATCCTTATACTCATTCCTATAAAGAACACAATCATTTTCAAAAGCATGAATTTTCTCATAATCCATTCCCAAAGTGCTCAAAGTCTTTTTAGCCTCGTACATACTAGTTGGTAATTTATTACCCTCTGGTAGAAGCCTTCCTAAAAATTCCAAAAGCTTTTTAAAACTAGAATTTCACCACCCACCCGACGCTTTCAAATTTCATAATCCAACTAAAGCAGACAATTTGGTGAAATTGGTACACCCCTCATACACGGGTGTCTCGGCATCATTTATCATTGTCTCAAATAAATCCGGATGATGCATGAAGTGATCTTCCAAATCATTGACCATGTCAACCATATTGTCGTGATCTTCCATATTATCCTCCACAATAGCATCCTTTTCTTTACTTACTAAAGGTGGATTGAAATTAGACTTGCTATGAAAATGTCACGTTTGATAACTACTTATAATTCCATTTTGAAATAAATGTCCTCTAATAATTGGAGTTGGATACAATCTATGGTTTCCACATTGAACACAAGGACACAGAATTTTATCACCATTGGCATGACTTTTGGTAAAATCCAAAAACTTTTCCATACCATTCACATATTCTCTAGACAATCAAAAATCTCACATCCATTTCCTATCCATTTTGCAAGTCCTAAATCGAAATAATAAATAGCAAATATTCAATTAAAATCAATTTCACAAATTATATACTTACCCACCTATATATATTCTAATCATGAAACAAAAACATCACCCATCATAAAACAAATTACACATACCCATTATAATACAAATAAATCATATCCATGATCCACAATACAATAACCACAAAATAAACAACAAAATCAACAACAATTTATTAATTTCTAACAAAAACTTATAATTTGGAATGAGATTAAGGAGTGTGGAGGCGGAGAGGGACGGCGACAGCTGTTTCAGAGGGGTCTATATTCCTATTTGAGAGGTGACTTTCTGATTTGTATCTGGTTGTCGAGGTAGGAAAAAGGGGTTTTAAGTGAGCTACCATGACAGTTTCTTAAAAAACCATCATGGTATAGGTGGGAGCTACCACGACAATTTTTTAAAAAACCATCGTGGTAGCTCCTGCCCATACCACGATGATTTTCGTCTTTGTGGGCGTAACTCACCGTATTTTTTTCCCTTATCACAACAGCTTTTAAGAAACGATCGTTAAATGAAGGTCTTATAAGCTCGAATTTGTTGTAGTGGTTGTCGTCGCCAACCAGCCAAACCCACCGTTGGAGATTTTTGCAAAAACAAAGTTGTCCATGAATCATTGGTGATCGCTTCTTGTCTTTGTCATAGTCGCCGAATTCAACGTCATTGGCATTGTTCACAGAGCAGGTTGCTAGAGGAGGTCGTTATTATCATTAGTGCCACCATCACGCAGAGTAAAGTAGCCCATCGTTGGAGTTGCACAAAAAAGGTCATTGTCGTTGTCGCCTATCATGGAGAGAGAGAAAGTCGACTTAGCTGTCGTGATAAAGATCCAGAGGTGACAACTAGTCTGTTGTGATAGTTGCTAGAGTGGTATTACACAAGGATCTCCCTCATCATGCCGACTTTGACATCACATAGGGTAGAGTAGATTTAGGCATGGTGGTTTCTTTGACAATGGAGAAAAGCAAATTTGGGCAAAATTGAAACTACAAAAAATATGATACAAACTACAGGCCATATCCCTAAATTTAAAAAATTTGGAACAAAAATTTTGTTGTTGGTTAACCCCCAACCTAATTTTCCAACTCTTAATTTTGTGATTTTCAGTTGAAATAACATGTGCCATACAAACAATGAGAGTTTATTGAATAATTAATCAATATACAATTACTCTAATAGCTCTTTTTTATTAAGTTACACTTAAGTACATAGAAAGGTTGTTAATTTTACATAGGATGGTTCTATTCACGCCCCCCTTTTGCACCCCATTAAAATAAATTTTCATATTATAGATAAATCCTTGAATAGAATGACAAAAATTGACAACTATAGTTGACCTAAATGCATAATGAATTCCTTTTTAGTGAATAGAAACTAAAAATACATTTTTTTCTTTTCACACATACTTATATGTTATCTCTTAAATAAGCAATCTCCTAATACATAATTCTTTACTTTTTATTTTATTTTTTGTTTTGTGGGTATATTGTTTTGTTTGATAAGAAGGTTTGAGTTTGGTTTTGTCGCAAACATTAATTAACAATTATTATTTTGCCGTATCCGAAGCATTTGGTCTACCGTTTATTTTTTTGGGTGGATTGCTCAATCATTTGTTTGTTTGGTTTTTGTTGATTGCCTATTTATTTTTTTAAAATGTAATTGGTAGATTTAATATTTTTCAATAAAATATAGTAACATATATTCTCAATTCACAAGTTTCCTTTATGTATGCAATGCTTCACACCTAAAGCATCAATAAAAGCAAAGAATATAAAAAGACCTAGAGAAATAAAATTGTTAAAATAGTAAAATGGTAGGTGTGAAAAGAAAGATAAGGTAGGAGGAAGTAATAATCTTAGGGGCAGTTTTGAAGTACAAGGTATGCAAATAGTAAATTTAGTTATTTTAAAATTATGAAAGAGTTTATTTAAAAGGGGATATGAAGCGATAAGAGGGGTGCAAACAGACTTTTAACAAATTGTTTAAGGTTTTTAAATTTATTTTCATTAATAATTAAAATTTTTAAGTTAAATCAACTTTTAACTTTAGATTAGTATTAGACATAACAAAGTTACCAAGACTAAGGCTTTATTATGTATCATATATGGTCATATGTCAATTTTGATTAAAAATATTACTATACAGATTATTTTTGTTACTATTTCATTGTTTAATAAGAGGCAAATATTACGTTTGAAATTTAGGAGGCATGTTGTTACAAGGACTATAATTAAAGAAGAATTTTTGTTATTAATCCTTGAATGTATATATTAGTAGCAATTAACTCTAATTATTTCCGGGACTAAATTTTAGGCGAAATAATTTTCATTTTCTTACCACCAATGCTCCATGAACTTTTTGTAGTATGCTAGTTTTTTCATTAATTTAGCAAATAGTTTTTTTGGCTTTTTTCCACCAATGTTCTTGAATTTATACAATATACCTCCTAAATTTTAATTTTGCTACTTTACCCATTGAACATATAAATTTTTTACAAATGACCCTCACTGATAATGATATTAATTTTTTGATTAAAAGTGACATCTGATTTGTAGAAAGTTTTGAATTAACTTAACTTTAAATATAAATTTAGATTAACATTTAAAAAAAAAAGACATTTCATTTTTTAATTAATAAAGAGAAATTGCACAAATTTTATATTTTTATAAACAAATAGTAAATTATGTCAGAGGTTTTAAAAATATGAAGTAAATAGCATATTTAAAAAAAAAACCAGTATTTTAAAAGAACCAAAAACCCAAAAATGCCCCCACATCAAATCTAACATTTTTTGTCTTTCTTCATTTGTTTTTCATCTTCCTCTACTTCTCTCTCCATTTCTCTCTTTCTTTCTTGCTCTAATTCTCTCTCCTCCCTCCATTGCTCTCTCTTCCCTTTCTCTCTCCATTTCTGTCTCTATCAATGTTATCTAATCATCTCACCACCCCATATCAGGTTCTACTTTGCACAAACTTGGTGATCCTTATGGCGACGGTGATCCCTTACGAGATATAGTCTTCATCTGGTTTTTGCAATGCCAATGGTTGACGAAGTTTGAGATCATTGATGTGGAAGCTAGAGAAGAAAAAGGCCGTGATCTTGTCGGCGCTGCACCACATCGGGTTCGACTTTACATAGACTTGGCGATTTTTGTGACGGTGGCTCCTCTACCACATATGATCACCATCTGATTTTTGCAGCGCCAATGGTCAACAGAGTTTGAGATCGCCGATGTAGAAGCCAGAGAAGTAAAATGTCGTCGATGCTGTCTGAGTTTGAGCCCACACTTGCCACCACCTTCCAAGCCCCGCGGTTGCTATTGGGAGTCCGAGTTCGTGCTCCTCATCACTATCTAAGGCTAAACTCACATTGTCGTCACCGTCTAAGTACTCCATCGTTGGTCCTACCTGAGTTATTGTTCTTTCATTTAATTATTACCTATTATTGAGATTTGAGTTTTTTGGATTTTTTTTAGTTTTTGTATTGTTCTTTGGTTTTTGATTTGGAAAACAAACGGAAAAAGAAAAATTGTTCTATCTAATTTTGGTTATATTTTTGTTTTGTTTTTTTAATGTGTTTGTTAAGATTTGGTAAAATGTGAAAATTTGTATATTTTCATGTTAAATAGGATTTTTTGGCCACCACTGATGTCCAACGATGTCGTTAGTAAATTTTTGTATTATATATAAATATAGTATTTACAGGTAAATAATGTATCTCTCGGCCACAGATGGTCTGGCAAAAATTGCTATGAAATTTTTATATTTACATGTAAATATAGTATTCTGATGAAGCGCAATCGAAAATTTTTATATTTATATGTAAAAAAATATTTACAAGTAAATAATATTGTATTTTCTGATTGCTAGTCAATTTTTATATTTACATATAAATATCTGTCAATGGCCCAACAAAGTAGCAGGTAAATTTTTGTATTTACACCCTAATTATGTATTTTTCAGCTGTCGATGGTCCGATGAAGTTGCCAATAAATTTTTATACTTATACATAAATATAGCATCTACAAGTAAATGTTTTATTTCCCAGTTGTCAGTGGTCTAGTGAAGTCATAGATAAATTTTTATATTTATTTGTAAATATAGTATTTATAAGAAAATATTTTATTTCCCAATCATTGATGGTTCGACAAAGTCGTAAGCAAATTTTTGTATTTACATATAAATATAGTTTTTACAGTAAATACTGTATTTTTTGATTACTGGTGGTCTGAGGAAGCAGGTAAATTTTTATATTTACATGTTATTATAGTATTTACATGTAAATATTGTATCTACCAGGCGTCGATGGCCTGGCAAAGTCACCAACAAATTTTTGTATTTATATGTAAATACAATATTTATAGTTAGATGCTGCATTTCCCAACAGTAGGTGGTCTGACGAAGTCGTCGATAAATTTTTGTATTAAGTATTTACACATTAATACTGTTGGAAAATAGTATGCAGCATAATTTTAAAATTTAAAATCAGAATATTTTTCAAAACACAAGTTTGACATGCTAAATACATAAATTAATGATAAATCTTACTAACCTCTTGTGTGAGCCGAAAAGCAGTAGGAATTTGTGTAGACAAGAACCTTCCAAAAGAGACTCAACCAACTGGTCTTTTTTACTATTTTCTATCAACGATCAGAGTATAGGCGGTCACACGTCGTACAGCTTTTCCTCCTGTGACTCTCCTTCGAACCACTTGAGAAGACCTAGAGCTAAAGTTCTTGATATTGAACAATAACTCTCAGGAAGTTTTAGAGTTTCTCTCACTAGAGTACTCACTCTATGCTTCTCAAATGATCTGAATAACAAATAAACCTCATCCCCTATTTATAGCGGTCAACTGCGCCGTCGTAGACTTTGAATCTAATTCGAAGTTCGACCTCACATGCTTATCTGATTGATCCAATCTCAACTAATTGGATATATTTGACCTCAGGTATTCTTCATAGAGTCTTAATTTTAATTCAAATAACCCAATAAAAAAGTTATCTGATTAAAATAGTCACATACGAAAAAACCCATACAAATAAAATATTATCCAAATAATTCATCATATTTATCTTGAATTAATTCACAAAATTAATTCAACCGATAAACTAACATGAATTATTAAATCCAATTAACTTAAATTTTAGCCAATCTAATAATTTAACATAAGTCATCAATATATAGGAAAAACACATCGTATTATTACATGATTTATTATGAGCTAGCAAAGGGGACCCATGGACATATAAAGTTCAAGCTCTTATAATCATAAAATACTATATCTTAGATGCATATTTTACAATTTTCAACAACAACGCTACTCCACTAAAAGCTCAAAACTGCACTTTTGAACTATATAAAATTATAAAGCTCCAATGAGCTAACTGTCTATGACATATCATGATGTGACACATCTCAGTAGGATATTCATAATCAGCTTAAGAATAAATTCTATTTTACCTTCTTGATTATTTTAATATTACATTCCATTATCACACCATTGGAATACTTACTATCCAACAAAAATGAACATAAAGAGGATAACATTTGGTATATGAATAATAAATAAACTCTTTATTGATAAAATGTCTCCAAAAATATATTACAATATTTTACTCCTTAGGGCATTATGTCTAACAAATATGGTATTTCCTGATCACCGGCGAGGGAGGAAGAGTGAGAGATGGGGAGGGTATTTCAAGATTTTTGTTCTCAATTTGTTATGAGATATTTCTCAATTTCTCATGATATGCTATTTATTACACATTTTGAAATCATATGACATTATTTACTAAGTTAGCTAAAATATACTATTTTGCTCTTTCTCTCGTTAATAAACTATGAGAAAATAAATGGTCAATTTCAATCAAACAAGATGGGTTGGTTGAGCCATTTAAATTGGGCCCTATATGTGCTTCATACCGTTCTTGTTTATGATTTATAACATTAAGCGAGACCCATAACCTATTTACTTGTGTTATACCCTTAACGTATATGTGCTTTAATCATGTCTATGTTATACCCAATAGTAAAATTGCAAGTAAAGAATAAAAATAAGTATGGGACATAATTGGAGTTCTAACTTATAATATAATAAAATGGAGAAGAATTCAAACGAAATAAAATCTTTTTGAAAAAAAAAAATAGTACAGTCTAAGAAAATCGTAAGAAGTAAACAATAAAAGAGTAATAGTATCATGCCAGTTGTGTCGTTTATCATTCTGTACTCTTGCCAATGTCGTACTCTTACGTACCGTATCCTCAACGTGTTTTACGCCAAAAAGTTATGTCAAACTTGGCCTATTTAATAAACATGTTGGGCCAAACTTATACAATAATCATGCATATTGTGCCATGCCTACTTTTTATCGTGTCCTATTCCTGTCAATCTGCTAATGCCTATCCGTTTTGACACCTCTAATGAGAATTATAGAGTTTATTTAGTTCTTACATTTAAATCGAAATCTCAAACTCAAATTGAGCACATGATTCAAATTGTTGTTTGATAAGGCTTAAATTCGAAATTGAAACTCAACTCGAATTGAGTTTTGAATATAAAATCTGAATTTTATCCCCTTTCCCTCGAATTTGAATACAAAACTCAACTTAGATTGAGAAATTCTCTCCCCTATACTTTTAAGGAAAAAAATTAACTTCTTCATTGCATTCAAAGCAAAAAAAGATTAATAAATTTCCATATATATTAGCAAACCAATAATTTTTAAATGACTTTTTTCACTATCTATTCAAACCCGATTTAGATAGAAATTAATCACACAGCTAATCTCAACCGTATTTGATTATCAATTTAAAAAAAAAAAGGAGAACAAACGTTGCAGATTATGCTAATTACACGTTGAGACAACCAAGCTATGAATTTTAGTTTGGTTGATTGGTTGATAAAGACACACGCAAACAAAATATTTGCACCTCTCTCTATTATAGGAGATTCAATGTATATCAACGTTGTTCATTGGTGTGGGCTAGCATATCTTTAGGTTTCCTTCCCCTTAATGATTGCCCTTAAAAGTTTGCACTCTATTTTGTATTATTTTAAAATGCAAAACAAAGCCTTCAAGTTGCCTCACATGTGGTCTTAAGGTTTTACATAAGGGATTTCTTTCTCTTTTTTCCCCCTCCCTTTCCTTGTCTCCGTTTGAAATGAGTATTGTAGAGAATTAAAACAAGAAGCAAAACTGTGGGTTTCTTGAGGGGCTAAAGATTGAACTTCCAAGTCATAAATGGGCAAATCCAAGTTTGATTTTAATCTTATTCTTTCTTAATTGTGGGATTTTAGCGGCCTTTTGTTGGTCTGCATGCAAGGATTTAGCTTTTTTCTTTTATATGCTTACTTTTGTCTAAGATAATAGATTTCCCAATATGCTTAAATAAATATTAGAACTTTTCACCTAGGAATCAATACTCCTTGTATATACAACACACCCTTCTCAAAAAGCGAATTAGGACATATAGGCCGTTTGACAATGCTTTCACTTGTGGTCTTGGTCCAAAAAAAAAAACCAAAAAAATATGAATTTTAGTAAGTGTTTAACATCATATTTTTTAATAAGTCAAACGATTTTAAATTTTTAATAAGTTAAATAAATGTTATAATAAGATGTGTAATGTCTTATCAAAACTCTAGCATGAATATCAAAGTCTGTTTTAAAAGTGTTTTTTTTTAAGTAATATTTTGTTATTTTGACATAAAGTACTTTTAATGGATCAAAATACTTTTAACAGATTATTTAAACACTTATAAGTAATTTTTTAGAATTAAGAAGCAAAAAACAACTCCTAAGAAGCTCAGCGAAACATACCTACACTGCTCTGTCATTATCTTCTGATTCTATTAGGTAATAGTTAATATTTCTTCAAATGCCACATTCCATCCTCATTCCCGTTACTAAAAACGCTGCATATTACAAATATCTTTTTGACTAATCATAAATTCATCGATCAATATTGAGTTAATTATGAATAGAATTCCATTTTTATATGTCAATTTTTAATGCTTAGACAACTAATAATAATCACCACCGATATCTAGCATGTATATATTATCAATGATATTCAAGTTGTGCCACATGTTACGATGGCACTTGGGTGGGACCAAGATGAAAAAAACTTGCCATGTGGAAAGCTCAGGATATGACATGATTTGAGAGAGCCCGATAAAAAGCTGGCGATGATTGAAAAACTCAGATAAAGATTATCAAATGGGATGTGAAATTTTAAAGGCTTTCTAATGCGCTTAGGGACAAGCGCATGCCGGAATGTGTATGATTATGGGGCAAAGGACTCACCCTTTTCAATTCTGTCTTCGATTGGAACTACAACAAATTTTGGAAAGTGGTTGAGAGAGAGATTGTTTAGAATTCTGTTGAAACTGTAATATTATAATGTTAACAAAAGGAGTATTTAAAACTTTAGTTACAACTATAAACAATGTGAAGCTTTTAATAATTATAATAAAAAAAAATTATTATAATATAGAGCTTTTATATTCTACAGTTTTTAAAATTAAAATATCAGTTACAACTGAAATTATAGACAAAAGTTAACTTTTTTACAATGTCTTTTAATATATCCTATAGTATTTTTTTTTTCTAAGCGTACCATTGTGACTAGGTATTTTTAAAAAAAAGGACAAAAAAAAAGATATTAACATTGACTTAGAACACCTTATAATTTATTCTAATCAAGATTTGTTCCGGCTTGTGACGCAGCTAAGCTGTTAACATGACACATATAGGGAAGATACTAGTTAAATATACTTTACTGTTTTTTATGGATAATAGTATTTAGTTCAATTCATTGTCCGTTTGATTAATTGATATGAACCACAATTCAAATATCTTTCCTACAATTCAAACCACAAAATAATTTAAATCTATAAACCAAACATATACATAAAAAACTTAAAAAAAAAAGGAATTTTGGAGTTTATTTCAAAGGAAGGGAAACAATACAATGGCTAGACCTAAAATTAACTTTCTCCTTTTTTGTTTTTTCATTTTCTTTATCATTTTGTTTTTTTGGGTAAACACATATATATCTTAAAAAAAAGAATTCTTTTTTCTCTTTCTCTTAAAGTATGATAAATAATATGTTTCATAGGCCGTTTGGAAGAACGATTAGAATCAATAGTTTTGATTTGAGAATTGTAGTATGTAGGAGAATTATATTGTAGTTTTATACAGTAACGTATAGAGCTTTACATTATTTACAGTTATATCTGATAGTTAGAACGCTCTTGCAAACAGTCCATTAATTTCAATCCACTAATATTAATGTTAATGCAAACAAAAGGGGGGAACTTTGATGAAGATGAAAGACCAATGATACAAACATTGCATTTAATTCAAATAATGATATTTGCGGTTGGAATTTTCTTCCCACTTTTGACCGGAAAATAGAAAAAAAAAAAAAAGTGAGTGAGATGGAATCATAGCAGAGAAAGTGAATCATGTTCAATTGTGTATAATTGCACATACGACCATCATACACCATGATATTGCAAATTGACTTCACCGACCAACTAAAGAGCCGACATCAGTTGCCCCTACTTTTAAGAGGAGTTGATATGTTTCTTAGGGCCAACACCAACACCACTTGTGATGGAAACGGGCACACAACCCAAGATGGACATACTCAATGAGCAAAATTGGTCACTTTTTTTTTTCTTGGACGAAAAAAGAGATAAACTTTGGAGAAGGGTTATTACAGTTTTTGAAAAAACGATTAAAATTGAAAATATTAGTTTGAAAATTATAATATATGATAAATTTATATTGTAATAATTTTTTACTTTTTACAATATATGTTGAAAACTTTATACTATTTATTAGTTGAAATCAACCGTTTGAACCGAGACGTCAAACAACATACGTAACGAAACATGTTTTGGTGATGCCATACTAATGAATAAATGGACCATTGGATGGTGTGAGTTGGCGGTCGATAGTGGGTTTTCGTTAAAGAGATGTGATTGATGCAATGAGAGCGACTCAAAGAACATAAAGTGAAGAGAGAGCCTCAATAGTAGAGCAAATTAAGGACTTTGTTCTTTAATTTGCTTGTGATGGTCCAGTTATTAACGGCATTATAAGGTTAAAAATGATATTCATCACTAATTACCACATGTATGTCAACACATCAACATTGTTACACAAGAAAGTCCCCATAATTTTTTTTCACGTGACAATTTTTTTTATTTTTAGGTATGTGGTAATAGCAGTGCTCTAAAATGTTCTGTATTGATTGAGATGTTCATATGCTTACAATTGTCTTAAGTAATAATTTTCTCTATTATGATGCCAAAATTGTTACAACCCACATTTTCATTTAGCATGGTATTATTAGCCTCTGTATTAAGACGTTCGGTTTTGTTTTTACGACCTCAAATCATTGGAAATAATGTCCGTATTAATACGAACTTTCACTTGTACAACTTTTTTTAAGTAACGTAGAACTACACAACTTATTATTTCTTGTTTTATCTCTTTTGATAAGGGTGGATTTGACTCAATAGGTTGTGACTATTATATTAAATTTTACACCTTTTTTTTAATATGATATGATCGGATATTCACAAACACATTACCATAAGAATCCCTACTAGAGAAATTTTCGCACATATATTCCAAGTGATGCCATCTTTTTTTTTTTTTGCGAGTTAAAGGTGTAATATGTCAAATAACAACAAAAGGATGATGGCCACATGAACCCAAAAGTGAGTAAACAAAAGATTCTTTTTCCTCAAAAGAAATGTGTGACATGTCGTAGAGTTGCATAAGTGTACATGGAAATTATGGCATCCACTTTTGTCGCATAACATGCTTGCGCACCACCCACCCCCAATAACAAACCATACATTGAGGACCACACCCTCTCTCCTTGGTCCCCATCTCCACACTCCCGTTTTGGTAAGGAGAGCAAAATTGTTGGATAAAAAAAATTGAGAATAATAAAGCAAATAATAAAAAAAAGTTTTAAGATGATCATCAGCTTAGCCATTTTTGTCTTGGTTTGTACGACAAGCAATTTTACTTTCCTTGTCTACGGTACCTTTGACATCTCCTAATATTTATTTGACAAGAATATGAGGCCTTCTCGATTTTGTATAAGTTTATTAATTTTCTGTTTTTCCCATTTAGCACCCCTCAAACTCTTATACTTGCAAACAATGATCTCATTATTAATTTTTAAAAATTTGTGATTTTTTCCTCCACTTTGCGTAATTTCACCCCCTAATTCTTTATAATTTTAAAAATTTTACTTACAAAAATGATGATAACATACTACATAAGTTTAGATCTTTAAAGGAAGAAAAAAAAATCCATAGATTAATAAAAAACCTATAATAAGAAAAAACAGGTTTTAAAATTTAAAGTATTTATGATACTATTAATTCATTTTAAAATTCTTATTTAACTCAAGCTCCCCTTGAACAACTTTCCTGGTCTCATCATTGGTTTTTCAACCATCACATCTTATTAAAATCACTGTTTTCTGCTCATCCAATGGTTGAAAAATAAAAATAGATAGATCTAATTGTTGAAAAATAGATATATACGGATAGGCTATTTTAATAGTACCTAAGAGAAATCTCGTAAGTAATACTTTCAGTGTTTGAACTGTCAGTTTTCCATTCCTGACTTCCACTTCTCTCCTTGCAACGTCTTCACTTATTCACTTACATCACTCCACCCCTTTTCCATACTACTCTTCTCCACATCAAGCAACAAAAGGATTAAGGATTCTGCGTAACCCAAAGATAATACATTACTGTCGCTTTTGGTCGGGGGAAAAGAAAAACAATATAACTCTTGTATCTTCTTTCCTCCCCCCCCCCAAAACCCATCATAGCATCTTAAATAATAACAAAGCCTGAAAATATAAGCAGACCATGAAGCAATGTGACAGGCACTTCAAGTCTGTTTTATCTTTTTTTAATTTTTTTCTGCATGCAAACGCTTCATTCATTCTAATTAATAGAAAAATTTTGCTGCCTAGTCAATAGAGCCGGGCACCACAAGACACAAGGTGGACTCCACATGCACGCCTCCTCGAATCTAAAGTGACCAAGTCTGCCACCATGGAAAAGGAAAAACAATAATAAAGGACCAGTCGTTTCCAACATCACAACTCGAGCACATCACGACTCCTACGAGATAAATCCTACATGTACACAAGAGACTCGGACCCATCCCATATGGGTCGACTTGTCCTATGTAAGTTGTGGTGCTAGGCACCACTAATCCCTAATCGCATTGCTGTCTTGTAATGCGTTATAAAAATTAAAGTAAAGCACAGTTTGAATAAACCAAAAGCATTTTGAGACTGAGTTTTCATGGCATGATCACAAGACAGAAGTCGCACTTTTTTTGTTCACGTACCTCTTCCGAGTGCGGGAGACAGTTTCTCCAAGGCAAAAATCATCTTGACCAACTCATCATCGTTGGTCTTGGCCAAGTAGACTCACATGCATTTTAGGCTAAAGGAATGAATAGATGGGGGAAAAAAGTTGGGGAGTCCCCAAACAATGATTATATTATTAAACTCCTCGTTGAAAATGGACCTGCGACACAAACCAATAAATATAAAAATAGATAAAAGTTGCTATAATCTTGGCCAGATTACCCTCGAGCTCTCCAGATTTCAATACTGATATTACACGTTCTGTCATGTAACTATTCCTGATTCTTAGGCACTGGGAAAGCAATCACATCTCGGATACTAGTTGAGTCTGTTAACAGCATGACTAACTTATGAATTCCAAGTCCCTGAAAAAAGAAGCGTTACAGTCGGACAACTCGAAAACAGTTAAACGGCTAAAAAATAAATCAAGAGCCACCATATACATATAATCATATGTACGTTTTCTGACTCAAAATTTCACAATCGGGCCCCGGAAGATACAAATTACATGGCATGAAAATTAAAAAACAAAATACCGTGACAAGTCTGTGAATACTTGGTGTGTAAACTGTTTTTCAGTAAACTTTTCAATTTAACCATATTCCATAGTAAATTGTAAATGCAACACAAATTTGGGGTTGAGAACCAGTGCCCTAAGGGACATATAAATAGCACGAGGGGTAGAAATAATTATCCGAAGAATCTACAATGTAGTATCTAAAAACCGAAACAACTATAGATGCAAAAAAGAAATGACCATACCATTCCTGAAGCTGCAGGCATCCCGTATTCCAAAGCTGTTAAAAAATCATCATCAAGTGTCACTTCATATGACTCATCCTCGTTGTTTTTCTTCTCTTCTGTGCTATCTGTTTCTGAAGCAGCTGCTGCTCTCTTCTTGTTATGCTGCCTTATTTGCTCTTCCAGTCGTCCTCTCTGCCAGCATTCAATATTAGTGAAAAAGCTTTTATACTTTCAAGCAAGCAACAAAGATATTAGAACGAATTATGCAGCAGTAGAAACTCTTGCTAGCCAGCATTTAATATCAGCGTAGCCCCCTATTTTCGTATCTAGATTTCGATGTGAATGTTCAAAGTGAAACTTTCTCAACCATGGCACCAAGCAATCATTGCTACTACTCTTGGTATCGGATATCGCATATCTCAATTCATGACCGACTGATGTTAACATCAGCATAGCCTCCTATTTTTGTTTCTAGATTTCAACCTGAAAGTTCAAAGTCAAGCTTTCTCAACCATAACGCCCAGCAGCCATTGCTACCAATCCTATCACTTCATGGTTTATAGAATGGCTTCAACTTCTTGCCAAATAAAACCTCACCATCATTCTCCTTAAATGATGAGGAATATGGCAGTGAGGAATATGCATAGTGAATAGCATGTGGCAGTGAGGAATATGCATATTACCCAAGAAAAAGGGATATAAATAAAACCTCACCATCATTCTCCTTAAATGGAGCTCTGTTGCTATCCTCAAATAAAGGTCCCTGCCTAGTGAATTGTGGCATGTAACAAATGGCCTAGCTTTGGCCCCACCAGCTGCTCCCTAGTTGATCATGTCAATTAAAAGTTGACAAATAGAAACAATTATAGAGCATTAAGATAATCATCAAATAATACAAACTAATTGGAAATGGTAAAAATATTGCTGAAAATGAATATATCGTTAAAATTTATTTACTATGAATCAAGAAAGAAAACACAGTCAGCCAACAGTGAAAATAATCCATAAACCTGTAGAACTGGTGTTTCAACTTCAATAAAACCCAAAGATTCCACTGTCCTGCGTAGCTCTGACACAATCTAATTCAGTTATAACTAGTAAAAACATTTTCCTATGTTCGTATAATCTATAGAATAGCAAAAATAAAATATAATATTGTCTTCAGTTCAAAAGAGATTCACTAGAACATGACATGCAACGTTGTAAAAACAATTTGAAACACAAAACAGAAACCAAATTGCTTGCAAAATAATAAAGAGACAGAAAGCTCTTAAGAGAATCTAGGGAATTTCGCAAATGTTCAGTTATGTCAAACTTACCCAGTTCTACAAGCAATTAATTACTTTTTTTTTTAATAAGAATAAGCAATTAATAATTAATAACTCAAAATTCTACATCAAAACCATAGGGTCCTTTAACCCCTCAGATAAATAGAAAATTTTTGAGATGGTTACAATGGAATAATAAAACAAAAAATGTCCTACCTTTGCTCTCTTTTGGAAAACATCAGCTACTTCAGGATATGGAATCATATCTAGAAACCTTAACATATAAAAGGAAAAGCACGGTTACAGATAGTATCTCAAATATCGTGAAACAAATTCTAGTCTTATGCAAATTGCTGACTAGTGGAGGAAGAACAAACAAGATGACAAGTGTACTTATAGCTGGCATACAAGCATAATAACACACATATATATATATATATATATATATAAATCCAAAAGAAAAATCAGAGAGATATGTTTTAGAAACAAAAGAATGTCCAGAAAACATGCCTTCTCCCTCGAGTATAATAAGAATGAAATGACTAAATAAATAAATAAATAGAACAGAAAAGAAAAGTTCACATGTCAAGATTAAACTTTGAAAACTTTTTTTTTTTTTTTTTGGAAAAGGAAGTACCCTATCGTATTAAGATTAAAGCGTGACACGTAGTATAATTAAGAACAAAAGTACATAGAAAAATCAAATCTTTTTAGCTTCTCCAAAATTTTAAATATCAGCATAAAACCTTTTCAACGTTTTATTTTATATAATGGACTCTAGAAGCAATGCATTAGCCCGACAGAAAAGAGGATTGAGGGTAGGGACATAACAAAATGAACTCACCGCTACCGGCGACGCTTATCCATATGAGTGAGACCATGATATTTGTCCGGCTGGGGGAGTAGAGACTTCGTGAGAATTGCAAAAGAATCCACATAGACAGAGAGCTCCCCTAAGGAAAAAAAAAAAAAAAAATCAGCTGTTCAATGCGAAGAAAGCTCACCAAGAGATAACAGCAGTGACTGAGCTAAGATCTTGAGTCCGACGGCCATGTTTTTTTTTTTTTTTTTTCAAGATTATTTTAAGAGAATTGCATATGCTTATTATCTCATTTTTCACTCTTTTATTATTTTTAAACCGTGGTTTATAATTAAATTAAAGATGTTATAATAATAATAATAGACGACAAAAATATTTATATCAAAAACACCTATTAAAATAATACATATAGAGTTTATGACATGATATGAGTACATTTTTAAAGTACAAGATATTTCGTATAAGCAGCTATCCTAACTATGTTTGCATAAAGATTACAAAAGCATTAATAAAAATCTGTAATATTAGCCATTTTGATACTAGAGTCATTAAATCTAAATGTTGTAACAATAACATTTCAAAATAAAAATACAAGATGTAAAGGAGAGAGGTTATTCAGGACACAAGAAATACAGACAAACATGCTGTGAGTAAAACCAAAAGATAACAGATGAAGGTTCAAAACCAATGCTTGCTTCCTGCTTTTTTTCTTCCAATCAAGCTTGGATGTTGTAGTGTTGGACTCCGAATGAATAACTTGCATTTTGTCAATCAAGTTTTTAGCTGTTGAAGCGATATAAAGATTTGTCTCCTTAACTCTACAATGAAGTTTTGTTCCACAATATAATCTAAAAACTTTAAAAGACTATCATAAAAACTATTTATATTAAAAAAACCAACGGGTTTAGAGTAAATGCCTAACAGACTCCTACTAGCAACTACAAATAACTTTTCAAGGGTGCCTAAACTATTAGGTAATGCAATGAAAGCGTCAGAGTTATGGATCATGTTTTTAATATGCTTAAAGATGTCCAAAACTCTCTCTTTCTTACCTATGGTTTTCCCACAGAGGTTTCCCACAACTAGGATATGAGGTATAATCCCTACGATATGGCTACCATAGAATGGGCTGCTGTTGCTATATTCCCTATTAACCCTAAGCTACATCCCCATAAATCAGGTTAATCTTCCTATGTGCCAAGACATGTCCTAAGTGTTCCGTGGCTATTAAGTAGACTTTACTATTATTAGGATAAGAACCACAGAAAACAAGTAATTTTGATTTTTCTAGATGAATGAGAGGAAGATATGTTTGGTTTCTAAAACAAACAAACATTTTTTCCTTTTTTTTTTCTTCGTTTTTGACTTAAGTCCGCTCTACATAAAATTTGAGTCTCAAATCAATTCTTCAAGTAGATGGGAATGGAAAAGGACTAGGAACTTATGACAAGTAGTTGATTTATATGCTAAAAAAGGTCAGACCAAATCAGTTTGAAAAATAAACAAGCAATCAGACCGACTTTTGACAAATGAGACTATAACTGTATACATTTTGACAAAAACAACGCGAATCTAGAAAAGTTAGTAAAAGATATATAACACATTGTATATCTTTTGACAAAAGCAAAAAGCGAATATAAAAAAGTTAGTAAAAGGCATATGACATACGGTTTACCTTTTGACAAAAAAAACATGTATCTATACAAATCATTTAAGATCTAAAAATTTCATACTAACAACAAGAACAAACACATTATGTATCTGCCAAGGTAACTTTTTTTAATAAAACAAATACAAATATATAACTACAGTAGCGATAAAATAAAAAAAAAACATTTATTGTTTAACATATAGTGTAACGATCTAAAAATAAACACTTAAAACATGAAATATATATTTATATATATTTTTGCAGAAACACTCAAATGACTTCTATGGATTAAGACTTTATTCCCCATCTAATTTTCTTATAAACTGACAAATAAGGTCTTTAAATGCCAGATTCCTGAGGCATTTTCTACATGGAATTTAGGCCAAAGATTAGAAATTACACCTTGCACATATTCACTCGGATGGTTCTAAAGAGAAGCATGGAGGTCATTCAAGCTCTCTTTAGAAAAGCCATCTAACACAAATCCAATCAAATGACACTTAGCCTCACATGTTTGTCGCCCACATTTATGACATCTAGAGTCGATAGCACGAGCTCTTCTTCTCATCACAATATGATTGGTATCTATACCTCAAAGGCTGACCTTCTAATTGAAATCACTCGGACTAATTTTTCCTTCGATTAGCATCCTCACGTCATTGGGATTCCAAAACGCATGAGAATCTATAGTCGAGTGACTCTACATTTGTACTTCTGCCTAAGAATCTTCTAGGGAAGTGATGAGAAGTATTTTCTCAAGTGATAACACTTTGGATCCATTGAAAACAAAGGAAAAGAAACTAGAAAGAAAGAAGGTCTCGAAAATTAAGAACAAGTTTCAAATTTTAGAGAGAGAGAGAGAGAATTCTAGAGAGAGGGGAGAATTTTAAAGAGAAAATGAGCTCACCAAATCTGAGCTTTGATTCATAGTGATAAGATTTACAGACAATATAAGACACTGTACTATGCACTGTGAAGGACATTGGATTGGGCTAAAATGGACAAGGCCCAACTGTGATTAAGATTAATGGGCCATTACCCACAACGAGTACACAAAGTCAAAATATACAAAGAACATATGTCTAGGTAGCCCAATGTGAAAGGCTACTACCAAACAAGAATATACATAAATATACGTAGGAAAAAATTAGTAGAGAAAATAAAAACAAAACAAAACAAAACAAAAATCTAGGGGGGACCATGCCCACCCCCACCCCTACCCCTAGTGGATAAGAGGAGGAAAGTAGCATGGTCGTAGTCAAAAGCAATCTAAGATTTGAGTCTGGGGTCGAAGAATGCTCTATTAGAAAAGAGTCTTATACTTATTTGAACAAATTTTGAAATCCTTCTCCTATGATCCTATCAAACAATTATCTACAAAGAAGAAACTCTTTACTACTTGCCTTTCTCTGTCCGCTTGATTGAGCCACTTGCACCAAGTATATCACCGACATCAACAAGATTCTTAAGCTGCTCAAATTGATCACCTACAAGCCTTCCTTTTTCACAATAAAGCTGCGTTCAAATGATTAGTTTGGTAATTTGAGTGAGTGCCTTGCTACTAAATATGACAAAAGACATTTTAAACGTTTCTACGGAAACCAACTCCATATCATAAGTAACGGCAAGGGAGTGAGAGAACTTGGATTGTGCCAGAATAATCTCTAATAGTGAAAAATGCAAGCTTTCCAAATGCTCGACGAGCCACAATTCTTCATGCTATTGTTACATAATCTTTCTCTATTGGAAAAATAGTACACAACAAAATTTTAAAAATTTTACATTAGAGTATTTTTCAAAACATAAGTTTGACATGCTATATGCATAAATTAACCAGATCTTACTAACATTTGATTGCCAAAGAACCCTTGCAAAATGTGAAGAGAAGTAATGTTCCAGAAGAGCCTCAACCAATTGGTCTTCTTTACTATTTTCTATCCACGACTGGACTGAGTGTGGGCTCACACTTACAGCTCTTCCACTAGGTGACTCTCCTTTCAATCAATCAAGAGAACCCAAAACAAGTGTTCGTGATTTATGAACAAAAGCTCTCAGGGAGTATTTCAAATTCTCACTAGCAAAGTATCACTCTTAATCTTTCAATTGATTTGAGTAACTCTTAAGACTTACTCCTTATTTATAGAGGTTGGTCTCAGGGTTAGTTCTTATTAGATTAGGTCTCAAAATTTAAAATAGAATCAAAATCGGATCAATATTTGATAAGATCTGCGTAAAAATGCATGATCGTATCCTTCACTCATCAACAGGCCGATCAGGATGATCGGCAGGCCAAATAGCTCCATCGGTAGGCCGAACTGCTGAATAAATATCTCTACGAATCTTTTATTTTCCACCCGAGATTCTATAGGATAAAGTCTTAGTTTTAATTCAAATAACCCAATAGAGAAGCTATCTGATTAAAATAACTTTATCTAGATAATCTCTAGGAAAATAAATAAATTCCTAATAATTCTACTAGTTTATCTTGATCTAATTTGTCCAAAATTAAATCAACCAATAAACAGATAAGAATTATCCGATCCTAATAACTCAACAAATTTATCTTGAATTAATTTTATCATCAAATTAATTCAACCGATAAACAGACATGAATTATCTAGATTCTTCCAAATTTTAACCAATATGATAAATTCGACATAAGTTATCAATTATTGAAAAAGCACATCGTATCGTTACAGGATGTTATGAGCTAGCAAAGGAGACCAAATGGACCTATATAGTTCAAGCTTCCGATAATTATGAAACCCAATATCCCAGATATACATTTCATAATTATCAACTCCAACGCAACTCCACTAAAAGCTTGGAGCTGTACTCTCGAACTACATAAAATTACAAAGCCCAAATAGCTAAGTCTCCACAACATATCATAGTATATCGTATACCCATATGATTATCCATAATCGGCTTAAGGACAAGTTCTGTCTTACCTTCCTGATTATTTTTATCTTATGTTCTGTTATCTCACTATTAGAAAACTTACCATCCAAAGACAGTATACCATTGGTTACACCTATGTATCCAAGTGGTTAAGCAATCTAGTTTTTCAATTATAAGATAATGCATATAAGAGGATATTATTACTCCTAAATAGGAGCTATGGATTCTATATCTATGAATAATAGGTCTACGCTATCTAAAGTCATGCCTCCAATGTACTGGCATGCATACCATTATTAAGATGTGGGTGTCACCCTTTGGTACATCAAAAGACATAAGTTAAGATAACGGGCCCACTATTCATCTCAGGATTAAGATACAATACAAATGATTGTCTAAAGTGAATCGATTTGCCGAGACAGAATTATCAATCCAAATCAATTCATTTTATGTCCCGATCCAACACATTGTCACCTATGACAACATGCCAATTTTTCTATTCACAGAGTCCACCTCCGATGGTCAAGACAAACCATCTCCCAATTGGGATATAGACAACATAACAATCTTTACATGAATAAAGCGCCTAACTTTATCCCTCAATTGTGAATCTTATGATTTAGATTATCACCTTAAGAATCATGTCTTTCGCATAATCTGTCCATCATATGCCTAATTTTTAAGGTTTAGACTGACAGTCTCAACTATTGTTTGCTTAACATACATTCAACAAATATGAACGTAAAGAGGACAAGATTTGGTAGATAAACAATGAATAAATTCTTCATTGATAAAAATGTCTCCAAAAACTTATTACATTTTTACTCCTTAGGGCATACAGGTCTAACAATCTCTCACTTACACTAAGTGAGTAAATATGACAAATCTCGCATCCCTATAGCTTCCACATGCCTCTCGAAGACTCTCCCAGTAAGTGTCTTTGTAAATGAATCAGCTAAATTGTCCTTTGATGCGATCTTGCACACCGTGACATGCCCACCCTCAACGAAGTCCTTTATCACATGATACTTCCAATCAATATACTTACCTTCTTGTGAAATCTTGGTTCCTTAGCATTAGCTACCGCTGCACTATTATCACAGTACAGTGATACCACCTTTTCCATACCAGGGACTACCTCAAGATCCCCAAGGAACTTGCAGAGCGATACTGCTTCTTTTGAAGCATCACTAGCTGCTGCATACTCGGCCTCCATCGTTGAATCTGAAGTGTAGTCTTGCTTGGCACTTCTCCAATTGATGCCATCGCCGCCTAGAGTAAACATAAAACCTGAAGTCGATTTTTTAGAATCCAGACAAGATTGAAAATCCAAGTCAGTATATCCTAGAGGAGTCAAGTCCTCACCCGAATACATAAGCATATACCCTCGAGTCCTTCTTAGGTACTTGAAAATATGCTTTACTGCAACTTAATGGTTTGGTCTTGGATTTGCCTTAAATCAACTTACAATCCTGACCACATAACTAATATCCGGTCGTATGCAAAGCATGGCATACATGAGACTACCCACTGCCAAAGCATAAGGCACCTTCTTCATGTATTCTCCTTCTTCATAAGACTTTGGAGAGTCTTTCTTAGAAAGAGTAATTTCAAGCCTAGATGGTTGCCCACTTTCTTGGAATCTTGCATTACAAACCTTCTAAGAATTTTATCTATGTAGCCGGCTTGAGACAAAGCTATCATTTTGTTCTTCTTATCTTGAAAGATCTAGATACCGAGAACAAAATTAGCCTCACCTAAGTCTTTCATGTCAAACTACTTGGTCAACCATAATTTGACCGATGACAATGCCCTAATGTCATTGTCAATTAACAGAATGTCATCTACATAGAGCAGTAGAAAAACCACATTTCTATCCTTAATGTGTTTGTAAACACATGGTTCATCTACATTTTGTGAGAACCCATAAGTCTTGATCACTTAATCAAATCTTATGTTCCAAGAACGAGAAGTCTGCTTAAGTCCATAAATTGACTTTAGCAGCCTACAAACCTTCCCCTATTGACCTGTGACCTTAAACCCATCTAGTTGTTCCATATAAATAGACTCATCAAGAGAGCCATTCAAAAAAGCCGTCTTGACATCCATCTGCCAAATCTGGTAGTCAAGAGCAGTAACTATGGACAAGAGAATCTGGATGGACTTAAGCATGACTACTGGCGAAAAGGTTTCCTCATAATTGATTCTTTCCTTTTGTGTATAACCCTTAGCTACTAGTCTAGCCTTAAAGGTTTCGACCTTTCTATCCACTCATCTTTTCCTCTTGTAGATCCACTTATACCCTATGGGTTTTACGCCTTCGAGATGATCTACAAGCTCCTAGACCTAATTAGTCTCCATAGACTTCATCTCAACGTTCATGGCCTCTATCTAGAGTTTTGAATCAGCATCCTCTATAGCCTCTGCGTAAGTATAAGGATCCCTGTCATGTTCATCCGGTTCAGCCAAGAAGACCTCCCCATTGAACATATACCTCTCAGGTTGACACCCAATCCTTCCACTACGCCGAAGCCCTTTAGGTTGTTATTCAGGTTTGTTTGGTTTTTCTATACTGATTGGAACGGTTTCATTTAGAACCTTCGGAGTGATCGGATCACTCCTTAACTCCTCAAGCACCACTTTGCTTTGAGGTTTAAAGTCATCCATGTAACTCTCCTCAAGGAAAGTTACATTAGTTGAAACCACGACTTTATTTTCCTTTGGGTTATAAAAATAACCCCCTTTAGTCCCTTTTAGATATCCTACAAACACGTAAACTTTCAAACGTACTTCTAACTTATTTGGATCCTTAAATAGGACATGAGCCAAACATCCCCATATGCGAATATGGTTTAAGGATGTCTTCCTACCTTTCCACAACTCGTGACGAGTTTTAAAGACCGATTTTGAAGGCACATTGTTCAAAAGATAACATGTTGTTTGTAGTGCATATCCCCAAAAGGGTAAAGGCAATGATGAATAACTCATCATGGACCTAATCATGTCCAACAAAGTCCTATTTTTTCTCTTCGCTATGCCATTCTACGGCGGAGTGCTTGGCGCAGTCAAATAGGAAAAAATCTTATTCTCTACTAAGTGTTCCAAGAACTCATCAAAAAGGTATTCCCCACCTCGATCGGATCGAAGTGCCTTTATGGGTCTACCCAATTGCTTTTTCACTTCAGCCCAAAACTCTCTAAACTTGTCAAAAGTTTCACTTTTGTGGTGCATCAGGTACACATACTTATATCTTGAGTAATCGTCAATAAAAGTGACAAAGTACTCATACCCTCCTCACGTCTGGATATTCATCAGCCCGCAAACATCACTATACACAAGTTCCAGAACCCCTTTGGCCCTATTGCCCTTAGACCCAAATGGTCTTTTGGTCATTTTACCCTCTAAACAAGATTCACATTGAGGTATAGATTCTATCTTTAAGTGACTTAAAGGTCCATCCCTTACCAACCTTTGAATCCTATTTAGGTTAATATGACCAAGGCGCAAATGCCAAAGATAAGTCTTGTTAGAGTGATAAGTTTTAAGTATTTTAGAGTTATTATCATTCATCTTAGCATTAAGCAATAAGTCCATCTTAGGTTTGATTAGATATAGATTATTTTTGCATCCATCTAGAATAGATAAAGATTTGTTTTTACGAATCACCACTTTATCATTAAAAGAAACCAAATAAGAGTCTTTAAATAAACAAACTACAGAAATTACCTTCCTTTTAAATTTAGGAACATAAAAACAATCTTGTAAAAATAAATTCCTATAATTATCAAAATAAAGATGGACGTCTTCCACTGCTTCCACTAAGACCAAGGATCCATCGCCCATCCGAAGCATAAAGTCTTCATGCAGCAGACTTCTCGTTTCTTTGAACCTTTGCAGAAAAACACAAACATGATTAGTTGTACCAGAATCTATAATCCAAATGTCACTGGATTCCTTAACCAAAAAAATTTCTAAATATAGAAGATCACACCTACCTCCTTTGGAAAGGAAGTGCTTGCAATGCTTCTTGATATGCCCTACCTTTCCACAGAAGAAGCATTTAAGCTTCTTCGGGTTCTTCTTCTTCTTTTTCTTGCTCTTGGTGGTAGCAGGAATAGAAGACTTCCCGTTTTTGGCCTGTTGCTTCTTTCCATTCCTAGAGTTAGGATTGGAACCAGAAGCAGCTACCATGTTGGCCTTTCCACCCACAGGAGACTCCCTGATCAGTAGTTCAAACTCCTGTAATTGTTTCATTAATTCCGTCAAGGTCATATCCTATCTTTTACTTAAATTAAAAGTAGCTCTAAATGGGATAAATTCTTTTGATAGAGTCTCAAAGACCATAGTCATCTGAGTTTCAGCATTGATGTTGGCTCTATTGGTTTGAGCCTTAGTGAGGTAACCTATGACCAACGTCATGTGCTCCTTTACAGATGTCCCTGGTCTCTGCTTACAGTTTAAGAGTTTATGAAGCACCCCTTGTCGCTTTGTTATGGCTTGGCCTCCAAACATATCCTCAAGATTATCCAAGATCTGCTTCGTAGTCTCATAATCCTGATGTTGAGCCTGCAGCACATTATTCATGCTAGCCATAACATAGCAGCGGGCCTGATCATTAGCATATTTTCAGCGATCAGACACTTGGAATTGCTCATTAGATGAGTCTCCCGTAGGCTCAGGAGGACAAGGGGTTGTCAGTACATATTTTAGTTTCTCAAAGAATAAGACAGTATCCAAGTTTCGTTTCCAATCATTATAATTCTCTCTGGTTAATAGGTTTTTGTCAAGTATTGATGATAAAGCATTTTTAGACATTTTTAATCTACAATAAAGAATCATATACCAAACATAAGCAAACGTATAATAATAATTTTGGTAAGATAATAATCATGTAAAAACATACAAATGTGTTTATGTGTCAAAACCTTAAAAAAATATCACAACCTTGCAGCCATAATTCCTAACTCAAAATTCAACAAGCTCCTAGGGGAGTCATGCCAAATTCAATCAGGATGACGGATCTCAACTTGATTAATATATGTTATCTAGGACCTATATAATCCAGCATATATTAATAATCATTTCTTCAACCATTAATTTTATTAACAGAGCTCCTAAGGGAGATTAATAATAAAATTAACATGAGTGTATAACCATCATTTCAATATTTTATCCATGATTTATAATCACCACCTAGGGGTGTGCAACCATAAATCATGCTAAAATACCTTATCTTCTCAAAGATCCAATCTTATACATGATAGAAATCCCTTCCTAGGGGTTGGGAACACCATGTTCTATCTATGGACCAACGATGGAGGCCTTAGGTTCTCTCTTCGAAAACCTTCTCCCGCTCAATCTTTTTAAATCAAGGTTTTATTTTAAGAACATGCATGAAAAATTTTAATATGAGTGGCACTCTCTATTCTATATGACATGTCATCAATATACATGTAAATCATATTATAATGCAGACAAGTAAAGCTACAAGCAAAATAATAATAATCGTAATATTATGGCTCCACCTTAGAGGATAGAAAACTAAGATTACAAGAGAATAATCGAGACATATTATCGATTCTTCATCCTTGAATCCTCATGTTGTATCCTTCTTCATGTAATGCCCATCTTCAAGTCTTCAATCTCGTATGAATCGAATACTTCATACTTCCGGTCATATCCAAATTTAATGTTTCTTAGAATTGTCCCAAAAACAAAATTAAAACTGCATTGAAAACGACACCTATTCTAGAAAAATTTCCAACTCTCGGTCGGCAGGCCGATCTGGGTGATCGGCCTGTCGGTCATGGTCCATCGGCCTACCGATCAGAAAGATTGGCCTGCTGACTCATGAAAGTTTGGCCTGTCGAACTGGAAGTTTGACCTGCTGCCAGAGCCACCTGATTTTTGCCCCACTGATGACCCGTCGAACCTCAAGTTCGGCCTACCAATCTGTGACCATCGGCCTGCCGAACTATGAGGTTCAGTATGCCGACCCACCAAAAATCTCCTATTCTAGAAAATACAATTTTTACTGAAATTCATCAATTTTATTTTTAACAATTTAAAAACATAAAATTAGAGACTCAGGAAATACCTAAAAGCACCATCATCAATCTTCTAGATCCATCTTCTCTGAATAATTATTTAATTACAAAATTCTTACAAATTTAAAATTAAATAATAATTCCTAGACATAGATGATAGTCCACCATATAATTACATGAAAAACCTAGATACACATTATAACTTCTAAGGAACCATAACCAGTTAAAATTAATAAATAAATAAATTAATAAATAATTAAATAACAATTTAATCAACCATAATTAATTATTAAACATTCACCACATAATCCATGACAACATATATAATATATAGAAACCTAGAGTGCCAATTCTCTATAAAATTAAATTCAAGCATAGGAGAGATTAAGATCACAAAATTTATACATATAGCACGATCATAAACTCGTAAATTTATGTAAAAACCTTGGCTCTAATACCAATTGTTGGAAAAATAGTACGCAGCAAAATTTTAAAAATTTTACATCAGAGTATTTTTCAAAACACAAGTTTGACATACTATATGCATAAATTAACCAAATCTTACTAACCTTTGATTGCCAAAAAACCCTCGTAAAACATGAAGAGAAGTAACGTTCCAAAAGAGCCTCAACTAACTAGTCTTCTTTGCTATTCTCTATCCACGATCAGAGTGAGTATGGGCTCACACGTATAGCTCTTCCACCAGGTGACTCTCCTTCCAATTAATCGAGAGAACCTAGAGCAAGTGTTTGTGATTTGTGAACAAAATCTCTCAGGGAGTATTTCAAATTCTCACTAGTAGAGTATCACTCTTAATCTCTCAATTGATCTGAGTAACCCTTAAGACTTACTCCCTATTTATAGAGGTTGGTCTTAGGGTCAGTCCTTATCAGATTAGGTCTTAAAATTTGAAACAAAATCAAAATCAAATCAATATCTGATAAGATCTGTGTAAAAACACATGATCTTATTCTTCGTTCATCGACAGGTCGATTAGGATGATCGGCAGGCCGAATAGCTCCATCGGCAAGCCAAACACGTTGATCTACAGGCCGAACTGCTAAATAAATATCTCTGCGATCTTTTATTTTCCACCCAAGATTCTATAGGATAAAGTCTTAGTTTTAATTCAAATAACTCAATAGAGAAGTTATCTAATTAAAACAACTTTATCTAGATAATCTCTAGGAAAATAAATGAATTCCCAATAATTCTACAAATATATCTTGATCTAATTTGTCCAAAATTAAATCAACCGATAAAAAGACTAGAATTATCCTATCCCAATAATTCAACAAGTTTATTTTAAATTAATTTTATCACAAAATTAATTCAACCGATAAACAAACATGAATTATCTGATTCTTTCAAATTTTAACAAATTTGATAAATCTGACATAAGTTACTAATTATTAAAAAAGCACGCCGTATCATTACAGGATGTTGTGAGCTAGCAAAAGGGACCAAGTGGACATATATAGTTCAAGCTTCCGATAATTATGAAACCCAATATCCCAGATTTATATTTCATAATTATCAACTCCAACGCTACTCCACTAAAAGCTTGGAGCTGCACTCTCGATCTACATAGAATTACGAAGCCCGTATAGCTAAGTCTCCATAACATATCATAGTGTATCGTATCCCCATATAATTATCCATAATCGGCTTAAGGACAAGTTCTATCTTATCATCCCGATTATTTTTATCTTACATTCCATTATCTCACCATCGAAAAACTTACCATCCAAAGACAGTATACTATTCAATTACACCTATGTATCCAAGTGGTTAAGTGCTCCAGTTTTTCAATTATAGGATAACGCATATAAGAGGATATCATTACTCCTAAAGAAAAGCTATGGATTCCATATCTATGAATAACAGGTCTACGCTACCTAGAGTCATGCCTCCAACATACCGGCATGTATACCACTATTAAGATGTGGGTGTCACCCTTTGGTACATCAAAAGACACAAGTCAAGATAACGGGCCCACTATTCACCTTAGGATTAAGATACAATTCAAATGATTGTCTAAAGTGAATCGATTTGCTGAGATAAAATTATTAAACCAAATCAATTCATTTTATGTTTCGATCCAACACATTGTCACCTATGACAACATGCTAATGTTTCTATGCACGGAGTCTACCTTTGATGGTCAAGATAAACCATCTCTCAATTGGGATATAGACAACATAATAATCTTTACATAAATAAAGTATCCAACTTTATTCCCTCGATTGCAGATCTTATGATTTAGACTATCACTTTAAGAATCGTGTCTTCTGCATAATCTGCCCATCATATGCCCAATTCTTAAGGTTTAGACTGACAGTTTTAGGCTATTGTTTGCTTAACATACATTCAACAAATATGAATGTTAAGAGGACAAGATTTGGTATATAAACAATGAATAAATTCTTTATTGATAAAAATGTCTCCAAAAACTTATTACATTTTTACTCCTTAGGGCATACATGTCTAACATTCTCACCGTTCATCTCTTCACCACTCCTTAGATTTTTATATATGTCTTGCAGCTGATTAGCAAAGTGGGTCCTATCCATTTACAAGCATATGGCTCCAGACCCTTGCTCCTTAACTCTTCTACCCGTGAAAATGATAAAAGAATAGCATGCCCAACCACTAAGATATTGGTTTGAAAAGATATAAATGGCATAACAATAAGGTTATGATCAAGAAATTTGAGTTACCGTGGCCTATTTCACGGCTTACGAGAAGCAGCTTATGAATTCCAAGGTCCAAAAATTGTGTATGGGAGTGTTTGGATAACTTTAACAACAGCTTTATTTTCTCACAAGTTTAAAACTCGTATAAGAGTTTAAATGAAACACTATAAACTTTATTCTCAACTTGATCAATTTTTTCTATATTCACTAGATATGCAAAATATAATTTTTGTATCATTAAGCTCTTTGACAACATGACTCCAAAACACTAGGTAAATAGCAAAGGATTTTACTTCTCATGTTTTGTCTAAAACATAAGCATCTCAATTAGAAGAGCTTCAAAACTAACAATTACCTTTTTTCATAACTCACAATGGAAAAACCTTAAAATCTCTTGCATGAAAGAAAAGCAATAAAAACTTCACCTTTTATCTTTTCTAATTTTCTTTTCCTCTTAAACAATGAGAAACAAAAATTCAATAAAACTCATTGTCACTAAACTTGATGAGGTTTCTCTGAACTTCTACAAGCGAATAGCTCGAATGGCCTCTAAACTAGAAGAGGTAGAAGATGAAGACGACGCCGAGTGGCGATTACGAGAGGCAGCGGAGGTGGTAGTGGTGGAGGTTGTGGTAGAAGAAAAGCAGTAGCGGAGGAGGAAAGGGAAAGAAGAGTAGTAGCAGAAGAAGGCGACGGAGGTGCAGAAGTGAAAGAGGTTCTTCAATGGCTGCTGCAACTGCAAGCCTAGGCTTCGCCATTCCTTAACAGCTGCCATTTCTCTCTCTCTTCTGCTCGGCCACAGTTTGCACTTTTGCCCCTTTATCCCTCTTTAGTTTCTTTGGGAGAACCACACTAACACCCTTTCAAGTTTGTATCGACCACCATCACACTATAGTCAGCAATTTCTAAGGGGTTGGGGTTGTTTGTTTTGAGTACTTTTAATATTTAATGGACTCAATTTTAGATTTGAGTATTAAGAATCCTTTAGAAATGTGTTTATTTTTCTCAAAATCTAAATCCTTTTAGTATTAAGAATCTAAGTTTTTAGCATTTTGCTCCCCCTAAACTTTTAATACTCGAATATTTCTACTATAGTAAAAACTGAAATTTTCTCTCCTATATTTAAGGAAAAAAATTATAACTTTTTCATTTGATATCCAGTTGAGATGATTCTTTTTTTATTGTGTTTCTAGTGAAGAGAGAAATAAATTAAGATTCATATTGCATTTTTTTAGAACCATTAACATTAAGATTTTATTAAATTTGGTAATAAATCAAAAACTATTTTTACTATCTCTCTAAACACAAATTTCAATTTTATTTCATACTCAGATTAAAACTTAAATACATATCCAAATACCAATTCGGATAACAATTCAAATCACTAACTCAAATCTTAATTCAAATCACATAAACTTAAATCAAATCACTAATTCAAATCCATTTACCAAATGGACCCTGAAGTATTGTAATGAAAAAATAAAATAATTTTTTTTAAAAAAATTATTTTATTTCTTATAAATAAAAGAATATTTTTATCAGTGAATTTTTTTTTTAAGAAAATTAGGTTGGGTGGCTTTTTTAATAGTCTCTTTGAAATAAATTATTATAACTTTTTAAAATTAGATAAATAGTCATTTATTAGTGATAAACTTGAGTTTATCTATAAACTCAAGTTTATTACTAATAAACAGTCATTTGCTTAAATTAAAAAGTTTATGGTCATTTATCTTAGAAGTACTTTTAAAAAGTTATTTACCTCTATATCCCACTTTTTATTGTTATTTACTATAAATATCTACAAAACCTGTAATTTACTTAAAAAGTTTTGTTATTTCCCTCCTTCTCTTTTCTTTTAATCAGAACTCTTACATTGATACATTGAAGAATTTAAAAAGTATGCTTTTGATTTTCAGATTATTGAGAACGTATATTAAATAAGGGTTATTAATATAATTATAGATTTTAATATTTGGTATTTTTGAATTAGCCCCTTTGGTTATAAAAATTATCAAGGTATTTTTTTAAATTTGCAAAATTTATTCTAAATGTTTGGCAACATTAGTTCACACTTCACAATTTAGTTAGGATCAATTTTAGTGTTCAGTGAGTGATTAAAAAAACTATTCAAAACAATTCAATCTAAATCATCATCTTCAAGTCAAACTCATTTTTTATCGCAAAAAGTATTTATTTTTTACTTCATCTTTTTCTTCTAACTCAAGTTTAAAAATGTTGTAACTTTTTGTTTCAACTATGATTGAAACAATTCTTCTTTTTATGTGTTCTAAACAAATAGAGAAATATATCCCTATCCATATTGCTATAAAAATTTTTCAAATGCATTAAGATTTTTCAAAATTTGTTAGAGAGCTCTATGGGTTTAAATGAACATTTTCAACATTGATGCAAGTATAATTCAAATTAATTCTAATTTAAATTGACATTTTTTGAATCCCACCTAAATACTAGTATCAATTGAAAATCTCAATTTAAATCCCTTATAAAAACTCAATTCAAACTCCTTATTCCAATCCATTGATAAAAATTTATCCGATATTTTCAAAATTTTCACCAAATTTTTCATAACTCTAAGGTTTCAAGATATTTTTTTGGGGTAAAAGAATTTCTTTGATAATTGTCAAAATTTTCCAAAAAAAAATTGAGAGAAGTATTTTTTTTTTATATGAAAAGGATATTTTGCAACTTTAGGACTTCTAAAACTTCGATAAAAATTTCATAAATATAAGAGAAATATTTTTCCAAAGAATATAAACTCTTGTAAAGATCTTGGTTAATACCAAAATGAATTAATAAAAATATTGACTTTTCAGAGATCATTGTGTATTGAATTTGCATAGCTTTAGTCTATATCACAATTTTAATTTAAAACAAATAGTAATAGTCTCCATAATTTTTTTAATATTTTTACCAATATTGATATTTTCTTTAAAATTTCTTTAAATTTAGAGTATCAATATTTGTTCTAATACCGATATTTTCACTCTTGTTCCAATCCAAACTAGTTCTAGTCACTTTTTGGTTAGAACAATGGAAGCTTCATCCTTACAAATTAAAAAATTGGCAAAACAACATCTTATTAAACAATCTATAAAAATATTATGTAGATTTAAAAACTTAAAAGATCTTAAAACAAAACATAAAGTTCATCAAACTGTCAGATCAAAGCTGGACACTATGATTTATGACAAGGTTGTAAATTTGTCTCTCCTTAATTAGAGGAACAGCTTGATTCGAATTGTTGTAATGTTAATTACAAGTATAGAGACACGTGTATTGATAACACGCTGGCAAGATCACAACAACATTAGTTAATTGATTAAAAGTGTATTTAGAAACATTGTTTTGAATTGTAAATAGTGTAAAACTCTTAATATAAAGCATAATTAATCATAATAAAAAGCTCTTATATTCTACAATGTTTGAATCAAAACTTTGCAAAAATTCTCAAACAAACTATAAATATGCTTAAATATATTAAAAATATATACATATTCTATTATTTTAGATGCCTAATTTATAGATGGACCTCAATTTTGAATGAATATGGGCTCATATATATATATATATATATATTTACCAATAGATAAGATCTATAATGTTTGATCGAAAACTTCCGTACTTTGAAGGTATAGCACTATGAATAATAGGATTCCAACCTCGCCATAGTCTTTAGTAATGAATGGGAAAAATATTTTGAAAGATAAAGAATAAATTAGTGAAAGTCTGTATTGTTAGGAATTCTTTTATTATGCAAACTAAGCCCTAATTTGGAATAAATTATGATGCCTGAGATTTTAAAACTATATGTTTTTAACAATTCAATAATTTAGGAGAAAACATACCTTGATTCATGAATAATCCTTGAAGAGATGCATAGATTACAAGAAAGATTAAAAGAAAACATTGTTTCTCTTTCTTGCCCCTTTAGATTTTTATGTGCTTTCTTTGATGGAGAGAAAAAATTGTCAATAATAGGTAGAGAGAGGACCTGTTTCTAAAATAGGGTTTCCCTTTTATTTTCACATTCTATCAATGTGAATAGTTGCTTAGAAATATATCTCATTTAGTTGACTAATAATATAATTATTTTAAATTAAATAAAAATGTAGTTAGCATTCACCTCCTTGGCCTATGTGGTATTATTTAACTTCATGTTTTAATAATAATGATCATATGCATAGTATAAGCTAAATCCTTTCATACATTAGTCACATCATAAATCATTATTAAGCAAAAACTAATAAAGATCATAACAATCATATATTATTAATTCAACATAGTTCCTTCCCTATATCACAATATTAGTTTCAACTTAACATGACCTGTAATGAGATATAGCATAATGTTCTAATAATAATGTCTCCATCATATACAAATCTTGTTAACATTCACATAATTCATTCATGTTTATATATCAATAATAAGAAACATGATATTTGATATCTAAAAAAATATTTAAATAAGCTCGAAGTGTCAAACACATAAAAACATAAAACAATAATTTAATGGCAATAATGTTGCCCAAATAATTCTCATTCTTTCGACATGTTCATTAAATGCCTTTGACGGCAATCCTTTTGTCAATGGATCCGCAATCCTAAGCTTTCTGCTAATGTGCTCAATTAACACCCTTTGTTTCTTCTTTAATGGCAAAGTAGTTCACTTTCATGTGTTTAGTACCTTTTGAATACTTGTCATTTTTTTTGAAAAAAAGAAAGGCTATTGTACAGTTATCACAATAAACTTTCAGCGGCTTGGCAATACTATCAACAATTCTAGGTCCTAAAATAAAGTTCCGCAACCATACACCATGAACTATGGCCTTAAAGCATGCCAAAAATAGCTAGTAATGATAGACTGCTTCGTACTTTTTCATGAGATCTCACCTCCAACAAAAAGGAACAAATAGCCAAATGTAGATTTTTCTTGTATCAACACATCTGGCATAATCTAAATTTGAATATCCAACACCTCAAGGTGATCAAACCTCATATAAGTGAACATATGTCCTTCATTCTTTGCAATTTTCCAATGATCCAAACTGGATTACTTTAATTCCTGCCTAGCATTATACAACAAAACTAATGTCTGGCCTAGTACAAATTTGAGCATACATCAAGCTTTCAACAATAGATACAAAACTGATTGTGTTGTCGATCAAAGCGATGAGAAGAGAGACAAAGAGGAGCCGATAAATAGTTAATGGCAAAGTGAGAGATGATTAATGGTTTCAGAGATCATATCGACAAGAAGAGTGATAGAGAGAGATACATCATAGTTTGAATATTGCCCAAAAAAGGAATTAGGGTTTTTCCCACCAACTGAAGAGAAAGAAAGCATTTGGGTTTTAAACTAACATCAAAGAAAGAGGAATACCCACCGACGAACAGAAAGCATGAAGGACACCATCTCGATCTAATAGCTAATTAGAGGAATTAAGGTTTTTCCATGGAGGATTAAGGCAGATGGAAGCTAACGAAGAAGAGAACTGTGAGAGAAAGTTTGAACTGAAGTGATGTAAGGTTAAAAGTGAGCGTTATACTGTTGAGCTTGAGGTCAATTCGGACCAATGGTGGGCCAAATGCTGGTCTCAGTTCTAAAAAATAGGGCATTTGGATAAAAGGCATTAAGAAAAAGTGTTTTTGATAAGTAGACCAAAAAATCTCAAAATTAGGTAAATGGCCTAAATATCATGTCATCCAAAGAAGCTTAAAAAATACCAGGTAGGAACGCCGTCTCAGCAACAAAGATGAAGAAAAAACAAGAAGCCTAATCCCCAAATTTTCCTCATTTCTAGCCTTAGGTCTTCTTTTTCTCTTCTTCTTCAATTTACACCCCTAATCAGTCTTTCTTCTTAGCCCTTCGTAGCAGCTCTTCTTCTTCTTCTTCTTCTGCTTCTTCTTCTTCTTCTTCTTCAGTCCCAAATTCCTAGCAGCTCGTCTCCATTGATATATACTAGGTATTTCAAATTCCTTGTTTTTTTTTTTTTTTTAATTTCATTGATATACACAAAACATCAATTAATTAGGCATAGGGTTTTATGTACACATACAAATCATTTTTTGTATTTTTTTAAATTTCTTTCTAGCCCTTAATTGTTTAGAGAATGTTGTATTGTAAGAATGTTCCAGTAGCACCATTTGTATACTGTTAGTTGGTGTATTTTGCATTAATTGCTTAGCATTTACAATAATGCTATGCTACTATTCATTTGGATATATGTTGTTTGTTTGTTGTCATTTCTCTTATTTCTTTTTTACATTTTTTAGACTAACAAAATGTGCTAATATTTGTTTCTTTAAAGAATTTCATTTCTATCCATTAAAGCATTAATTAAAAATATCTACATTTGTGGCTAGCATTATTGCTCAAGAGGTTTGAAATTCCTTGGTACATGTACTAAATATGCAAAGAAAAGAGGCAATGCAATAAAAAGATGATCTAGATATTCATATTATTCCCTCCTATCACTCTCATACCAGCCCACGAGAAACAAAAGATGAAGCTACAATTTTTGAAGTGATTTGTTAGCAAATTTATGTGATTATCTATGTATATACGTGTGTGTATTTGATTCAGTTGTTATTCTTGTAATAGTGCTTTGTTTTGTTTAGGTTAAAATTGTTAATAACATATTTTTATTGAACTAGAATTGAAGCTTTGCCTAAACGTCATTATTTATTTGTTTTTGTAGTTCGATAACGAAATGGCTTCATTACCAATTTATTTCGACATTGGAATGAGTTGGAAACTTGTTAGGTGTGGTGTGAAGAACAAAGTGAAATGAAAGAAATTATGTTTGAAGAAGAGAGTCCTAAGGTCAGCATGTTAATTAACAAGATTTGTACAAAGGCTGGAATTGATTGTGAAAATAAGTCATTGAAGATAACCTACATGCCATCAAAACACTCTAATAAGATGAAGCCAATTAGAATTTCTGATGATGATGACTTGTTAGTTTTTAAGGGTTTACTTAAGTACAGTGGTAATACAATACTACTAAAGGTTCAGGTGGAAAAAGATATGAATTGTGTTGAATGAGAGATTGTAGTTTTAGAGGAGATTGCTTCGGCTTCTATTAATGAAGAACAAATTTAGAGAAATCCACCAGATGATGAGTTTTTTTATTGTGATTTTGTTGATGCAGTTTTAGACAAGAATGCCTCAGCTCCTAACGACATGGGTCCACTACCTCCACCACAACTGCTCATGATTTTGAATTAAAAAGAAGTCAGATCATCCTCAACTTTCCATAGTTTTACTTTCAATGATGGATCTAATTTACAAGTTGGTGACCACTTCAGAAGCAAGAGAGAGTTAAGGATGAAGCTTTATGTTATAGTTTTAAAAGGAAGGTTTGAGTTTTTAACAACAAGTCGAACAACAATTTACTTGTGATGGAGTATGTGATCCGAATTGTAAGTGGTATGTTGGACATGTAAGTTGTCATTGTCGAACATGTTTATTATTTGTAAATATTGTAGGATCCACTCTTGTTCGCTAGAAAAATGTTCATCAAAGCACATACAAGCAACATACTCTATTATTGGAGTTTGTATCAAAAGTCAATTTGTAGGCATACCATAGGGTCCATGGCCTAAATCAATACAAAATTATGTTAGTAAGAATTTGGTATGGATTTCAGTTACTACAAAGGTTGGATAGCTCGTGAGCATACAATTAACCGCGTAAGGGGTACGGGTGAAGAAAGTTTTGCCATCTTTCCATTGTACTGTCATATGCTCAAGTTATGAATCACGGTATTTTACCCACATTAAGGTAGACAATAATAACAGGTTTAAATATCTTTTTATGGCATATGTTTGCATGAGGAAAATAATAGTTGTCGATGGAACGTTTCTAAAGAGAATTTAGAGGCATGTTATTTGCGGCCACTGCTTAAGACAGCAAACGTTGTTGTTATCTTATCGCTTAGGGGATTATTGACAATGAAGATGATGCATCTTGGACATGGTTCTTCTTAGAGTTGAAGGAAGTTGTCAAAGATTCTCAAGATTTAGTTTTCATATCTAATAAGCATCAAAGTATTAAAAAGGCTATTGGGACAATATATGAGTTAGCATGCCATGATTGTTGAACTTGTCATGTGGCACAAAACATCAAGGGTAACTTCTATTTGAGCAGTGTTCTACCGTTGTTCTTTAAAGCGGTTAATGTTTATCAAATTGATGAGTTTGATATCTTTTTCAATGTTCTTGGTTCTAATTATCTAAGCATTGAGAGATACTTGTAATAACAGGTTGGCTTTGAGAACTAGTCTCGTGCTCATTTTAAAGGAAATAGATTCGATATTTTGACCTCAAACCTTGTTGAAATATTAAATGGAATGCTTGAAGATGTCAAAGATTACCTTGTTATTGCCCTGTTAGATTATGTGTTGGGAAAGATCTTAATGTGGTTTATGATAGGCGGACCAACGGCACTATTACTACCTAAGTTTTGACAACAAAGAATGAGAAAATACTCCATAACAGGTACGACAAAGCTAGAATTTTATCAGCCAACAAGCTAAGTGTTGATGAGTACCATGTTGTAGGTGGAGAGGTTTTTGCAACTATGAACATTAGGTCGAGAACTTGTACTTGTGTGTGTTCGACATAGATCAGATGCCATGTGAACATGCAATTGTAGCTCCAAAAAATAATATTAATTCTCCATGTGAAAGGCAAAAACATTTGTTGATGAATTATGCTTACATTATAATAAGACGGATAACGGGTTAATGCATATGCAGAGACAGTTTACCATGTACCAAATTCATCCTAATGGGATATTCTCGATGATGTTAGGGAAATGTGTATTTTACTACCTAATGTTAACCGAAGACATGGAAGGTCAAAACAAAAAAGAATTCCAATTACAGGCGAGAGCACCACGCAAAGAAGAAACAAATACACTAGGTGCAGACAATGTGGTCATTATCAAAAGACTTGTAGGAATGCTCCAATTTCTTAATTAGTTTGTTGTTAAGAGATAATGACTTTTATGTTATCAATGAATTAATTGCTAATTGTTCCATTTAATTTTTAGTATGGCATATATTTTCTTCCATTTAATATCATTCTTGTCTTTTTCGATATTGTTCTATACAAGTTTTCTTCAAATTTTGATGAAATTAAGTCATTATGCTGCCAAAATTTAAAAATCATAAAAAATGAATAGGGTCGATATGGGGTCTACTTGGCGTCTACATGGGGTCTACACAAGAAGATCATTTATTCACCCTGTATCGGCCTTGTTATAATGATTTTGAAAAAAATGGACAAGTAAAGAATAACAAGGCCGACATGGCGTCTGCATGAGGTCTAAATATGGAGACCCTATATAGACCCTGTATCGATCCATATCAAACCCTTATAACTTCACATGTAAACCCCTTACAACTTCAAAAATCATAAAAAAAATGGGGTTGATATGGGGTCGATATGAAGTCTACACATGCGGACCCCATGTAGGTACCACATCGATCCATGTGGGGAATGGGTGTAGACCTCATATCGATCCCATGCAGAACCATGTAGACTTTAGTGTTGTTTTAAGCAAAGATTTGCCCAATTGTACATAACTACACAATTACCCTATTTTAAGAAAAACTATCCATATGAGATTTTTCTACTTGTTCTATTTTTAAGAATAATGGGATAACAAGGAACATTTTCAAAAGAACATTATCTTCATCTTCTTTAATATTCAACTCATTATAAGGATGTGAGTGAACATATAGGATTCAAAAATGAAGAATTATAGTATCTTACATGAACACGTCAAGTTAGACCCACTACGAAGCTTGGGTTGATATGGGCCGATAAAGGGTCTACATAGTATAACGCCCTCTTACGGACGTCACAGATGTCATTACATTCATCATCATTTTCATTACTTTTAAGGTAAACATTTAAATGAGGTAAAGTTTATTACTCTTATCCCAGGATCCATGCATATATATATATATATATATATATATTACTGATATCAATATTTTAAAAACCTTTTATATTTATTTAAATAGTTTATCAATACCAAGTTAATGAAGCCATAATGTAAATAAAATTTAAAATCATCATTTAAATTCGATTCACAGTTAAATAGGCTGAACTCCAGACACCAATAGGCTGAAGATAACCGACAGTCCAAACTTCAGCCACCGACAAGCCGTCCGACGTGCAAAAACGGGGTTTTAAAACTCATAGATTGGCAGGCGGATATGGGGTGATTGGTAGGCCGATACCAACATCAGCAGACCGATCAATAATGATCGACAGGCCGATCTTTACAAAAGTCAAGATAACTAAAAATAAAACAAGTCCTGTTTCATCATAGTGTGGAAAACAAACAAATAAAGAAAATAGAAGCATAATTCAAAAATTTTAAAGTTCTTTCTTGGCGCTTTTCCATTTCCAATCCATTCTTTCAAGCTCATATGCTGGTCCTTGCCCTCCACCTATTCCATAATCCTCTTACCTTTATTTGCAACATGATGTAAGATAAGTAAGCAAAAGCTTAGTCAATACATTTTTCCATCTCACAACGTAAAACATTTTATGAACATCTTAATGAAATAACATAAGCATAATCATCATCATCATAATAGTGCATTAGGCTCAATTTCATATAAAACATATCTTTCGTTAACATTAACCATATTAAAACTTCATTCATTTTATCTTTGTGGGCCCAAGTGTTGCACCATTATCATCATTATAGGCGCGTCGTCATGAGAGGAGAGGGGTAACTAATCCCAAACCAAACACGATATGATAAACATAAACATAACATAAACATGGGTGTACAACACTTATTTAGGTGATACATATATATATATATATATACATATATATACTTTATACTTTAAAATACGTCATCATCAAAACATGCATAAACTTTTTATACAACAAACTTTCATAATGAAACATCATATATAATCATCATGGAAACTATCATAAAACCATCATGGACATAGATTTTAAACTTTTCATAAACTTCATTATGTTGCAGGTGAGAATGTACTTACTTGATTAGCTTACTAAACCTTAATTGAAGATGACGTCGTTGCGGTCTTGATGTGTTCACTTCTTGGAGTGTTCATGTAAATCGTTCATATACATAAGAAATTAACATTCATCTTTATGACATCACCCACTACCATGTTACATCACACATACATTCTACACTTGAGACCATTAATCCAGAACACGTTTTATTGGCCTTTAAAACATTAGAACAAAATTGCCAATAGAAAAAACTGTCTGACCTTTACGAATTCATAGCTCAATAACTTAAATTCACACATAATTAAAGCATGAGATTCCAGATGAACATAGGTAACACATAAACATAATATCATGATTTTTTTTTTTGGTCATAAAAATTCCATTTGTTAACCAAAAGAAGTCACAAACTTCATAGCATAAAATCTACCAGCAATAGCCGGACAGTGAACAACCCTAACTAAAGTCTATAACATAAATTATCTTTTTCATAAAATATTTTCACAAAATCTTGCATGTAATAGACACCTAGAGCTACAACATATCCAAAAATTACCTTTAAATAAATTCAAACTAATCCAAAACTTAGAAGTCAGAGATAAAAATAAACCCCAACATATTAGGTAGTGAGTTACACACGATCATCATTCTCAAACAAATAAAATAAATTTATTTAGACCCTAAAATTTTTATGACAACCTATTAACATATAAATATAGAAGCAGAATTTTTTTTTTCATTACCAAATAAATTTGTTTAGTCACACAAAAATGTCACACAACAAGAAGTCCAAGAATTTACTGATAGAACAGTCACAAAATCTAACCTGAATGAAACTATAATATCACATAAAATATCCATCATATCACCATGAGACTTTCTAGTTCAATACTTAATATATACATGAATATATCTGCCAAATTTCATAAAAATCAAAATACATTTGCCCCCTGAACAAAGACCACATTTATACGAAGCGTTACCGATCAGTAACATTTCAACTATGAGTGGTAGAAAGAAGAAAATTCATATCTCAGCATAAAAAAACCTAAATTGGCATGAAATTTTGAGAAACATCACATAACACATACATGAATATCATACTAAAATTTTAGAGCAAACAGAAATTCGTAGACAAAGTGATGGGGGTCAGATTACAGGTTGATTACAATTTCAAAAATGCTTAGAACGAGTTTCTTACCTCAAAACAATTCTTCTCAAGTTTCCTTTGAATTTGCCCATAGAAAAACAATATTTTATTCAAATATTTGCAGCAAAATTAAGGAGAGAAGACAAGGAGAAACATCAAGAAAAGAGGGAGAAGAACTGAGAGAGAGAAAGAGTGTGTAATGTACGTGAATGAGGAAAAAATTAAAAATAAAAGAGATAGTTCACATGCTCTATAATATCAAAAATTTTCTAAAAATGCTAAAGGAGAATCATGTGTATGGTAGGGAATGAAAAAGGGAAAGTCAATTGATTTGTTTTACTTACCTAATTTTCGTTTTTTTTTTAAATGGGAAACCTTATCAATTATCTAAATCATCATAAAATAAGGATACAAGTCAACCGTCTTTCACACAACAAATAAGGAAGGAGAAAAAATAAGCTAATCACTCAAAATTATACAGCCAATCATGATATTCATCAATTCCACAATTTTGGAAAGTTTTTGCTAATTGCTCATTAGTAGTCTTTGGCCTGCCGACGGTTTACTTCGGCCTGCCAATTAAATCCATCGGCTTGCTGTTCCGTGAGGGATAATTTGTCCTACCAAACTTGAAGGATCAGCTTACCAAACTGCCGCATACACTAAAATAACAAAACATTACTTAATTACTACGTAATTATCTTGCATACAACATAAATGACATGATCACCTTGAGCACATCAATTCTACATGACTGTTACCTATCATAATACTCAAAATAAAGTAGTCAATAACATAATATTATAAGGAGAAATACTTAACATCATTACTCATCTAACAATATTTGTTACATGAAAATTGGCAAGTGTTACACATAGGATCTTCATATTCAGACCTTATACAACCCTATATCGACCCCTTTTTTTATGATTTTTGCAGTTGTAAGGGGTCGATATGGGTCCACACGGGATCTACATATAGTCTACATAATGCAGACCCTATATCAACCCATTCTTTTTTATGATGCTGATGTCATTGTAAGGGCTACATGTAAAGTTTTAAGGGGTCGATATAGGTCGACAGAGGGTCCATATAAGGTCTACATATTTAGACCCCATACAGACCCCATATCGGCTCCATGTGGTGTGCAATTTCCTCCCTTATAAAAAGGGCAAGAACCTCCCACTTATGAATATCACCCATTAAAAACTCTTTGGAGTTAATTTGGAGTGATTGTTTTTATAGTAATGTAACCACATATCCATAATGGTTAGTGATTGTTTTTTAATTGAATTTGGAGTTAAACGTGATTATCTTTTGGCCTTTTATCTATTTTATGATGCTAATGAAGTTGTTATTGTTATTGTTCTTATTGTTGTTTATATAGATGAATTTTGACGGCATAACGACTTATATTAAGTAATACCGAAATTTGTTAAATCTTAAACCTGCAAACATAATCCAGACAACTATAAGATGTTCTTTATAGTAATGTAACGACCATATAATGACAATAGCAATGTTCAAGTTCAAGATTAATAAATGACAAAACTAAGAAGTTTGCATATAATAAAATTACATTGTTCTTTATAAATATAACAAAACTATAATCAAGTGTGTTAGAAAATGAGTACGCAGGGGAATTTTAAACTTTGAAAATTAGAATATTTTTCAAAACACAAGTTTGACATGTTATATACATAAATTAATGGCAGACCTTACTAACCTTTTTGTATGCCAAAGAGCACCAGCAATTAGTGAAGAGAAGAACTTCCTAGAAAAGCCTCAACTAACTAGTCTTCTTTGCTATTTTCTATCCATGATCGGAATCTGAGTAGTCATACATCGTACAGCTCTTCCCCAGGTGACTCTCTTTACCAAGAGCTAAAGTTCATGATGTTAAACAATAGCTCTTAGGCAGTTTTAGAGTTTCTCAAACTAAAGTACTCACTCTATGTTTCTCAACTAGTCTAAATAACTAAGAAAACTCACCTTTATTTATAGTGCTCGAATCGAGGTTAATCCCTATCAGATAAGGCCTCAAAATTCAAATCTAGATCAACTTCTAATGAAAATCATGTCTAAAACGCATAAATAGATTATCGCACGATCAACAGATTAGCTTGCCAAACTTACTCCATCGGTAGGCCGAACTAATGCATCGACTTGCTGAACATATGATAATTTGATCTCTTAGAATATCTTATTTTCCACCCGAGATTCTTAGATAAAGCCTCAGTTTAAATTCTTAGATTCTTAGAAAAGTTTTCTAATTAAAGCAGTTATATCTAGATAATCTCATAGAAAATAAAACATTATCCAAATAATTCAACATGTTTATCTTCAATTAATTTATAAAATTAATTCAATCGATAAACTAACATGAATTATCTAATCTTATCGAATTTCAGCTAATCTAATAATTTAACACTAGTCACCAATATGTAGAAAAAACATACCGTATTGTTACAGGATTTATTTTGAGCTAGCAAAGGGGACCTGATAGACATATATAGTTCAAGCTCCTATAATTATAAAATACAATATCCCAAATACATATTTTATAATTATCAACTCTAAAATACTCGACTAAAAGCTTAGAGCTACACGCTTGAACTATATAAAATTACGAAGCTTCAAATAAGCTAACCATCCTTGACACATCATAATGCATCACATCCCTATAGGATATAAATATCGGCTTAAGGATAAATTCTATTTCACATTTCTGATTATTTTTATCTTATGTTTCATTATCTCACTATTGGAAAACTTACTATCCAAACACAGTATACCATTTGGTTACACCTATGTATCTAAATGGTTGAGCGCTCTAGTCTTTCAATTATAGGATAATGCATACAAGAGAATATCATTAACTCTACAAAAGAGCTATAGATTTCATATCTATGAATGACAAGTCTAAGTCAATCAAGAGTCACTTCTCCAACATAAGGGTATGTGCACCATCATTAAATCAGGATGTTACCCTTAATAAAAAATACAGGTCGACTAGTCATTTCATGATTAAGACATAACACATATAATTATCTAAAGTGAATTGATATAAGCAAACATAATTATTAACCGTTCAACTTTTTGTCATGATCCAATATATCATCACCTATGACAATATACCAAATTTCTACTCGCGAAGTCCTACTCCGATGATCAAGACAAGCCATCTCTAGTTAGGGATGTAGACAACATAATAATCTTAGCATGAATAAAGTGCCCAACTTTATTCTCTCGATTGCAGATCTTATGATTGAGACTATCACCTTTAAAATTCATGTCTTTCGCATAATCTGTCCATCATATGCATGATTCTTAAAGGTTTAGACCGACAGTCTTAGACTTTTGTTTGCTTATCATATGTTCAATAGAAATGAACATAAAGAAGAAAACATTTAGCATATGAATAATAAACAAACTCTTTATTGATAAAATGTCTCCAAAAACATATTACAACATTTTACTCCTTAGGGCATCATGTCTAACAATCTTCCACTTGCACTACGAGAGTAAATTTGACATATCTCACATCCCCATAGCCTCAACATGCCTCCCAAAAACTCTCGCAGTTAGTGTCTTCATGAATGGATAAGCAAAATTGTCCTTAAACGCGATTTTATACACAGCAATATGCCCGCCCTCAATGAAATCCTTTAACACATGATACTTTCGATGAATATGCTTACTGTTCTTGTGAAATCTTGGTTCCTTAGCATTAGTTATCACTATAGTGTTATCACAATATAGCAATACCATCTTATTTATACCAGGAATTACCTTAAGATCCCTAAGGAACTTATAGAGTCACACTGTTTCTTTTGAAGCATCACTACCTACCACATACTCGGCCTCCATCATTGAATCCGAAGTACAATCTTGCTTGACATTTCTCCACTGCCCAAAGTAAACACAAAACTAGAATTCGATCTTCTCAAATCCAGAATGAATTTGAAATCTGAATCATTGTATCCTATAGGTGCTAGATCCTTACCTAAATACACAAGCATATACCTTTGAGGCCTTTTCAGGTACTTGAAAATATGCTTGACCGCAACCCATTGGTTCGGTCCTAGATCTGACTAAAATCAACTTACTATCCCAATCACGTAACAAATGTCCAATTGCGTGCAAAGTATAACATACATGCGACTAACAACTACCGAAGCATAAGGCAAATTCTTTATGTATTCTCTTTCTTCATCAGACTTTAGTGAGTTTTTCTTAAAAAGAGTAATTTTAGACCTAGATGGTTGCTCACCTTTCTTAGAATTCAACATTGCATAACTCTCGAGAATTTTATCTATGTAGGCTGCTCGGGATAAAGCTACCATTTTGTTCTTCATATCCCTAAAAGATCTGGATACTAAAAAAAATAATTAGCTTCACCTAAGTGTTTCATGTCAAACTACTTAGTCAACTATAATTTGACCGATGATAATGCCCCAACGTCAATGCCAATTAATAAAATGTCATCCACATAGAGCAGTAAAAAACCATTTTTTCCATTCTTAATGTGCTTGTAAACACATGGTTTGTTCACGTTTTGTTCAAACCCATAAATCTTGATTACCTGATCAAATCTTATGTTCCAAGAATGGAAAGCTTGCTTAAATCCATAAATTGGCTTTAGCAACTTATAGACCTTACCTTCTTGACCCTTAGCCTTGAACCTATCTGGTTGCACCATATATATGGACTCATCAAGATAGCTATTCAGAAAGGCCATCTTTACATCCATCTGTCAAATCTCGTAGTCGATAGAGGTAGCAATGGATAAGAGAATGTGGACAGACTTAAGCATGGCTACAAGTGAAAAGATTTCCTTATAATCAATTCCTTCCTTTGCGTGTATCTCTTAGCTACTAGTCTAGCCTTATAGGTTTCAACTTTCCCATCTGCTCCTCTCTTTCTCTTATAAATCCACTTACATCCTATAGGTTTTAGCCCTTTGGGAAGATCCACAAGTTCCCAGACTTGATTAGTCTACATAGATTTCATTTCACTGTTCATAGCTTTTGTCTAGAGTTTTGAATCACATCCTCCATAGCCTCTACATAAGTATTAAGATTCCTATCATGCTCAACCGGTTTAGCCAAGTAGGCTTCACAACTGAACATATACTTCTCGGGTTGACGCCTAATCCTCCCATTATGTCAAAGCACCTTAGGTTATTGTTCGATCGGTTTTTCTATTGGAAAAATGAGTACGTAGTGAAATTTTTTAAAACTTTAAATTAGAGTATTTTTCAAAACACAAGTTTGACATGCTATATACATAAATTAATAAGATCTTACTAACCTTTGTATGCTAAAGAGCTCCTGCGATTCGTGTAGAGAAGAACGTTCTAGAAGAGCCTCAACCAACTGGTTTTCTTTGTTATTGTCTATCCACGATTGGAGTTTGTGTGAGCACATGTCATTTAGCTATTCCCTGGTGACTCTCCTTTCAACCAATTGAGAAGACCTAGAGCAAAGGTTCATGATTGTGAACAAAAGCTCTTAGAGAGTTTTAGAGTATCTAACACCAAAGTACTTACTCTTAACTTTTCAACTAATCTGAATAAGTAAGAAAATACACTCCCTATTTATAGAATTCGGACCCAAGGTTGGTCAATATCAGATAAGGCCTCAAAAATTTGAATCTGGATCAACTTCTAGTAAAATAGTGACAAAAACACGTGATCAAATTATCGTTAGATTGGCAGGCCGAACTAATAGATTGGCCTATCGAACTTGCTCTATCAGCAGGCCGAACTAACTAATCAGCCTACCGAACTTATGATAATATGATCCCTAAGAATCTTTATTTCCTTCTTAAGATTCTTTAGATAGAGCATTAGTTTTAATTCAAATAACTCAATAAAAAAGTTATCTGATTAAAATAGTCATATCTGGATAATCTCGAGGAAAATAAATATTTTCGATAATTCAACGAGTTTATCTTGAATTAATTTTAAAAAAATAATTTAACCGATAAACAGACATGAATTATCTGACCCTATCTAATTTCAATCAATCTAATAATTTAATATAAGTCTCCAATTTATTAGAAAAGCACGTTGCATCGTTATAGTATTTATTATGAGCTAGTAAAAGGGACTTGATGGACCTATAGAGTTCAAGCTCCGATAATTATAAAATATGATATCTCATATACATATTTTATAATTATCAACTCTAATGCTACTTTACTAAAAACTCAGAGCTACACTCTCGAACTATATAAAATTATGAAGCCTAAATTAGCTAAGTGTCCATGGCATATTATAATGTGTCGTATCCCCATTTGATATTCATAATCGGCTTAAGGATAAATTTTATCTTACCTTCACGATTATTTTTATTTTACGTTTCATTATCTCACCATTGGAAAACTTATAATCCAAGGACAGTATACCATTCAGTTACACCTATGCATCCAAATGGTTGAGCGTTCCAGGTTTTCAATTACAGGATAATGCATATAAGAGAATATCATTGACTCCACCAATTGAGCTATTAATTCTATATCTATGAATAATAGGTCTACGCTATCAAGAGACGTGTCTCCAACATACCGGTATGCACACCATTACAAAGTCAGGATGTCACCATTTGGTACATCAAAAGACAGTAAAAAAAAAAGGCATATTAGTCATTTCAAGATTAAGATACAACACATAGATTGTCTAAAGTGAATTGATTTGCATAGATAGAATTATTAATCAAAATCAATTCCACTTCATGTCCTGATCTAATACATCATCATCTATAACAATGTACCAATGTTTCTACTCATAGAGTCCACCCTTGATGGCCAAGACAAGCCATCTCCCATCAAGGATGTAGACAACATAACAATCTTAGCATGAATAAAGTGCTCAACTTTATTCCTCCAATTGCGGATCTTATGATTTAGACCATCACCTTTAAAATCATGTCTTTTGCATAATTTGTCCATCATATGACTGACAATCTTAGACTTCTATTTGCTTAACATACATTCAACAAATATAAACATAAAGAGGACAACATTTGGTATATGAATAATAAATAAACTCTTTATCGATAAAATGTCTCCAAAAACATATTACAACATTTTACTCCTTAGGGCAGACATGTCTAACATTTTTTAAATTGATTGGATTGGTTTTAATCAAAACCCATGGAGTGATTGAATCACTCGCCAACTCCTCAAGTACCATTTTACTTTGAGGTTTAAATTTGTTCATGTAACTTTCCTCAAGCAATATTGCATTCGTTGAAACCACGACTTTATTTTCTTTTGAGTTAAAAAATAACCCCCTTTAGTCCTTTTTGGATATCCTACAAAACAGAAACTTCCAAACGTGCTTCTAACTGGTTCGCTTTCTTATACAAGACATGAGCCGGACATCCCTATATGCGAATATGGTTTAAAGATGTTTTCCTACCCATCCATAACTCGTAAGGAGTTTTAAAACCGATTTTGAAGGCACATTGTTCCAAAGATAGTATGAGGTTTTTAATGCATATCCCCAAAAGGAAAAAGATAATGTTGAATAACTCATCATGGACTTAATCATGTCCAACAGAGTCCTATTCCTTCTCTCAACTATGCCATTCTGCTATAGAATGTCCAGTATAGTCAAATGGGATAAAATCTTATTCTCTAATAAGTGTTCTAAGAACTCATCAGAGAAGTATTCACTACCTCAATCAGATTGAAGTGCCTTTATGGGTTTACCTAATTGCTTTTCTGCCTTAGCCTGAAACTCCTTGAAATTGTCAAAAGTTTCACTTTTATGATACATTAGATAAACGTACCCATACCTTGAGTAATCATCAATAAAAGTGACGAAGTACTCATACCCTCCTCATGCTTGGATGTTCATAGGACCATAAACATCACTATGCACAAGCACTAGAACCCCTTTGACCCTATTGCCCTTAGACCCAAATGGTCTTTTGGTCATTTTGTCCTCTAAACAAGATTCATATTGTGCTATAGATTCTACCTCTAAGTGACTTAAAGGTCCATCCCTTACCAACTTTTGAATCTTATTCAGGGTAATCTAACCTAATCGCAAATGCCAAAGTCTAGGAACATAAAAGTGATCTTTCAAAGCTAAAATCCTATAATTATCAAAACAAAGATGGATGTCTCCCAATGCTTTAGCCAACACCAAGAATCCATCACCCATTTGAAGCGTAAAGTCCTCATGCAACGGACTTCTTGTTTCTTTGAATCCCTGTAGAGAAACACAAATATAATTAATTGCTTTAGAATCTATGACCTAAGTGTCACTTAATTCCTCAATTAAACAAGCTTCAATAACCAAAAGTTCACACTTACCTCATTGGGAAAGGAAGCCCTTGCAATTCTTCTTGATGTGCCCAACTTTCCCACAGTAGAAACACTTTAGCTTCTTTGGGTTCTTTTTCTTCTTCTTCTTATTCTTGCTATTTGCAAGAACAGAAGACTTTTTGTTCTTAGTCCTCTACTTCCTTCCATTCCCCATAGTAGGATTAGAACCAGATGTAGCCACCAAGTTGGCCTTGCCACCTGTAAGAGTTTCCCTGATTAGATTTTCAAACTCTTGTAACTGTTTAATTACCTCCATCAAGGTCACATCTTATCTATTGCTCAAATTATATGAAGCTCTAAACAAGATGAACTCCATAGACAAAGTCTCAATGACCATAGTCACCTATGACTCAGCATTGATATCAGCTCCATAGGGTTGAGCCTCAGCGATTTAACCCATGACTAACATTATATGCTCCTTCATAGGAGTCCTCAGTCTTTGTTTGCAGTTTAAGAGTTTTCGAAGAGTCCCTTGCCATTTTGTTAGGGCTTGGCCTCTAAACATGTCTTCGAGATTATACAAATCTACTTTGTAGTCTCATAATCTTTAAGTTGATCCTGCAGCACGTTATTCATGCTAGCCATAACATAACAACAAGCCTGATCTTTAGCATCTTTACAGTGATCATACGCTTGGATTTGCTCATTAGTGGATTCCCCAATGGGTTCGGGAGGACACAGAGTTCCTTTTTCAATCATTGTAATTCTCACCAGTTAATTGGTTCTCATCAAGTATCGAAGATAAAGCGTTTTTAGACATTTTTAATCTACAATAAAGAATCATATACCATATATAAACAAACAATCCAAAATAGTTTAATAAAACAATACAAACAAGTAAACATATAATTGTGTTTATTTGTCAAAACTTTGAAAAATCATAATCTTACAATGATAATTCCTAACTTAGAATTCAACGAGCCACCTAGGGGAGACTTGCCACATTTAATTAGGAATATGGATCCCCTGTGATTAATATATGTCATCTAAGACCCCTATGATCTAGCATATATTAATAATTGTTTTCTTTAGCAATTAATTTTATTAATAGAGCTCCTTAGGGAGATTAATTTGAGATTAATAATAAAATTAATCTTGAGTGTATAAACCTCGTTTCAACTATTTCATCCTTGATTTATAATCGTCACCTAGGGGTGTACAACAATAAATCATGCTAAAATAAATTATCTTTTTGGAGATCCAACTAGTACATTGTGAAATCCCTTCCTAGGGGTCAAAACCACTATATGCTACATATGGACCAATGATGGAAGCCGTAGGTTCTTTTTTCGAAAACCTTCTCCTACTCTATTTTGAAAGTTAAGGTTTTATATTAACATGAATGAACAATTTTTAATGAGCGGCACTTCCTATTTTACATAGCACGTTATCAACATACATAGCAAATCACATTAGTATGCAGACATGCAAAGCAATATGCAAAGCCACAAGCAAAGTAATAAATAAATAGTCATAATATCATGGTTCCATCCTAGAGAAAATAAAATAAAGATTATAAAAGATCAATCAAAACATATTATAAATTCTTTATTTTGTATCTTCAAGTTGTATACTTCTTCATGTGGCATCCATCTTCAATACTTCAATCCCTCATAGATCAAATGTTTTATTTTTCTAGTCATCATAAAATTTCATGTTTCTAAAATTGTCTCAAAAATAAAATCAAAACTACACTAAAAAAATGCATCTTTTTTGAAAATATACAACTCTCTGCCAACTTGTCAAACTTCATCATCGGCCTGCTAAACTTGAGAGTTCGGCCTGCCGCTAGAGTTGACAGAATTCTGCCCTGTGGATGGTCTACTAAACTGGAAGTTCAGCCTATTGGTCTGCAACCATCGGCTTACCAATCCTGAGGGTTCGGCCTATCAACCTAGCTGAATTCACGTTTTTCTAGAAAACAAGTTTTAAGCAGTTTTTCCATCTTATTTTAAACAATTCAAAAACATTAAAATTTTAGAAACCCAAGAAAAAACAATGGAACTCCTATCATCCATTTTTCAGATCCGTCTTCTCTTTGAATGAATTTAATTACAAAATTTTTAAAATTAAAAAAATAATTCCTAGACGGTGGTGATACACTGCCATATAAATATATGAAAAACTTAGATACATATTCTAACCTATAAGAAACCATAACCGGCACAAATTAATTAATAAATAAATAACTAAACAATAATTTAATCAACCATAATTAATTAACCAATATTCACTACATAATTTCATGACAACATTTAAATATATAGAAACTCTAGAGTGCCAAGTCTCTAGAAAAATTAACATTCAAGCATAGAAGAGAATAATATCACATAATCTATATATATAGCATAATCACAAACTCGTAAATTTACATAAAAACCATGTCTTTGATGCCAATCGTTGGAAAACAAGTATGCAGTAGAATTTTAAATTTTTTAAATCAGAGTACTTTCCAAAACACAAGTTTGACTGCTATATACATAAATTAATAGCAGACCTTACTAACCTTTTTTGTATGCTGAAGAGCACTAGCAATTAGTAAAGAGAAGAAATTCTCAAAATAGCCTTAACCAATTGGTCTTCTTTGCTATTCTCTATCCACAATCGGAGTGTGGGTTGTCATACATCATACAGCTCTTCCTTAGATGACTCTCCTTCTAACCACTTGAGAAGATCTAGAGCTAAAGTCCATGATATTAAATAGTAGCTCTCAAGGAGTTTTAGATTTTCTCAAACTAAAGTACTTACTCTATGCTTTTCAACTGATCTAAATAACTAAGAAAACAAACCTCTTATTTGTAATGGTCAAATATGGGGTCAATCCCTATTAGATAAGGCCTTAAAATTAGAATCTGGATCAACTTCTGATGAAAATCAAGTCTAAAGCTCATAAACAAATTATCGCATGATCAACAGGCTGATCTGGGTGATCGGTCTGTCAAACTTACTCCATCGATAAGCCCAATTAATGCATCGGCCTACCAAACTTATGATAATTTGATCCCTGAGAATATCTTATTTTCCACCTGAGATTCCTAGATAAAGCCCCAATTTTACTTCAAATAACTCAATAGCAAAGTTATCTGATCAAAACAATCATATCTGGATAATCTTATAGAAAATAAAATATTATCCAAATAATTCAACATGTTTATCTTGAATTGATTTACAAAATTAATTCAATCGATAAACTAACATGAATTATCCAATCTTATCGCATTTCAGTCAATATAATAATTTAACATAAGCTATCAATATGTAGGAAAAACATTCCATATCGTTACATGATTTATTATATGCTAGTGAAGCAGACTCGATGGATATATGCAATTTAAGCTCCTATAATTATAAAATATAATATCCCATATACATATTTTATAATCAACTCTAACGCTACTCTATTAAAAGCTCAGAGCTACACTCTCAAACTATATAAAATTACAAAACTTCAAATAAGCTAACCGTCCCTAACATATCATAATGTGTTACATCCCCATACGATATTTATAATCGGCTTAAGGATAAATTTCGTTTTACCTTCCCGATTATTTTTATCTTACATTCCATTATCTCATCTTTAGAATACTTACTTTCTAAAGACAGCATACCATTCGGTTACATGTATATATCCAAATAGTTAAGTGCTTTAGTCTTCCAATCACAAGATAACACATATAAAAGAATATCATTAACTCTATAAAAAAAGCTATGAATTTCATATCTATGAATAACAAGTCTTGCAATCAAGAGTCATGTCTCCAATGTATTGAAATGCGTACCATTATAAAGTCAGGATATCACCCTTTGGTACATCAAAAGACATAAGTCAAGAATACGGGCCCTAGTGATTTCAGGATTAAGACACAACACGTATGATTGTCTAAAGTGAATTGATTTCTATAAACAAAATTATTAACCAAATCAATTCAACTTTTATGTCCCTGATCTAATACATCATCACCTATGACAATGTACCAATATTTCTACTCATAGAGTCCTACTCCGATGACCAAGGCAAGCCATCTCCCATTAGGGATGTAGACAACATAACAATCATAGCATGAATAAAGCACTTAACTTTATTCCTTTGATTATGAATCTTATGATTTAGACTATCACCTTTAAGATTCATGTCTTCTACATAATCTATTCATCATATGTATGATTCTTAAAGGTTTAGACCGACAACCTTAGACTTTTGTTTAGTTATTAGATATTCAACAAAAATGAACATAAAGAGGACAACATTTGGTATATGAATAATAAATAAACATTTTATTGATAAAATGTCTTAAAAAACATATTACAACATTTTACTCCTTAGAGCATCACGTCTAACAAGGTGTTCTTTCCAGGATCAATATATGGAGTTCACATATATTGTGATCTTTTTCTGATCCTTTATGGTCTTTGTATTTGTATTGGCTATGGTTCTTCACGGCGTACCACTATGTCAGTGCAATTTGTTGGAGAAGGTTAAGGTGAGCAAGGTGAGCCATTTTGAGGCTGGGGTATAGTACAAGGTGAACAAGATAAGTGAGACGATCCGTCTTGAGGTAGGGGCTTAGTGCTAGGTAAGCAAGATAAGTGTGGCGATCCGTCTTAAGGCATGGGTGTAGTGCGAGGTGAGCGAGATAAGTGTGGCGATCTATCTTGAGGTAGGGTCGTAGTGCGAGGCTTGAGTGTAGAGCAAGGTGAGCGAGATTAGTGTGGCAGTTCGTTTTGAGGCAGGGTTGTAGTGCGAGCTGAGGCATAGTGAACCCATCATAACCCTCACTATAATGACACTCTTGATATCCCATTGACATATTTTCTAGCCAATCTTTGAGTTGGTCAATAATATGCCGTTTTCACAACTCAAACCCTAAAGTCATTTCTTTTCTTATGGCTTCCTAATCTTTCCTAATGGCTTTTACCTCATTCTTAAGCCGCACTACTTTGGGAGGAGCATCCTTATGGTCAGAAATTAACGGTGCATCTTGATCAACAAAGGAGGGAGAAACATGCTTCAGATGCTCATAGCCAAAAACTACGTGCTCTCCCCAATCAAGTATCTCAGTCAACTAGTTTATAATTGAATCAACCGCTTTTCCCACAAAAGGCCTCAAATTGACCATTCACGGGGTTGTCATCTCCTTATTCGTAGCAAACAACATGCTATGAATATCTTGTAAAACAAATTAAAAAAATTCTTGTTATGACTATGATAGTCTGAGTTAGTGCAAATAATTACATGAAAAGTAGGTAGACACCAACCTATGACCCTTCTATTAAATTGCTAATTTCAACTCTCAAAGGATTTGCTGCATCCCTTCACTTTCTTGTCTTCTAACAACACGTTCGGGGAATAGGAGCTTATGCCAAGATAGGGGTAGCAAATCTATTTGCTATCGCTGGGATGCACTCATAGGCAAATATCTAAACCGAAATTAAATTTTGTATTAAATATTATATCAAATACAAAATGATTAACGCGATATCAAATGCAAACTAATATATAAATTAGTCATGTTTAATTACCTTATATGGATACATAAATCGGTTGAAAATAAAACTGAGAAAAGGGCAATCTATCCTTCTAAGCAAAACTGAGAAAAGGAAAATAAGAAAACAAAGGGAAGCGGCCCCATAATGAATGAACATGACTCAACACAATAAATTGTAGATTATAATCTAATTGAGTCCTATATTGCTACAAGCATTGGAAAATTAAAAAAACACTAATGGAATATTAAAAAAATGGGTTTCTTTTTAAGCATTGAATCCTATATTCCTCTTCTTCTTCTTCTTCTTCTTCAATTCACGCTCAAAACAAGCATTTTTGGCCAATAAAATCATATTTTCTTGAGTTCATGCTGTCCCTCTTGGCTAGAGAAAGGGAGACCCTTTACAACTTAACACATTTAACATATCGTTATGCCAGTAAAGTTGGTTAATTGAAAGTTTTTAGCAATAAAGTCAACTTCTAAAATTCTTATATTTCATGATGCAAAAAGCAAATAGCTAGAGTGCAAATAGGAATTAGCAATGAGATTAAATAAGGTTGAGAAATAAGCGCAACTAGAATAGGTGAATACTACATATTTCTAATTTTGTGAAACAAAAAATGTCTTTCCCTCTCATTAATCACAACTTTTATTGTCGTAATATCTTCTAATGGTGCTTCTAATTGAGTAACTAATTTTTGTTGATGCTTCCACTTTCATGTAAAAATTTCATGCTTCCACTTTCATGTAAAAATTGATTCTTCTTTAATTCACACCCAAAACAAGCCCAAGACAGGCGTTTTTCCATCACAGTTCCCAGTTTTGAGAATTAAAAAACACTACATCTATGCTATAGGTTACTTCCATTGGACTTTTCATGGCTCACGGCGTGGAACAACATGAAGGGAATGGCAGTGAAGGGTTGCCGACACTGATGCTCATGGGCTTCTAATTTGGAGGCGGTAATTTGTCCTGGCCAGCTTAGAGGCGTTTGGAGGAGAGCAAGAGAAAGCTGGCAAGGGAAAGACAGAGGATTGGTGGAGAAACAAAGTTCGAGCAAAAGAAAGCTGGGAGAAGAAGAGAGAGCCTCCGAGAGCCTCGGCGGAGAAACAAAGGAAAGGAGAAACTAGAGAGCAAGAGAGAACTAGGAAAGTTGGACAGCAAAGGAGAAACGAAGAAAAGAAACCCATGAAGAAAATGGTAAGGAATGGGGCAGGGAGGGAGTTAGGTCTGGGAAGGGAGCAGACATGGAGACTTGGTAGGAGAGATAAAACTTCAAATGAGACATGCCAAAAAAAACTTCTATTTCTATAATATACGTTTTTGGTGAGCACTTTCATCAAAATTTAGGGGGGTTTTAATAAAAGGCCTGAAGGAGAAGTCTTTTTTGATAAATAGATTGAATCAGGGTGCCCAGGAGGCTTAATCAAAATTGAGGGATTCTAATTTTGCCCTCCTAAATCGGCAATTGCGCCCAAATTCCCCCAAATAAGCAATCGTCTCCTCCAGCCCAAATAAAGTAGAGCAGCTCTTCAGCCCTTCGTAGTCTTCTCCTTTTTCTTCTTCTTCTTCTTCTCTGTCTTCTTCTTCTTTTCTCTATGCTCTTCTTCTCCTGGAAAATTTTGAGGAAGGAACTCACCAACATAATCTGCAGCAGCTCGTCTCTATACCAAGTATTCTCAGATTCCCCTTTTTTTTTTCTTTTTTTTAATTTTTTTATACATCAATTAATTAGTTAATTAGGCATATAGTCATAGACATTATTTATTGTGTTCTCCATCTTCATTTCGAAAAGGGGATTTTTAAAATTGACTTTTTGAGAAAAAAATTTTTGGTTAATGATCTTTTTTTTTAGACAGTTTTTGACACAAAAAAAAGGTTTTTTAGACATCAAAACAGTTTCATTTTTTTTTCATCCTGTTGAGGTTATTTATCCTGCTACAGTCATTTTTCTTATTTTTTTGAAAAAACTGGGACAGTTTACCTGCACAGAAAAACGTGTTTTTTGTTTCCAAAAAAAAAAGGTCATTTACTCAATTCAAATTTTTTTTGTCCCTTTCGTCAAAATCTTCCTTTCGAAAACGTCTCATTTCTTCGTCATTTAGGCTTTTTTTTTTTCCTTCTGATCCACTATTCAAAAGCAGGAACTTTAAATGTGCTTTAAGGTTTTGAAAAGTAACCTTAAGAAAAACTGATTTTGGCAAAATGGTCTTTTTTTTTTTTGCAGCTTTTTGACGCAAAAAAATGTTTTTTTGGCATGAAAACAGTTCTAATTTTTTTTTCACTCTGTTGAGGTTTCTCTTCTCGTTATAGTTATTTTCGTCTTTTTTTTGAAAAAAACTAGGACAGTTTAACTGCTTAGAAAAACGTGTTTTTTTTTGTCAAAAAAAAAAGACCACTTACTCAATTAGAAATTCTTTTTTGCCCTTTCGTCAAAATCTGCCTTTAAGAAAAGAAATTATGGAAGGAACTTGCCATCGCATGGAAATTCCAATTGTGATGTGGAATGGGATAGCCATTAGTATTTTAATTTCTAACAACTTTGCGATGACTGGTTCATTATTTCTCACCTAGATGTCAAGGAGATTAGGGGTATTGGCTTGCAAGTGTCAAAGCTTGAGAATGCAGATCCTCTTAAGCAAGGTACGTTCTTGAATTATTTTCAGTTGGTACTTCTTCAGGCATGCTCAATGTAGTTCTACATAATATGGTCCTAGTCAGGTCTATGCAAAAAATTCCTTTAGCTTTACAGAAACTGATTTATATTTCATTTGTGTCCATTATTAATTGGTAGTTCTTGACATCTCTCTGGCGGCCAAACTGGTCACTGTCTTTTATTGGTATTAACTGCTTAGTATTCCAGAATGCTATGCTATTATTATTCATTTGGATATAACGTTGTTCGCATGTTGTTGTTCCTCTAATTTTTTTTTATACAAACCCCATTTTTTTTAGATAAATAGAAAATGCTAATAGGAGTTCTATTTCTGCTCATTAAAGCATTTATTATAAAAATATCTATATTTGTGTCTGGCATTATTGCTCAAGAGGTTTGTATAGCTTGTTCCAAAATTGCACGAGACATGTTATTTTCCGGATATGGTACTTATCATATTCCATTGCATTCTTAAAGGTTTAAGGAAGTCATTGTTCAATGTGTTTCAAGATGGCGTTGTTCATCCAAAAATGGCATTGGTGATTGATGCTTGCTTGAAAGTGTGGGATGAAAAAGATCAACCTAGGATGCATTAGTGGTAAGGATTGAATTCTATTTAAACACCTTTGATATTGAGTATTTGATGCTCAACATTCTCAGCCTTCCTCTTTAGAAGTAAATACGTGTTTCATATTCTTGATAATACGGATTGAATTCAATTTGTTTGTTATAAAGTTGCTCATGACTCTATAGTCTTGTTCATTTGGATTCTAGAATCCAATTACACGGTTGTGGGATGGATCATGGGGAAATGATGGATTTGATTGAATCTTCAACATTGCTCCATTTATTTGTGTGCTGTGTGGTTGTGGTGTTCATAATGCATGTATCATGTATGTATAACTATTTATTTTTGTTATTTTAATTATAGGAAGATGTTTTAAGTATCATGTATTTGCAGGAACTGGGAAGTTTAGGATGAAAAAAATGAAGTATCATGGATTTGATAGACTTTTTTTTAATAAAAAAAAGAAGCCAAAAAGTTTAGGAGTTCTTGTTAGTAGCCCATAACTTGTGAATTTTGTATGAAATCTATATATCTATGTAATTGTTAATAGCATTAGTTGTAATCTATATACCTATGCAATGTTTAGATAATTGGTTTGTTTGGATTGGAATTGTTAATAGCATCTTTTGATTGAACTAGAATTGAGACATAGCCTAAACGTCATTATATATATATATATATATATATATATATATATATATATATTTTTTTTTTTTTTTTTTTTTTTTTTTTTTTGCAGTTTGATAACTAAATGGCTCTGTTACCAATTTATTTTGACGTTGGAGGACATTGGAATGAGTTGAAAACTTGTTGGGTGTAGTGTGGGCCACAAAGTGAAATGAAAGGAATTATGTTAGAAAAAGAGAGTCCTAAGTTCAGCATGTTAATTAACAAGATTTGTATAAAAGCTAGAATCTATCGTGGAAATAAGTCATTGAAGATAACCTATATGCTGCCAAAACACTCTGATAAGATGAAGCTGATTAGAATTTCTATTGATGATGACCAGTTAGTTTTTAAAGGGTTACTTAAGTATAGTGGTAACATAATACCTCTACATATTGACGTGGAAGAAGAAGATATGAATTGTGATGAACGGGAGATTGGAGTTTGAGAGGGGATTGCCTCGGCTCCTACTAATGAAGAAGAAATTCAGAGAAATCTAGCAGATAATGAAGTTTTTGATTGTGATTTTGTTGATGTAGCTTTAGACGAGAATGCCTCAGCTCCTAACAATATGGGTCTATTGCCTCCGCCATAACCGCACATGATTTTAAATGAAAGAGAAGTCGGATCATTCTCAACTTTGAATAGTTTTACATTCAATGATAGGTCTAATTTACAAGTTGGTGACCACTTTAGAAGCAAGAAAGAGTTAAGGACGAAACTTCATGTTGTAGCTTTAAAAAGAAGGTTCGAGTATTTAACAAAAAAATCAAACAAAAATTTACTTGTAGTGGAGTGTATGGATCCCAATTGTCAATGGCGTGTTCGGGCATGTAAGTTATCATTGTTAAACATGTTTACTATTCGTAAGTATTGCAAAATTCACTCTTGTTCGCTAGAAAAACGTTCATCAAAGCACAGGCAAGCATCATACTCTGTTATTGGGGAGTGCATCAAAAGTCAATTTGTAAGTATACCACAAGGTCCATGGCCTAAATCAATATGGAATTATGTTCGTAGCAAATTTGGAACGAATTTTAGTTACGACAAAGGTTGGATGGCTAGTCAACATGCAATTAACGTCATAAGGGGTATGGCCAAAGAAATTTTTGCCATCCTTCCATCGTACTATCATATGCTAAAGTCTATAAACCACGGCACTATTACCCACATTAAGGTTAACGACTCAAACAAGTTTAATTACCTTTTTGTGGCACATGGACCTTGCATACGAGGATTTGTTTGCATGAGGAAAGTAATAGTTGTCGATGGAACGTTTTTGAAGGAAAAATTTGGAGGCATGCTATATGTGGGCACTGCTCAACACAGTGACGTTGTTGTTATCCCATCGCTTGGGAGATTATGGACAAAGAAGATGATGCATCTTGGACATGGTTTTTCTCAAAGTTAAAGGAATTGTGAAAGATTGAGAATATTTAATTTTCATATATGATAGCCATCAAAGCATTAAAAAGGCTGTTAAGATAGTTTATGAGTTAGCACGCCATGGCTGTTGCACATTTCATGTGGTGCAGAACATAAGGCTACCTTCCATTCTAGTGGTGTTCTACCGTTGTTCTTTAAAGCTGTTAATGCTTATCAAATTGATGAGTTTGATATATTTTCTAAGGATTTTTGTTCTGATTATCCACGCGTTGGGAGATACCTGCAAGAACAAATTGGCTTTAAGAAATAGTCTCGTGCTCATTTTAAAGCAAATAGATACGATATTATGACATCAAACCTTGCTAAGCCATTAAATGGAATGCTCGAAGATGTCAGAGATTACCCTATTGTTGCCTTGTTAGATTATGTGTTGGGAAAGATGTCTATGTAGTTTAACGAAAGGCGGATGAACGCCATTGTTACTACCTCAATTTTGACCCCGACGAATGAGAAATACTCCATAATAGTTACGATAGAGCTAGATTTTTATCAATCAACAAGCTTAATACTGATGAGTACCACGTTGTGGGTGGAGAGGTTTCAACAACAGTGAACATTAGATTGAGAACTTGTACTTGTCACATGTTCGATGTAGATCAGATGCCATGTGAACATGCATTTGTAGCTTGCAGGAAGGCAGAAATATCTGTTTATGAATTATGTTCACATTATTACAAGATGGATACATTGGTTAATGCATATGCAGAGACAATTTATCCTATACCAAATTCAGACCAATGGAAGAATCTTGATGATGTTAGAGAAATGCGCATGTTACCGCCTAATGTTAAACAAAGACGCGGTAGGTCAACACACAAAAGAATTCCAAGTACAAATGAGAGTAGCAAGCAAAGAAGAAACAGGTGCGCTAGATGCCGACAGTATGGACATTATCAAAAGACTTGTAGGAATGCTCCAATTTCTTGATTTCGTTTGTTGCTAAGAGATAATGACTTTTTATGTTTTCAATGAATTAATTCTTAACAGTTCCATTTAATATCATTACTGTCTTGTTACCATATTGTTCTATGCAGGGTTTCTTTAGATTTTGATTAAATTAAATCGTTATACTGCTGGAATTTACAAAACTTAAAAATTGAACAGGGTCGATATGGGGTCTATATGGTATCGACCTCCTTATAATGCTGTTGAATGATATACAAGGATAAAAGAATAGGGTTGATATGGGGTCTACATGGTATCCACCTCCTTATAATGCTATTGAATGGGATGTACAAGTACAAAAGAACAAGGGGTCAATATGGGGTCTACATGGTATCCAACTCCTTATAATGCTGTTGAATGAGATGTACAAGTAAAAAAAAAAGGGTCGATATGAGGTCTACATAGTATCTACCTCCTTATTATGCTATTGAATGAGATGTACAAGTACAAAATAACAGGTTCAATATAGGGTCTACATGGTACCACCTCCTTACAATGAAATTGCATGTACAAAGGGGTCAATATGAGGTCTACATGGTATCTACCTGGGTCGACACATGCAGAACCCATGTAGATACCATGTAGAGCCATATGGGGCATAGGTGTCGACCTCATGTCAATCCCATGCAGAACCATGTAGACCTTGGTGTATTCTTAAGAAAAAATTCACCTGATTGTACATAACTATACAATTATCATATTTAAAGAAAAACTATGCATGTAGGACTTCTCTACTTGTTCCCTATTTAAGAATCATCGCATAAGAAGGAACATTTTCAAAAGAACAGTATCTTCCTCCTCTTTAATATTAGACCCATTATGAGGATGAGATTTAACACATGAGATTAAAAAATGTACAAATATAAACTTTAGATAGATACGTCAAGTCAGACTCACTATAAAGGTTAGGTCGATATGGGTCAATACAGGGTCGAGATAGGGTCTACACAATTATACATTGGGGTCTATTAGAATTATATGAGGTCGATATAGGTCGATACAGGGTCGACATAGGGTCTACATACGTAGGCCTCATATCGACCTCACATCGATCTCTTTTTTTATTTGAATTTTTTTGAATTTGTAAAGGACACTGTCAAAATTTCAGGCAGGGGAACATAAAAATGGAGAGATTTGATGAGTACCACATTGTAGGTACAGGTTTCTGCAATTGTGAACATAAGATTGAGAACATGTACTTGTCTTTTTCTCCCCACATATATCAGATGCCATGTGAACATGGCATCTTTAGACCTCATATCGACCACATATGGGGTCTACATGCTATCTATATAGGTTGACACATGCAAGCCCCATGTAGATATAGGTTCAACATAGGGTAAATATAGAGTCGACATAGGGTCTACACAAGGGTCTATACAATTATACATTGGGGTCTAGTAGAATTATTTGAGGTCTATATGGGTCGATACAGGGTCGACATAGGGCCTACATATATAGATCTCATATCAACCCCATATCGACCTCACATCGACCTCTGTTTTTATTCGAATTTTTTTGAATTTGTAAGGGATATTGTCAAAATTTCAAGCGGGGGCACATAAAAATGGAGAGGTTTGATGAGAACCATGTTGTAGGTGCATAGGTTTCTGTAATTGTGAACATTAGATTGAGAACTTGTACTTGTCTTTTTCTCTCCACATGGATCAAATGCCATGTGAACATGGCATCTTTAGACGTCATGTAGACCCCATATAAGGTCTACATGCTATCTACATGAGTCGACACATGCAGACCCCATATAGATATAGGGTCGATACAGGGTCGACATAGGGTCTACACAATTATACATTAGGGTTTATTAGAATTATATGAGCTCGATATGGGTTGATGCAGGGTCGACATAGGGTCTACATACATAGACCTCATATCGACCCCATATCGACCTCTTTTTATATTTGAATTTTTTTGAATTTGGAAGGGACATAGTTAAAATTTCATGTAGGGGCACATAAAAATGGAGAGGTTTAATGACTACCACATTATAGGTGCATAGGTTTCTACAATTGTAAACATTAGATTGAGAACTTGTACTTGTCTTTTCTCTCCACATGGATCAGATGCCATGCAAACATGTCATTTTTAGACCTCATATTGAGCCCATATGGGGTCTACATGCTATCTACATTGAGTGTGTCAATTCTCCATAACCAAAAAATATTAGTTTACAAATAAACACTTATTAAGAAAAATCGGCACTTTTATTTCACAATATTAGTTTACGGAGTTTGTCAATTTTCAATAACTGTTTGCACAAAATATAGGAAAAGTTGCTTTGTTTTTTTTTCCTCCCAAAAAAATTTTGACAGCATAACGACTTATATTAAACAATATCCAAAACCTGCAAATACAATCCTGACAACTATAAAACCTACAACATAATCCAAAAAACTAGAAAACCTACAAACATAATCCAAACAATTACATTGTTCTTTATAAATATGACCAAACTATAATCATTTTCTTCTAGGATCAGTATATGGAGTTTACATATATTGTGATCTTTTTCTGATCCTCTGCGGTCTTTGTATTTGTAGTGGCTGTGGTCCTTCCTCATATACTACTATATCAGTGCAATGTGTAGCAGGAGGTAAGCAAGGCGAGGGTGTTGTGCGAGGTGAGGAAGGAACGGCTGGTGTAGGACATAGATCAGGCACAGCCATATTGGGAGGTTGGGTCAAAGCTTCCTTAGGTGAGCTCGATAAGTGCGGTGATTCGGCTTCAGGTATAGAAGTAGTACGAGGTGAGAAAACAAAAGGTAATTCATCTTCAAGCAAGGGCGTAGTGTGAGGCTGAGCCGTAATGCGAGGTGAGGGAGATAAGTTTGACAATCCTTCTTCATGTAGGGGTGTACTGGACGGTTGAGGTGTAGTAAACCCATTATAACCCTCACTGTAATGGCGTTCTTGATGTCCTCTTGACAGCATATTTCTAACCAATCTTATCATGGCTTCTTGGTCTTTCTTGATGGCTTTTACTTCATTCTCAAGCCGCACTACTCTGTGAAGAGCATCCTAATGTTCAAAAGTTGATGGCGCATCTTCATCAATAGAGGGAGAAACATGCTCTGAATGCTCATGGCTAAAAACTACGCGCTCTCCTCGATCAAGAATCTCAGTCAACTGGCTTATAATTGGATCAACAATTCTTCTCACAAAAGGCCTAAAATTGACCATCCATGGGGTTCTCATCTCTTCATTCATTGCAAACAACATGCTACGAATATCCTGCAAAACAAATTTAAAAAATTCTTGTTAAGACCATGTTCATTTTACTTATTACAAATAATTACATGAGTAGTAGGTAGACACTAACCTATGACCCTTCTATTAAATTACTTATCCCAACCCTCGAAGGATTGGCAGCACCCCTCCACTTTATTGTCTTCCAGCAACACATTCAGGGCATAGGATCTTTTATCGGGATAGGGGTAGCAAATCTGTTTGCCACCGCAGGAATGCACTCATATGCAAATACCTAAACCACAATTAAATTTTGGATCAAATATTATATCAAATATAAAACGATAAATGTGATATCAAATATAAAGTAAAATATAAATTACTCATGTTTAATTACTTCAAATGGATATATAAATCCATTAAAAGTGTTGCATTACTTGAGCTGCACTTACTCCTTATATCCTTTTTTAGTTGCTTGACTGAATACTTAAAGGACTCTCGGCCCCAAAGATAGCCACATAAAGCATCTATGTTATCGACCAAAGTTAGGAACTGTGCTTTGATTTTCATGTAGTTTTTGTCGTTGGCTATCAAAACACCAATGACAAAAATCAAAGCTGCCATCTTCCTCTTCTCTAAATTGTACGACTTCAATGTTCTGTTCCATTTTTTCAATAACATCATAGATGGAAATTTTTGTGTTCTCTGGCCAATGCCTCTGCATAAAAGGTGGATCATCCTCATCCTCCTCATCCCCCTCATCCTCATCGGCTTTGTCAAGGACAGGATACTCATCACCGTAACATAATCCTGTTAGCAACGCAAAATCCTTCAACATGTACCTAACTGGGACATAATTAACCACCATCCAAAATTCATTCTCAGAGTTTACTGCCGCCATCCACAACACCAGTGACCACAACAACTAGCCAAAGTGTTAAAAATTTGTAGCCACGTCCAATATATGGCCAAATTGGGTATCTCTAAACCACTGTAGATCATCTAGGTCCAGATGGTCTATAATGAACTGTGCATAATACTCATATTTTGATTTCTTTGACACTCTGCAATCATAGTACTCCTTAGTCCTCAACACCGTGTCTAGTCTTAGAGGCTGTAACACGTGTTTGAAAAAAGCTAGCCTTAGTTAAATCACGTGCAAGCATTTGAAAGCAAGCATTAGTTAAATCAGGCATGAATTATCTTATAGTTAAGGCCAATGTAGTGGCAAACAGCTCCATTCCATGCATATTAGAAGTAGATGTTCATCTTAATACATTATTACATTAACCTTAAAACAACATTTGGTAATCAAATACACTTCAATGGTTTTTCTTTGTTATGTTTCATACTCAAACTTTATAAGCATGGAAAAGTCTAAGATTCATATTCCCTTGTTGATTATTAGAAATACCTAACATAAAACCTTTGTCTACTCTTAATTTTACATGCCCATTAACTAATTAAAAAGTATGCTTAATTAAGTCAATGGAATTTGTGGTATATAATAAGAGAGAAAAATAATCACTAAAACAATTAAAAAAAAGAGCACAAACTGATGTAATCATTTAACATGCCAAAAAACTAGCTAAGAAAAAACATGGGTGCTGGCTGGACACACTTAACTTTGAATTTCTATTACAAAGGAAAAAACCATCCACACTTAACTTTCAATTAATGCAAATTGATGTAATCATTTAACATGCCACACTTAACTTTGAATTAATGCAAACATGGGTGCTAATAAAAAACAATCCACACTTAACTTTGTGGATGGACTTCTCCTTTCTGCAAGCCTCTTGCGCTAGCATGGCTTAACCTTGATCCAACAACTTATCTCCAAAACAACAAAGCAACATGCTTTGATCCTACATTGCTACTACACATTGGTTACAAGCCTATAATATTTTAAGCCTAACATGATTTGATTGTTCTCACACAATGAGGCTCTACGAAAAAGTTTGTTCTTTAACTTTGCTTTCCCTTTTCCGCCTTTTCAAGCAAGTTTTGGTTATTGCTCTCATTAAAATGAGGCTTTAGCAATTTGGGTATTAATTTGATAGGCATTTGAAATGTTGTGGTGTATAATGACTGAAGTAAATACCATATTTACTAAGAATAAATCATGTATTTATCAAGGATAAATAAATTATTTACGTAATAAATGTTATTTACTTCAAATATGTTAAACTATGTTATTTACTTGTTTAAGTTTTAAAAAATTATTGTTCACTCTTTGTTACTAATTAACCATTGAATATATATCTAGCTTCTAAGAAATTCATTCCACAACACACCCAAAACTAATGTGGTTTAGGAACTATGCAGCTTACTGGATTATGTGTACAAAAATAAGGCTGCTTGGATCGATATGGGTCGATGAAGGGTCTACATACGGTCTACGTATATAGACTCATATCGACCCCATTCTGCATTTACAGCAATAAGGGTCGATATGGGTCGACAAAGGGTCGACATATGTAGGCTACATTCAAACCCCACCCACAAAAGACTTTACCAAGCCCATCAAGATTGTTGTTTTTCCCTTTTTCAGCCAAAAAAATATGGAAACAAATTCATAGTTCGATTGCCCTTCCATTACAGTTCACAATTTCAAGAATTAAAAAAACACTATGACCATTAAATACGGGTTACCTCCATTGGGTCATTGGTCGTGCCTTGTTGCGTCAAACGGCGTGAAGGGAACAACGGAACGGAGGTCAACGAACGCCAGTACTGATGCTCACGGCCTTTTGCTTTCGAGGTGACAATCGTCCAGGCAGACGTAAGCGAGATGGAAGAGGGGAAACAGAGAAATGGAGGGTGGCAAAGAAATAGACTTTGATCGTCAGAAAGTTGGGAGAAGAAGAGAGAAAGAACTGGGGAGACTTCAAAGCAGCGAGCAAAAATGGGAGAGCTGGGTTTTGCTTGGCCTGCGGAGGAAGAAAAAAAAATCAGTCTAAGATGATGGAGAGCAGGGGAATTAGGGCGGGCTATGTTTTCGAATTAGGGCAGGGGAAGCTTTTCCTTTTCTTTTGTTTTGCATCTAGGAAGGAAAACCAACGTGGAGGGCTGAGATGGTTAAAATTATGCCAAATAGGAAACAAATGAGACATGTCATTGGTTTTTTGTGCTAAAAAAAATTAGGTCGTTTCTCCAATTCAATTTTTGGGCGGGGTGTTTAATCCAATTTTCCCCAAAATTTACCCTAAAAAATCTTCTTTTTTTTTCTTTTTTACAAAGTCCCTATAAGGTCAGTCAGAGTAGCCATTCAAAGCAAAAACGATTCAGTCTCCATTTTGAGACCTAAACGATAGTTCTCAAACTCCAAATCAGACAGAATGTTATCTCAACAACAAATCCCAACAACAATCTGGTTGATTAGTATTGAATTCATTATGAGTTGGGGTTTAGGGTTGGTGTCAAATTCAGCAGCTTCTAATAATTCTCTTGCACTAAATTACTTGCCAAACCAGAAAAGAATATTCATCCAACAAAATATATGATTCAGGTACGAGCATACATAAACATATAAATAATTAATTAAATAAATGCAAACAATATTTATATTATAATAAAAAGTAGAAAATATCATATACCTGAATTTTTTGTAGTTGTATTTGAAGACAGGTGAGATTGATGCCCCAGACAAGCGTTAAAGAATTTGTCTTGGTCAGCCTCATGACTACCCAAGATCAAGATCGGAGATTCTCCTTCCATGGACGGAAGGAGTGAGAAATTGAAAAGAGAACTACTAAGACAACAAAAACAAAGGAGCTAATTAGGAAAATCTGCTACGAAGCATTGATCTGAAGTCAAAACCTACGAAGTAATAAAGTCTTAGTTTTATTGGTGCTTCAAGAGAAACAATCCAAATGTAACTTTTGAGTTGCATAATAAAATACTTTGGCGATAATAACAATAGTTTTAAAATACAAATTAGACTCACTAATCAAGTAATTAGAAGAAAAATAGGAACAACCGGGAAAAAACAACAAAAATAAAAGTAATATATGTATATATAATAAAGAATGCTCTCTCTGTATGATAATAAAGGTTTTCTATTTTGGAAATTCGAAGACAAAAATAAAAGTAATAATAAGGATCCGTAGGTTACCAAGAGCAGAGAGTAGTGAGAGGAGAGAGAAATTTTCTTTTTGCTCTTTCTTATTTTTCTCTGTGTATGTTTGTTGAATGGTGAGTTATTACCGGTTCTCCTTTGTAATATATATACACACATATATACATATAGAGAGAGAAAGTCGAGACAAGAGAGCATTCTTTATTATACATGTATATATATATATATATAATATATATAAAGAATCTTTCTTTTCTGGACTTGGACTCTGGAGTTAATGTTTTTCAGATTACTTTTTTTTTTTTTAATTTAGGCAAAGAAATAAGAAAGCTTAACAGTAAATTTACAGACAGCTAATTTTACAGGCTGTCCTTCTTGCTAGTTTTGATGAGTATGTCGTTTTGGGAATTGTTACAATGTGAAAAATAGAGCTGAAGACTAAAACCAAAAGATAGCACACAAGTGCTTTGACTGTTTGCGCTGAATAAACGAATTACTTTCTGTTGAAACCATTTTGTAATATTTATCGGTTGAAATTAATTCGTTTTAATAAAAAGTAGAAGGCTTTATTCTAAATAATGAGCTTTTTATATAAGGTGTTTAAAAAATATAATTAGAATTATAATTGTAGTTTAAAATTTTATAGCATTAAGAGCTATATATTATAACAAATTTTTTTTTATTATAACATATAAAAATTTTATATTGTAATAATATTTTATCTTTTATTATAATATATAAAAATTTTATACTATTTAATAACCGTAACCACTATAATTTTGACAAGAAATTGCTAAACACCCTGTTAATATTAATAGGTTGTGAAAACCCAAAAGTTGCATACCACTATAGGAATACTGCTCACTCACATGCCCCATAAACCGAAGACACGTTAAACAAATAATTACCATTATTGAGATTCTTCTCCCACGAAAGGGAGCGTTGTCTATTTTCGTGAAAGAGAAGGAGATGGGAAGCTAGCTGTGATGTCATTCATCTTGTTTTCAATATCTTTCTTTACTTTGTTTCACGAGTTGACCACTCTTATGTTTGGATATGTTGGCTTTCTTTCGTCCATGGTTTTTTTTTCATTGTATTATGCCTCGGGGTCGGGATATATAGAACTGTCCTTATAGGTTTGCAAGAAAATATATTGGTTTAGTTTGGCAGAGTCTTTTTAAAATAGATACGAAGAGAAGTGAAAGCTACAACCTTTCATTAATTATTTAAAAATATATATATTTTTTAAAAAGTTTAAATGAGGAAATGATTTTAAAATTTTTGATAAGTAATAAAATTGTTACAATAAAGTTTATTATTTTCTTACTAAAATTTTAGTACAAATTTTAAAATCTATTTTACAAGAGCTTTTTTAGAGAGTATTTTTGTGGGTTTGATTGCAAGCATTATTAAAAAGTCAAACCTTTTTAAGAAATCATCCAAACATTCCTAGAAATAATTTGGACTCAAGAATCTAAAAATAGCTTCTTGAAAGCTATGCCAAACAAGCACACTATTTATTAGCTATTGTATATCAGGGGAAATTGTAGTGAATAGGCCACTTTTGAAATCTTTAGGTGTAAGTAACTTATTTACTAAGATGTAATAATGATAGGTCATTGCTTCAATTTTAACTTTTGCGTTTTTATTTTGCCTTTATTTTTTTTCTCAAATTTCCAAATGTTTTTAGTTTGTTTTTTAGGATTAGCTATTAACTTAGAGTACATTAGGACTTTAGTTTAGAGTAAATCCAGATTTACGTAAATGACTTATATATTAACCATTTTTAAATTTTAGCCTACTAATTTTTATTGGGACTTTGATTTAGTGTAAATCTGGATTTACATAAATGACTTAGGGCCTGTTTGTTTCGATACTTGAATCACGGTTCGAATCATTTTGCTACAGTATTTTCTCTCACAAAAATTCAAATCTTCATTCAAATACTCGAACCAAACGAGCTTTTATTTATTGACTATTTCTAAACTTTGGCCTACTAATTTTATTCTTTTATTAGTTTATCATATTTCTCTCATTACCCCATCATCTAATCTAACTCTAATAAAAGAGCAAACTACTCTTTCCCCTTCGGCCTCCCTGCGCTTCACGCATGGAACGTGCCCTCTTTGTGGGGAAAATTTCCCCACCACTACACCCCTCCCAATCTGTATTTTCTTCTCTTTTTTGTTTATCTTTTTTTTTTCATCCCCATCTCTACACCCCCATTCCTTCTCATCTTCTTTTTTTTTTCCTTGTTTATCCTTATTTTTTTCCCTTTGTTTTTTTAATCCTCCCTCCTTATTTGTATCTTCAGTGCTTCATTTTTGTTTCTTCTTGCCTTTGTTCTTTTTTTTTTTTTTGTTGCTTTCCCGCTAATATCTTATATATTATCATATTTGCTCCGCCCCAGAACTGGGATTGGTGACATAATGGTTTACTTAAGATAATTAATTTAAATTAAACTTGAACACCAATTATGAAAACTTAATTTTAAAGAAAAATTGAGGAAATTTTGGAGCTTAAATAAAATAAAAATAAAATGATGACAAAATAAATTAAATATCCAACTGGTTGTTTCAATGTTTAAGTTATTGAGTTTTTAAAAATATTTAGGAAATCATTTAAAAACATATTTGGAGAAAACACTAAATTAACAAAGCAAAAAAAATACCACAAGAGTATCGTGTGGGTCCCACCAAACCATATAGTATGTGCATACATAATTAAACAACAAAAGGAAAAATAGACATCTATTGAAAATAACAGAAGTGCATGACAATAAGTAATTAGTACAAACCTTCATGGAAAATATAACTAAACTACAAATAAGAGATAACTCATCTCATGATCTCTGTGAGCTGCATACTGAGATCCTCCTGGGGGAATATTTAGAAGAAAAACAAACTTGCAAATCTATGAGCGAAAGTCTTAGTAGGATAACAAGTTCAAAAGCAGCAATAAAGTATAATAATTTTTTTTGTAATTTAAATGGAGAAAATATAAATAAAATTCTCATAAAATGCTTGCCATAACACGTCATATGATTTATCAAAAATCATAATACAATGCTTACTTATTTGCAAGGTCTGCGATCACCACCGAAGTGGCCCGTACGGGTTTTTTGGACATCTCTTTAAGCCGCTCTCTACACGACCTAAACTCTGAAGGCTCCATGCATTTAAAACTCAATTAACTATCGGTCAACATTTAAAAACTATTTCTAACATTTTCCCACTCACGGAAATCTTATCCCAAGATATTGAATTTTTATTCATTAAAATATCTTTGAAATCATGTTACCAAAACGTTTGAAAATAAAAAAAAAAATTATAAATCAATTCTTAAAAACATTTTTAAGAATATATTTTCATGGCCAATAGGTTAAAATCATGGCTACGAAAGAAAATATATAAAAATCCTACCCTGATATTGTATGTCACAGAGAACTCCTTGCAGCTTCATTCCAAACTGATATATGTTCGCTCCACATGAACAGTGGCTAACCTTCTCAATAATTTCAACCATTAACATACAAAACCAGAACTAACTAATTTAACGAGTTAGCATACAACTCATGAGTTCTTAGTGTGCCTTAAAAAGGCTTTAACAAGTGACATCTATCTAAATATAAACACACTTAAAAACATATTTATTATCATTTTTGGTGGAGAAAACAGGTAAAAATTAATTTTAAAAAAAAAGCAATTACTAGAGGCTAGAACTGCTGGCCAGTCAACCAGAGTGCACTAGATCTAGTCGACCATCGTGTCAAGTGAGTAGGCCAGTCGACCGGTGTTGCAGAGCTGGTTCTTCAACTCTACTCTAATTCGAGCAACCGAGTTCAATCCGAACTCTAATCAAGTCAAATATGCTCAAATGCATTTTAAACTTGTAATAATGGTTCTAAAACATTATACGAGTATAATAAAATCATATTCATGAGTTTCTAATCCATTTTCACTAAACTCTTACTAAGTTGTAAAATAGGAAAAATAGACCAGGATATTTGTAAAATCTGAGTTTGCATGCATTTAAAGGTCAAATCTTGTTTGTAAAATCATAGCAGTCATGGATTGCCCTTCTTTAACATTTCCTCTTCATGTTCAGACAATAAAAACACAATCCACACCTAAATTTTTCACATGCAAGGTCACATTTAACAACGGAAAAAGTAACGATTATTATGACATCCGTAAGGGGGCGTTACAGCTATAGTATCAGAGCGAATTTTTGTTTCCAATTCACATCGCCACACATCAATTCAAGTCCTCCAAGTAAGTATGTTTTAGCTAAATTGATGTGGATGTAAGTTTAACGATAAGTGTAAGATCTAGATATATAATGATTAATGCCTTGTGCATAATTTTAGTAGTGAAATCCTATCCTATTCCTAAAATTGAAAGATCATTCCTAAAGTTATAATTCTCTTAGGAAATCAAAGATGAAAAACCATAGAAGGGCTCAAACTCGTGCTCAAGCCACTACCGAAACTGGCAACTCAGTCGATGCTAGACTGATGACAATCATTGCTGAGCTTCAAAGACAATTTCAAGATCAAAGAAGAGAGATCGAGGAGCTTAGAACTAATAATCATGGAGGCGAAAGACAAGGTGAAAACATAACACCTCCTCGACAACAGCAAAGAGAGGAAGCCCCAACTCTAGCACTAGAAGCAAGACCTACCTACCAAGAACCCTTATTGGTCAAGTAAAAGCACATTAAGCCTACTGACTTTGAAGGTTCTAAGGATCCTTTGGTTGCTCATAAATCGTTGAAGATGATCGAAGCCACTCTAAAGCTTATGGGTTTTACTAAGAATAAGATGGTCCTTTGTGCCTCATACTACCTAACAATAGAAGCTAGAATCTAGTGGGATGGAGTCGAGCAAAGCAGAAATGTGGATGAGATGACATGGGTAGATTTTGTTCGTGAATTCAATGCAAAGTTCTTTCATATGAACATCACTTAGAAACATTATAATGAGTTTGAGAACCTTCGTTAGAGAGATATGTTAGTTAATGATGTGATTGCTAAGTTTGATTAATTGGCATGCCTTTACTTGGGGTCAGTGGCGAAGGTGAGAGAATCAAGAAGTTGATTAGAGTTCTCTGACCTGAAATTGCAGCAATCGTTGATGGGGACAAGTCCACCTAGAAATTAGGAACAAGTTGTTTTAAGGGCACAATGAGCAAAATTTCACCTATTGAAATAAAAGAGAAAACCAAGTCATCCTACGAATAATTCAAACACTCAAAACCTGTAACGCCCCCCTTACGGACGTCATAGATGTTGTTACATTCATACATTCGTACTTGTTTAAACTTTAAACATAAACATAAGTTCAAAATATATACGATACTTTAAATTGTAAATATAATAAAACATACTTAATCAGGATCCATTTATACATTTTTTTAAAAAAAATAACTTTACTTAACTTATTCCATATCATAATTTATACAATTATACTTTAAATTAATTATAAACTTATTTTAATTAAATAGACTTACCAAGTTGTAAAATCATAACTTATAAAAACATCACATCACTTAATAGTTACATGCTCCCACAGTTCGGCATGCCGAACATGGGACTTCGGCAGGCCGGAGTTCCTCAACTGGCAGGCCTGACGAGGCTTTGCAAATCAGGCTTAAGACTCATCATCATTCGGCAGGCCAAAAACGTGATCGGCAGGCCGAACTTTCAAACATCGGCAAGCCGACCAAGGATGTTCAGCAAGCCGACCGAGCCAAAAGTCCTTGAGAAAACTTAATTTGTAAAACATATTTAACTTTTCATAAAATGCGGAAGATCAAAATTCTTTGAAATGATGAAATAAAATATAAAACCATAGTTTAAGTATTCTTAAAACTTAACATAAAAATATGTTCAAAATATAAATCTTGATTAAAAACACATAAAACATTCTTCTTGGCGTTCTTCCAGTTACAATTCATCATGCTTTGTGATCACAAGCCTTCCACGTCCTCCGCCTATTCCATGATTTTCTTACCCATATCTGCAACATGACATAAAACTTGATTAAGCTAACACATAGTAAGTACATATAATTCTCACATTTCTAAAACATTTCATATACATCATCATTATATCATAAAAGTGCCTTAAGCACAATTTCATAGAAACATATCTTCCATTACATTGACCATATTAAAACTTATTCCATTTTATCTTAAGGGCCCAATTGTTGCACCATAAACATCATTGTAGGCGCGCCATCATGAGAGGAGAAGGGTAGCTAATCCCAAACCAAACATAACATCATAACATATCATTTCATAACATTGACGTGCAACACTTATTAGGTGGTACATATATACATAATTTTCATACTTTGAAACATGTCATCATCATACATGCATAACTTTAAATCATGAAAATCTTTCATAAGAAATCCTTTAAGGAAAACAACCCTAAAATCATCATGAATATCATTGTGAACATATCATCAAACCTTGTAAAAGGTGTCATGTTGCAGGTGAGAATGTACTTACCTTAAAGCTAGCTTACTTAACCTATGAATATGCTTTGGTGACGACGCCGCGGTATCGAAGTGCTCGTTCCTTTGTGTGTTCATGCCATTTTTCCATTTAAAAATATAATAAAATTAATACTTATCATAAAACATCCATTCATATAACATTCATATATACATTCATCTCATATTACAAACATAATTCATAATCATCATTGTGAACACATAAAATTATCATCACATATACATTCATCTCATATAAATATTATTCATAACATCCTTCCTTAAATATTATCATCAAAACATCTCATACGTTATAAACATGAAAATCTTTTGAAAACGTTTTCTAATAATTTAAAATACATACATTTTAAAATTCATACAAACATCTTATTATCATGCATAAAATTATTTCATTATCATCACATCATTTAAACATATATAAAATTTCATAAACAAAAATCCAGAAATAACATTGTTAAAATAGTTTTCGTAATGTAATCTCCTAAAATTTCATAACATAAAATACACTCATCATACATTATACATACACATTCTTGACAACTTTCATGAAAATCATCATTCATTTACCTCTTTAATAAACATTACATTTTCTTGCACCATATCCAAACAGTAATATTTTACTGTGAAGGGTAGAGGATAGAAAATTCATATTTTTCATAGAAACACCCAAATGACATGAAACTTGGACAAACATCACATAATACATACATGAACATCATATTAAAAACTCAAGACAAAATACAATACCTATAGAAAGATATTGCAGACGAATGGAGGAGGAGAATTCTTTTCAGAATTGCCAGAAAAGTTCTTACCTTGAAAATTTCTTCTTAAAGTCCTTGAATTCGACCAACAAAATATAACTTTTTCTTTCAATACTTGTAGAGAATTTTTGAGAGAGAAGGAGATGGGATTCGTGGAGAAGAGAAGAAGAAGAAGAATGAGAGAACGGAGAGAGAATATGAGAGAATATCTTAGGAAAAGAACATTAATTTTTTCTTTTAACGTAATGAGCATAATGAAGATTCATTACCCTCCATTATGTCAGAATTTTCTGACTGTCAGATGGCAAATGGCGTGGAGGAAGGAGAGAAAAAAAAAAAAAAAGGAAAGTCGAAACTCTAGTCTTACTTGCCATATTTTTGCCCTCTAAAATAGAAAACCATTTAAAATAATACAAATCAATGCGATGTCAAACCCTTTAATTTCCTTAACTGATAAAACATTCTATTATTGTGCCAATTAATCACAATAAATCCCCCATTTAACATAATTATCTCAGCCATAAATTTAGAGAGATTTCTGTTGACTGCTCGTAAGCTGTGTTCGGCCTGCCGATTTTCCTCTTCGGCCTGCCGGTTCCACCATATTCGGCCTGCCGATTGTTCCCATCGGCCTGCCGGTCTTTGGCAGACTTTTTGGCCTGCCGAACTGTCCTTAAATGCCAAACATTAAAACATTCATACATCATTGCATCATAATTAAACATACATTAAAATAATCATGAACACTTGAGCACAACGATTCCATGCGGTCGTCACCTGACATAAAACTTGATATAAAAAGTTAGTAACATTAACATCATATATCATTACATAAAACATAAATTATTAATAAAATATCATTAACGTCGTTACTAACTTAACATGATTCATTACATAAAAATAGGTGGGTGTTACAATTCTTCCCACCTTATAAAAGTTTCATCCTCGAAACTTAGAATAAATGTAGATACATAGTTCTCATGTCATCTTCACGTTCCCATGTGGCTTCTTCAACTTGCTAATTTCGCCATAACACCTTGACCAATGGAATTTCTTTATTCCTCAAGGTCTTGGTTTTCCGATCGAGTATCTTCATTGGCTTTTCTTCATAACTTAAATCTTCTCGTATCTCGATCACTTGTGGCTCAATCACATGCATAGGGTCCGGGACATACTTCTTGAGCATAGAGACATGGAATACATCGTGCATTGCGGACATTTCTGAAGGCAACTTCAGCTGATAAGCTACTTTGCCTATCCTCTTCACAACTTCATAAGGACCGATAAATCTTGGACTTAACTTGCTTTTCTTCCTAAACCTCATAACTCCTTTCGTTAGTGCAACTTTCAAAAACACATATTCGCCCACGGGGAACTCTAATGGTCTTCTTCTCTTGTCAGCATAACTCTTCTGATGACTTTGAGTGGTCTCTATTCTTCTTCTTATCAACTTTATCATCTCAGAAGTTTCATTCACAAAATCAGTTCTTTCAGCATCTATGCTTTCCATCAACTTCTTTTCACCAGCTTAGTGCCAATATATAGGCGACTTGTATTTTCGCCCATATAGCACTTCATATGGTGTCATCCCAATTGTCGCCTGAAAGCTGTTGTTGTAAGCAAACTCCACTAATGGCAACATTTTACACCAGCTGGTCTTAAAATTGAGAGAACAAGCCCGAAACATATCCTCTAAAATCAAGTTCGTCCTCTCCGTTTGGCCGTCTGTCTGAGGATGAAAAGTTCTACTGAAATGTAACCTAGTTCCCATTACAGTCTGTACACTCTTCTAAAACTTAGATGTGAACCTGCCATCACGATCTGAGATGATTGACTTAGGAATTCGATGAAGTCGTACAATTTCCTTCAAATAGAGTTTCGTTAATCGTTCCATAGAGTAAGTGATCTTGATAGGAATAAAATGTGTTGTCTTAGTCAGTCGATCCACAACTACCCAAATTGCATCATAACCATTCGTAGTTCTGGGCAAACCGGTAATGAAATCCATTGCTATATCCTCCCATTTCCATTCTGGTATTTGGATAGACTGCAGTTCACCACCAGGTCTCTGGTGTTCAGTCTTTACTTGCTGACATGTCATACATTTCTTCACATACATTGCAACATCACGTTTCATTCCAAACCACCAAAAGTTACCCCTTAGATCATTATACATCATTGTTGCACCTGGATGAATAGAGTAAGAAGTGTCATGAATTTCTGCCAAGATCCTTTCCCTAAAGCCATCAACATTGGGAACACATAAGCGGTCCTTGAGATACAGAGTTTCATCATCCGTAATACGAAACTCTTGACATATACTTTCTTTCATTTCTTGCTTGATCCTTACGAAGCTTACATCATCATCTTGTTCTCTCCGAATTTCATCATACATCGTCGGAGCAAGAGAGAGTGCTGATAGCTGGCATGCTATAAGTTCTAAACCGAAGTCTAGAATTTCCTTCCTTAAAGGTAGAGACCTTTCTTGCATTAACATCAACGTGGCAACTGACTTCCTACTTAGAGCATCATCCACTCGGTTAGCTTTACCAGGATGATAAAGGATTTCACAATCGTAATCCTTCAACAACTCTAGCCATCTTCGTTGTCTCATGTTCAGGTCTCTTTACGTGAAGAAGTACTTCAAACTTTGATGATCAGTGAAGATCTTACATTGGAACCCATGTAAATAGTGTCTCCATATCTTCAACGCAAAAATGACTGCTGCTAACTCGAGATCATGAGTAGGATAGTTCTTTTCATAATCCTTCAGTTGTCTTGAAGCATAAGCAATCACCCTTTCATTTTGCATCAATACAGCTCCTAGGCCCATCTTGGATGCATCACTATAAATAACAAACCCATCATTTCCTTCAGGAATTGCTAACACTGGAGCCGTCGTTAGCCTTTTCTTCAGTTCTTGAAAACTTTTCTTGCATACATCTGTCCATATATACTTCTTTCCTTTGCGAGTCAGGTTCGTAAGTGGAGCTGCTATCTTGGAGAAATCTTCTACGAATCTCCGATAATAACCTGCTAAACCCAAAAAGCTCCTTATTTCACTTGCATTTATCGGTTGCTTCCAGTTGAGAACAGCTTCTACTTTAGCAAGGTCAACCATAATCCCTTCCTTTGAAATAACATGCCCCAAGAATGACACTTTATCCAGCCAAAACTCGCATTTGGAGAACTTTGCATATAGCTGGTGTCTTCTTAAAGTCTCTAGCACAATTCTTAAATGCTCCTCATGCTCTTCGTGATTCTTAGAATAGACAAGAATATCATCGATAAATACAACAACAAATTTATCGAGAAAATCCTTGAATACCCTGTTCATCAAATCCATAAAGGCAGCAGGTGCATTTGTCAGACTAAAAGGCATAACCACAAGTTCATGGTGACCATACCTCGTCCTTAAAGCAGTCTTGGGGATATCTCCTTCTTTAACCTTCAACTTGTGATATCCTGATCGTAGATCAATCTTTGAGAACACCGATGCACCCTTGAGCTGATCAAACAAATCATCGATTCGAGGCAACGGGCACTTGTTCTTGATCGTCACCTTGTTTAGCTCTCTATAGTCGATGCAGAGTCTCATAGTGCCATCCTTCTTCTTCACAAACAAGACTGGAGCACCCCATGGTAAGTGACTTGGCCTAATAAATCCTTTGTCAAGTAGCTCCTTTAATTGCATATAAAGCTCCTTTAATTTTGCCAGGGCCATTCTGTAAGGCGCTTTTGAGATTGGATCGGTGCTTGGATCGAGCTCAATCTCAAATTCAACTTTTCTTTCTAGCGATAGACTCGTCAGATCATCAGGAAACACATCTTCATATTCATGAACAACATGCACATCTTCCATTCTTGTCTTTCCTTCTTGGCTTTTGTCTACAATGTTCGCCAGATAGCCCATGCAGCCACTTGCTAATAACTTTCTTGCTTTCATTGCCGATAGAAACATGCTGGGTTTCTTTCTGGACTCGTCAACATAAATGAACTTCTAATTACCTTCAGGAAGGAAGATCACCTTTCGTTTTCGGCATTCAATAGTGGCATTATACTTGCTTAGGAAATCCATCCCAAGAATCATGTCGTAGTCATGCATGTCGATCACAATAAGGTCGATGAATAACTCCCTATCAGAAATCCATAGGGGTACTGTACGCAGACAGTGCGTAGACAATATCACTTCCCTGGAGGGTAGTGTCGTAGTGAATCCCTGTCTCATAGGCTCTAAACGAACCTCTAACTTCTTAGCATATGACATAGATACAAAAGAATGCGTAGCACCCGTATCAAAAAGAACATAAGCATCATTACATAAACTTGTTATCTGACCTGTGACCACATTAGAAGCTTCTACAGCTACTTGTTCTTTCGTCATGGCATAGATTCGGGCATTCGTTGGTGGGGCTTCAATTCTCCCTTGACTAATAAGTGGCCCTTCAAGGGAGGCTTGCATCTGATGAAGCTGAGCTTGAGGAGGAGCTCTCTGTGGGGCATTAGCATTCATCAGCTTGGGGCAGTTCTTAACAAAGTGGTCTTCATGCCCACAGATGAAACATTGGTTTGTTCCCAAGCGACATTCCCTTGGATGCTTCTTTCCACATTTGGCACATGGTTGAAATCGCTTGTTATTATTGTTGTGCTGACCATCATTGTGCCTCTTGTTGTCTTGGCCCTGCTGTTGTTGAGGATTGCCCTTCCTCTTGTTATTCCTCCAGTTTTGATTGTTGTTGTTGCTACTGTTGTTGTTGTTATTGTTCCTGTGTGGAGGGCAGTTCTAGTTGCTTGCATTGTTGGCTTGTTGGCCAGACTGAGGCTGGTTCCTTCTTAACTTGGACAAATGAAACTTAGCACGTTGAGCCCTCATGACAACCTGTTCTTGAGTCCTGGGTGGACTTGGCCCATCAACGATCATAGCAATATCTGACCTAAAGGCTCTGATCAGTCTTCTGACCCTTTCACCTTCATCCATAACCATTCCTGGACATAAATGGGCTAGCTGGTCAAACTTCATCACCACATCAGTGACTGACATATCCCCCTAGTGCAAGCTCTCAAACTCCTCATAATGTTTCCTTGTAACGTTCATGTGGAAGAACTTCGTGTTGAATTCATGAACGAAGTCAGCCCATGTCATTTCTTCAACATTCCTACTCATTGCAATGCCATCCCACCAAATTCTGGCCTCCATGGTAAGACAATACGAGGCGCAGAGGACCTTTTCATTGTCCGCGAAATCCATGAGTCGTAAGGTGGCTTCGATCATCTTCAACCATCCTTGAGCTACTAGTGGATCCTTTGAACCCTCAAAGTCTACTGGCTTAACTTTCTTCCATCTGACCAGTAGGGGTTCCTGATAGGCTGCTCTTGGTTCAGCAGCAGGAGCTAGAACTTCATTTACTTGTGGCTGCAGAGGAGGAGGAGGCACATCATTGCCTCATCGTTCGTCATTCTGGCCGTTGGCCCTTAACGCAGCAATTTCCCTTCTTTGGTCCTCCAACTGCCTTTGTAGTTCAGCAATCATTGTCATGAGTCTTTCATTAGTCTGGGTGCGAGTCTGCATTCTTCTGTGGCTGTCCATCGTAAATTCTCCTAAAAGAATTAGAACTTAGAAATAATCTTCTAATATGAGACAGGTTTTCACTACTAGATCATTAATCATTAAACATTAGACCTTAATCTTATCATCATACTTGCATCATAACATCTAACTTTATAACATACTTACTTGGAGGACTTGGACTGACGTGTAGCGATATGAATTGCAATCGAAAATTCTCTCTGATACCAAAACTTGTAACGCCCCCCTTACGGACGTCACAGATGTCGTTACATTCATACATTCATACTTGTTTAAAATTTAAACATAAACATAAGTCCAAAACTTATACGATACTTTAAATTGTAAATATAATAAAACATACTTAATCAGGATCCATTCATACATGTTTTTTTTGAAAAAATAACTTTACTTAACTTATTCCATATCATAATTTATACAATTATACTTTAAATTAATTATAAACTTATTTTAATTAAATAGACTTACCAAGTTGTAAAATCATAACTTGTAAAAACATCACATTACTTAATAGTTACATGCTCCCACAGTTCGGTAGGCCGAACATGATCGGCAAGCCGGAGTTCCTCAAATGGCAGGCCGATAGAGGCTTTGCAAATCAGGCTTAAAACTCATCATCGTTCGGCAGGCCAAAAACGTGATCGGTAGGCCGAACTTTCAAACATCGGCAGTCCGACCAAGGATGTTCGGCAGGCCGACCGAGCCAAAAGTCCTTGAGAAAACTTAATTTGTAAAACATATTTAACTTTTCATAAAATGCGGAAGATCAAAATTCTTTGAAATGATGAAATAAAATATAAAACCATAGTTCAAGTATTCTTAAAACTTAACATAAAAATATGTTCAAAATATAAATCTTGATTAAAAACACATAAAACATTCTTCTTGGCGTTCTTCCAGTTACAATTCATCGTGCTTTGTGCTCACACGCCTTCCACGTCCTCTGCCTATTCCATGATTTTCTTACCCTTATCTGCAACATGACATAAAACTTGTTTAAGCTAATGCTTAGTAAGTACATATAATTCTCATATTTCTAAAACATTTCATATACATCATCATCATCATGATTATATCATAAAAGTGCCTTAAGCACAATTTCATAGAAACATATCTTCTATTACATTGACCATATTAAAACTTATTCCATTTTATCTTAAGGGCCCAAGTGTTGCACCATAAACATCATTGTAGGCGCGTCGTCATGAGAGGAGAAGGGTAGCTAATCCCAAACCAAACATGACATCATAACATATCATTTCATAACATTGGTGTGCAACACTTATTAGGTGATACATATATACATAATTTTCATTCTTTGAAACATGTCATCATCATACATGCATAACTTTAAATCATGAAAATCTTTCATAAGAAATCCTTTAAGGAAAACAACCATAAAATCATCATGAATATCATTGTGAACATATCATCAAACCTTGTAAAAGGTGTCATGTTGCAGGTGACAATGTACTAAAGCTAGCTTACTTAACCTATGAATATGCTTTGGTGACGACGCCGCAGTCTCGAAGTGCTCGTTCCTTTGTGTGTTCATGCCATTTTTCCATTTAGAAATACAATAAAATTAATACTTATCATAAAACATCCATTCATATAACATTCATTCATATAACATTCAGATATACATTCATCTCATATTACAAACATAATTCATAATCATCATTGTGAAATAAAATTATCATCACATATACATTCATCTCGTATAAACATTTTTCATAACATTCTTCCTTAAATATTATCATCAAAACCTCTCATACATTACAAACATGAAAATCTTTTGAAAACATGTTTTAATAATTTAAAATACATACATTTTAAAATTCATACAAACATCTTATTATCATGCATAAAATTATTTCATTATCATCAAATCATTTAAACATATATAACATTTCATAAACAAAAATCCAGAAATAACATTATTAAAATAGTTTTCGTAATGTAATCTCCTAAAATTTCATAACATAAAATACACTCATCATACATTATACATGCACATTCTTGACAACTTTCATGAAAATCATCATTCATTTACCACTTGAATAAACATTACATTTTCTTGCAACATATCCAAACAGTAATATTTTACTGTGAAGGGTAGAGGATAGAAAATTCATATTTTTCATAGAAACACCCAAATGACATGAAACTTGGAAAAACATCACATAATACATACATGAACATCATATTAAAAACTCAAGACAAAATACAATACCTATAGAAAGATATTGCAGACGAATGGAGAAGGAGAATTCTTTTCAGAATTGCCAGAAAAGTTCTTACCTTGAAAATTTCTTCTTAAAGTCCTTGAATTCAACCAACAAAATATAACTTTTTCTTTCAATACTTGCAGAGAATTTTTGAAAGAGAAGGAGATGGGATTCGTGGAGAAGAGAAGAAGAAGAAGAATGAGAGAACGTCTCAGAATTGAGAGAGAGAAGATGAGAGAATATCTGAAGAAAAGAACGTTAATTTTTTTTTTTTAACGGAATGAGCATAATGAAGATTCATTACCCTCCATTAAGTCAGAATTTTCTGACTGTTAGATGGCAAATGGTGTGGAGGAAGGAGAGAAAAAAAAAAAAAAGGAAAGTCAAAACTCTAGTCTTACTTGCCTTATTTTTGCCCTATAAAAATAGAAAACCATTTAAAATAATACAAATCAATGCGAAGTCAAACCCTTTAATTTCCTTAACTGATAAAACATTTCATTATTGTGCCAATTAATCACAATAAATCCTCCATTTAACGTAATTATCTCAGCCATAAATTTGGAGAGATTTTTGCTGACTACTCATCAGCTGTGTTTGGCCTGTCGATTTTCCTTTTCAGCCTACCGGTTCCACCATATTAGGCCTGCCGGTCTTTGGCAGACTTTTTAGCTTGCCGAACTGTCCTTAAATGCCAAACATTAAAACATTCATACATCATTGCATCATCATTAAACATACATTAAAATAATCATGAACACTTGAGCACAACGATTCCATGCGGTCGTCACCTGACATAAAACTTGACATAAAAAGTTCGTAACATTAACATCATATATCATTACATAAAATATAAATTATTAATAAAATATCATTAACGTCGTTACTAACTTAACGTGATTCATTACATAACAATAGGTGGGTGTTACAGAACCGACCCTGGGGCAGTAACAACAACAAGAACTAGAGGAACAATAAAAGAAAGGGCAATTTCCAGAATTAGCAAGGTTAAAGCAACAAGAAACATGGTAGTGGCCAGTATAACAATAACAACAAGCAGATGCAACCATGTGCTAAGTGTGGAAAGAAGCATCTTGTTGAATGCCGTCTTGGAACAAACTAATGCTTTATTTGCAAATGCGAGGGTTAGGAACTGCCTACCCAGTCCAATGCTCAAGGTCAGCAAAGAGCCCCTTATGCTCAACTCCACTCTATGCAAGCTGCATTGGAGGGACCACTTATAAGCCAAGGAAGACTTGAAGCCTCACCTACTAATGCTTGTGTTTATACAGAAATGAAGGAGCAAGTGGCGGCCGAAACCTCCAATGTTGTCACAAGTCAGATTTCAAGCCTCTTATTTAATGCACATACTCTTTTGGATACAGGTGCTATGCATTTGTTTGTATCTTCATCTTTTGCTAAGAAGTTAGAAGAACATCCGAAGCCCATAAGACAGGGGTTCACTATGACACTACCCTCTAGGGAAATGATGATGTCTACGCATTATTTGCATACAGTTCCTTTACAGATTTTCGAAAGAGAACTTTTCGTCGATCTTATTGCCATCGATATGTGCAATTATGATATAATTCTTAGGATGGATTTCTTGAGTAAATATAATGCTTCTATCGAGTGTCGAAGACAAAAAGTGATTTTCCATCCAAAAGGTAAAGAAGGATTCGCGAATGTGGGTGAGTCAAGAAAGAAGCCAAACATGTTTTTGTCAGCTTTAAAGGCAAGAAAGTTGTTAACAAGTTGCTATATGGGTTATTTGGCAAAAATCATAGATAAAAGTCAAGAAGAAAAGAGAAAGATTGAAGATGTTATAGTGGTTGGAGAATTTCCAGAGGTATTTTTGGATGACCTACCAAGCTTTCCTCTAGATAGAGAAATCAAATTTGAGATCAAGCTCGCTCCAGGCAATGATCCGATTTCCAAGGCACCGCATAAAATGGCTCTAGCCAAATTGATAGAATCACACTCCTAATTAAAGGAACTTCTTGACAAAGGTTTCATCTGACCTAGTCACTCACCATGAGGAGCACCTGTTTTGTTTGTGAAGAAGAAGGATGGCTCCATAAGACTCTGTATCGACTATCGAGAACTAAAAAAGGTGACGATCAAGAACAAGTATCCATTGCCCCGAATTGATGATTTATTCGATCAACTTAAGGGTGCGTCTGTGTTTTCGAAGATAGATTTATAGTTGGGATATCATTTGCTGAAGATAAAAGAATGAGACATTCCTAAGATAGCCTTTAGATCGAGGTATGGTCATTATGAATCTATGGTTATGCCTTTTAGTCTAACGAATGCACCTATGGCTTTTATAGACCTGATTAATCGGATGTTTAAGGATTACTTCGATAAATTTGTCATAGTATTTATTGATGATATTCTTATTTATTTGAAGAGTCAAGAAGAGCATGTTAAACACCTGAGGAATGTGCTAGGGACCTTGAAGAGACATAAGTTATACGCAAATTTCTCCAAGTGTAAATTTTGGCTCAACTGTGTATCTTTCTTGGGGCATGTTGTATCAAACAATGGAATAATGGTGGATCCTACTAAGGTCCAGGCTATTCTTAACTAGAAGCAGCCTAAGAATGCAAGTGAAATAAGAAGCTTCTTGGGATTAACTGGTTATTATCGAAAGTTTGTAGAAGATTTCTCCAAGATAACGTCGCCTCTCACGAATCTAACTCACAAGGGAAAGAAGTTTGAATGGACCGATGAGTGTGAAAAGAGCTTCCAGGAATTAAAGAAAAGGCTAGCTACAGCTCTAGTTTTGGCTATTCTAAAAGGGAATGAAGGATTTGTTATTTATAGTGATGCTTCTAAAATGGGCCTAAGTGTTGTGTTGATGCAGAATAATAGCGTGATTACTTATGCCTTGAGACAACTAAAGGATTACAAGAAGAATTACCCCACTCATGACCTTAAGTTGGCAGCCATAGTTTTTGCGTTGAAGATTTGGAGACATTACTTATATGAAGTTCAATGTACGGTCTACATGGACCATCAAAGTTTAACGTACTTTTTCACTCAAAAGGAGTTGAACATGAGGCAGCGGAGATGGTTAGAGCTAGTCAAGGATTATGATTGTGAAATCCTTTACCATCCAGGAAAGGTGAATAAGGTGGCTGATGCTTTAAGTAAGAAGACTATTGTAACATTGATGTAATTGCAAGCGATGTCCCAACCTATAAGGAAAGAAATTTTGGATTTTGGTTTGGAACTTATAACAGGACAGCTTTCAGCATTAACTCTTGCTCTATCATTGTCTGAAGAGATTTGAACTAAACAAGACAAAGATGCAAGTCTAGCAAGGATCAAATGGGAACTCAAAGAAGGAAAATGTGAGGAGCTTCGAGTTGCTGATGATGGAACTCTATGTCTTAATAACCGCTTATGTGTTCCCGATGTTAATGGTTTAAGGGAAGGGATAGTAGCAGAAATTCATAATACTTCTTATTTAATCCATCTAGGTGCAACAAAGATGTATAATGATCTAAAGGACAGCCTCTGGCAGTTCAAAATAAAGCATGATGTTGCAAAGTATGTAGAGAAATGTTTGACTTGCCAGCAAGTTAAAGCTGAACACCAAAGGCCTGGCGGCGATTTGCAGTCAATTCAGATACCGGAATGGAAATGGGAGGAGATTGCGATGGTTTCATCACAGGTTTGCCAAGAACTACAAATGGATATGATGCTATTTGGGTTGTTATTGACAAATTGACGAAGACGACACACTTCATTCCTATTAAGATCAGCTACTCTATAGAGCAATTAGCAGAATTTTATGTCAAAGAGATAGTAAGGCTTCATGGAATTCCTAAGTATAACATCTCTTATCGTGACGGCAAGTTCACGTCCAAATTTTAGAAAAGCATATAGACTACGATGAGTACTAAGTTGCACTTCAACACAGCTTTTTACCCTCAGACTGATGGCCAAACGGACATAACGAATTTGAGTTTAGAGGATATGCTTCGTGCCTGTACCCTAGATTACAAGTCAAGCTAGTGCAAGATGTTACCGTTAACCGAATTTGCTTATAACAACAGCTACCAAGCGACTATTGGAATGGCTCCTTATGAGGCTCTATACGGGCGGAAGTGTAGATCGCCTATATGTTGGCATAAAGTTTGAGAAAAAAAGATGATGGAAAGCGATGATAGCAAAAAAACAAATTTTGTCAACGAGACTCTGAGATGGTAAAGTTGATATGTAAGAAAATTGAGACTGCTCAAAGCCGACAGAAGTGCTAGAATTCGCTGTAGGCGATTCTATGTTCCTAAAAGTTGCACCAATGAAGGGAACCATGAGGTTTGGAAAGAAAGGCAAGCTGAGCCTGAGGTTTGTCGGACCCTACGAAATTATGAAGCGAATAGGCAAGGTGGCTTATCAGTTGAGTTTGCTATCGGAGATGTCATCTGTCCATGATGTATTCCATGTCTTGATGCTTAAAAAGTATGTCCTGGATCCTACACACTTGATCAAACCACAGGTGATTAAGATACGAGAAGACCTCAGCTATGAAGAGAAGTCGGTCGAGATTTTAGATCAAAAACTAAAATCTTAAGGAATAAAGAAATTCCTTTGGTTAAAGTTTTGTCACAAAACCGCCAGGTGGAAGAACCTATGTGGGAATGTAAGGATAATATGAGGGCCAAGTATCCATAATTGTTTTGAGTTTCGAGGACGAAACTCTTATAAGGTGGGAAGAATTGTAACATCCGCCATTTTTATAATGGTTGATACTTAACATTTAATGACTCTATGTGATTTTTTTATAAAATAATGTTATTAACCATTTATTTTTAGAAATATGATAGGTGACAGTTTCGTGGGATTGTGGTACTCGAGATGTTCATGTCAATAATGATGTTAAGCATAAAAAATTTAAATTAATGTTTATTCAAATACGAAGAATGTGGTACCTAACTATAAGAATTATGATATTATATTATACATTTTTATGAGGTTGCCATGTATTCAAGGGAACAAAAGAATTATATGTATATGTATTGAACACACTCATATGCATATCTCTACTAAGTAATTAAATACACTTAATGCACATACATGCATATCTCCACTAAGCAATTATTATTCATATACTGTAACGCCCCCCTTACGGACATCACAGATGTCGTTACATTCATACATTACATACTTATTTTGAAACTTTAAGATAGACTTTAAGTATAAAACTTATTTGAAACTTTAATTGTAAACGTAGTTAAGGAAATCGTAACCAGTATCCATTCATACATTTTTTTTTTTTTACAACATTCAATAATTTAATCCATACTATTAATAATTCAATTGAATATTATACCAAATAGTAAAATCATAACTTATGAAACATCACACCATTTAAAATTATTTGCTCCCACAGTTTGGCAGGCCGAATTGGAGACTTCGGCAGGCCGAAAATCATTAACCGGCAGGCCCGCAAAGGCTCTGCAAAACAGGGCTTATAAACTTTCAATGTTCGGCAGACCGAAAGTGAGATCAGCAGGCCGAACATTCTTACATCGGCATGCCGACCAATGATGATCGGTAGGCCGACAGAGCCAAAAACTTTTAGAAAACTGAATTCTAAGACAAATTCAACTTTTCAAAATGCAGAAGATCAAATTCTTAAAATAATAAAATAAAATAATAAAACATAGTTCTTGTATTCTTTAAAACTTATCATAAAAAAGTTCAAATTATTAGACCATAGCTTAAATTGTAAAAACTTGCTTCATTGCCGTTCTTCCGGTTATAATTCATCTTCCTTAAACTCACACGCCTTCCCATGTCCTCTGCCTAATCCATGACTTTCTTACCCTCATTTGCAACAAGATATAAACTTGAATAAGCTAAAGCTTAGTAAGTACATATAATTCTCACAATTTAAAAAAAAAACATTTCATAAAAATTATCATCATCATCATCATAACGTAATAGTGCAGTAAGCACATTTTCATAGAAACATATCTTTCATTACATTGACCATATTAAAAATTATTTCATTTTATCTTAAGGGCCCAAGTGTTGCACCATAATCATCATCGTAGGCGCGTCGTCATGAGAGGAGAAGGATAGCTAATCCTAAACCAAACATGACATCATATCATATCATATCATAACATTGGTGTGCAAAACTTATTAGGTGATACTTATATACATAACTTTCATGCTTTGAAATTTGCCATAATTAAACATGCATAACTTTAAATCATGAAAATCTTTCATAAGAAATCCTTTAAGGAAATTATCATAAAATCATCATAAATATCATCATGAACATAACATCAAACCTTTTAAAACACATCATGTTGTAGGTGAGAATGTACTTACCTTAGAAGCTAGCTTACTTAATGTTATATGAATTGGTGATGACGCTGCGGTCTCGATGTGCTTCATCCTTTGTGTGTTCATGCCATTTATTTATTTAAAGATACAAAATAAAATTAATACCTATTATCATAGAATAAAACATCCATTCATATTACATCACATATACATTTATCTCATACAAACATAATTCATAACATGCATCCATAACTATAATCATTAAAAACATAAAATCATTATCACATGCACTTCACTGACCTACATGGATTCAAGACTTAAAAATTAATATTCACAAATACTTTAGACACCATACTTAACAGGGGTAAAGTTAATACATAAACATATTACCATAATTTTTCTTTAGTCACAAAAATTACATTAAGTATCTAAAAACAAACCATACATTTCAAACATGAATTCTGCCAACAATAATAAGGAAGTGAGTAATCTTTTAAAAACATTTTCTAACAATTAAAACTCATATATTTAAATTTTAAAATTCATACTAACATCTTACTAACATAAATTTCAATTTCATAAAATTATTTCATCATTAATAAAATCATTTAAACATATAAAACATCACATAAAACAAAAGTCCAGTATTAACATTGTTAAAATAGTTTCTTGACCTAGTCTCGATAGAAATTTCATAACACATAATTCACTTATCAAAATATTACCAAAATTTGCAGTCCATAACATAACATATACATGAACATTCTTGCCAAATTTCGTAGAAAACAAAGCACATTTACCCCTTGAACAACAATCACATTTTCATGCATCATAACTAAACAGCAACATTTTACTGTGAGTGGTAGAGGGTAGAAAATTCATAACTTAATTTAAAAAAATCAAAATGACTTGAAACTTGAAAGAACATTAACATAACACACATATGAACATCATATTAAAAATTCAGAACAAAATAAAATACCTAAACAAAGTTACGGTAGACGGATTAAGGAGGAGAAATGCTTTTCAGAATTACCGAAAAAAATGAGTTCTTACCTTAAAAATTTCTTCTCAAAATCCTTGAACTTAACCCCAATGGAAACTCAATATATTTTTCAAATAATAACAAAGGAATTGAGAGGAAAAGGAGGAGAAAAACGTGAAGAAGAAGAGAGAAGAGAAAAGAAACGTCTCAGAAGATTAAAGAGAGAGGGAAAGCGAGCGTTTACGTGAATAAGGATAACGTAAAAGAAGATTTCAATGCCCTCAATTATGTCAGAAATTTTCTGACTAAGCATGGATTAATTTACGTGGAGAATGGAGAGAAAAGAGGGAAATTCAAACAAATCATCTCATCTTACCATAATTTGCCCTCTAAAAATAGGAAACCATTAACAATTACATTCAATCAATAAAAGTCAATGATTTCATTTCCTTAAATGAGGAAATTAATCCATAAATATGTCAATTAACCACATTAAACCATCCAATCATCGTAATCATCTCAATCACAAATTGGAAGAGATTTCTGCTAACTGCTTGTCAGCTGTCATCGGCCTGCCGATTCCCCACATCGGCTTGCCGATTCCACAAAGTTTAGCCTGCCAATGGTTTCCATCAGCCTGCCGATTCTTGGAATACTTTTTGGCCTGTCGAACTTGAAAGTCTGGCCTGCCGAAATGTCCTTAAAATACAATACATCAACATCATAGCATTCAAGTCATCATTGCATCATAAATAAACATACATTGAAATTAACATGATCACTTGAGCACATCGATTCCTTACGATCGTCACCTATCATAACACTTAGAATAAATAATTAGTAACATTAAAATCATAAATCATAACATATATCATAAATTATTAATGAAATTACTTAACGTTGTTACTAACTTAACATGATCTGTTACATAAAAATAGGTGGGTGTTACATATACTATAATATTTTGGTATCCATTATTACGTGCTATATTTTAACATATATGTATATGTGTAATAGACATAAGTAGCCGTGCATCAACCATACTTGCTGAATCCCATGATGTATAGTCAATGTTTTGTTCGTCATTGTTTGTTAAATTTGTGTGTGTGCCAGACAACCTACCTAATGAGAAGACCATGCACATGTTAAGTTGTCATATTTTATATTAAAGAATGTTTGTGCACATTATTTAGTATTGTTGGGGAGATAGTGGAGAATAACTAATCTTTAAATAATGCTTTGGTATTCATTATTACATGTTATATGTATATAATATGTGTGTGTGTGTGTTGGACTAAAGTTGCCGTGTAGCAACAGCAACAAGATTATAATATCTTTTATATTTGGTGCTATATGCACTACATACTTAATATTTTAAGTAATAATTGTCTAAATGACTTTGAAATGCATACCGGTGTAGACTTTTGTGATCATATCACCATTTTATATTAATTAGATATTATAATATATTTTCATGTATTGTGGTTTTATGATGGTGGTTGTATTATAAGTCATATGAGTATAGTTTGTTTTTTCATAATGATGTCTAGATTTTTATGATAAGGTCTATCCAATATAACAACTAAATTAAGCAAGTGGGACATGAACGTTTGGAATGTAATGTTTGGCTATGAATGAAATCCAATTGCATATTGAAACCAACATTATAATTGTTTTATTTCCTTAGTTGTTAATTGGTTAATTATTTACTCAATTACTAGTCCTTATCATCTAGGTGTATTATTTGGAAAAGCAACACATGATGGGATAAGACATTATCAATATGTCTCCCATTAATTTTGTTGTTACTCTCTTACTCCATCATTTCTTTATCATCACCCGAACCACTCTCTTTCTTTATATCTCCCACGTCTCCTTCTCTTATTCTTCCTTTCCTTATTTTGTTGCAAAGACTTGGAGGAGCATCAAGAAACCTCAAACTTTCTCTTAGCCAAATTCAAAGAAAACTAGAGAAAGCTCAATATTGAAATATGAATTTATGATAGATTTAACTTGTATTTGTATTATCTATTGATTTTCGACTTCTATAACTTTGGCTACAAATTTCTATTCTCTATGAAATTTTAATATGAAGTTTACGTATATGTTAGATGATGTTACTCAAAATTTCATCTCATTTGGTGTTTTCTATGATTTGATATTGAATTTTCATTCTCTACTACTCATGGTCAAATTATTGCTGATCGGTGAAGTTTTACAAAAATATAGTCTACTTTTGAGGAGCAAATGAATTTTGATTTCTATGAAATTTTGTAGAGATAAGCATTTACATATTAGGTTGTGATCTAGAAATTTCCATAGTTGTTCTAAGGATAGTTTATGAGTTCTTGAACTATCTTTAAGTTATGTCTCTATTGTTGTCAAATTTATAAATTCCTTACTCCTTACTTTGATGACTTTTTATTATAGCTAAATGAATTTGTTTGACAACAAAAATTTTTGTGATGTTGTAATTATATGTTTAAAGATTGCCATAAAAGTTTTAGAGTCAAAGTAATTTTATGTTATATTTTTGGAGATGTTAATCGAAGGATGTTCACTACCTATTGTACCTAAAGCTAATTTTGCTCCCGAGTTCAAATGTATGTTTTGTGTTATTCTGAATTTATTTGAAACTAAATTTTGAATATGTTATAACTTTAAGTGTCTATTATGTGTAGTAATTTTTATAAATTATTTTAAGGCATAAATAATTTTAATACATAACTTTTAATTAGGACTACTCACGTCCAGACTTTGCTAGCAAATTTTATGTTATTGAATATGTGATTTCTTTTAATTATTAAATGAAATTTTTATGGCTAAAGAAAAATCTAGGTATATATATATATATATATATACACACACACACACATACACACACATATGGTAACTTGATTCCTGCAAATTTTCATGCTCTAATTGAATGTGAATTGTAAGTTATAGAGTTATGATTCCTTAAAAGTCACGTAGTTTTTTTTATTGGTAGATTTACTTGAATGTTTTAAAAGTTGAAAAAATATATTTGAGATTAATATTTTCAAGAGAAGAAAATTTAGTGATGTAATATGGTATTGAATAATATCATGAAAATGAATGTTAATTTCATGTGTATATGAATGATTGACATGAATACTCCCAATGGTGAGCACATCAAGACCCGCAGCAACGTCACCTGAATTAAGGTTTAGTAAGCAAACAAATCAAGTAAGTACATTCTCACCTGTAACATGATGAAAGTTTATGAAAAAGTTTTGAGAATATGTTTTATGATGATCTTTAAGTTTATTTTTACATATTGCCTTCTCATGAAAATTCTTGTTACAACAAGAAGGTTTAATGGATGTCTTAATGATAAGGCATGTTAAAGCCTAAATGTGTATGTGTGTGTGTGTGTGTGTGTGTGTGTATGTATCACTTAAGTAAGTGTTGCATACCCTATGTTTATGTTTATGATGTCCTAAAGGTTGGACTTGTCATGTTTGGTTTGGGACTAGCTACCATACTCCTCTTATGACGGCGTGCTTATGATGTTAATGGTGTAACACTTGGGCCTCTAAAGATAAAATGAATAATGTTTTAATATGGAAGTTACAACGAAAAATATGTTCCATATAAACTTGTGCCTCATGCACTATTATGACTATAATAACGATATTATGTAATGATTTTTATGAAATGTTTATGTTGTGAGATAAGAAAGTGTACTTCCTAAGTTTATGCTTACTTAGTTTTATAACATGTTGCAAACAAAGGTAAAAAGCATATGGAATAGGTAGAGGACGGGGACGAGCATGTGCGCTAGGAGTGTTAGATTGGAAACGGAACCACGCCATGAAAAGAATTAATTTCTTGAACAATGCTTTTATTACTAATGTTACCTTCCACACTGATGTTGAATTAAATCTTAATTTATGTTCCTATAGTTATGGCAGCCAGATCGGCCTACCGACCATTTCTGGTCAGCCTGCCAATCAACCTATATTGGCCTACCGATCTGGGGGATTTGAAGATCTACATTGTATAGGCTCTAACGGCTTGCCGGTTCTTAAAGTTTAGCCTACCAAACTGGCATATCAAACTTTTGTGACTGTTTAATATTTCTTTAATTGTAGTTTCTTGAGAATTATGTCATGTTTCTTTATTTTGATATGACTAAACCATTTGGACACATAAGTAGTTTAAAAAAAATATGTATGTTTTCCTGAGATATATCTTGAGTGCAAGTAATTTATTTGAATTGTTCATCTCTAAATAATGATAACAATGGAAAAAGTAACGATTATTGTGACGTCTACAATGAAGCATTACAGCTATAGCTAGCATTCTATGAATTTTTAAAAATCACACAAAATTTGAAATGACTTGAAATTTTTACCACACATTATAAACATTTATAAGAATCACCAAATTTAATTTTGTTACAATTGGATCAATTTAAGTCATTATTTTATATGCTACAAATCATGGCTCTGTTGCTGAAATTTTGGTTCAGGCAGTGACAATAAATGAATTTTAGAAAAATCACCAAAATTCTAATGGCTTTGAAATTTTTTACAGGACATACTAGATATATAAACATACGACCAACTTTAATTTCACAAAGTTTGAATCATTATAAATATTTTTCCCTTACTTTAGAAGTTACAAAAACAGTCTGCCACTATGAACAACCTACAGGTAGTCAACAATTAATGAATTTTATAAAATCATACAAGATTCTAATTGCTCTAAAATTTTATGACAACATTCCTAACATCCCAACATAGTACCAGATAAATTTTCATTACGTTTGGATCACTCTAAGTATTTTTCATCCATGCCAACTTTATAAAAACGTTGCAATAAAATTACCGAAGCAGTGAGTAGTATTTATTCTACGATTTATTTCTCTAATTCTAACGAAAACATGTAGCTAAAAATTTGCAAGCATAAACTAAACATATAAATGAGCATTCACAAATGTTTTCTAGCATTAAACACGTCCTATAATATTATCAAACAAATCATCACATTTAAAGATAGTTTAAGAACCGTAAGAACAACAATTAGTATAAATTCTCAAACAAATCAAAATAGCTTATATGAATCCAAAATTTTTATGGGAGATATCTAACGTATATATAAACAATGCCCAAAAGAAATTTTCTCAAAATCTTTTGTCTATTCTTTTCAAAAAAATCCCGAAATACAGGTTTTCGCCGAAATACGTGAGGTGATGGCAGTGGGGATTCTCACCTTGTTAACGTGAGTTGATGGAGAACGTGGGAGGCCTTGGTGGAGGAAGTGGGAAAGAAAAGAAATGTTTGTTTTCTTGGTTTTGTGGATCATATGATGAGATCTAGAAGCATCCTAGCTGAAAATAAGGGTGAAAAGAAAAAAAATGAAAATGGTGGGGGATGGAGCCATGCATGGTGTCGGCAACGGAGAGAAACATGGTTGTCGTCAAAACATTATCTTATCTTTAAAAATAATGATTTAGACAAGTTTGTAGGGTATATTAGACGTTTTTGGACGTGGAAAGTTGAAAGAAATGGTTTAAAAATTGTTTCAGAATCAAAGAATGTCCTCTGCCAGTAAGTTTGTCGTGGGAGGTTGATGATGGACCAGGTTTTTTTTTTTTTTTATTTTTTTTTTTTAAATGTGGAAGCCACAACTTCCACTTACTGTAGATTTTTTTCTTTTTATTATTTTTTTTAATAAGTGTGTGGCAACTCAGGCCACTTATTTGCACTAGCATTGTATGCCACTATATGTTAAGATTAAATATAAAACTATACACACATGTACGCATCCAAAGCGTGCACTCCATGATTACATCCAACAAAATATAAAAGTATACAATATTCATGAATTCCAAAAGAGAAACTCTTTAGCATCCGGTGAATATTATATCATACGCACATATACATACCTATACTCAACATTAAACGTATAAATATCAACTTAGATATTAACATACCCAAGATAAAATCAACGAATATTCTCTAGGCAGGCACCCAGACCAATTATGTACATGTAACATTTTTAGTTCACGAATGTAATGTTCATGCATTTGTGTGACATTCAATTTGTTTGTATGTAACACTTAATTAATAAAGTCCAATACATGCAACATTGAATGTTACATTTAAACAAACCGACTATTACACAAACGCATGAATAATACTGCATTTATGAACAAGAAACTTTACAAGTGCCAAACTGGTCAAGGTGGCGGATTGGAGCAAAAAAACTAAAATTAACATGGCATGTAGTTAGAATTAACAAAATCATAAACTCGAATTGCTAAAACCAATTTGATTAAATAAAAGGATTATTTTCATAAATTCCCCTTGACCTATGTACCTTATTTACTCTGCCTCTTGATCTTTTAAAATTGATCAAAATGTCCCCCTATTTATAGAAAACATGTTGAAATACCTCCTCAGTCTAATTCCGTCTACAAACCTAATGGAATAACTGACGTGGCACCTCATTAAAAATTAAAAATATATTAAATTTTAACTCAATATATAAAAATAATTAAATATTAATTTATAATTAAAAAAACATTTCACTTTAATTTTTTCTTTTTTTTTCTCTCTCCTCCCAAAACAAAAATCCTTTAAGGCTCGTTGGTTTGAGTATTTGAATAGAGTATTTGAATAAAAATTTAAATTTTTATGAGAGAAAATACTGTAACAAAATAATTCGAACCGTGATTCAAACTACGAAACAAACAGGCTCTTAGACTTTACTGAAACCCACAACATACAACATTCCCAAACCCACAATATTTAATGATGTGTGATGGAGAGGAGGTCGGAGTGATATGGCGAGATTCTTGTGGCTCTTTTCTTTTCATGCCAAAATTCTGAGTTCATAGGTTGTGTTCTTATAAAACAAAAACCTTAAATTGCTGTGTTGTAAATATTATTATGAATAATTAGATCACCGTTGTTTTTATTGAAAAAATATTTATCAAAATCACATATCTACACCCTTTCAAAAAATATATATATATATATATACACACCATATATCTATACTCATGGACTTGACCCAGTAACACAAATTCCCAAATCTCTTTTCCACTAATGTCTTCATAATCCACCTACTGATTACCACCACACCCATTAAAAAAAAATTCCAACCTTTCTATATAATAAGAAAAAGAAGAAGAAGACATTTTTGAATAAAAGCTACAATCGATAGAATCAAGATCCAATCTTGAATCATTTCAACTAGCAAAACTAATATAAAACTTCACTTTTTTATTCGGACAGGCCGTACTTTTTTTCAATGCCCAGATTTTAGACAAACTGAGGCGGCGAGGAAAAAAAAAAAAAAAGAGTCGATTCAAAGAAAAAAAAATCCTTTCAACTTTACTGAAACCCACAATATACAATGATGTGTGATGGCGAAGAGGGCGGAGTTGGGAAAAAAAAGGAAAAAAAAAAAAAAGAATAAAAAAAAGAATTAAAGTTGAATTTTTTTATTACAAATTAATATTTAATTATTTTATATATTTAATTATAATTTTAATATATTTTTTAATGTTTAACGAGATGCCGTGTCAGCAATTCCATTAAATACGTAGACTGAATAAGGAGGAGGGGCATTTTGATAGGTTTACTATAAATCGAGGGACATTTTGACTACTTTTAAAATATCAAGGGAAAAATAAATTAAGATACATAGGCGAAAGAGAATTTATGGAAAAAATCTAAAAAACGTGTACAATCTTCTTTTACCAAAAGTATGATTTAAGAATTTCACATGTGCATGTATAATACAATTATATACCGTAAATTGCTTACTTAAATACTTGTTACAGCTCGTCAATTTCTCTCTGGAAGTTTATATTCATAGTCTACAAAGACGCAAATGGAATTCTGTTTTACTAGTTCTAAGAAACAAATTTTATTAAAACTAGAACAGAACTCTTGACTTAAACAAAAAAAAAAAAGAACAAAAAAGGTTTTTCGTTGTTAATAGGCACAAGCAGCCATTGGAAGATATTTAAGGCGTTTGGGAATACAGTTGAAAATACAACTTTTGATTTAAATTTTATGACAAAAAACACTGTAACAAAAGTTAGTTGATACTACACTTTATAGTTTCAATTGTGTTCCCAAACGCCCTTATTATCTGGGCATTTCTGACTCATCAGTGGTAGCACTAATCACCTAGGAAAATGTGACAGTGCAAAGGGATGCAGTTCTGGAGTTGAACAAACTTGAGGCAAGTAATAGAGTGACGGGTTCCATAATCAAAGTTGATGATCAAGCGGACAAAATGAAATAAAACATTTTAGAAATAAAATTAGGTTAAGAAAATTTTCATGCCCCTAAAGCCAGAGAAACTGCTCAGTAACGGTGATTCAGAAAATATCTACCAAAATAGATATAAAGGATCACTACAGCCACCATAAAGTTCTTATACAAAGTTATAATAAGTTGGAGAGGAGCCTTAGTCCGCGGTTCTCTTCTTCTTGGATTTCCCTTGATGTGAGCGCTCAAAGGACCCTGAAGAAGTAACTGCGCTATTACCTCGTCCCGAGTTTTGAGTAGAGTGGTCGTTTGATCTACTGGGTTCAGGCACATGCCTTTTGCTTGGAGTTGATGATGGCTCTCCCACATCTGATAAAGAACTTTGATGTCGGCTACTATGCGAGGAGGCAGCTGTACGTCCACTGGCAGACCGTGAGTTTCTTAGCCAAGAACTTTGCGCCGGAGATCCATGGTGGTGGGAAGACTTGGTCATTGTAATGCTAGAAGATTTTTGATACATTTGTCTCAGATTACTGGAATTCAGCTGTTCCAGTTCGTGAGGCTCCGAGTAGTGTACAAGGGAAACACGTCGAGAAATCTTCCCAGCTACCAAGAGTTTAGATGTATCAAATAATCATTATAACTATAAGACATCCTTCTCATGGGAGAGAATAATAAGAGATGAAACGAAAAGAACACTTGGCACAAGGCCGAAAGAGATCCGAGATGATAGTCTGGCACATTATTTTCGCCTTTTTTTTTTTTACAATTACGGATAAAAAAGGGCACTTGACATAAAGTTACATATCATATATCAAGTATTTACATACATACCAATTTTTGTACCCGATGCAGAGGATACAAAGACAGTTGCATTTGGCTCTTGAGCTGCAAAACTAACCACATCATACTCTTTGCCTGAAGAAAGACAATGCCAAAACCTTAGCCCACAATTATACTGGTAAAAATTATAAACTTCAACAGATTCTTTGGACTTGGGCAATGACAAAGGATAAGAGAATGTCCTTGGTGTAACATAGCAGAATAAGCATAATTACCAGATGCACCCTTAAAGCTGCCTAAGTTCCCCTCATGGTGAAGCTTGAGCGTTAATTCCTGCCCATCAAAGTCGGGAGTCTGGAACACCAGAGAAAGCAATTCGTCAACAAAATACTAAATAGGTTGCAAAGTTAACATTAATGGAGAACGATTTTGAAACCTTTTTGGCATCCAGTTATCAAACAAGAATAATATATTACGATCAAGCACAAAACTAGGCACCTAATTCAACATTCTAGTAGAGAAAGAAATAATCCTCAGCATGAATTGAGGTAGCTCAGCTAACTACTTCAGATGAAAATAATTTAAACCCAACATTCTTATGTCTTTTGTAGATTATTCGAAAGTAAAAAATAACAATGTAACATATAATTAAAAGTTTTCTCATCCAAGCATCAAACAAGAACAATAGGTTACAATCAAGCTCAACACAACTCAACTAATTCACCTTTCTAGTCATGGTTTCTTCTCAAACAGGACTAGAGAAAGAAATCCTTCTCAGCATGAACTGAGCCAACATTATAATGAGTTTTATAGAAATTTTCAAAATTTCGTTAGGTGGATTTTTCTTTTTGTTTTTTCTTTTTGCCCCCCTCCTTCTCTTGAGTTAATTCGCAAAGCGTAACACTATAACATTAATTAAAAAAAAAAAAATCGTCAGAGAAAAAAGTTTTATTCTTTCTTACTTGATTCTTAGGCCATTGAACGAGCCAAAGCTCTGTCGAATCATTCAATCTAAGATCCAAAAGTGGGTCCTTAGAATCTTCATCAAACTCTGGGGGAGGCACGTAAGGTTCTTTTAAATCAGCAGCCATTCCTTTCGATCAAGCCTCTACAAACAAACAACCACGGCTTAAGCATTTTGTCGAACATCTTCTGCCTTGAGAAAATTTTCACCATTTTCTCGAAATAATATGAAATCGCAACAAATCAAAAAAGCGATGAAACACAGAGGAAACTAGAAAGAGAAAAAGCTTGAGAGGAATTGCAAGAACCATTGGGATTTAACTGAAAAACAATAGTTGCTTTACCAAAATCGTAGGAAAAAGAAAAACAACGCAGAAAACAATATCATAAAGCACCCAAAATCCCCCCACACCAAAAAAATATTCCGAACCCATGAGCAAAATAAAGTAAAGAAATCATACTTGAAAAAATGCTGTGGCGGAGGTAGAGGGACAACCGGCGACGGCGTAGTGGACGGAAGTCCGGCGACGAGGGAGGAGCAGCAGACCTTACCAGCTTTGCGGCTTTGGAAGATGCCACGAGGGCTTAAGTACCAGCTTTAGGGCTTTGGAAGATGTCACGAGGGTTTAAGGGTTTGCTACTAGATAGCTTTTTTTCTTTTTTTCTTTTTTTCTTTTTTTTAAGAGAAGGCAAATGGCCTTTAGGCCCTTATAAACTAACGGGCGTTTGAAAAAATGGTGAAAACTGATAGTTAAAATCAATTTTATTATAAGATGTGAGAGCTTTATACTGTAGTAATTTTTTTTATTGTTACTATAACATATAAGAATTTTACATTATTTATAACTAAATTTGTGGTAAAAATAACAGTTCTTACTATATTGCCAAACAACTTCTAAATAACTATATATATATATATTAAGGCTTTTTCTACATTCCCAAAACCACTTTGTGGAATTCACTCAACACTTTTTAAGCATCATGTGCTTATAAAATGGAGGGAAGAAACCGGACGGTGAAGATTGTGATGAGGAAAAAAGTTGCTTTTACAATTTTCAATGTTGGGTTCGATGGGATTTAACATCTTATGTAAGGGTTGTTATGCCTTTTTATGTTGGCTGTGACTGGGATTGAGGGCAATAATGTAATTGAGCTGAGTTGTTGAAGGGTTAAAAAAGTAAATGCAGTAATAATAATAATATTATAATGCATCTGATACCGTAACAAGAGAATAGTTCATCATAACGTTTTAGTCAGAGAAGGTAACCCAGTTCTTATGTTATAAGAGGTGAAAGTTTGAACATTGTGAAAGTACAATGTAGAACTTTATTATCCATGATATTGTTTTAAACTCAATTTGTCATCCCTAAATGTATGTTGTTGGATTTTATTTTATCCCTTAACATGTTATGATTTTATTTATTAAAATTGCATTACGTTGTGAGTAATTACTATCAATTTATATATAATGTGATATGAGTAAGTATTAACTTTTCTTTTTCTTTTTTTTCCCTTTCTAGTTTATTGGGAACATATACTAGCTGCGGGCTACATCACTGGTAAACGAGAGACAAGCCAACGGCGGCGAGTAGAAGGAGAAAAAGAGATAGAAAGAGAGAAGAAAGAAATATCATGACGGAATACAAAATATCCCAGAACGACATGGAAAATATACTAGTAGAATACAAAAAAAAATTCCCAAAAAATCATGAAGAATATCTTTATAGGTCACAAAATATCCTATGGGATATGAAACATATCCCACCAGATTAATAGCACAATAATTTTACACCTTTTATATCATAAATAAAAATTGAGTATAAAAAAGTATCATTTTATGGCAATATCTTGTTTTATTTGGATTGATTCACTAACATTCCATTTATTTTTTCCCCTCTGTTAATTTGCTACTAGGTAAGGTCTCTCAATGCATGTTTTATTATTTTGTAACCATTGAAGTCTCTCTCTTGTTATGTGTTTCTTTTCCTTCTTTTTTTTTCTTTTTTCTCTCTCTCTTTCTTTTCTCTTTTTAATTCCTATCCGATTTCCACAAATCCATACTTTTACCATTATTGTTTTTCTCTTCCATCTCTTATGTTTCCCTAACTTTATTTCTCAATATTTTTACTTTAGAAACTCTTTAAGATCTATTGGCTTCAACAGCCACAATTATACAAACTTTTGTTATTGATAAAATATTTTAAAGATTAATGGGCTTCTTTTATTTTAGTAGCTAATTTTTAATGTTTATATCATTAATTTATCTTTTATACATATGATATTGTTTCAGAATATGTTTTAAGTTATAATTTTGTTTTGATTGTGCCCAAATCCTAGCTCCATCACTATTGTTAATATTCTAAGAAGAAACTTATTACATAGAGACGCAAACAATCATCACGAGATCCTCCACAATGATTTGTTGATGATTACATATTAGTTGTATCTTCTCCAATTCAAATCTTAAAACCAACCACCTCAAACATTCCCTCTTTCTTCAATTTTTTTTGAACTAGACTCATAAGGCGTTTACTAATGCGGTAGTGAGTTGGAATTTTATTAAAATTTTAGAAGAAATGCATTAGATATAACCTACACTAAATATTAGGAATAAACTCAATTATTAAGCTACGGTCATGTTTTCTTTTCCTTTTTTTTTTTTAAGATCATGTCTATGGTGGAGTGCATTTTTTTACTCCACCGGTGGAGTACAATCCAAAGGCTTATATTCAATTTCAGCTAGAGTTTATGTAGCCACGTCCACATTAGATTATAACTTAAATACAAATAATAATAATTAAAAACTTAAAAACCCATTCTTAAAAATCCAAAAATACAAAAAATCTAAGCCTGCAAACTCCAGCAAGATTCACGAACTTATCTTTGCCACAACCCAGCCGTGAACCTTGTCGGCTATGGAGAGTAGAAGAGGACAATTTTTAGACCCGATGCCCTTGAAGCCCCATTGCAATGCATCGTTGCTGCTCTTATCCCTTCACTAATCAATCATCGGATTAATGACGGCAGCCTTTCACTAAGCCTGAGCCCCCGCAAAGCCATCACGAGCCCTTGCAAAGCCTATCAAGTACGAGACAGAGACATTGAGGATTCGGGTTGACTCGTGGTAGTCAATATAGGCACTGACCAAATCGACTTTGACGACCAAATACCTAGCCTCTAGCAAAACTAGCTATTTAGATATAAGATAACATGGTTTCCATTAATGTCGTTGAACTCAACGGCGACGAACCTAGCTGTGGCGGCATCGAAAAGGCCTAGGGGAGCTGAGGTTGTCGGAGTCAAGGGAGAAGAGGAAGGTGAGGCCACTGCCGATGGAGGAAGTGTTGAGGTTGGTGATGGAAAAGGAGAATCATATTAAAGTACAAGTGGTATAGTGTATTGTAACTTCAATACTCCTTTATGCTTGTCTACTGTTTTATTTTGATCTAACGGTCTAAATAATTCTTCTTATATCCAAAATCTTCTGACTACTCAAAACTATAGTGCTGCTCTCTTCTTAATATTCTATCACAATTTTTTTTGTTATATTTTTCTTACTCATTGTTGAGGGTGAGCTTGGCGCCACTGTCGAGGAGACAAACTCCGGTGGTCGGCTAAACAGCTCGGCTGAGCTACCAAGGAGCAAACTACCAACCCCGACGACAACGTGCACTGCGTTCGAGGTGCTTCTTAGGTCCCCTGGGCTGCATCCCTACTAGGATGCCACCTCGAGCTGCGCACCAACTCGAGTCGGTCATTCTCGTTCACAAAGTGGGCTGCTACTTACCACCATAAGCTAACACACGGCAAATAACTCACCATCCAATGGAAGCTAATCCATCAACGGAGGGATGTGACACTTGTCACCTATTGCCTGACACGCCTTGACGTGACACCCAAGTTGTGGGCAAAACCCACTTGACACCCGGTTGAAATGGTAGCCTATAAATAAGATGCATTTATTGCATTTTAGAGAGAGACTCTTTCCCACCTAACAAGCTCCCATCCTTTGCCGAGCAACCCCTGCTTTGAACATCGGAGAGCCCTTGTCTGTTAACTGACCTTTTTCTCTCACCTCCGAAGCGTCCCTCCTCTTATTGCAGGTGCGCCCAATTGGGCAGAGGCGAGTCGGGAAAAGCAGGACACCGTGTGTAGCCGTACGTAGTGTTGATCCGACGTCGAACCATGACAAGCATCAACATTTTAGCGCTAAAAGGAGGGCGCCTACGCCTTCACTCAAACACCAACTGCACTACCTCTGAGAACCAAGATGGTGACTCGAGGGAATGCTAGAGACGATGTTGCCCTATAGGAAGGGTCAGGAGATGCAAGAAATCGACAGCCAAACCCAGGTAGGCCTAGGGGCCGACCTAGGGCCGCAACATCTCGGTCTAGGGGACAGCGGCCAGGGCCGAACAAGAAGAGGACCTAGTTGCTCAAGACCCAATCCGAGAGCTTACGAATGGAGTTCAGATCCTAACTCAATAGCTCGCACGACAAGCTCAACGTCAAGCCGCACCTACCTTGCTACCTCTATCCTGGCTAACCAGGCTGGAGGTCGGGTAAGACAGGATGCAGTCGACCGTAAAGAAGCTGATTTCAAGCACTCGAGAGGCTCCATATATAGCGCCTCAGCCAACAACATACTATCCAAGAAGGCCATCTCGGCCCCCCAAGCAGCACGGTTCTGTCACCTCAAGGTTCTCGAGCATCAGTATTTGACCGACTAGGACGTCGGAGAGAAGCGCGCCAAAATCGCTAGCAAGGGGCCGGCAACCGCGTGGTGGGCGGAGCACCCTACAGGGTGAAACTGCCTGAAGACACAAACAATCGCCAGTTCTAGGCACTATAGTGTCAAATTGACGAAATCTGAAACAACCGCTTCGACCTAGACGAAGTGAGAGCCTTGGATCTATCGTTTTTGGACATCATAACGCAAGCCCCCATGCCGCCTAAATTCAAAGTCCCACAAATCAAGGCTAATGATGGGACTGCGAATGTAGACGAGCATGTCGAACTCTTCCGAGGACACATGCTCCTTTAGAATGTAAGCGATGCAGCGATGTGTAAGGCCTTTTCACTGACCCTAACTAGACCTGCTCGACAATGGTTCTGAAGACTTCAACCAGCCTCTATTTCTTCTTTTCGGCAGCTTGATGATGCCTTTTCAACAGCCTTCTCCACGACAAAAACACGGAGAAAAGAGATCACATATCTTTACGCCGTCAAGCAAGGGGACGGCAATGTCTGAGACTATATTAATCGGTTTACCCAAGCAGCTTTGAAGGTCAAACACATCGAAGATGAGACGCTCAAGCATATTTTTGTAGGGGGCCTCCAGGACAAAAAACTAATTTGGTTGTTGGCCTTCGAGCAGCCGAGCACTTTTTCACAGATGCTCGGCTACGCCGATGCTGCGGAGTACATGAAAAGCCGCAAGAAGGAGGCCGGCCCCAGCGGGACCAAGAAGGACAAGAAGCAAAAGGATGTACAAAAGCAAAACAATGCTGAGCAGAACAAAAAGCAAAAGAAGGAAAGAAAACCCGAGAAGCCAAAGATGTCGGCCGACAAGTTTCAAAGCTACACGTTGTTGGTGGCCACCATCGACGAGGTGCTCACCCAAGTAAGCGGCAGGAACCTGCTGGTGCCACCACCCAAGCTTAAGGGCAACAAAGTGAAGCAAGACCAAGCGAGGTACTGCGAGTTCCACAAAGACGTGGGGCACAACACTTTCGAATGCATTCAGCTAAAGGACCAAATTGAAAAGCTGGTCCAAAAAGGACATTTACGAGAATTTGTTGAGCGAGTCATAACCCTGGGCTCTGCCTTAGGGAGGAACGATCTACCAAGCCTAGATGTGCAGAACCGCTCATGAACTGACACTAGGAACACCTCAGAACCCCCAAACATTGTTCACACGATCTTTGGAGGGCCTGTCACAGGGGACACGTCGAGTGAGCAGTGCGCGTATGTTAGAGAAGCTCGACTGATCAAGCGAGGTGAGTTCATACATATGTCTAAGCACGTGAACAAAATATGCCGCCAACAGGATGCTCCGATTACATTCACCGAGGAGGAAGCGGACAAGCTGATTTATTCGCACAGCAACACCCTTGTGTGCGAATTGCATATCACCAGCAACATAGTGAGGCGAGTGCTAATTGATAACGACAGCTCAGCCGATATCCTCTTCAAGCAAGCTTTTGATAAGCTAACAATCAACAATGCCACCTTGGTACCGGTCCAGACCCCGCTTTATGGCTTCACGGGAGAATGTGTCTAAGCAGTAGAAAAGGTCAGCCTGCTCGTGACTTTCGGAGAAGGAGCTGCTCGGATCACTCGTGTCGTCGACAAGCCCCCTCAACACAACATCATAATTGGCCACCCAACGCTAAACGCCCTAAAGGCCATGGTCTCTACGTATCACTTGGCCATGAAATTTTCAACAGAAGACGGAGTTGGAGTGATTTGCTCATCCTAGAAGGACTCCTGAGCTTGTTACACCAATGCCGTAAGATCCGCAACAGCTCAACATTTAAGCGTCTAGGCCATCTATATGGTTTACGAGGTAGATCTGCTTACCAACCTGGCGTCGAAGATGCTATCCGATCTTGACCCTGACTGCCCGAGGAAGAGGTAAGAGCCACCCTAGTCGAAGACTTGGTGCCGTTTCCTTTAGACCCTACACAGCCTGAACGCACCATCCAACTCAGATCCTAGTTGAAACCTAAGATCCGGGCAGACCTGGAAGGGCTTCTTACCAAGTATCAGGACGTGTTCGCGTGGTCCCACGAAGATATGCCCAGCATTGACCCAAGCATGATCTGCCACCTACTCAATGTCTAACCCGATCACAAGCCAGTGATACAGAAGAGGAGGGCTTTTAATCCAAAGAGGTATGCTGCTATAAACAAAGAGGTTCAAAAGCTCCTCAAGGCGAGTTTCATTAGAGAGGTCAAATATCCAGAGTGGTTGGCAAATATCGTCCTCATCAAAAAGGCAAACGACAAATGGTGGGTCTGCATTGATTATACCGACCTGAACAAGGTTTGCCCGAAAGATTGCTTTTCACTTCCCTAGATAGACCAGCTTGTCAACGTAACTATCAGTCACGAACTACTGAGCTTCATGGACGCTTATTTCGGGTATAATCAGGTTAGGATGGGCGAGGAAGATCAAGCAAAGATAGCTTTTGTTACTGACCAGAGGTTATACTACTATGTAGTAATGCCCTTCAGGCTGAAGATTACCGAGGCTACTTACCAGTGCCTAGTCAACAAGATGTTTACTTATCTGATCGGCAAAACAATAGAGGTCCACGTGGATGACATGTTAGTAAATTCCATCCAAGTGGAGGACCACATGGCTGATCTTCGAGCAAGCTTCGACATTCTCCGAGAATATGGGATGAAACTCAACCTAGCAAAGTGCGCGTTTGGAGTAAGCTCGAGCAAATTTCTTGAATTTTTGGTCAACCAGTGGGGTATTGAAGTAAACCCAGCAAAGGCTTAAGCAATTATCGACATGCATTCTGCTCATACTGTAAAGGACGTGCAAAAGCGCACGGGCATGATAGCGGCTCTCTCGAGATTTGTCTCCTGGGCTACCGACAAGTGCCATCCATTTTTTAAGGCACTTAAGGGGAGGTTTGAGTGGAGCAAGGAGTGTATGGAAGCTTTTTAAAATCTAAAGAAGTATTTAGCCACGCCCCCGCTCCTGTCCAAAACTTTGCCCGGTGAGGTTTTAACTGCCTTTTTAGCCGTATCCGAGAAGGCTGTAAGCTCGGTTCTAGTTCGAGATGAAGACAAAGTTCAAAAGCTAGTCTATTATACCAGCTATGCATTCTAGGGAGCCAAAGAGCGGCATCCACCACTCGAGAAGTTGGCCTTCGCATTAATCACTTCAGTTCGCAAGCTATGGCCGTACTCTCAAGGCCACACAATAAAGGTCTCGACTAAGTTCCCTCTCCTACAAGTTCTTCAGAGCTCAAAGATATCAGGCCACATGGCCAAATGGTCGGTGGAACTCGATCAATACGATGTGCATTTTGTGCCGAGGATGACCATCAAAGCTCAAGCTCTTGCAGACTTCATTACTGAATTCACCGATGTCAAACAAGCCACACCATTGGCTGAAAAGGCACCTGTAGAAGTGCCAAACGCCCCGAGCTATAGCAAAGATTGCACCACCACAGGACCAGAATGGAGGCTTTATGTCGATGGATCTTCCTATATAGAAGGATCAGGTGCCGAGCTGATATTAATAAGCCCGGATGGATACAAGGTGATTTACGCACTCCGATTCTGCTTCAAGGCCTCCAACAACGAGGCGAAGTACGAAGCGCTTCTGGCCGAACTTCGTATCGCTAGGGATTTTGGGGTAGATCACATAATTATCCACAACGACTCTATGTTTGTTGTCCAACAAGTCACCGGAGCATTTCAAGCCCGAGCAGACTCAATGGTTGCATATTTACAAGAGGTCAAGCAACTGCTCAGGCAATTTAAATCCTATTCATTCAGGCAAATCCTCAGGTCGGAGAACTTGGATGCCGATGCTCTTACTTAACTAGCTTCAGGCCTCGATGATAGTGACCTAACTTCGGTCCGCATTGAAAGATTGGCCAAGCCAAGCATCCACAAGGAAATGACAAATGTAGCTGAAGCATTCGAGACCACATGGATGGACCCGATCATTCGATACCTGACCACAGCTAAATTGCTCGATGACCGAAAAGAGGCACGTTGGATACCCAACAGCTCGGTCTGGTATTCAATGATCGAAGGGAGACAATATCGACGAGGCTATACCACGCTGTGTTTAAAATGAGTAAGCCTGAAAGAAGCCAAATACCTAATGAAGGAGATCCACGAAGGTCTGTGTGGCAACCATTTTGGGGGGCTATTGTTGGTCCAAAAGTGTCTTCGGTAGGGCTACTACTGGCCGACCATGGAGCAAGACGACAGGGATTTTGCATGAAAATGACTCAAATGTCAGTAGTTTGCTAGAATGCCTGGCTATCACGCCGAGCCACTCACTTCAGTAACCTCAGCATGGCTATTTGCAAAATGGGCTATCGATCTTATCGGACCCTTTCCTCTGGCCCAATCACAATTCAAGTATTACATCGTGGCCATAGATTACCTAACCAAATGGATTGAAGTAGAGCCGTCTACCAGCATGACCAAAGCAAAATGTACCAACTTCATATGGAAGAACATCATTTGTCGATTCAGAATCCCACACACGATCGTGACCGACAATGCCAAACAGTTTGAGTCCTCTGGTCTCCTCCGCCTGTGTGAGTAGCTCGACATCAAGAAATTTTTCTCCTCTCCAAGCTACCCCCAAAGCAACGGTCAAGTGGAGGCAGTCAACAAAACAATCAAGGACAACTTGGAGAAAAAGCTCGAGGGCCTTAAGGGGGCATGGATCAACGAACTCCCACAAGTGCTCTAGGCTTACCGCACAACTACCTGAACGGCCAGGAAGACCCCGTTCTCCATCGTATACGGGGCAGAGGCTGTCATCTCGGCTAAGATGGGGTTCCCTAGTTTTAAAATCGAACATTACGAGGAGGTTCAAAACTTTGAGATCATGATGTCTGAGCTTGACCTGCATGAAGAAAAAAGAAACTGGGTAACAATTCGTAATGCAGCTTGGAATCAAGTAGTCGTTCGGTATTACAATAAGCGGGTCTAACCAAGGAGCTTTAAAATCGAGGATTTGGTACTAAAGAAGATCACGGTTCAACAGCCCGGTTTAGGGTCTTTTGGTCCGAAGTAGGATGGACCGTATAGGGTCATCGGCATCATTCAGCCAGGCACATACAGGTTGACTGATATGGAGGGAAACGAGCTCGATCATCCTTGGAACGCCGAGCTCTTAAAAAGATTCTTTTGTTAAGCTTAAAGCTAGAAACCTTTTTTGACCTCTAGCCACAATTCTTTTGTAACCAGGCCTATCGAACAGGGCTGAGATGTAAATACTAGACATCAATGAAATGTAAATTTCCTACACCATTCTATTGAGCAATGTGTTTAAGGGAAATAAACAGATCCGAAAAAAAGACATCGTAACTCTAACTTAGAGGACTAGACAACAACTCCCGACAAGGGAGAGTTATCCTAATTAACCAGACTAGGGGGTTGATCAACATCTCACCGATTATAAGTATGTCGCGGTACAGACCACCCAGTGAATCACTGGGCACAACTGTGTGCCCAAAGAGTTCTAGACTTGCAAAGTTTTTTCAAACTTTGACAAGTCTAGGGGGCGACAGGGTCAGGGTATTCACACGCAGTCATGCTCTGCTCGACCGAGAAAATAGGGATACCATCCCTGCTCGAATCAACTGAGTAAACAGGAATGGCTCGATCGAGAAAACGGGGATACCAGCCCTGCTCGGATTAACTGAATAAATAGGGATGCCATCCCTACTTGGATGAACTCGATAGTTATCAAGATAATATACTCGGCCCCAATTTTTATTGAAAAAATGGATGCTCAGAAAACTATGGTCTAGGAATGCCCCTCTCAAGGAGCATCCAACTTGGTCTGAATTTTTAATTTAATTTTGAGACCGAGGTCTATTTTAACTCGATGAGACAAAGGCCAAACTACGTTCCTGAGAAACCTCTCGCTTAGAAATATGAATACATTTTCCCGAGAACAATTGCACTTGGAAAAAACTCAAAAATACAGAATGCAAGAATCCAAGAAGTGAAGAACAAGGAAACTATATTTCATTTATAGTCGTGGGGAGGTACAATCAACCAGGCACCTCCCAAGCCTAGACATTCAAAACAAACAAAAACAAAAGATTAAGCCTGAGTGCCATTCCCATTTCCAACAACGCCTTTCTTGCCTCCACCGCCGCCGATGCTCTACTCGTCTCCATCATCGTCGTCGTCCACTACGACTACCTCCTCGCCTTGTTGTTGTTGAGCAACACCTTGCTCTGGCTCGACTATGAGCGACCAGTCGAAGCCCTCAGCCTCGGGGTGCTGCCGTATTAGATGATCCTGGAGGTCTGTCATGCTAAAGGAGTAGTAGTCGGAGTACTCCAGAGACACCTTGAATTCCTCCACGGCTTATGCGAGACGGCCGGGGAGCTCATCCAAAAATTGCTGGTGCTCAGCCTATAGAGCCACCAGCTGCTCTTTGAGCTGGGTAGCCTCGTTCTTCGCCTCCTCAACCTCCCTCAAAGCCTCCTCGGTCTCTGCCTTGGCCTGAGAAGCATCCTCCTTAGCCTTTCAAGCTTCCTCTTTGGCTTGAGAAAGAGGCTTCTTGATTTAGTCTAGCTCAATGTTCTTAGCACCGAGCTTTCTTTCGAGCTCCAACTTGCTAAGGAAGGTCTTCTTATGCCTCTCTTTCTCCTTATTGAAATCTTTCAGTCCAGATGAGTAGGCTAAATGCAAGAGGGCGCTTGTCTGAGGATAACAAAACTTTAGTACTCGGTAGGATGAAAAGTAAAGGGATCAAAACTTGAAATGGATAGGCACTTATTGTAGCGGCATGGCGAAAAGCTGCGTCGGACAAGCTTGAAAATCCTCCCCTTGGAGGTTCACCAAAAGTCCTCTTGGGGCATCACGTCCCCGAGACGCTCTAGGATGATTCGGCAATAGTTTGGGTGTCTCCTTGGGGGTTCCTGTGAAGACACCACGATGGTGTCATCGGTGGGTGTCTCCTCCAATGAAGCCCTGGTCCTCGGAGGCTAGGTTGGTGGCTCTTAGACTATAGCAGGTGCCTGTTCAGGTCGGGGAGGAAGCTCCATCCTTGGAGTCCTCTTCCGCTTCCTCCCGACCTCCACGGCCTTACCTTTCTACTTCTTGAGGCTCTTCATATGAGCCCGTCTCTCGACAGCGGTACCTGGCCTTGAAGACATCTCTGCAATGTGACACCCGTTATTCCCCTAAGGGTATTAAGGTAATTAGATTAATTTTTAGTATATATATATATAAAAAAAAATCAGAAAATTGAGAGAAACTCGACACTTTCTCTCTCCTCTTTCTCTCTCTAGAATTCTCTCTCTCCCCTCAAAGATCGTTTGAGATTTCGGCATCCGTTTTCGACACCTCCCGCACCAATGGAAAGCTCTCGACGAGCTGAGTCCAACGAGGTGCCGCGCCGCCCAAAAAGCCGCCGGAGGAGACCACACGCGCCGCCCAAAGTGGCGGCAAAACCCATTTCTTTCCGACGAGATATCTTCGCCGTCCGACGTCCGATCGACGTGATTCTTGTTCCTACACGACCACCGTGATGAGAGGAACAAAACCCACCCTTGGTGGCAGCTCAACAACCGCCGGATTGCTCCGCCCGTCTATTGCCGCCGTGCACCACCGCCCCCATGGTGGAACTCCGCCTTGCCGGAGGAGGTGACTGACACCACCCCTCCCAATGAGTTCAGAGGATCAAGGGGAGTAAAACCCCTCGATCAATTGCACGGAAGGAGCCGGTTTCGCCAGAGAACGGCCAACGCCGCCGTCAACCGCCGCGGGAGTCTTCGTTTTGGCTCTTCCCAGCCACGTTTCTTCAAATTGGATGAGGGGAAATGCTCATAGGAGGATGGGTAGCAAAAGCCCTCAGCCAATTTCAGGTTTCCATCGTCGAAGAATCAAGATCGGAGCTCATCCATTTCTACCGACGTTGTACTTCACGACCCGCTATGTTAGAGGCAGAATTGGGTGAAATTGACCCCGCCATTGGACTCAGAAGGGTCGATTTAGGGGGGGTAGGCCCGAGCCCAGCTGCCAACGGACCCCGACTGACGCCGGTCAACGACGGTCAAAGGCGGTCAACGCCGGTCAACGGTGGTCAACGCCGGTCAACGGCCAGTCAAAGGCTAAATTGGAATTTTGTGATCCGGACCTCCGATCGAAGATCCGAGACCGCCTCCTGACTCGTTTCGATGCTCTGGATGCAATGGTGACCTCCGTTTGAGCAAATTCCACTCCGATGAAAATCATCTGGTACCGACTGCACGTAAATCGAGGCGATTCAAACAGCAGTATCGGAGTCCAGAATGACGTTTTCAAGAATGTATGATCTCCAGGAAGCATTCCTAGCCATTCATAGTCGCTCGAGGAGCACTACAGAGGATGCTTCGTAGATACAGCGAGATACAACTGGATCTGTTTTGCTTGGAGTTCAAGATCAAGGGAGTATGGAGCTAACGTTAATTGATTCCAGGATTAAGAGACTGTTGATAAGCTTGAAAGGTAGGGATTCTATTACTCATCTTTTGTAAGGTTTTTATAGAATTAAAATTGATTGTTTTGCCGCAATATATATATCTATGTTGAACTGATATTATATGATTATCACATATGAAACTATGACATGGACTCGTCTTGTATTGTACGGCGAGGAACATAATGAATTGACATATGTTATAAATTGAGAAGCATGGTTAGGAAAATTAACTCTATTAATAATGATTTAATATAGAGAAATTGTGAGACATGAAAAGGGCGACGGTTACGTCCTTGGGCATGAATACCCTAAAAGGTAAAATAGGGGGAAGGTGATGACGCTTCCTTGGGTTGAAAGTCCCGGAACACACTGTACAGGAATTGATTTGGTGAGGACTCGGGGCTTGATGTCCCCTCACCGGAACACCCTTGGAATGTTTATAGGGTGATCAAGTGTGCCCATTTGGGTTTCGATGAGTTGAGTGATACTCAATTTAACATGGATACCTAGGAACAATGATGATTGGTAATATTTGTATAAATGTGCAATTATGACACTTGGTAATGATTAACTACGGTATCCATAAGATGTGATCATAATAAACCTCATAATCTAGAATATGATGTGACTTACTAACCATGCAGATTTTAATGTGGTAATGATAAAAACCTAAAGGTGAGTAATGGCTTTCTCTACTGAGCATAGTGTTGCTCATTCCCTTTTGTTTATATCTTTTCAGGACTCACTAAGTGTGAGGTGGCTACGAGAAATATAGTTGAGGAAATGATGTAGCTATATTACATTGGGACTGCTTCAATCGTTGAGAATGTTCTTCATGATAATGTAAGCATCAATTGTTACTTTCTGTGACTGTATTACAATGTGTTGAGGGTTAAAATGATGATGACAACAGTTTATATTATTAAATTTAAGGTGCTACATTAAAACTGTGGTTTATTTATCGTTTATATTTTTATTTTTGAGTTGAGAGTTTTCATTTAAGTCTCGGGCAAATTTTATTTTTAAGGTTTTACTTTTATTATTTATTTTTATTTTATCTCATTAAAAACTGTTAACCCCCATATAGGGGCGTTACAGAATTTTTGGTATCAGAGCCTAGGTTCGGTTAACCTAGGGAGTGTAGCACCACTTTAAAAAAATATATTTTTGAGATGGTTTTGAAGCTGAATTTTCATTGTCATCATCAAAATGAACCTTCACATTGATTTATACAGTCTAGAAGAATGTAACATGGAAAGGCCATAGAATGAAAATATCAATAGTTATATGAGTACAATAATTATATAGAAGGAAAGTATTAATAGTTATAAGGGAATGATAATTATATGGAATGAGTTTATAAGTAGAATGCTTATGAGAGATTCGTATAATATTTGGATCTCTAAGCATATTTAATTCGTATAAACGATGAGAAATTCGTATAGATACGAGGATTTAAGAGCCTTTTGTCTCGTGAAAAACAATAAGAAATATAAGGCTTGATTTATTGATTTTAAAGTTTGACATAGATATGCCAAATTTTTCGTAATTGATTCAAACCTAAGTAATGATTATGTGTGGATTCGATGGAGCACATAAGTGTCAATGTCTTTTCTTAAAAGTTCTATATATTTGAGGAATATGATATAAGTTGGGAATCATGGTATTGAATCTTGAGAGAGATAAATGTTAGACTTTTAGTCTGTTGAGACTGTGTAAAGTCTAGAATGCATGAATCTCAAAATTGGAATATTTTGTTACGTACATTGTATTTAAGTGTATCAGTGAATCTTTTGGTTACCTAAGGTTTTGTTATATGAGGAAATTATATATTGTATAAGTAGAATTGTAGGGATTGTAGATGTTCTTAAGTAGTAACATCAAGTGTCTTTGTTCATTGATATGGTCTATGTTGAAAGACGTAAATCGTATTGATTTCAAGGTTAGTCGCATTCTAAACCCTTGGTAGTAATGATGATGAATCCATTGATAGATGTTAAGTATTATCAATAACATATGGATGTATGCATTGTTCAATAAGGTTTTGATTAAAACAAAATTATTTGAGTTGCTGGATCATTCAGGAAGATCCTTGTTGTCGTTAAATTAGATTTGTTGTTTATAGTTAACTTTATCTATAGTGGGCTTTGAATTGGGTTTAAGATTCATACGAATTGGTTTTCAATTTTATATTTGTTATTTAACTCGTTCTAAATGTGTTAAGGCCGAAACAACCTGACCATTTTCAACTAAGAACATTTGGGCCTAGTTTAAATCTTAAATCAGTTTGATTCACACTGTCTCTCCCACGTGGTCTCTATACGTGTCATATACAGTGGTTTAATCATTGTTTACATATACGTTTACTGTGCATAGGAGCTTATTTCTCCGAGTTCACTTTTTCTCTCTTAATTTGTTATTTTCTCTCTAAATCGCAAATCCTCTTCTTTTTCATTAAAAAATTCTTCTTTTCTTCTAAAAGAAGAAGGAATTCTAGGATTCTGCAATTTACTATCTTAATTTTTCCTTTCTATTTACTCTTCTTTCATCTCATCATGGACCCAAAGTACCAACACCTGAGAAAGTATTTCCCATCACTCTCCCAAAAGATTCTTAGAAAGAAATACAAGGCTAGAATTACTCGGTTGTGGATTCTTATGCATTTTGGTATCCCTTGTGATGTGAGAATGTTGATAGAGGGGAAAATCCGTCCGAGTGACTTTAGTCAAGATGTCGGTTTACCAGGAACAGGTACCAGTCGTAGTGCAATGAAAAGAAGAGCTCGTGCCATCGTGGTCACTTGTAACAAATGTGGAAGACAAAATTGTAACGGTAAATGTACTTCACCTGGTTATATGTCTACGAATAGAGAGGATAAAATAAGGTTTTGTAGGGATGGACTTTCAAAGGAGAACTTGGATAGCATCCATCCTCCTCTCCACGGTCACCCTAGTGGATATGTTCAAGGAGCTATTTTTAAACTCTGGCCTAAATTTTATACAGAAAGACAACGCCTCAGGAATATGGTATTTCTAGATCCTGTTTGTCAAGCCATAAGAAAACTGGATGGGGAATAAGTCATCGCTCTATAAAGGTTATTTAGTCTTTGCTTATTTGAAGCAGTTTTAGCTGATGTTCAACAGTTTGTGTTTTTCTTTTACTCAGAATATTTGCTTTTGTGTTTGAAATAATTGTGATTATTAGATTGATACAGTAAGTGTTAATATCTTATTTAATTTATAATTTTCTTAAATATATATATAATAAAATATATTATCTTATCAGACACGTCACATACGGTACAGTAATATGTTTGAATTTTGAAAAGCTTATCCAGATATTTCAAGATTTGTGTCTCAAATTTCAAAAGTTCTACAGTATTTGTCGTTTATATTAAATTTCTAGACTTGGTGTATATTTGTCAAAAAGTCTACAGTTGTGTCAAGAGGGTCTTCTGTCGAATTGTTCTCAATTGTCAAAAGTTATACAATTAGAGTCTAATCTTTTTCAAAAAGTGAATCAGATTTTCTGTAAACTATCAATCACCTTATCTTACTTTCTTATCCGCACAAGATTTTGTTTAAATCTTTGGATTACCTTTTCATTACCTACTCGTCTATCTCTTTAGCCCTTTTTGTATATTTCTCATCTTTAAAATCTCATGTAGAACCCGAAGTCTAAGTGGAGCAGACATTAAGCAACCACTTCTATAAACCAAATATGTCTACCTCCCAGTCCACGAAGAAAATAAAGAATGTCTGTGTCTTTTGTGGTTCCAGCCTTGGAAAAGATAAAGCTTATTTAGAAGCTGCAAATCACTTAGGGCAAGTCCTAGCACGCAAGAAGATTAACATAATCTATGGGGGTGGTAGTATAAAAATGATGGTAAATATGGCACTAGCAGCTAGGTCTAGCGACGCTACTGATGTAAGAATTTGGCCTCATATTCCAGTTGAAGGAAACCTTTGTAAGGAAGCCATAGGTAAGGGAGAAGGAGTCAGGAGTATCCCTAAAAATTTTAAAGACATAATCTATAATTCTGATGCTTTTATAGCATTATCTGGTGGTCTAGGTACTCTTGAGGAAATATTTATAGTTGCTTGTGGGCAATTGTTGGGCTTTTATTCCAAACCTTTGGGATTGCTGAACGTAAAGGGTTTTTATGACGGTCTTTTGAAATTTCTAGATTACGTTGTGGAAGAAAACATCACTACAGAATCGGAGAGACAAATCTTTGTCACTGCTTCAACAGCTGAGGAATTGATAGATAAAATGCAAATCATACATCCAGAATCCGACACTGCAACATCCAAGCTTGAATGGGAAAGGGAAAGCCGGGAGCGGCCAATTGATTTGAATCTCCATCTGTAATCTTTTTGTTTTATCTTTGGCATGTAGGCATGTGTGTCCGTATTTCGTGTGTTACGAATAACCGTTTGCCTTGTATTATGTGTTTCTTGTGGTACGTCGTTGTTAAATCTTTTAGATTCATTGAGCCTAATGCCGGGATGGCTGGATACGGAGTACTTGATGCTCTCGAAACGCATCCTTCTTAAGGTCCGATCTTTTGTTTATCGATGTTTTTGTATCCTCTAAGCATGCATGATATGGATAGCTGGGTACGGAGTGCCTTGTACTCTCGAAACGTATCCGTATTATGTTTGTAATGTGTAATATTCTGTTAATATTATATAGAAGTACCAGAGTCAGTTATGGGGATATTCCATATGACATATGAATATATTATTTGGGTTGAATGTTTGTGTCATGAGGATAGCTGTTTAATGAAAAATATGTCGGGTTTGTCTGCAACTCTGAGATTCCGTTTAATATCTCTATGAGTAAGTTTAATGTATAGTTTCGAATAAAAGTGTTTGTGATATATGTTTTATGATTATGTTTTAGTTTATTAGTTGAGGTATGAAATCAAATATATTTGACTTTTCCTTACTCAAAAAGGAAAAAGAACCTAAAGATGAAGTATATAAAATTTCTCTGGCAATCTCCTTAAATGTGATTGTAAATCACAGTCCATGGACAATGAAGGACTGGAATCATGGTATGGTCAATATGTATGCCTGATTAGATTCTTAGACTATTATACGGTGTTATAAGTTGAAACTTGTCAGAAATACTCTCTTGAGGGATTTAGGAGTAAGATTTATTATGCAAGTAAATGAGTGGAGATACGATAACTTAAATTTGGAGGACAAAGAACATTAACGGTTTAGACTCAGAATTGGAATCATAGTGGAATCATAATTTTTACTAGTATTACTAGAATTGAAATTTCGAGGACGAAATTTCTTTAAGGGGGGTAGAGCTGTGACACCCGTTATTCCCCTAAGGGTATTAAGGTAATTAGATTAATTTTTAGTATATATATATATAAAAAAAAATCAGAAAATTGAGAGAAACTCGACACTTTCTCTCTCCTCTTTCTCTCTCTAGAATTCTCTCTCTCCCCTCAAAGATCGTTTGAGATTTCGGCATCCGTTTTCGACACCTCCCGCACCAATGGAAAGCTCTCGACAAGCTGAGTCCAACGAGGTGCCGCGCCGCCCAAAAAGCCGCCGGAGGAGACCACACGCGCCGCCCAAAGTGGCGGCAAAACCCATTTCTTTCCGACGAGATATCTTCGCCGTCCGACGTCCGATCGACGTGATTCTTGTTCCTACACGACCACCGTGATGAGAGGAACAAAACCCACCCTTGGTGGCAGCTCAACAACCGCCGGATTGCTCCGCCCGTCTATTGCCGCCGTGCACCACCGCCCCCATGGTGGAACTCCGCCTTGCCGGAGGAGGTGACTGACACCACCCCTCCCAATGAGTTCAGAGGATCAAGGGGAGTAAAACCCCTCGATCAATTGCACGGAAGGAGCCGGTTTCGCCAGAGAACGGCCAACGCCGCCGTCAACCGCCGCGGGAGTCTTCGTTTTGGCTCTTCCCAGCCACGTTTCTTCAAATTGGATGAGGGGAAATGCTCATAGGAGGATGGGTAGCAAAAGCCCTCAGCCAATTTCAGGTTTCCATCGTCGGAGAATCAAGATCGGAGCTCATCCATTTCTACCGACGTTGTACTTCACGACCCGCTATGTTAGAGGCAGAATTGGGTGAAATTGACCCCGCCATTGGACTCAGAAGGGTCGATTTAGGGGGGGTAGGCCCGAGCCCAGCTGCCAACGGACCCCGACTGACGCCGGTCAACGACGGTCAAAGGCGGTCAACGCCGGTCAACGGTGGTCAACGCCGGTCAACGGCCAGTCAAAGGCTAAATTGGAATTTTGTGATCCGGACCTCCGATCGAAGATCCGAGACCGCCTCCTGACTCGTTTCGATGCTCTGGATGCAATGGTGACCTCCGTTTGAGCAAATTCCACTCCGATGAAAATCATCTGGTACCGACTGTACGCAAATCGAGGCGATTCAAACAGCAGTATCGGAGTCCAGAATGACGTTTTCAAGAATGTATGATCTCCAGGAAGCATTCCTAGCCATTCATAGTCGCTCGAGGAGCACTACAGAGGATGCTTCGTAGATACAGCGAGATACAACTGGATCTGTTTTGCTTGGAGTTCAAGATCAAGGGAGTATGGAGCTAACGTTAATTGATTCCAGGATTAAGAGACTGTTGATAAGCTTGAAAGGTAGGGATTCTATTACTCATCTTTTGTAAGGTTTTTATAGAATTAAAATTGATTGTTTTGCCGCAATATATATATCTATGTTGAACTGATATTATATGATTATCACATATGAAACTATGACATGGACTCGTCTTGTATTGTACGGCGAGGAACATAATGAATTGACATATGTTATAAATTGAGAAGCATGGTTAGGAAAATTAACTCTATTAATAATGATTTAATATAGAGAAATTGTGAGACATGAAAAGGGCGACGGTTACGTCCTTGGGCATGAATACCCTAAAAGGTAAAATAGGGGGAAGGTGATGACGCTTCCTTGGGTTGAAAGTCCCGGAACACACTGTACAGGAATTGATTTGGTGAGGACTTGGGGCTTGATGTCCCCTCACCGGAACACCCTTGGAATGTTTATAGGGTGATCAAGTGTGCCCATTTGGGTTTCGATGAGTTGAGTGATACTCAATTTAACATGGATACCTAGGAACAATGATGATTGGTAATATTTGTATAAATGTGCAATTATGACACTTGGTAATGATTAACTACGGTATCCATAAGATGTGATCATAATAAACCTCATAATCTAGAATATGATGTGACTTACTAACCATGCAGATTTTAATGTGGTAATGATAAAAACCTAAAGGTGAGTAATGGCTTTCTCTACTGAGCATAGTGTTGCTCATTCCCTTTTGTTTATATCTTTTCAGGACTCACTAAGTGTGAGGTGGCTACGAGAAATATAGTTGAGGAAATGATGTAGCTATATTACATTGGGACTGCTTCAATCGTTGAGAATGTTCTTCATGATAATGTAAGCATCAATTGTTACTTTCTGTGACTGTATTACAATGTGTTGAGGGTTAAAATGATGATGACAACAGTTTATATTATTAAATTTAAGGTGCTACATTAAAACTGTGGTTTATTTATCGTTTATATTTTTATTTTTGAGTTGAGAGTTTTCATTTAAGTCCCGGGCAAATTTTATTTTTAAGGTTTTACTTTTATTATTTATTTTTATTTTATCTCATTAAAAACTGTTAACCCCCATATAGGGGCGTTACATGCAAGCTAAAAATTTTGCAAGTCAAAATCAGGTCGGCACGTGTATTAAAAAAAAACTCAAGGCTAACCTCTGATCCAGAACTGGCGAGACGGGTTAATGAGCCAAATCACGTCCTCGAGGTCCTCGTCTGCCACCGGTGGCCCTGCATCGAAGAAGCCACTCGACAAGTCCTCAGAGCTGGATGATGATGGCTCCCTCGTTGGCCACCCGGATTGGGAAGTGCTTGGCCTTGGGACGTCCATGGTGTCAAGCCTGGCGATTGTCACCTACCTGACTGACCAGGCAGGGTAGGTTGGCGGGGGATTTATTCTGCTGGGTTCCTCGAACTAGCCATAACCAAAAAGGGTTTCCTTTCCGAGCAGGAAGGATTGCTGCCTGGTCGCTTCCAACTTCTTGAACAGATCTTTGACCGCCCTGATAACACAACTCGGTGCTCAAGGCCTCTTAGACCATACGTGCCCTTGTTCTAATGTCCTCAGCATATGCTGGTCACCAGGGACCGCCTCACTAGCTTAGGCTAAATAATTGCCTCTGACGTAGAACCACTCGTACTTCTAGAGTTTATCTGAGTCAGGGTTGCCCAAAATAAAGTCTTTCTTGAAGCCAATGACATAATACCACCCAGACTGTCAAGGAAGCTTCTTCATCTTGTACATTTATTTAAATGCTTCAAGCGGCATCTCAGTTGCCCGATGGTACCTCCATAATATATACATCCCGATCAGCGACTTGTAACTGTTCGGGTTTAATTGAGCCGGGCACATGTTAAAATCACTGAGTGCCCAGCGAAGGAATGGATGGAATGGGAGGCGCAACCCAGCCCTAAAACACTCGACATAGAGCGTTATGCACCCCTCAGCCTGCTCTAGTGGTGAATCGTTCTCCTTGGGCGCAATGAGGATCACGTCATCCAGGATGTTGAACTCAGCACGCAGGTCCTCCAGCTGAGACTCCATGATAGCGCTGGTGTAGGCCGCTGCTAAGGTCTGCCCAGGCTGAGTCACCCTGTACGTGGTCACCCCCTGAACTCGAGTGATTCAGACCCGTTCATCCTCTTCTATTTCGGGCTGCTCTGCCTCCTTCACCTCCTCGACCGCCTATTCCTTGTAGGAGATGTCCACAATAATCGTGCCCTCGACTTGGACTGAGGCCCCTGAATTCCAACCGGATGCGCTCGAAACGTCGTTGGCTGCTTGAAGCTTGGCTCTTTCCTGGGCGGTAACTCGGGAAGAGCCCGCGGTCGCCGCTCCAATGTACGGTCCTTGCCCCTGCACGGCTTAATCAGTCTCTCCCTGTCTAGTAGGTTGAGAAACTCCTACTCAGGGACCGTCTGGGAGTCGACCCTCAATATCTGCTTGAGTCGGTCGACTTCGTCCCACTCTAAGGATGCATTCTCGACGTCAACCTGAACGGTGGATGAACTACCCTCTAGGCTGCTTTTCGACTAGAAAGTGTCAGTGTTCTAGGAATCTGACACGTCACTCATTTTTTGCAGTCCTTAGGAAATTACCTGATCGGGTTGTGGTAGCTTGAAGATGTAAAGTCTTTGGGTAAACAACTACAGTTCGGTAGCTAAAAACTCTCCGAATGCAAAATCTGACTTCAGTCGTATAAAATTGATGGAAAGAAAGGCCCTATTTATAGCCATTTTTAGGCGAGAAATCTAGGAGCGAAAAACGAAGAGGCGTGATGATTACGCTTGTTAGGCGACGTAGTCGAACGCATTACGACACGTGTCCCCTAGTTGATCCGCTCGACCTTTCATCTCCCCCCGCTTCGGAGTGCCGTTTGGTCTTCTTTCTTTCAGCCAACCTCACCCACTCGGCATAGTCTACCCAGCCAGACACCAACTAAGTGAACTGGGGGGCTAATGTTGAGGGTGAGCTCGACGCCACCACCAAGGAGACAAACTCTGGTGGTCGGCTAAACAGCTCAGCTAAGCTGCCAGGGAGCAAACTACCAACCCTGACAACAACATGCGTTGCGTCCGAGGTGCTTCTCAAGGCCCCCGGGCCGCATCCCTAGCAAGATGCCACCTCGGGCTATGCACCAACTCGGGTCAGTCATTCTCGTTCATAAAGTGGGCTACTACTCACCACCATAGGCTAACACACGGCAAATAACTCACCGTCCGATAGAAGCTAATCCATCGGCTGAGGGATGTGACACTTGTCACCTATTGCCTGACACGCCTTGATGTGACACTCGGGTTGTGGGCAAAACCCACTTGACACCCAGTTCAAGTGGTAGCCTATAAATAGGATGCATTTATTGCATTCTAGAGAGAGACTCCTTCCTACCTAACAAGCTCCCGTCCTCTACCGAGCAACCCCTACCTTGAGCATCGGAGAGCTCTTGTCTGTTGACTGACCTTTTTTTCTCACCTCCGAAGCGTCCATCCTCTTGTTGCAGGTGCGCCCTACTGGGCAGAGGCGAGCCGAGAAGAGTAGGACACCGTGCGCAGCCACACGTGGTGTTAATCCGACGTCAGACCACAGTAAGCATCAATACTCTTTTTTTTGTGGTGGTAATCCACACCCCCCGGCTTTTGAAGCCCAACACGAGAGGCACAAACCCTTTATATAAAAGGCCCCTCAACTCCCATGAGGTTTATCCGATTAATCTAGAGCCGACCCATAGAGAGACCCAAAGGCGGCAAGAGTCTCCCAACATTGGGAGCTGCATTCACAAGGATTCAAACACGAGTCTTTTGCTTAAGCAGAACAGTCCCCTGCTAACTGAACCAGCCAGATGTTGGTTTTTCTTACTCATTTTTATTATTTATTGAATGTTGCTTTTTGATTTTTACCTTAATTATTTTATCCTTGGTAGGATCATTATTTTGACTTTGTTGTAAATTGATTTTTGTTATTTATTTTTCTTCATGCGATATAGTCGGTTGTTTAGTTAATTTTTAAATGTTATAAGATAATATTTAATTTTTCTCCATTTCAATTCACAATATTATATGCTTTTTTTTTTTTTTGAAAAGTCACCTTTAAAAAGTGAGGAATTTTTCGCTTAAGTTTCAAAATTACCTCAAGTCGGCCCTGGATCAAATATATGATCGGGAATTAAATTGAGAAAAAGATTATATGTACATTATAATTGAAATTGACCAATGAGGCAGCATTCCAAAGTGAAACACTTTATTAAGAAGAAGAAGAAAGCCATGAATTCAAACGAAGCTACAAGTATAATCTTTATTAAGGGGTGTTTCGTCGTCTACAGACTACACCTCCTACTCCTTCGCCTCTTAACTTCATAGCTAGGCCTTCTAATACCACACCGAGGACAGCAACAGTAAACCATCAGCACAAAGTTCAACCCCTTACTCTCTCACAACAACATCAGCTCTTCATCGATTCTGTTGCCAGTATTCTCTAGATTCGAGCCACAAAAAAATTTTATCACACTTTCTCTCTCTTCTTTCCTCAACTTCTCTAAATTCAACCCAGTGCCCTCGACATTTAATTATATGCCTTAGCCGGTAGCCGGTAAAATGATGTTAAAATACCCTTGGACGCCCTCATTAAATATGAGCCCTTAGATATAATTTAAAGGGTATAAAATGCCAACTTATATAAAACAACAGTTGATACAGTTTCTATGGAATTGGTGGAATTAGAATTTGGAGGAACTATAAACAGGCCCCGTGAAAATAATCTTCATTAATTATTAATCATTTATAATACATCAATGATGTACTCTAATACATTATTGATAATTTGTTATATATTAATAATAAAAAGCTTAGTTTATTAATGAGAAACCATAGCAAATAAGGTTGTCCTCGACCCAGAATCCTAAGCACCAAACCCTCTCCATGACCCACTATTGCCCTGGCTAAGGTATATCCCTTTCTCTTTCTCGATTGATTTTTTTTTTTTTTTTGTGACCTATATAAAGCCCTAATGATCTTTAATGAAGTATTTTTCTACATTAGAGGAGAGAGAGATGAAAAACAAACTTTTGAGATTCCACTAAAAAAATTAGTTTATATTAAGATAAATTTATTTGGATAGTATACAATGATTTGTGAAAGGAATACACGCACATACGGAAAATTCATCTTAAATATGATGTATACTCTTGAAGTGAACCACAAACTTGAATAATATCTGTGTTTTTACTTTGAGGAATGAATTTGACAAAACATCTGAGAAAAGTCTACAAGGAATCACAAGCTTTTGAGTAAATCAACTCTTGTTTATTTTAAATGGTTTGTATTTAATTTTATCGCTTTAATTACTAGGGATTGGTAATAAGATGGTTGTAAAGTGTGATGAACACGTAAAACTGCGCATTTCTTGGGGCTAAAATAATTTGTTTTGCATTTTTATTTGTCATAAAATCTCTTAATTAAAACATTTGTATGCTAAATAGTATTTTTATGTGTTAGTATGAAAATATTTTTAATCATGTGTTTCTAGTGAGCTTTTATGTGTAAGTATATTTTTGGTAATTTTTAAAAATATTTTTATGTGTTAAATAATTAATTTGTGTGAAATAAATTAAAACTGTAAAATTATGTTGTGCATTTTTATGTGTCCTTTGTGTTTTAATTTATTTTTACTTTTAATAAGATTTATAACTATTTATACAATTTTAGTAAATGAAGTTTTGTAAAATAAATAATTCTCATGGGTTTGTTTGTCAAGATATTTGGAATCTAGGGTGAAAATGGAGGAAAATAGTGCAAGAAAACTTGATACTGGGTTCAAAAATATAATTTTAAGCCTTTCAAAATAACAATTATTAGAAAAGAGGAATCTTCATCCGAGTCAAAACACAATCAAAGTCCTGTATGTGGCAGCTTCCAATTTGCCCAACTCAGTCCCAATCAACAGGTCCCGCGTGTGTGGGCAGCCGCGTTAGCGCGATGTCAACACCAACCATTTTAGTAACCGTCCGATCAATATTTGAAGCGATCTCAGCCATCCCCTTGTCGAGCCATCAACCGTTTGTCAGGTAATTCAATAGTGGTCCCCACCTGTCGGCTAGCATCTCTGATAAGCTTCGGATTCCATGCGCTCATTCCTAACCTGCTCTAGTGAGCTTTCCAATCTAGCCGTTCGTGTCTAGCTCCAACGGCCTTCATCTCCTCCTCCCAAAGCCAGCTATATACCATTTTCCTTCCCTCAATATAGTCGTTTCTTCAGTCTTGGTCAGCATATCTGATGGTCCAAATGTGCCCACATTCATCCAACTCTACTCCGTGTCACATATGATCTCATCTTGCAATTTGCATTCTCAGGAATGCTAATCCAAGAAAAAATAAATAAATAAATTTTGAATTAAAAAATGGGCACTTCTCTAGTGAAGACAGCGCTTTTTGACCACAACTAGAGTAAATAAAGGGTAGCCGTATGATTTTGATTAAGTAATGTGGTGCATTTATTATGAAATGTGTTGTGCCGCACATAATTAACAGCATTACATAAGTGGGTCCATGAGTTCAATTGCCGCAGCAGGTGTCAGAGGACAATTTGGACACGCAACTCGAGCAAATGGAGGGAATGCAAGCGGAGATGTCCAGTTTTTTACAGACACGTGGCAAGCAAATGATGAATGCTAACATGGAGAGAAAGAAAAATAGGTGTTTTGGCTTGGTAATTTTCATACCGTTTGCTCTGCTTTTTGTTCATACCTCAAGTCTACAGATAAATAATTAAAATAAAAAAATTATTTTATGCATAAAATATTTTTTAAAAATTACCTAAATATTTTTTAGCTAAAATATTTTAAAACACTTGAAACACATTAAAAATACATATTTATTCAATTTTTGTCGAATTGACTCAAAATAACTATTTAACACACAAATATTGTAATTAAAAGATCTAAGAACAAGTAAATGTAAAATAATTACTTATCTTTAGATATTTTAATTACAACATTTGCGTGTTAACAATTATTTTGAGTCAATTCGATAAAAACTATATAAATATGTGTTTTTAGCCTTCTAATTACAACATTTATGTATGAAATAAATATTTTAAGTCAATTCGGTAGAAACCGTATAAATATATGTTTTTAGTCTTTTAATTATAACATTTGTATGTGTTGAATCAATTTGAAAGAACAGTATAGATATGTATTTTTAATCTTTTAATTATAATATTTGTGTGTGAAATAATGTTTTTGAGTCAATGCGAAAAAAAAAAACCGCATAATATATATTTTTAGTAAGTTTTTTATTTTTTAAATTATTTTAGGTTTAAAAAATAATTGTGTAATTTTTATAAATATTTTACGTGTCAGATAATTAATTTTATTATAATTATTTGTTTGTAGATTTGAAGTATGAAGCAAAAATGGAGTAAAACAATGCAAAAATACAAAATTCAAAGCTTAAAACGATTCAATCCTTCACCACGTGTTATTAAGAACCACTCCTTTTTTTCCACTCATGATTACATATTTTTTTTAATTCATTATTTGGTGTTAAATAATCCAATGTGTTGCCATCCATGCTAACTATTTTATTCTCTTGCCCAACAACCAATCATATTAAGGTCAAGTTCAAGGGTACGTGCTCCACCGCTAAGGGGAGACGCTCCACCTAAGAATTTGACTTAAAAGATTGCAAGTTGCATTTCACTTGTGAATGAATTCAAGGACTGGCCAAATGTTAGCATTAATGTCCTTCTCAAGTCAAAGTCCCAGCCACCCTTTGTGTGTTAGACATGTATATCCTAAGGAGTAAAAATGTAATATATTTTTTGTGATATTTTTATTAATAAAGAATTTATTCATTTATATATACCAAATCTTGTCCTCTTTACGTTCATATTTGTTGAATGTATGATAAGCAAACAGTAACCTGAGACTGTCAGTCTAAACCTTAAGAATTGGGCATATGATGGACTGATTATGCGGAAGACACGATTCTTAAGGTGACGGTCTAAAACATATGATCCGTAATCGATGGAATAAAGTTGGGCGCTTTATTCATGTAAAGATTGTTATGTTGTCTATATCCCTTATGGGAGATGGTTTGTCTTGACCATCGGAGTTGGACTTTGTGAATATAAACATTGGCACGTTGTCATAGGTGACGATGTGTTGGATCGGGACATAAAGTGAATTGATTTGGATTAATAATTCTGTCTCGGCAAATCGATTCACTTTAGACAGTCATTTGTATTGTATCTTAATCTTGAGTGAATAGTGGGCCCGTTATCTCGACTTGTGTCTTTTGATGTACCAAAGGGTGGCACCCACATCTCAATAGTGGTATGCATGCCGGTATGTTGGGGGCATGACTCTTGATAGCGTAGACTTGTTATTCATAGATATGGAATCCATAGCTCCTCTTTAGGAGTAATGATATCCTCTTATATGCGTTGTCCTGTAATTGGAAAACTAGAGCGTTCAACCATTTGGATACATAGGTGTAACCGAATGGTATACTATCTTTTGATGGTATGTTTTCTAATGGTGAGACAATAGAACGTAAGATAAAAATAATCGGAAAGGTAAGACAGAATTTGTCCTTAAGCCGATTATGGATGATCATATGGGGATGCGATACACTATGATATGTCATGGAGACTTAGCTATACGAGCTTCGTAATTCTATAAAGTTCGAGAGTGCAGCTCCAAGCTTTTAGTGGAGTAGCGTTGGAGTTGATAATTGTGAAATGTATATCTGGGATGTTGAGTTTCATAATTATCATGAGCTTGAACTTTATAGGTCCATTTTGGTGCCCTTTGCTAGCTTACAAAGTCATGTAACGACACGGCGTGCTTTTCCAATAATTGGTGATTTATGTCGGATTTATCAGATTGGTATAAAATTTGGAAGAATTAAATAATTCATGTCTGTTTATCGGTTGAATTAATTAGTTCAGGATAAACTTGTTGAATTATTGCGGTCGGATAATTCTTGTCTGTTTATCGGTTGTTTTAATTTTAGACAAATTAGATCAAGATAAACTTGTAGAATTATTGTGAATTGATTTATTTTCTTAGAGATTATCTTGATAAAGTTTGTTTTGATCAGATAACTTCTCTATTGGGTTATTTGAATCAAAACTGAGACTTTATTCTTTAGAATTTCGGGTGGAAAATAAAAGATTTGCGGAGATTTTTTCTCTGAAGTTTGGCCTGTCGGATGACATGTTCGGCCAGCCGATGGGGCCTGTTCGGCCTGCCGATCAGGCTGTTCGACCTGCCGATCAGCGAGAGATAAGATTACGCGTTTTCACGCGGATCTTATCAGATATTGATCCGAACTTGATTCTGTTTTGAGTTTTTGAGACCTAATCTGATAAGGACTGACCCTAGGACCAATAGCTATATAAAGGGAGTGAGTCTCATAATTTACTCAAATCAATTGAGAGATTAAGAGTGATACTCTTCTAGTGAGCATCTAAAAACTCCCTGAGAGCTTTTGTTCACAAATCACGAACACTAGCTTTGGGTTCTCTCTATTGGTTGGAAGGAGAGTCACTTGTGGAAGAGCTGTATGTGTGAGCCCACACTTACTCCGGTTGTAGATGGAGAATAGCGAAGAAGCCCAGTTGGTTGAGGCTCTTCTGGAACGTTACTTCTCTACACAGGTTGCGGAGGTTCTTCGACACACAAAGGTTAGTAAGATCTGTCTAATTTATACATATAACATGTCAAACTTGTGTTTTAGAAATTACACTGATGGAAAATTTTAAAATTCCGCTGTGCACTGTATTTCCAACAATTGGTATCAGAGCCATGGTTTTTACATAAATTTACAAGTTTATAATCATGTTATATGCATAAATTTTGTGATCTTAATCTCTCCTATGCTTGAATTGAATTTTATAGAGAGATGGCACTCTAGGTTTCTATATAATATATATGTTGTCATGGATTATGTGGTGAATGTTTATTAATTAATTATAGTTGATTAAATCATTGTTTAATTATTAATTAATTAATTAATTCATACCGGTTATGGTTCCTTAGAGGTTAGAATGTGTATCTAGGTTTTTCATGTAATTAGATGGCGGACTATCATCTCCGTCTAGGAATTGTTATTTAATTTTAAATTTGTAAGAATTTTGTAATTAAATGATTATTCGGAGAAGACAGAACGAGAAGTTGGATCTTAGAGATAGATGATGACGCCTCTAGGTATTCCCTGAGTCTTTAATTTTATGTTTTTGAATTGTTGAAAATCAAATTGATGAATTGCATTAAAATTGTATTTTCTGGAATGAGGGATTACTGCTCGGTCGGCATGCTGAACGTCACAGTTCGGCAGGCCAGACGTGTGGTCCGGCAGGCCGATAGTGGAGCAGAAATTGGGGTGCTCTGTCAACAGGCCAAACTTTCAGTTCGACAGGCCAAATTTTCATGGATCGGCAGGCCGATGTATTAGATCGTCAGGCCGATCATCCAGATTGGCCTGCCGACCGAGAGCTGCCAAGTGTCCAAAAAAAGTGCAATTTTTCTGGTGTAGTTTTAATTTTATTTTTGAGATGATTCTGAGAAACATTAAATTTGGATATGACCGGAAATATGAAGTATTTAATTCATACGGGATTAAAGACTTGAAGATGGATATTACATGAAGAAGGATACAGCTTGAGGATTCAAAGATGAAGAATCGATAAATGTCTCGATTATGCTCTTGTAATCCTAGTTTTCTATTCTCCAGGGTGGAACCATAATATTACGGTTATTATTATTTTGCTTGTAGCTTTGCTTGATTGCTTTGCTTGTCTGCATTATAATATGATTTACCATGTATATTGATAACATGTCATATAGAATAGAGAGTGCCGCTCATATTAAAATTGTTCATGCATAATTTTAAAATAAAACCTTGATTTCAAAAGATTGAGTGGGAGAAGGTTTTCGAAGAGAGAACCTAAGGCCTCCATCGTTGGTCCATGGGAAGAACATGGTGGTCCCGACCCTTAGGAAGGGATTTCTATCATATACCAGATTGGATCTCTGAAAGGATAAGGTATTTTAGTATGATTTATGGTTGCACACCCCTAGGTGGTGATTATAAATCATGGATAAAATATTGAAACGGTGATTATACACTCACGTTAATTTTATTATTAACCTCCCCTAGGAGCTCTGTTAATAAAATTAATGGCCAAAGAAACGATTATAAGTATATGCTGGATCATACGGGTCCTAGATGGCATATATTAATCAGAAGGGGATCCATGTTCCTGATTGAATTTGGCATGACTCCCCTAGGAGCTTGTTGAATTCTGAGTTGGGAATTATCCTTGTAAGGTTGTGATATTTTCAAGGTTTTGACACATAAATGCATTTGTATGAGTTTACATGATTGTGTTATCTTACTAAATTATTATATATGTTTGCTTATATTTGGTATATGATTCTTTATTGTAGATTGAAAATGTCTAAAAACGCTTTATCATCGATACTTGACAAAAACCAATTAACCGGTGAGAATTATAACTATTGGAAACGGAACCTGGACATCGTCCTATCCTTTGAGAAACTAAAATATGTACTGACGACCCCTTGTCCTCCCGAGCCTACGAGAGACTCAAGTAATGAGCAGTTCCAAGCGTACGACCGCTGGAAAGATGCTAATGATCAGGGCCGCTGCTATGTTATGGCTAGCATGAACAACGTGTTGCAGGCTCAACATCAAGATTATGAGACTACGAGCAGATCTTGGATAATCTTGAGGACATGTTTGGAGGCCAGGCCATAACAAAGCAGGAAGGGATGCTTTGGAAACTCTTAAACTGTAGACAGAGACCGGGGACATCTGTAAAGGAGCACATGATGTTGGTCATGGGTTACCTCGTTGAGGCTCAAACCAATAGAGCCGACATCGATGCTGAAACTCAGATGACCATGGTCTTTGAGACTCTGTCTAAAGAATTTATTCCATTTAGAGCTACTTTTAATTTAAGTAATAGACGGGATATGACCTTGACAGAACTAATGAAACAGTTACAGGAGTTCAAACTGCTGATCAGGGAGTCTCCTGCTGGTGGTGAGGCCAACATGGTAGCTGCTTCTGGTTCCAATCCTAACTCAGGGAATGGAAAGAAGCAACGAGCCAAGAACAGGAAGTCTTCTATTCCTGCTACTACCAAGAGCAAGAAGAAGAAGAAGAAGAAGAACCCAAAGAAGCTTAAGTGCTTCTTCTGTGGTAAGGTCGAGCATATAAAGAAGCATTGCAAGGACTTCCTTTCTAAGGGAGGTAGGTATGATCTTCTATATTTAGAAACTTGTTTGGTTGAGGAATCCAGTGACATATGGGTCAAAGATTCCGGTGCAACTAATCATGTTTGTGTTTCTCTGCAGGAATTCAAAGAAACGAGAAGTCTGCTACGTGAAGACTTAACGCTTCGGATGGGCGATGGATCCTTGGTCTCAGTAGAAGCAGTGGGAGATGTCCATCTTTACTTTGATAATTGTAGGAATTTAATTTTACGAGATTTTTTTTATGTTCCTAAATTTAAAAGGAATTTAATTTCTGTATCTTCTTTATTTAAAGACTCCTACGTGATATCTTTTAATGAAAAAGTGGTGATTCGTAAAAACAAATCTTTTATCTATTCTAGATGGATGCAAAATAATCTATATTTTATCAAACCTAAGATGGACTTATTGCTTAATGCTGAGATAAATGATAATGACGCAAAAAGTCTTAAAACTTCTCACTCTAATAAGACTTATATTTGGCATTTGCGCCTTCGCCATATTAACCTAAATAGGATTCAAAGGTTGGTAAGGGATGGACCTTTAAGTCACTTAAAGGTGGAATCTATACCTCAATGTGAGTCTTGTTTGGAGGGTAAAATGACCAAAAGACCATATGGGTCTAAGGGCAATAGGGCCGAAGGGGTTCTAGAACTTGTGCATAGTGATGTTTGTGGACCGGTGAACATCCGAGCACAAGGAGGGTATGAGTACTTCGTCACTTTTATTGACGATTACTCAAGATATGGGTATGTGTACCTGATACACCACAAAAGCAAAACTTATGATAAGTTCAAGGAGTTTCAGGCTAAAGTGGAAAAGCAATTGGGTAGACCCATAAAGGCACTTCGATCTGATCAAGGTGGGGAATACCTTTCTGATGAGTTCTTGGGACACTTGTTAGAGAATGGGATTTTATCCCATTTGACTGCGCCGGGCACTCTGCAGCAGAATGCCGTAGCGGAAAGAAGGAATAGGACTTTGTTGGACATGATTCGGTCCATGATGAGTTATTCATCATTGCCTTTATCCTTTTAGGGATATGCACTATAAACCGCATGTTATCTTTTGAACAATGTGCCTTCAAAATCGGTCCCTAAAACTCCTCACGAGTTGTGGACAAGACGAAAGACATCCTTAAACTATATTCGCATATGGGGTTGTCCAGCTCATGTCCTGTTTAAGGATCCGAATAAGTTGGAAGCACGTTCGGAAGTTTGCGTGTTTGTAGGATATCCAAAAGGGACTAAAGGGGGTTATTTTTATAACCTAAAGGAAAATAAAGTCGTGGTTTCAACTAATGCAACTTTCCTTGAGGAGAGTTACATAGACGACTTTAAACCTCGAAGCAAAGTGGTGCTTGAGGAGTTAAGGGGTGATCCGTTCACTCCGGAGGTTCCGAATGAAACCATTCCGATCGGTGTAGAAAAACCAAACAAACCTGAACAGCAACCTCAGGGGCTTCGGCGTAGTGGGAGGATCGAGCGTCAACCTGAAAGGTATATGTTCAATGGGGAGGTCTTCTTGGCTGAACCGGATGAACATGACAGGGATCCTTATACTTACGTAGAAGCTATGGAGGATGTTGATTCAAGACTCTGGACAGAGGCCATGAACATAGAGATGAAGTCTATGGAGACTAATCGAATCTGGGAGCTTGTGGATCTTCCCGAAGGGTTAAAACCCATAGGGTGTAAGTGGATCTACAAGAGGAAAAGAAGAGTAGATGGAAAGGTCAAAACCTTTAAGGCTAGACTGGTAGCTAAGGGTTATACGTAAAAGGAAGGAATCGATTATGAGGAAACCTTTTCGCCTGTAGCCATGCTTAAGTCTATCTGGATTCTCTTGTCCATAGTTGCCGCTCTCGACTACGAGATTTGACAGATGGATGTCAAGACGGCTTTTCTGAATGGCTATCTTGATGAGTCCATTTATATAGAACAACCAGACAGGTTCAAGGTCGCGGGTCAAGAGGGTAAGGTTTGTAAGCTGCTAAAGTCTATTTATGGACTTAAGCAGGCTTCTCGTTCTTGGAACATAAGATTTGATCAAGTGATCAAGACTTATGGGTTCTCACAAAACGTGGATGAACCATGTATTTACAAACACATTAAGGATGAGAAGGTGGTTTTTCTACTGCTCTATGTAGATGACATTCTACTAATTGGCAATGACGTTGGGGCGTTGTCATTGGTCAAATTATGGTTGACCAAGCAGTTTGACATGAAGGACTTAGGTGAGGCTAATTTTGTTCTCAGTATCTAGATCTTTCGGGATAGGAAGAACAAAATGATAGCTTTGTCTCAGGCCGGCTACATAGATAAAATTCTCAGGAGGTTTGCAATGCAGGATTCCAAGAAAGGTGGACAACCATCTAGGTCTGGAATTACTCTTTCTAAGAAAGGCTCTCCAAAGTCTTATGAAGAAAGAGAATACATGAAGAAGGTGCCTTATGCTTCGGCAGTGGGTAATCTCATGTATGCCATGCTTTGCACATGACCAGATATTAGCTATGCCGTCGGGATTGTAAGTCGATTTTAGACGGATCCAGGACCGAACCATTGGGTTGCTGTAAAGCATATTTTCAAGTACCTGAGAAGAACTCGAGGGTATATGCTTGTGTATTCGGGTGAGGATTTAACTCCTCTAAGATACACTGATTCAAATTTTCAATCCTGTCTGGATTCTTGGAAATCGACTTCGGGGTTTGTGTTTACGCTAGGTGGCAGTGTCATCAGTTGGAGAAGTGCGAAGCAAGATTGCACTTTAGATTCAACGATGGAGGCCGAGTATGTGGCGGCTAGTGATGCTTCGAAAGAAGCAGTGTGGCTCCACAAGTTTCTTGGGGATCTTGAGGTAGTTCCTGGTATGGATAAAGCGGTATCACTGTACTGTGATAACAGTGCGGCGGTAGCTAATGCTAAGGAACCAAGATTTCACAAGAAGAGTAAGCATATTGATTGGAAGTATCATGTGATAAAGGACTTCGTTGAGGGCGGGCATGTCACGGTGTGCAAGATCGCGTCAGAGGATAATTTAGCTGATCCATTTACGAAGACACTTACTGGGAGAGTCTTCGAGAGGCATGTGGAAGCTATGGGGATGCAAAATTTGCTGTTTTTACTCACTTAGCGCAAGTGAGAGATTGTTAGACATGTATGCCCTAAGGAGTAAAAATGTAATATGTTTTTGGTGACATTTTTATCAATAAAGAATTTATTCATTTATATATACCAAATCTTGTCCTCTTTATTTTCATATTTGTTGAATATATGATAAGCAAACAGTAGCCTGAGACTGTCAGTCTAAACCTTAAGAATTGGGCATATGATGGACTGATTATGCGGAAGACATGATTTTTAAGGTGATAGTCTAAAACATATGATCCGCAATCGAGGGAAGAAAGTTGGGCGCTTTATTCATGTAAAGATTGTTATGTTGTCTATATTCCTTATGGGAGATGGTTTGTCTTGACCATCGGAGTTGGACTCCGTGAATAGAAACATTGGCACATTGTCATAGGTGACGATGTGTTGGATCGGGACATAAAGTGAATTGATTTGGATTAATAATTCTTTCTTGGCAAATCGATTCACTTTAGACAGTCATTTGTGTTGTATCTTAATCCTGAGATGAATAGTGGGCCCGTTGTCTCGACTTGTGTCTTTTGATGTACCAATGGGTGACTCCTACATCTCTATAGTGGTATGCATGCCGGTACGTTGGAGGCATGACTCTTGATAGTGTAGACTTGTTATTCATAGATATGGAATCCATAGCTCCTCTTTAGGAGTAATGATATCATCTTATATGCGTTGTCCTGTAATTGAAAAACTAGAGCGCTCAACCATTTGGATACATAGGTGTAACCGAATGGTATACTATCTTTGGATAGTAAGTTTTCTAATGGTGAGACAATTGAACGTAAGATAAAAATAATCGGGAAGGTAAGACAGAACTTGTCCTTAAGCCGATTATGGATTATCATATGGGGATACGATACACTATGATATGTCATGGAGACTTAGCTACACGAGCTTCGTAATTCTATAAAGTTCGAGAGTGCAGCTCCAAGCTTTTAGTGGAGTAGCGTTGGAGTTGATAATTGTGAAATGTATATATGGGATATTAGATTTCATAATTATCATGAGCTTGAACTTTATAGGTCCATTTTGGTCCCCTTTGCTAGCTCACAAAGTCTTGTAACGACACGGCGTGCTTTTTCAATAATTGGTGACTTATGTCGGATTTATCAGATTGGTATAAAATTTGAAAGAATTAAATAATTCATATCTGTTTATCGGTTGAATTAATTAGTTCAGGATAAACTTGTTGAATTATTGCGGTCAGATAATTCTTTTCTGATTATCGGTTGTTTTAATTTTAGACAAATTAGATCAAGATAAACTTGTAGAATTATTGTGAATTGATTTATTTTCTTAGAGATTATCTTGATAAAGTTTGTTTTGATCAGATAACTTCTCTATTGGGTTATTTGAATCAAAACTGAGACTTTATCCTTTAGAATCTCGGGTGGAAAATAAAAGATTCGTGAAGATTTTTTCTCCGGAGTTCAGCCTGCTGGATGGCGTGTTCGGCCTGTCGATCAGCGAGAGATAAGATTACGTGTTTTCACGCGGATCTTATCAGATATTGATTCAAACTTGATTCTGTTTCGAGTTTTTGAGACATAATCTGATAAGGACTGACCCTAGGACCAATAGCTATATAAAGAGAGTGAGTCTCATGATTTACTCAGATCAATTGAGAGATTAAGAGTGATACTCTTCTAGTGAGCATCTAAAAACTCCCTGAGAGCTTTTGTTCACAAATCACGAACACTAGCTTTGGGTTCTCTCTATTGGTTAGAAGGAGAGTCACCGGTGGAAGAGCTGTACGTGTGAGCCCACACTCACTCCGGTTGTGGATAGAGAATAGCAAAGAAGACCTGTTGGTTGAGGCTCTTCTGGAACATTACTTCTCTACACAGGTTGCGGAGGTTCTTCAACACACAAAGGTTAGTAAGATCTGTCTAATTTATACATATAACATGTCAAACTTGTGTTTTGGAAATTACTCTGATGGAAAATTTTAAAATTCCGCTGCGCACCGCGTTTCCAACACTATGGGCCACGTGGTATTTAAACAAATTGATGAAGAAAATTGCTTTGAAGCTTTACTTGCTTCAACTCAGCTTTTGTCTTGTGATTCTCTAATGTTGTGCCTCAATCAACCAGAGTCAGCAAGTTGCATGCAACATGCACACATTTCTACGTCTATAAATAAAAGGCATTAGCCTCAGTTGTAGCTCGTCCAGAAATATGGTATAGTGCTAGGTTTGCAAACTTACTTTTAGGCATAATTTTGTGACCTCCTTTTTCTAAGCTAGTTTTTGTACTATTTAAATAGTGTTAAGTCATGTCTTATGTTAAAAATATTGTTGTTGCAAAAATGTGTTTCTAAGTTCCTTTTTGCTGAGGTGAGGGGGTGAAGTTTTGGATGTATTAATTTGGTTAGTTTTAATTTTTCTTGTTTTCTAAGCTGTTATAATGCCAAAATCATTTCCTTAGAAAACTTATCCATTTAGAGTTAGTTTAGATTCTTTTCGTATAAAATTGAAGAGTTTAATTTATCATAGACATAGATTAATATGTGTAATCTTTGGTAATTCTTTATTAGTCGTCGACAGAGAATGTCACGATAAATGCTTAGAACCCGTTTTCAAGGTAAAATTCCTAACCAATTCTAAGTTCATATTAATTTATTAAAACTAAATTTTTACTATATTATAGACATAAACGAGCACGGTTGATGCTTAAAATAACTTTGATTAGTCATAAACAGAGGATGATATAGTACATTCTTAAACTATTTTAGCAAACATTTTAGGAAAATTAAAATGAACTCAAGTTGAAAACTAGTGTGGATCCTTAAACCTCAGCACTTTTATAAAATCTGTTTTCCTCTAAAATTAAATTGCACTATCTTTGTAAAAATTTTGTAATTTCACTTAAACTTGGTAAGATTCCTCAAATCCATAAAAATGACAAACATCATAAAACTTGTCGATAATTTGTAAATAATTTGTGAAACCAACTTTGCACCAAATAAATAATAAACTTAATATCATTGGACTAAAATGATCTTTTTCCTTGGGACACGACCTCGGACTCACAGTGACTTTATTACTTAGACAAGTTTATACTTGAGGTTATATCAGACTCATTTTTCAGACCCGAACAGAAAGTTTTTGCATATTTGAACTTGGCAAACAAGTCGGAGTCAAACCTTGCCAAGCTTCCATCGGATTGCATCAAAAGGTTCAAGGACAATGCCCAGCACCGAGACAACATTAGATTCCTTAAGATCTGGTTCTTCCATGTAAGTCGTGTCATGCTTTAAACACAATTCATAGTTTAGGTTTTATTTTTTTATTTGTTCAATAGTATTTGAAGTTTTGGATTACTCCATGAATTTGCCATTTTAGCACTCGGTCAATTTACTCAGTAAATTCATGCGTATGGAATCGGAAGAAGATTGGAGAAGGTGGTTAAGGGCGGAGGCACGGCCAAGGCAAGAGAGGTGGAATTTGAGGAAAGGGCCGTGGTTGATGAAGGATGTGACGAGGTGGGTTCTCGACGATGGTGCATAAGGAGAAGATGAGGAGGGAGAGGAAGAGGAAGATGACGACGTTGTCGGAGAAGGCAGCATCAGCTTGCCTCAAGACCACTGCTGTACTCTTGAGGTTGCTCAGCTGTCAATGGTGGTGGTCGTGGTTGCTCATAAGTGTTGAATTGAGATAGAGTTGAGGCTAATTTTGAAAGACTGAAAAAGTTGAAAAAACTTAAAGTAATATGGCTAACTACATCCTTAATTTTTGAAAATTTGGGACATAAATTTTTGACTAGGTGGCCGGGGTATTAAAAACATGTTTACTTACTAGGAATTCAAAAATAGAAAATAAGTTCCAACAATAGGGGAATTTAATTTCTTGGAAATATATATTTTACTAAGTTATAAGGAATTAAGTTACAAGATAAATTGAATTCTTATTCTATTGTTTGCTAAATTAAGGAATTGGAATAAAAATATATGTTATTCCAAAATTATAAGGCATAAAAACAAAACGAATCCTAATGAGACAAATAAAAAAGCATTCTTGTAAATGAGTAAAAAGCAATACAAAGTAAAAAATAAAATAAAATAATTAATCACATAAATCATTATGTACACTCTCTTTTTTACATTAAAAATAAAGGTGGATTGTATGTTTTAAAAATATTTGTAGTAAAGAAAAGTAAGTAGAAAATTCATTTAGTAAATTATTTTTCAATTTGTAATAAATAGATCTTTTGACTAGTAAATTTGTTATTTTAATAAATACTTTTAAAACTTGCTATTTATTACTTACATTTACCTTCTGTTTGATACATTAGTATGAACTTATTGTGTATACTGTAAAGCTTTCAATAGCTAAAGTGTAAAGAAAAAAGCATTATGAAAAACCAAACTTTAATTGTCTTCAAAATGGTTACATCATCTTCTTATAATTGTCTTATTATACCCCTTTTGTGGAACTCGTTTTCGAATTCTTTTGGTGATGATGGGCTAATGCCACGCTGCAACCGAGTTGCAAGACCGGTCTCACACGACAATTGATGTAAAACGACAAAACATTACAAACGACAAAATTTATGAAAAACGAAAAAATCTCTTAAGAAACCGTCTCCTTCAAACAAATGACCAGTTCGAGAACGACAAGACAATACATAAATGACTATAAATTCTTCAAGGAGAATGAACCTGCAAAATGAGAGTAGCTCTTGTTTATTTCTGAGATGGGGCTTGGCAGCTCCAATGCCTAAGCAATTTGAGAAACGCGCAGTCATTATTTCGAGAAGTTGATGGGGAAATTTAAAGCTTCATGACGAAAAAGTTATAAGAGGATGAAATAAACAGAAACTAGAAAAAACAAAGACAAATTAATATAATTAAGGTGGGTCTCTACAATGAGAATGTCGTGAACACACAGTCTAGCTAAGACAAGTTGCAATTGTTGGTCATTGTTTCTGTTGACTTTAATTTGCTGCAAAATTAACATCTAATATGGTCCCCGAAGAGTCTCGCAAGCACGGCATCATGTTTGCTTGTATTTTACGTAGAAAGAATAATCAAAGTTGGGCAAGTAAAGGAAAGGAAATTTTGCACAAAGGTGGGATATCGATATCACTAGAGAAATATTGGTACTTTAATTTTAAGAAAATTTCAGGATCATTTTGGCTGTTTTACGAAAAATGATTATTTTGCTGTTTATGGCTATTTGAAAACTTTCAAAACATGTTTTAAAACAAAACTTACATTTCTTTGTTACTCATAACATTATAAAAAACTAAACATCAGTTTCTTTTTCGTAAAAATCTATTTTATCAAAATTTTACGATTTTGATCCGTAATACAAAAATCTTGACGATTATGCCCTTATCATTTTTTCTCATTATTCACTTGAAAACAAGCTTTAAATCCTTTGAAACTCAATATCTATGGTTACTCGCTGCCAATGGCAATGCATAAAACTATTCCTTAGTGAAAATTCTCATTTCATATGGTTTTAGTCCAAAAAATAAAATCTTGACATTTTTGCCCCTGTGAATATAAATACCCATTTTATATCAAACATCAAGTTTTCTGCAATGATTAACTTTCCAAAGCTCCTTGGCCTGATTAAAACCATTTCATAATTGTAACGCCCCTATATGGGGGTTAACAGTTTTTAATGAGATAAAATAAAAATAAATAATAAAAGTAAAACCTTAAAAATAAAATTTGCCCGGGACTTAAATGAAAACTCTCAACTCAAAAATAAAATAAAAAAAATATAAATGACAACTAAACCACAGTTTTAAATGTAGCACCTTAAATTTAATAATATAAACTGTTGTCATCATCATTTTAACCCTCAACACATTGTAATACAGTCACAGAAAGTAACAATTGATGCTTACATTATCATGAAGAACATTCTCAACAATTGAAGCAGTCCCAATGTAATATAGCTACATCACTTCCTCAACTATATTTCTCGTAGCCACCTCACACTTAATGAGTCCTGAAAAGATAAAAATATAAGGGAATGAGCGACACTATGCTCAGTAGAGAAAGCCATTACTCACCTTTAGGTTTTTATCATTACCACATTAAAACCTGCATGGTTAGTAAGTTACATCATATTCCAGATTATGAGGTTTATTATGATCACATCTTATAGATACCGTAGTTAATCATTACCAAGTGTCATAATTACACATTTATACAAATATTATCAATCATCATTGTTCCTAGGTATCCATGTTAAATTGAGTATCACTCAACTCATCGAAACCCAAGTGGGCGCACTTGATCACCCTATAAACATTCCAAGGGTGTTCCGGTGAGGGGACATCAAGCCCCGAGTCCTCACCAAGTCGATTCCTGTACAGTGTGTTCTGGGACTTTCAACCCAAGGAAGCGTCATCACCTTCCCCCTATTTTACCTTTTAGGGTATTCATGCCCAAGGACGTAACCATCGCCCTTTTCATGTCTCACAATTTCTCTATATTAAATCATTATTAATAAAGTTAATTTTCCTAACCATGCTTCTCAATTTATAACATATGTCAATTCATTATGTTCCTCGCCGTACAATACAAGACGAGTCCATGTCATAGTTTCATATGTGATACTCATATAATATCAGTTCAACATAGATATATATATATATTGCGGCAAAACAATCAATTTTAATTCTATAAAAACCTCACAAAAGATGAGTAATAGAATCTCTACCTTTCAAGCTTATCAACAGTCTCTTAATCCTGGAATCAATTAACGTTAGCTCCATACTCCCTTGATCTTGAACTCCAAGCAAAACAGATCCAGTTGTATCTCGCTGTATCTACGAAGCATCCTCTGCAGTGCTCCTCGAGCGACTATGAATGGCTAGGAATGCTTCCTGGAGATCATACATTCTTGAAAACGTCATTCTGGACTCCGATACTGCTGTTTGAATCGCCTCGATTCGCGTGCAATCGGTACCGGATGATTTTCATCGGAGTGGAATTTGCTCAAATGGAGGTCACCATTGCGTTCAGAGTGTCAAAACGAGTCGGGAGGCGGTCTCGGATCTTCGATCGGAGGTCCGGATCACAAAATCCCATTTTGGCCTTTGATTGGCCGTTGACCGGCCGTTGACCAGCGGCGGTTGGCTCCGTTGAGGGCTGAGCTCGAGCCTACCCCCCCTAATTCGACCCTCCTGAGTCGATTGGTGGGGTCAATTTCATCCAATTCGGCCTCTAACATAGCAAATCGAAGACGGGTTTCACAGCCAAAACCGGCGGGTCCGATTTCGGTCCTCCGGCGACGGTAGCCCAAAATTGACTTGGGCGTTTTCTTCCCCGTGACCCTCTGAGCATTTCCCCTATGGTGGGGCAGCTCAACATCACGTGGAACGGCGGCTCCACCTCCTCACGGCGGCGCTCCACGGTGGATCTTGGTTCTCCGCCTTCTCGCGGTGTTTCCCCAAAATTGAGGTGTTGGGAAGCTTCCTCTCGGTCCTCTGAAGGTGTTTGTGCCTTCAATTTGGCACAAAACGGCCTAAAATGGCCAACCCAACCTCACCCACGGCGACGGTGGCGGGCGTCTTCGTTCTCCGGCGAGGGGCGGCGGAATGGAGCAATTGACCAAGGGGTCTTGCTCGCCGTCGCCCTCTGATCATTTTGGCACCGGCGGTGTGCCACACCGCCACCAGACACGACGGCTCCGACGGCGGCTCCACGGCGGCGACGGGGCAGCTCCGGCGAAGCTGTTCCAGCCAAAATTGAGCTGGGAAATTGGTACCATCTTGTTCCTCTCCTCACACTGAGTCCATAGACACCAAAATCTCGTCGATTGGTGGTCGGACGGCCGAGAAACGACGTCGGGAAAATATGGGTTTCACCGCCACTTTGGGCGGCGCGTGAGCCCTCCTCCGGCGGTGTTTTGGGTGGCACGACACCTCGTTGGACTCAGCTCAACGAGAGCTTCCCATTGGTATGGGAGGTGTCGAAAAATAACGCCGGAATCTCAAACGGGATTTGAGGAGGAAGAGAGAAAATTCTAAAGAGAGAAAGAGGAGAGAGAAAGTCTCGAGTTTTGTGATATTTTTTGTTTTTTTTTTTTTATATATATATACTAAAATTAATCTAATTACCTTAATACCCTTAGGAGAATAACGGGTGTCACAGCTCTACCCCCCTTAAAGAAATTTCGTCCTCGAAATTTCAATTCTAGTAATACTGGTAAAAATTATGATTCCAATTCCGAGTCTAAACCGTTAATGTTGTTTATCTTCCAAATTTAAGTTATCGTATCTCCACTCATTTACTTGGATAATAAATCTTACTCTAAATTCTAAATCCCTCAATGAGAGTATTTCTGACAAGTTTTCAACTTATAACACCGTATAATAGTCTAAGAATCTGATCAGGCATACATATTGACCATACCATGATTCCAGTCCTTCATTGTCCATGGATTGTGATTTACAATCACATTTAAGGAGATTGCCAGAGAAATTTTATATACTTCATCTTTAGGTTCCTTTTCCTTTTTGAGTAAGGAAAAGTCAAATATATATGATTTCATACCTCAACTAATAAACTAAAACATAATCATAAAACATATATCACAAACACTTATATTCAAAACCATACATTAAACTTATTCATAGAGATATTAAACGTAATCTCAGAGTTGCAAACATACCCGACATATTTTTCATTAAACAGCTATCCTCATGACACAAACATTCAACCCAAATAATATACTCATATTTCATATGGAATATCCCCATAGCTGACTCTGGTACTTCCACATAATATTAACAGAATATTACACATTACAAACATGATACGGATACGTTTCGAGAGTACAAGGCACTCCGTATACCAGCTATCCATATCATGCATGCTTATAGGATACAAAAACATCGATAAACAAAAGATCGGACCTTAAGAAGGATGCGTTTCGAGAGCATCAAGTACTCCGTATCCAGCCATCCCGGCATTAGGCTCAATGAATCTAAAAGATTGAACAACAACGTACCACAAGAAACACAGAATACAGGGCAAACGGTTATTCGTAACACACGAAATACGGACACACATGTCTACATGCCAAAGATAAAACAAAAAGATTACAGATGGAGATTCAAATCAATTGGCCGCTCCCGGCTTTCCCTTTCCCACTCAAGCTTGGATGTTGCAGTGTCGGATTCTGGATGTATGATTTGTATTTTATCTATCAATTCCTCAGCTGTTGAAGCAGTAACAAAGATTTGTCTCTCCGATTCTGTAGTGATGTTTTCTTCCACAGCGTAATCTAGAAATTTCAAAAGACCGTCATAAAAACCATTTACATTCAGCAGTCCCAAAGGTTTGGAATAAAAGCCCAACAATTGCCCTCAAGCAACTATAAATATTTCCTCAAGAGTACCTAGACCACCAGGTAATGCTATAAAAGCATCAGAATTATAGATTATGTCTTTAAAATTTCTAGGGATACTCCTGACTCCTTCTCCCTTACCTATGGCTTCCTTACAAAGGTTTCCTTCAACTGGAATATGAGGCCAAATTCTTACATCAGTAGCGTCGCTAGACCTAGCTGCTAGTGCCATATTTACCATCATTTTTATACTACCACCCCCATAGATTATGTTAATCTTCTTGCGTGCTAGGACTTGCCCTAAGTGATTTGCAGCTTCTAAATAAGCTTTATCTTTTCCAAGGCTGGAACCACAAAAGACACAGACATTCTTTATTTTCTTCGTGGACTGGGAGGTAGACATATTTGGTTTATAGAAGTGGTTGCTTAATGTCTGCCCTACTTAGACTTCGGGTTCTATATGAGTTTTTAAAGAAGAGAAATACACAAAAGGGGCTAAAGAGATAGACGAGTAGGTAATGAAAAGGTAATCCAAAGATTTAAACAAAATCTTGTGCGGATAAGAAAGTAAGATAAGGTGATTGATAGTTTACAGAAAATCTGATTCACTTTTTGAAAAAGATTAGACTCTAATTGTATAACTTTTGACAATTGATAACAATTTGACAGAAGACCCTCTTGACACAACTGTAGACTTTTTGACAAATATACACCAAGTTTAGAAATTTAATATAAACGACAAATACTGTAGAACTTTTGAAATTTGAGACACAAATCTTGAAATATCTGGATAAGCTTTTCAAAATTCAGACATATTACTGTACCGTATGTGATGTGTCTGATAAGATAATATATTTTATTATATATATATTTAAGGAAAATCATAAATTAAATAAGATATTAACACTTACTGCATCAATCTAATAATCACAATTATTTCAAACACAAAAGCAAATATTCTGAGTAAAAGAAAAACACAAACTGTTGAACATCAGCTAAAACTGCTTCAAATAAGGAAAGACTAAATAACCTTTATAGAGCGATGACTTATTCCCCATCCAGTTTTCTTATGGCTTGGTAAACAGGATCTAGAAATACCATATTCCTGAGGCGTTGTCTTTCTGTATAAAATTTAGGCCAGAGTTTAAAAATAGCTCCTTAAACATATCCACTAGGGTGACCGTGAAGAGGAGGATGGATGCTATCCAAGTTCTCCTTTGAAAGTCCATCCCTACAAAACCTTATTTTATCCTCTCTATTCGTAGACATATAACCAGGTGAAGTACATTTACCGTTACAATTTTGTCTTCCACATTTGTTACAAGTGACCACGATGGCACGAGCTCTTCTTTTCATTGCACTACGACTGGTACCTGTTCCTGGTAAACCGACATCTTGACTAAAGTCACTCGGACGGATTTTCCCCTCTATCAACATTCTCACATCACAAGAGATGCCAAAATGCATAAGAATCCACAACCGAGTAATTCTAGCCTTGTATTTCTTTCTAAGAATCTTTTGGGAGAGTGATGGGAAATACTTTCTCAGGTGTTGGTACTTTGGGTCCATGATGAGATTAAAGAAGAGTAAATAGAAAGGAAAAATTAAGATAGTAAATTGCAGAATCCTAGAATTCCTTCTTCTTTTAGAGGAAAAGAAGAATTTTTAATGAAAAAGAAGAGGATTTGCGATTTAGAGAGAAAATAACAAATTAAGAGAGAAAAAGTGAACTCGGAGAAATAAGCTCTTATGCACAGTAAACGTATTTGTAAACAATAATTAAACCACTGTATATGACACGTATAGAGATCACGTGGGAGAGACAGTGTTAATCAAACTGATTTAGGATTTGAACTAGGCCCAAATGTTCTAAGTTGAAAATGGTCAAGTTGTTTCGGGCCTTAACACATTTAGAACGAGTTAAATAACAAACATAAAATTGTAAACCAATTTGTATAAATCTTAAACCCAATTCAAAGTCCACTATAGATAAGTTATCTATGAACAACAAATCTAATTTAACGACAATCAAGGATCTTCCTGAATGATATTTAAAATCATTTCATAACAACATAATCTTCAAGCAACTCAATTAATTTTGTTTTAATCAAAACCTTATTGAACAATGCATACACCCATATGTTATTGATAATACTCAACATCTATCAATGGATTCATCATCATTACTACCAAGGGTTTAGAATGTGACTAACCTTGAAATCAATACGATTTACGTCTTTCAACGTAGACCATATCAATGAACAAAGACACTTGATGTTACTACTTAAGAACATCTACAATCCCCACAATTCTACTTATACAATATCGAATTTCCTCATATAACAAAACCGTAGGTAACCAAAAAATTCACATCAAAACATCTAAACATCTATATATAAAGATTCACTGATACACTTAAATACAATGTACGTAACAAAGTATTCCAATTTTGAGATTCATGCATTCTAGACTTTACACAGTCTCAACAGACCAAAAGTCTAACATTTATCTCTCTCAAAATTCAATACCATGATTCCCAACTTATATCATGTTCTTCAAATAAATAGAACTTTCAAGAAAAGTTATTGACACTTATGTGCTCCATCGAATCCACACATAATCATTATTTAGGTTTGAATCAATTACGAAAAATTTGGCGTATCTATGTCAAACTTTAAAATCAATAAGTCAAGCCTTATATTTCTTATTGTTTTTCACGAGACAAAAGGCTCTTAAATCCTCGTATCTATACGAATTTCTCATCGTTTATACGAATTAGATATGCTTATAGATCCAAATATTATACGAATCTCTCATAAGCATTCTACTTATAAACTCATTCCATATAATTATCATTCCCTCATAACTATTAATACTTTCCTTCTATATAATTATTGTACTCATATAACCATTAGTATTTTCATTCAATGGCCTTTCCATGTTACATCCTTCTAGACTGTATAAATCAATGTGAAAGTTCATTTTGATGATGACAATGAAAATTCAGCTTCAAAACCATCTCAAAAATATATTTTTTAAAGTGGTGCTACACTCCCTAGGTTAACCGAACCTAGGCTCTGATACCAAAAATTCTGTAACGCCCCTATATGGGGGTTAACAGTTTTTAATGAGATAAAATAAAAATAAATAATAAAAGTAAAACCTTAAAAATAAAATTTGCCCGGGACTTAAATGAAAACTCTCAACTCAAAAATAAAATAAAATAAAATATAAATGACAACTAAACCACAGTTTTAAATGTAGCACCTTAAATTTAATAATATAAACTGTTGTCATCATCATTTTAACCCTCAACACATTGTAATACAGTCACAGAAAGTAACAATTGATGCTTACATTATCATGAAGAACATTCTCAACAATTGAAGCAGTCCCAATGTAATATAGCTACATCACTTCCTCAACTATATTTCTCGTAGCCACCTCACACTTAATGAGTCCTGAAAAGATAAAAATATAAGGGAATGAGCGACACTATGCTCAGTAGAGAAAGCCATTACTCACCTTTAGGTTTTTATCATTACCACATTAAAACCTGCATGGTTAGTAAGTTACATCATATTCCAGATTATGAGGTTTATTATGATCACATCTTATAGATACCGTAGTTAATCATTACCAAGTGTCATAATTACACATTTATACAAATATTATCAATCATCATTGTTCCTAGGTATCCATGTTAAATTGAGTATCACTCAACTCATCGAAACCCAAGTGGGCGCACTTGATCACCCTATAAACATTCCAAGGGTGTTCCGGTGAGGGGACATCAAGCCCCGAGTCCTCACCAAGTCGATTCCTGTACAGTGTGTTCTGGGACTTTCAACCCAAGGAAGCGTCATCACCTTCCCCCTATTTTACCTTTTAGGGTATTCATGCCCAAGGACGTAACCATCGCCCTTTTCATGTCTCACAATTTCTCTATATTAAATCATTATTAATAAAGTTAATTTTCCTAACCATGCTTCTCAATTTATAACATATGTCAATTCATTATGTTCCTCGCCGTACAATACAAGACGAGTCCATGTCATAGTTTCATATGTGATACTCATATAATATCAGTTCAACATAGATATATATATATATTGCGGCAAAACAATCAATTTTAATTCTATAAAAACCTCACAAAAGATGAGTAATAGAATCTCTACCTTTCAAGCTTATCAACAGTCTCTTAATCCTGGAATCAATTAACGTTAGCTCCATACTCCCTTGATCTTGAACTCCAAGCAAAACAGATCCAGTTGTATCTCGCTGTATCTACGAAGCATCCTCTGCAGTGCTCCTCGAGCGACTATGAATGGCTAGGAATGCTTCCTGGAGATCATACATTCTTGAAAACGTCATTCTGGACTCCGATACTGCTGTTTGAATCGCCTCGATTCGCGTGCAATTGGTACCGGATGATTTTCATCGGAGTGGAATTTGCTCAAACGGAGGTCACCATTGCGTTCAGAGTGTCGAAACGAGTCGGGAGGCGGTCTCGGATCTTCGATCGGAGGTCCGGATCACAAAATCCCATTTTGGCCTTTGACTGGCCGTTGACCGGCCGTTGACCGGCCGTTGAGGGCTGAGCTCGAGCCTACCCCCCCTAATTTGACCCTCCTGAGTCGATTGGTGGGGTCAATTTCATCCAATTCGGCCTCTAACATAGCAAATCGAAGACGGGTTTCACAGCCAAAACCGGCGGCTCCGATTTCGGTCCTCCGGCGACGGTAGCCCAAAATTGACTTGGGCGTTTTCTTCCCCGTGACCCTCTGAGCATTTCCCCTATGGTGGGGCAGCTCAACATCACGTGGAACGGCGGCTCCACCTCCTCACGGCGGCGCTCCACGGTGGATCTTGGTTCTCCGCCTTCTCGCGGTGTTTCCCCAAAATTGAGGTGTTGGGAAGCTTCCTCTCGGTCCTCTGAAGGTGTTTGTGCCTTCAATTTGGCACAAAACAGCCTAAAATGGCCAACCCAACCTCACCCACGGCGACGGTGGCGGGCGTCTTCGTTCTCCGGCGAGGGGCGGCGGAATGGAGCAATTGACCAAGGGGTCTTGCTCGCCGTCGCCCTCTGATCATTTTGGCACCGGCGGTGTGCCACACCGCCACCATACACGATGGCTCCGACGGCGGCTCCACGGCGGCGACGGGGCAGCTCCGGCGAAGTTGTTCCAGCCAAAATTGAGCTGGGAAATTGATACCATCTTGTTCCTCTCCTCACACTGAGTCCATAGACACCAAAATCACGTCGATTGGTGGTCGGACGGCCGAGAAACGACGTCGGGAAAATATCGGTTTCACCGCCACTTTGGGTGGCGCGTGAGCCCTCCTCCGGCGGTGTTTTGGGTGGCACGACACCTCGTTGGACTCAGCTCAACGAGAGCTTCCCATTGGTATGGGAGGTGTCGAAAAATAACGCCGGAATCTCAAACGGGATTTGAGGAGGAAGAGAGAAAATTCTAGAGAGAGAAAGAGGAGAGAGAAAGTCTCGAGTTTTGTGATATTTTTTGATTTTTTTTTTTTATATATATATACTAAAATTAATCTAATTACCTTAATACCCTTAGGAGAATAACGGGTGTCACAATAATGTTTTCCTTTTTACGAAATTTTGAGATTAAAATCTCGTAAAATTCATATCTTAAAGTCAATATAGAATATACGCGAGCCGCCTGTAAATCCTAGTCGCTTAAAACTCTAGTTTTCCTACCATCCAACATCATCATCATTAACATAACATAGCATTTATCTACACCATAGAGTCCCATATACATGTCATAATCCAAAAAGATTACAAACTATAATCTTAATTCATGAAAATAACATATTTTTCAAGACTAGGGTTTAGGATTTTATTAAAAATTTCTCCAAGCTTTTGATCCTTCAATTGTGTGCTTGAACTTGGTTAGCTTTCTTTCTCATAAATCACAACAACACCCCCCTTAAAACCCCTTAAATGATTGAGAAAAACCACTTGAATCCATAAAAAAAGTTTAGATTCTTACCTCTAAAATGACTAGTCTTGATCTCCAACACAAGATCTTGCTTCTAAGGTATATTTAAAGTGATATTCTTGAAAAGAAAAACTTGAGAGAATAATAGGTTAGGGGCCAGATCTCGCTAGAGAGTTTCGTGGATTTTTCTAAGTTTGCATGGAGAAAGTGACGATGAAAGAATCATTTTTTATTCCAATTGGGTCTTTATCCACATAAAGCATCACTTAAGGATTAAATTTGAATAAAAAATTGCACCCAACACAAGGCTAAAATTGGCTCCAACGTGGGAGAGATATGGTTTTATCTCCACGGTTTGAGTGTCCTTGTTTTTCCTTTATAGCCTATGTAAAAGATGACAATACTTACTCTTCTTTATCCCTTAGGTTCTAGTTTGTAAAATTGATTGATTTAGCACAAAAATTGAAATTTAAAAACTTGGCTCCACCACTTATCACAACCAGTTATCTTAGGGGGAAGAGGTGGAATTTTTTCCACCTTTTGGGTGTCATCAAGTGGGCCCTACATCCTTTTTAAACAATCCAAGTTTACATTAACAGCATCTTTCCTATATTGTTAGTATATTTCTCATACTGTTTATGAGATCTCACAACCCTTCATACTAATTCACATCATCCACACAGCATGATTCTTATACTGCTTAACTTTACATAGTCTAATTTCTATACTGTATTATTTTATACAGTATAGAAACTATACTGCATAACTTATGCAATATAATTTTTATACCCTATAGTTTTTATACAGCATATCTAATACAGTATAATTTTTATACTGCTTAACTTTATCAGTATAATTCTTACACTGTATAATTTTTCATGTTTTTATCTAGTATTTTCCTTATATGGCATTTCTATTCCAAAATTTGTCGCAATATATTCTGCAACAATTAAGCTTTCTAGCTTATTTTTCTTTACTTATCATCTAATTTGCATCTTCATTTCATTCATTCTTTACTATATGGTGTTTGGAAGGGTGGTGGAAACCGTTGGTTAAAACCACTTTTACTGTAGCATGTGAGAGCCTTATACTGTAGCAATTTTTTTTATTGTTACTGTAACATGTGAGAGCTTTACACTGTTCATAACTAAGTTTGGTTCCCACCACTCAACCAAACAGCCAAGACCATGACATAATTTTTAATCTTAAAAAAATCTCATAATTCTTTTTATTATTTTTGTTACAAAAATCAAATTTTTACAATAATCCTTGTGTCACTAAAATTACTCTTAAAATACTTCACAAATTTTTTATCATAAAATTTTGGTCACAAAATTTGTACATAAATAACTTAACTTAATCTTTAATTATTGCATATATAATACACTTAGAAATTATCAGGTGTCACAACCTTCATGCTCAAAACGTCACGGGGAACATTTTCTACACCAATTTCATGGAAGCTTCGTCGAAAAAAGGAGATCCAAGACAACCGTAATGCATCACCGCGTGGAGCTGCAATTTTGCCAAATATGTTGATGTAGCCTTCAATTGATGAGGGCAAAAGACATAGAGAAGACCAAGCATTAAAATCCCTCAACCAATTTCTTGCCACCACTGTTGGAGCATCCAAATCCGTGCCACTCTGTCTAGCCAAGATTTGTGATCCCGATCTATTGTAATAGAGGCTGATTCTAGTGAAATTGACCACACTAATTAATTTAGGAGTCAAAAACTTGTGGGAGTTGAAGAACCATCATCAACTGTCCACCAGAGTTGCCGTACGTGCCCTACATATCGCCGCAGGTGGCCAGGCTCCAACAGACCTTGGGTTTTGTAATTTTGACCTCCAATCGACAATCCAAGACCACCTCTTGGCTCATTTCGATGTTCCCAACGTGATGGTGCCTTTTGTTCGAGCTAATTCAACTCCATTAGAAATTGTCTATAATAGCTGCACATAGATTGAGGTGAGATGAACCAGAGTAACAGAATCTAAAATGACTTTTCTAGTGATTGGAAATCTTCAAGAAATATTTATAGCCATCCACGGTCCTTCTTCACGGAGGCTACTTGGATTGTAGAACAAGCAAGATATAACTGGACTCGTTCAACTCGAAATCCAAGTATGTAAGAATCTTACTTACAGTATGAACATTTTTAAATAAAATGTTTACATGTTTTATTAGTTAAGTTATGCTATGTCTATATCATGTTATATGATTATATCATATGTGGTATGTGATGTATGATGTATTAAAATATACCTACTACTTAATTTCAGTTAAGCATTTTTATGTTATATAATAGTGGTGCTATGTAGTAACATGCCATACTGCATACATACAATAAGATAAGTGAAACTGATAAGACAAGTTAAGAGTGTCGTATCAATCTCTCGGTCGATAGGGAGGCTTCAATAGAGTTCACTATAGTTTATGATTTCGATGTCATTGGGGACCTCACAAACCCTAACTTCCAAAGGATTACATACATCTGGTATGATCACTTGGGCCCAATCATTAAGATAAGTTAAAGCTTCAATAATTAAGCATAATACAAGTCGATAAGCAAACATATAATGTTCATACATGTTTTATTAAATGTTTTTCAAATATGTTTTGTGAGTCTAATTTCCTACTTACTGAGCGAAAGCTCATTTAAATATGTTCATGTTGTAGATATGGAACCTGTCAGCAACAATTGATAGATAATGGTGAGTAGTAGACGAATAGTAAAGATAAGAATCGATACCGCTTACGTAAATGTAATATTTTCGTACTTTTATTTTATGAAATTATGTATGTAAAAATAAGTAAATGAAATTAAGTAAGAACGTCTTAAAAACCGAGGTTGTATCATACAACCTTAGTTTAGAGAATTTTAAGATTTAAAATGTTGCAACAAATAGTGCAACAAATATATATAAATTTTCAAGTAAGAAAATTATGACGCTATTTGATTTTAGAAATGTTTTTAGAAGTTTTACATTAAATTAAGAAATGATTTTAAAGAATACTTTTTAATGAAATTATTATTTTTTCGCTTTCTAAAACAATAAGTTTTAAGAAATTATTATTACGATAATAAATTCTATAGATTTTTTTAAAAAAATTTAATTTAAATTAAGAAATGTTTTTTAAAAAAAGTTTTGTAAAATTATTATTATTATGTTTAAGACATTACTATTACATTCGATTTAAAGATTTAAGTTTTAAGAAATAATAATAATTTCTTAAATTATTTCTTTGGAAGAAGTATTTTAAGAAATTATTATTATTATTTTGTTTTAGAAAAAAATTCCACAATTTATGTACTACTTTATGTTAAAACATGTTTAAGTTTATATTATGCAGTTAAGAAATGGCCATGTAAAAAGAGTCGTTACAATTGCCGCCTCCACCATTTGACTCCTTATTTAGTTTTGGGTTATGTCTAATGTACAAGTAGAACATCTGAAGAATGCAGTAGTAGAGTGCAACATGCGTGTTAAGGTGGTTAGGCATTCATAATGGATCGTGTCCTAGGGTATGAAATCCTAATGTCCAACTTAAGTTTATATTTCAAGGTGTAGTATGGTCTTTCTCCTATTTTCACATTAAGTGAGTCTCTCAACACTCCAAAACATATATCCTTAAAAAAAAAAAAAACAAAAAAAAAAACCAAAACAAACAAACAAACAAGCTCCAAAACGTATGCATAACACCCCAAGTTTTAATTATGTTTTTAATAGGTAAATTCAAAATTATTATTAATCAATTCAAATTTATTGGGCAATAAACATTTTCATGTCATAAAACAAACGTAATTCCAAGAATTTGAGGACATTATTTCATGATTTAGACAATTTTCTAAATAATCATTTTTGGTCTTCAATTTTTGAAATTTTGAGTTTTACCATGACTTTTCAAAACTTCGCAAAAGCCCCAAGATGATTCAACCTCTCTCGAGCATAGCACAATGTGTCTTATTTAGTGCAAGGTGATGTCACGCCCACCTTGGTGCACAACCTTCTTAGTAGCATAACATTGTGAAGCCTGGTGTCTCATCACTAATAGATAAAAATTGTCTCAACAAGCGATGAGAAAAATCAATGTTCCATATAGAAGGATAAGAAGACAGATACTTTTTTTTGCTTCAAATAAGGAGACCAATAATTCAAAAAAGATCATTAACAGAGGAAAATAATAATAATGATAACAACAACAACAACAAAGAGAAGTGCTAAAAGGGAACAAAATTTTGTCCCACAATTCTTTAAACTAGTGAGAAGCATGCGCTTTGCGCATGTATTCTTCACATTTTCTCAATACAAAAAATACAAAATGTATCTTATAAAATTTATAAGGTGTTTGAAAAGTGAGTTAGAAATGAAAGTACTGTAACATATGAGAGCTTTACACTATAATATGTTTTTATTTTACACTGTAGTATGTGAGAGTTTTACACTGTTTGAGTTAGAATTGATAAGTTAGAAACACTCTATTAGTTTTATTTTATTACTTTCTTGATCATTTGGTTTAGTAAAAAAAAAAAAGTCAAGCAAAGAATATTTAAAAGGAAAAAAGTTATTAATTGGAAAATTTAGAAGAAAAGCAAAAAAAAAAAAATGAAGAACTAAATATGCAAATAAGAAAAAAAAGACAAAAACAAAAAAAAAATATTGAAGCAAAAAGTAAAAAAAAAATGAATAAATGAGTAAATATGCAAAAGGCAAAAGGCAAAAAGAAAAAAGAAAAAGAAAAGAAAAAAAAAAGAAAAGAGAAGAAAAGAAACCCATGCCAAATGTCAAGCTTATGTGCAAAAGCATATGAAGAGAGGAATAAATCAAAATTCATATTGCATATTTTTTAATATCATGAACATCAAGATTTTGTTAGATTTGTTAGTAAACTAAATATCTTTTCAATATCTGTTCAAACACAAATTTAAATTTTATTTCCTATTAGATTAATACTTTAAATATATATCCAAACGCCAATTTGGATGTAATTCAAATTTTATAACTCAAATTATTTATGTACCAAATGGGCCTAATTTATTTAATTCATTTTAAGTTACCATAACTTTATCTAGAATTAAATATCATTTTCGGCCATAGGAGCTTAGCGTTTTGAGAAAATTACATGTTATGTTATACTTTTAAGAGTTGTGATTATTTATGTCATACTTAGAAATGTTTATACCACACTATTATTCATATTATATGTTAAAGTTGTGCCACAAATAAATAATTACGACATTTATAAAAAAAAAAAAAATCTTAAAAGAATTTATGAAAATTCCCTTAACGTTTTCCACCTACAAACATGAAAAGCCAATGAATTAATAGATCGTTGCCTATCTCAAACTTTGATAAAAGTAAAGCCACGTCATTGTCGTTTCTAATTAGGTATCGGATTTAAAATGAATAAGGTGTTTGACAAACTCAATTTTAATTTATTAATTTTAACTCAAACAATATAAAGCTCTCATATGTTGCAGTGTAAAACCAAATTATGCTATAATGTTAAGCTCTCACATACTACAAAACTTTCAATTCATGCTCTCAGTTACAATTCACTTACCAAACACCCTATAATTGATTTATACCAGTCGTTTAAACTCATAGTGTAACATTCTAACTCTAATATCATATAGTAGTTTGACCAATTCGTTCAGACCAGAACTCCCCAGCAGCCTTCAAACCTAGGAACAAGCATGGTTTACAAAACGAGCATAAATACAATTAATATCGAACATTGGAAAAGAGTACACGACACAATCAAACGTGACTGACGGCGAAAGCCAGAGTACAAAGAGATATAAAAAACAAACTTAAGGCAATGCATGTATACGAGTGACTCGTGAGAGAGGAAAAAAGAAAAGAAAAGAAAAGAAAAAAAGGCATTGTAGTCGTAGACTTGAATGGCAACACGACAAAGTCAAAGAATATCATCCCCCAATCCCCTTCTCCAAAATAAATCCCCCGTTTCACCAAACCAAAATCAAAACGATTTTCTCATCGTTTCAATTTTTTACATTTCAGATCAATTCCCAAGAAGAAAAGAAGGAAAAAAACATACACACACACAAGAAAAATGGTGTTCAACAGCTTGCTGGTGATGTCGGTGGCCCACGCATCAGCCGACGCCTGGCAATGCCTTGCCTGCCTTCCCGAGCGCCTCAGCAGCCATCAGCTGTTGGATCTCGTCCTTTGCTTTCCTCTTCAGCAATTGGGTCGTCTCGCTATGTGCATTTGGACTTTCCTTTGCCTCCCTCCTCCTTACTCCGCCTATTCCTATTACTACTCCGATGATTCTGACTCCTCCTCCTCCTCCTCCTCCACCACCGTTGATCATGATGACCACCACTATTACAATTCGCATTCTGATTGATTGATTTCCACGGCTCATTTACTTCTCGGACCTTCTTTCTGATTTGTACAGTAACTCTCTTGTCCTTCCGTCTTATTGGTTTTTACTTGTATGCTGGATTTGATTGGTGTTTTGTGCTTATTGAGTTGTTTGCTCAATTGGGTTTGTTTTGGATTTTGTTAATTGTTCATTCCTATTTCTTGATCTTACTAATATTGATCGAGTTTTGTGCTTGGTGTTTTTGTGTTTTTTTTAGCGGTTTGATGAATTGGGCTTGTTTTTGATGTTGTTAATTTCCATCACTTTTCTTGTTCTTTCTAATATTGCTTGAATGTTGGGTTTGTGCTGAATTTTGATTGGTGTTTTGCGTTTATGTAGTGGTTTGCTCAATTGTTTGTTTGGGGTTTTGTTAACTCTCCATTTCTTTGTCTCGATCTCACTTTTATTGTTTGGATTTTGGTTTTGTGCTTAATTTGGTTGGTGTTTTCTGCTTGTTGATTGATTTGCTGATTTCGGTTGCTTTGGATTTTCTCCAACTTTGTCTGGTTTAGCATTTGGTAGGCACAAGAATTTGGTTTTGCTTGATTGGTCGATCTAGTTTTGCAAGTCTGGTTTTTTTTTTTCTTTTTTCGTTGGGCAAAATAGGAATATTTTGATTCACTTTTCAAAAAAAAAAAAAAAAGAATTGATTCTAGAGATACCCTGATAATAACAGATGACTTTGGTCACTTCCTTTCTTTCCTTGGAGATACTTCATAGAGTCATAGAATCATAGCCAGTTGCAAGACTAATTACATGTTGAGAAGTCGTACAAAAACAGCATTTCTCTTCAGAATTTCAAGAAAATGGATCAGTTTAACGCACCATACACGCTCGGTAGAAGTGGTTACACCGCATAAAACTATGATTTTTATTCTCTGTGTCAACCTTGAGAATATAATTCCAAGGTGTAAAGTGGATATTGTTAATGATCTTGTGCATCCTCCTCATGATTTATCTACTAAACTTGATGTCAAGCTACAGAGCAACTAAGATCAATCTACCATTTGCAATTCTAATTTGGATTTAGAGGGAAGTTGTCTAATGTTTGGCAGAAGATGTGATCAATCATCTTAGTTTCATTAGCTTAATTGAGTTTACAAGAAAATATATTGCACCAATCGTTGAGGAAACAGGACCTATTTTCACTACATTAATGTTATTTTAGGTAGTTTTCAACTGGTGTTAAGAAATGTTTGAATAAGTCTATACATCTAATTCTCATGTTGATAAACTCTCAAGTCTAATGCATGTTTCTAACCTTTTTCAACCGTGTGCTGGAGATTCTTTGCACTCCATCATCTGCAATAAACATATTCCACAACTTAAATACCCTTCCATTTCTTTTGGTTTTAGAATTACTGACTTCTTGATGGGAGGAGGTGTAGGGAAATGTTGGCACGTTAATTGGCTCAAAAAGTGTAACCATGTTGACTTCTTCAGGCATTGTCATGGAGTTGGGATTTGCAGGGTTTGAGATAGATTCCTTGGATGCGCTTGGCCAAGTGACATGCTGCTTGGTTCGAGCACCTCGGGCACCATGTTTGCAGAGCAGTCTTAGGCTTTGTAGCTAGTTAGACTATGCGTTATCGCTTAATGGCATGGACAACTTGTTCACAAAATGTATTGTACAGAAGCTGAGAAAGTAATATCTAGACTTAAATCAGATTTGTATAATTTGATCAAGATATTCTGTATTGTACTGTTTTTCTTTTTTTAACTTTATTTTGTGATGGCACCTGGGGTACTCATTGAGTAATGAACTCACTAGGTTAACCTTCAGTATGAAGTTCTGGTGGCATGACAAATGTGGCTACATCAAGATCAAATACCAAAGAGGTGATAACTGATAACTATAACGATTGGCTTAAAACAGGAGAGGAGGAAGACCTGTCACAAAGCAACGGTATAAATTTCTTGATTTAGAAATCAAGTTTGGGTTGCTTGGTTGTAGGGTCGGCAATTTCAGACACGACACGATGACACAATACGAAAATAGCACGAGATAAACGGATTTGGACCGCGCGTATATTAATTGGGCCATAAATGGGTTGACACGAATAACATAAAAATAAAGAAGCGTTTAATTAAACGGGCTGTAAACGTGTCAACACGACACGGCACAACCCGTCCGTTTCTAGCACATTTAAACTTAAAAATAAAAATATTTAGAATTTAAATCTTAAAATATATAGGGCATGTTATACCAAACCCTCATTTTCAAACCCTAGCCATTCAAATAATTTTATTTCAAACCCACACGGCCTCACCACCTAAACCCTCGCCACCTATGTTTAATTTGTTGCTTTGTTTAACTTTGTTGTTCTTTGAAATCTTAAATAAGATGTAATAGTTGAAGACTTTTAGAGAGTGCTTGAAGCTTGGATTTAAGGGCCTCATTTCAAGCTCAAGAAGACTGATGTTTTATGCACTTACCTTATTTCAAGCTCAAGAAGACTGATGTTTTGTGCACTTTATTGTTTATTGTTAGATATTTAGATAGGAACATTTGGATGTTGATTATGTTTTGAATTTCGATTTGGATACGTTTATTAGGTTTAAAACTTAGTTTGAGTGTTTTGTTATGTTTTGAAAGTAGGCATGATATTGCTTGGATAGTTTTACATGCCTAGTAGTAGTGGGCTAGTTCTAATTATATATGTGTCTTTGTTAATTTTCTTTCTTGGCTTTTTTTTTTTTTTTTAATTTTCAGTTAACTGGGTCATAAATGTGCCATATACGTGTTTTTATTGTGTCAACCTGTCACAGCCCGTTTAATAATCATGTTAATCGTGTCGTGTTGTTTTACACATGCCATAGGCGATTTGTGTTCGTGTCTGCGTTTTAGGTACATTTATTAATCGTGTCGTATTCGTGTTCAACGTAACCGTGTCGTGATATAAACGTGCTGATACGAATACGACACGCGAATAAGAATTGGTAGCCCTACTTAGTTGGTCACCTTAACTACTCGTTATTGGTCCACCTCAATTTGTTGCTTCATTTTCATTTTGTTACATCAAGAATTTTACATATTTTAGATGTTCTCAAACCCTATAAATTTTGGTCAAATTTGATTTCATATTAAATTTGTGCCTTCATTTTGGTCAACTGCTAGTTTTGACCACTTAAATGATGACTTTACTCTCTAAATATTATCATTTCATATTTCACAAAATCATCGTTTAAGTGGTCAAAATCAACAAGAGATCGAAAACAAGGTATGTATTTGACTTTTAATGTCACAACATCAAAATATTTTCAAATAATTGTACAAGTGATCAAACTTTCTATCATGAGTTATTTCTCTTGAAATTTCAACAAAATTGTCAACTATATTCTTTGTCAATTTGTTCACTCTGTCTGACAACAGATAAAGTCATTGTTTAAGGCCATGTTTGTTTTGTGTATTCTTTAAACTCAATGAATTCAAATTTGGATTTTAAGTATCAAGAATCCTTTGGATACGTGTTTGTTTCTCCCAAAATTTGAATCCTTTGAGTATCAAGAATCTAAGTTTTTAGAGTTTTGATCCACTAAACTTTTGATACTAAGATATCCTTGCTACAGTAAAAGTTGAAATTATCTATCCTATATTTGAGGAAAAAAAGAATCTTAACTTCTTCATTTGATATCCAAATGAGATGATTCTTTTTTAGTTGTGTTCCTAGTGAAGAGAGGAATAAATTAAGATCCATATTGCATATTTTTTAAGATCATTAATATTAAGATTTTATTTGATTTGTTAATAAATCAAAAACTATTTTCACTACCTCTCCAAATCCAAATTTCACTTTTATTCCATACTTAGATTAAAACTTAAATGTATATCCAAATGTCAATTTAGGTAATAATTCAAATCATTAACTCAAATCTTAATTCAAATAGCATAACTTAAATCAAATAACTAATTCGAATTTATTTATCAAACAGACCAAGTGGTCAAAATTAACAATTAATTTAGAAAAGGTAAAAATTTGATTAAAATTGTCAACACCAAAAATGTTTTGTAACCAATGCTTTTATCAAATCATTGGACATGTGATGTAGCCTACATAAGTTGCTACTCTTGGAATTTCGGCAGAAGTGTCGAGCTGTATTATCATCAACTCGTTCACTGTATTCAACAGGAATTACGGGACAATGCCATGGGCAAAATAATATTTATTAAATTTATTACAAAAATTATTCTTATTTATAGTCCTTGTAACATTATACCTCCGAATTTCAAATTATAACATTTATTCCCCTTGAACTTCAAAACATTATTTGTTCCCTTGATCTCTAAAATATTACCAAGAGACCTCTTTGAATTATGAGTTTGAGCATAAATGATACAATATTCCACAAATAATAGGATTGTTGAATAGTTTGGTAGACCATTATGCTGTTAGCTTGCCCTGGTGCAGTCACATGAAAATGAAATGAGAGATTATTTGTTTTAAATTTTTTTCTAAGATTTTTCAGTTCATAACTTTAACAATTAAAGTTTTCAAATTATACCAACTTTTTGAATTGAAATTAGTTTTAGACATGATAGAGGTGCCAAAATGCTTTTATATAATGTACCAAATCTTAATATGCACTACGTTTTATTAAAAGTTATAATAAAAGGAGTTTTTTTATTAATATTTTATAGTTCAGAAAATTTATGTTATGTTTTAAAGTTTGGAAGGTACAATATTACAAAGGCTATAGCTAAAGGAGAATTTTTGTAATTAATCATACTTATTATGATATGTTTTACAACAGATGAAAAAGTCTCAAGAAGAGCGACATCTGAGAATTTCTATTGGCAACAAAGTTGAGCCTTTTTAATCTTTCTAGAGAACCATCTTTTGAGTTTGGACATTTAAATCCCATTTACATTTAGGTGACGTAAATTACTAAAAAGTCCTCACAAGTCAATGACATTTGGAAGCATAGTTTCAATCTTTCAAAGTCAATGGCGTTTCTAAACATAGTTTGAATCAAAGATTAAAACTAAACATACTGAAGCAATTTTATGAGAGAAGAAAACATAACAAAATTTAAAACTGGTTTAAACCTTTTTTTATTATTATTCAAATGAGTGTTTCCAAATGCTCTAAAAATTGTCTAAACTATTTTCTCAAAACCAAGTACTAGTCTCATCTAACTGCAAAATAAGATACCGAAGTCTTTTTCAAGAAATTTAGGTCTTTTATCATTTCTTTAACACCACTAATGTTTTGTACCACTTTTTTTGAAACATTTGATTCATACAACTTTTGACATACAATATATCCAAATTACTTTTATAAAAAATCTCTCCACCTAATTCTTCCCTTCTTTCTTCTCTCTCTTTATGTTTCACGCTCGTTTTTCTCTCTTCCCATGTCTCTTTCTTTTTCCTCTCTTTTTTTTCTATTTTTCAAAAGTGGCATGTCAATTTTTTTTCACAGAAATTGAAGAAATGAAAAGCAGTGCAAAAGAGGCTGCACCTATGAAATTGACCCGAAGTCTTCTGTCTCGCCTCAGGGACCCAACTTTCAGAGCTTTGGGCCTGGTCACAAACGATGCACAGGTGAAGCCCATAGAATCCCCAAAGGGTCATATTTGCGGTACTTTCCCAATTATCAATAAAGGACACGTGGCAGAAAGATTGAACTGAAAGACAGCGCCGCACCAAAGCCACAAGCCACGTACATGTAATCCTAACCTCTTGTTTGAGTTTTGGACTTTGGGAATTGAGACCACTTAGCGTATCCTTTGGTCTCTCCTCTAATGGCCACGCTTTGTTCCAAAGTTTTAGTATTACTGATCAAGGATCTTCTCTTCCTTCTCCGAAATTTCTTCAGACCAAATCACCAATCACCATGTCGTTAGCTCCAAGCAGTCTACCGCCATTAGCAAGAACTGTCCCAACAAGATATTACATTTACACAACAACGTCTTGTGGTTTCTTCCAAACCGGCAAGTGTTTCTCATTCAAGAGCAATGCTTCATTTCTAACCAATTCAAGCTGTTTTTTGAATACCCAATTGGGGAAACCGGCTGTTTTCATCGCGAAAGCGTCGAAAACCGATGCCCAGACGGCCAAAAGCAAAGGCGGAGAAGGAGGAGGAGAGGAGCAGTATGAAGAGTATGAAGTGGAAATTGTGCAGCCTTATGGACTGAAATTTGCAAAGGGAAGAGATGGTGGGACTTACATCGATGCCATTGCGCCGGGAGGGTCTGCTGACAAGACTGGGAAGTTTGCTGTTGGGGATAGAGTACTTGCTACCAGGTTTTTAGTTGTTCCCTTTTGAGCTTCTTGTTTTACATTTTTAATTTACTTGATGACTTTTGTATATTTGTTTTAAGTGATGGTATTTCAAGAATGAACCCTTTTAGTGTATTTTTTGCTGTATCAAACTGTGTTAGAATGATGGCAATTTAACATCATGGAGTAATTAATGCCTAAATGGGCATGGTCTGTGGTTTTCAAATCTTTTTTCCTCCTTTTACATGTTTTTTATGTTTTTCACATTGTATATTCTGCATTTAAAAAATGGAAATTGTAATTGAACTCTTCTTGTATAGCGCTAGCTGTGACAATTTACAGAATGTAGTGTGCAGGGGCAGAGTTAGAAAAATTAGTTAAGAGGGGAGGTGGGACAAATAAAGAGATAAGGAATTTTAGGGGAGACAGAATAACAATTTTTAGAGGGGTGAAACACTAGTTTTATTAAATTTCATATATAGTTTTAAAAACAAACAAAAGTTTAGGGTAGTGGCTGCCCACACTAGTATGTGAGTGGCGCCTCATTTATGACCTGCTTTTACTTGGAGCATGTCTATATGGAAGCATTGCATAAATACAAATGGTTTAGGAGTTTCAATTTTCCATTTTCGTCATTTTACATGTGATTTTATTAGTAACATGACAGATGATTGTGAGTTTGTGATTCATAGTGCTTACTTTTAACTATTGCCAATAGATTCGAGTGACCGAAGACACTAATTTACATGCAGTGCAGTTTTTGGGGACGAAATATGGCCTGCAGCTGAATACGGGAGGACAATGTACACCATGCGGCAGAGAATTGGCCCTCTACTCATGAAAATGCAGAAGAGATACGGTTAGTTCATCTACCATTTGCTCACACTAAGTACCAATGTTGAACCATACTTGGGAACAACAACACTATTAATAATATTGAATTATCTAAATATCACATTCTAAGTTGGAATAATTTCTCTGCGAGAAAGCTCTTTTAGCAGTGTTGTATCTAAGAACTTTCTACAATTCAAAGCTAACCATGTTGCCAATTCGAAAATTTGTGACTCTTTAGACATAATTTGATTACGAGTTGTTACAGAACAGTATTCGCTATATATGCAGGGAAGATAGATGATGGGGGTGAATTGACAGAGAAGGAGATTATCAGAGCCGAAAGAAATTCAGGTGTGATTAGCAACAGAGTGAGGGAAATCCAAGTGAGTAGAAACACCTTTACATACTCAAAAAACTTTGAAATCCTTTGGTAATTCCACTCTTTGACTCTCATGAGAATGTTTAGAAATTTTTATTGATATGTAAATGATTTCAGATGCAAAACTCCCTGAGAAAAAAGGAACAGAAAGAACGCAGAGAAAAGGATCTTAGAGAAGGGTTGCAGCTTTACAAGTATGCCCTTCAATTTAACTTCATCCTTCACTAATTTCTCCATCTCTTTCTTTATGCTTTCTTAAATCCATCCAGCTAACAAAAATTTCCTTTTTTCCTTATAAAACGTTTCGTTCATCAAGGAGTGCCAAGTATGAGCAAGCTTTGGAGAAATTTGAGTCTGTTTTGGGATCTAAACCAGATCCAAACGAAGCTTCAGTAGCGAGCTATAATGTCGCTTGCTGTTATTCTAAGCTTAATCAGGTATGTATATGGCTCTCATTCTTTGGTATATCTACCCTTTGCTCTTTGATATTTGGTCCAACTTGGACCACAGTTTTCTTTTCCTCTTATGAAGAAGATCATTATCCTCATCAATTTACAAGACATTTTATTGTGCTTTGAAATTCTTCTTGGTTTGGGTATGGATAACTTTTTAAATGCTAAATGACGATTAACACCAATGTGTGGCTGAGCCTTAACCGAACATGGCCAAAAAACAAGTTTTATCTTTCATGAATTTGTGTTTTGAAAATTAACATTATTGTTCATCCACCTTCTAACACTTTTAAGCTTCTGGGAGGAATTGATATCATAATATGGTATTAGAGTAGGTGGTCTAAGTTCGAACCCTGCTATTATCTTTAATTCGATATGGTCTGTATACTAAATTAGCAGGAGGGCATTCACATCCTAAATTTATGCTCTTGCATAAATAAAAAAATATCATATAGATTCTTCTTTTGTTTTTGTTTTTGTTTTTTTTTTTTTTTTTTAAATGTACTTACAAAGTTCAAGTTTATTTGCTCTTGTGGCTAGTAATTATACTCATTCTTTTACTTTCTGATTCTTTATAATAGTTACAAGCTGGACTATCTGCCCTTGAGGATGCCTTGGAAGCTGGATTTGAAGACTTTAAGGTAGTGTAGTAGTGTTTTTACTAAAATACACTTATTTTTGTTTGTTAAGGCTTTTTTATGAATTTAATTTTAAAACGCCTTTACGAAACTATTACTACTTGCCAACAGAGAATTCGGACGGATCCTGATCTCGCAAATCTAAGAACATCTGAGGAATTTGAGCCTCTGCTAAAAAGATTTGATGAGTCATTCATCAATGAGAATGCAATCAATGCAATCAAGTCTATATTTGGATTCGACAAGAAATAGGAGCAGTATGGAATTCACTTCACATAATGTATATTGTGATTATGATCTCAATTATAGCTGACAACAAGGGTTGGCTGAGACATCCTGTTTTGGAAAATCCGTTTTCACTTGTATCAATTTGTTGATAGTCTTACTTCTCGGAGAGTTTTGCTGAAATCTTTAGTAATGTAATGTAATTTTTATAAATTATTTAGTTTTTTTTTTTAAATTTTTTCCTCCAACTAGAGTGCGTAAGTATATATGTACACACGCACATACGCACACGCATATATATATATATATATATATATGCTCTCCAAGTAGGGTTTTTTTTTTTTTTTTAAAGGAATATAATGTTTTTGCTGATGTATCAAGAGAAGAAAACAACAACCTTCAAATTTTGAGGGATGGTGTTAAAATTAGGTAAAGTATCCGCCTACAACAATCACTCTCTCTATTTGGCTAATTATTATAGAAAGCCAAAAAGTCCAAGAAGGTAATAACAACAAAGGATTTTTAGGAAAGGTCATTTTTAAGATTTATTTTTTATAAATGGTATATATATTTATTCGTGGTACAACTTAACATTTAATATAAATGATAGTGTTAATATAAATAATGGTATAACATAAATTTTTTTAAGCATGGCAGAGCATGTAATTTTCTCGTAACAATACAACACAAAAAAAAAAAATTCTCTTAAGTTTAAGACTTCACTGAGATAAAGCCACCTTCCTGGTAGGATTCCATGTTGGGTTTATTTGTTAACATTTGATACAAAGAGAAATGGATAGAATATACTTCAGACAACGTCGCCTAAACTTTTTGGTTAGAAAACAAGCTATATAACTTGCAATCCTCTCAAAATTCAGAAATTAGAAAGAGTTCTACCAATTTGTCACCTATATTTAATGCAAGACCTGAGCATTTGTCAAATGATAATTGAGTTTTTAATACTTGTCCTTTAATTTCATGTGGTTTGACAATTTGGGCCATATTGTCCAAAACAGAAACATGCAACTCTAGTAATCAACAGGGTTAACTGTAGTAATCAACAGGGTTAACTTTTAGGGTTTTTTTTTTGAAATGAACTTTTAGGGAATTTTGGGGTCAAGTCATTGATTAAATGTTAAAAGAAAAAAAAAAAAGGAGTTTCAAAGACGAAATTACTGAACCACGAGAAGTTAAAGGGGTACAAGTGCCCAAAAAAAAAAAATTATTCTGCCTAAATTTAAGTATGATCAACAATATTGGAACTAATTGCTACTATTTTGTTAATTCCAGACTAAATTGTTAAGAAAAAAGATTACAGAAACGGAAATTCAAACTAAGAAAAGTTTACTCCTTATAAAAAAACCAAGGGGATGTTTAACAGTGGTGGGAATCACTCAGTTTTTAGCACAATCTCAGTTATAAATAGTGTAAAACTCTCACATGCTATACTACAATAACAATAAAAAAATATACTACAATATAAAACTCTAATATGTTATAACAAAAATAATTCCTACCACCTTTTTAAATATCTTAAAAAAAACTTTAAGAAGTACAAATTCTATAAAAAAAAGTAGTACTTTTAAAATTGCCTTCAGCCATAATATTTGTAAGTGAAAGAAGATTCATTGGAAACCGTGGAACAGTATATGTAAGCCAAAGGAGGTGGGGGTCTAGGGTGTCGAGATATTGGTCTTTTCAACCGAGCTTTGCGGTTGGCGCCTTCTTCAATACTTGCAGTCTTTTGTATGCTGTGTTCTAAAAGCAAAATATTCCCTTCGGCTTCTTTTATGAGGCGGGTATTGGCCTCAATATTTCCTATACTTCATGGAGCATCTTTGGGGATGGGAGTTGTTGAAGTGAGGTGTACGTTGGAGGGTTGGAAATGGTCAAAAAATCTTTAGGTCTGTTTGTTTTGATATTTGAATCACAGTTTAAATTATTTTATTATAATATTTTTTTTTACAAAAATTTAAATTTTCATTTAAATACTCTATTCAAATACTCGAACTAAACGGACCTTTTGTTTCTTCTCTCTGTGGCCTCCTAGGCCCATTTTTTAAAAATTTGTTACTATCCCTCTAGGCTATTGCGGACTACAAGGGGATTTTCACATTGCAATAGGGTTGATTTGCTGCGGAGGGGAGGTCCTTAATGTCAATGCTTTTGTAAGAGCTGGGTTGTCGATGTTTGGTGTCTAAGCGGCGGTTCGAAACGATAAAGGTCTTGTTCTGGCTTGTCCTTCGAGGCGGGTAGGTGGTTTTTTTAACCCACATGTTTTGGAGTGCATAACAGTTAGAGAGGGCCTTACGTTTGCCATTAGGTTTAGTTTGGAGGTGACAATGGTGGAGTTCGATGCTGTTAACGTTGTTAGCGTGGCTAGAGGCCCACTTTCTTTAGGGGATGCTGCCAATGTCCTGGATGACATCAAACGCTTGATGAGTTTGGTTTCTGGTGAAATGACTTGCAGCCACCTCCCCAGTAACAGGAATGTGGTGGCCCACCTGCTTATGCTTTTAGAAATTGTTTTGATATTGTTGCCATGGACCATGTCTCTAACTTTGTTTCTTGCATTGTTCTAGTCGATTTGGCAGATTAATAATAGTCAAGTCTTTCCTTTAAAAAAAAAAAAAAAATTTGCTTTCATGCGAACCCTATACCCTTAGGCCATTTTAGACATTCATCTACCCTTATAAAAATTAGAGTCATGTAAAAATTTGAGTTGGACTTTTTAGATACAATTTTTGATCTTCTCATAGCAATTTTACAAAAAAAAAAAAATAAAAAAAATTGTCCTGCCTTTGTCCAATCTTCCAATCACTACTATTATCTAATGCAACATGCTAATTAGAAGCGCACACCTTATAGTCATTTATTATTAGCTTAAAAGTTAGTTTAGTAAAAAAAAAAAAAAGTAGAGCACATTTCAAAGGGATCAAAAAGGGATACGATTCAAGCAACGATTCTATGAAATAGCTGTAAGCTTTCTTGGGGATACATATACACGTAGAACTCTTTGGTTTTTAATATCTGCCTTTTTTACTCTGTAGTTTAGGTTCTTTAAAATGTATATAATTGCTTTTCAATAGTTGCACTTGTATGATTTAAAGTTTGAAAAAACAATTTTTTTTATATAACTTCAATTTGCAAGAGCCCTATGATAGCGTAATTTTATGTACTCTGAAGAAGAGTATTTCCATAGTAGATACCGACAGTCCTTGTTTATTCTTACAAATAGTCCATGTTTTTCTATTATCAAAATATAAAAGAGAAATTACACAAAATGTAATGTTTTAAGATATTGATAGTAAATTATGTCAATTGATTTAAAAAAATAAAAAAAAAAACATTGCAGATTTTTAAAAATGAAGATTTTGAAATAACTAAAAACTCAAAAATACCCCTACAGTAGATTTGGATATTTTTTCACTTCTACTCTCTCTCCTCACTAATGTCGATATCTCTCTTGCTCCTCCGTCTATTTCTCTCTCTTCTCTCTCTCTTCTAGGTCTCCATCTCTGTCTAGTCTTCCTTACTCTTTGTTGTCATCGAGTTGCTGGAATCGCAAAGACAGTGAGCAAGGAGTAGCTGAGCTCGTTGAAGTCGCATCAGAGGCGTTGTTCTAGTGGTTGCGATCTGGTATCACGTCGACAATTTCACGCACTCTCTATTTCCTTTACCCTTCCCTTTGCTTATCACCTGATTTTTTTGATCTTTCTTCCCTCACTCTCTTCTTCTTTCTCTCTTCACTCTCTTTCCTTTGATTTTCCTAAAATGCCTCGTTGGTGCTACCATTCATTGTTGTCGAAGCTTGCACCGAAATCGACAACGAGATCTATAAAGGTTCACCACTAGTGAGTAGAGGGGACCAGAGGGAACCACATCAGAGGTCTGGTCTGGCAACGAGATTGTGGTCACGCAGATCTCAAATTTTGTATACAAAAATAATCTGAAGAAAGGAAAAAAAAAAGAGAAATGGTGAATTTTATTTTGTTTAGCTCAGATCTAGGTTTTTTTGTTTTGTTTTTGTCCAGATTTGTTTAAATCTAGGTTTTTTATCTCTTTTTGTTTAGATTTAGAGTTTTGATTTGTTTCTTTGATTAGATTTTGATCAGATATGATTATTGTTTTGTTGTCTATTAGATTTTGTTTTATTTTGTGTAGTGTTTTTGTTTTTGTTTTTTTTTTCCAAATATGGTAGTATGATATTAAAAGCAAAATATTAGCCACTAACGACGTTGCTGATACTGGGGTGTCTAGTGATGTCGTCGTTAACTTCTTATATCAAATGTAAATATAGTATTTACACGGTAATAAGTTATTACAAGGTCAATATTGTTTTTTTCAATAATTGGTGGTCTTTGGTAAAATTTTGTATTTACATTATAACATAGTTTTACAAGGTTAATATTATATTTTTCAATCATCAGGTCCAATAAAGTCACTAATGAAATATAATATTTACACTATAAGAAAATATTACAAGGTTAATATTGTATTTTCTAGTCACTAACGATCCGGCGAAGTCACTAGTGAAATTTTGTTTATACATTGTAACATAGCATTACAATGTTAATATTGTATTTTTGGTCGTTGGCTATCCCATAAAATTGCTAGTGAAATATAGCGTTTACACTATAACATAATATTATAAGGTTAATATTGTATTTTATAGTCACTTGTAGTCTGATAAAGTTATCAGTGAATTTTTATATTTATATTATAATACGATACTATGAGGTTAATATTGTATTACTTGGTTGTTAAAGATTTGGTAAAGTGGCCAGTGAAATATAGTATTTACATTATAATATAATATTGCAAGGTTAATACTGTATTTCTTGGTCTTCGACAATTCGATGAAGTCGTTGGTGAATTTTTCTATTTACATGATAAAATATGGTATTTTTTAATAAATATTGTATGTCTCCACCTTTAGCAATCCGATAAAGACGCCTGTTAATTTTTGCATTTCAATGGTAAATATTGTATTTTCTGATGACAGTACCAACGAGGGAAGAAGGTGAAATATATAGAAGATAAAGAGATAGAGGCATTTTAAGGTTTTTGTTCTTAGTTTTATATGAGATATTATTCAATTTCTCATTATATGCTATAAATTATATATTTTAAAACTATATGATATTATTTATTAAGTTTTAATTTAAATATGTTATTTTGTTCTTTCTCTTAATACGAAATACCATTAAAAAAAATTTTAACTCAGATTTGATTGTAGCAAACAGTCTTATTGGTAATAAATTTTTACAAGTCTTAGAGTACAAATCTCTAGTTAAAAAAAAAAAAAGGAAATTTGTAATTACTAGATTTAGTCCATGGATTAATAATTACAAATTTCCCTTAAAGAATCATTACCAAAAAGACTATTTGCTACGTCAAGTTTGAGTCAAATTTTTTTATTTTCATGTATTTACTTCCTAACTAAGTTTAGTAAATTCAAGATTTATCAAATTTACCTCTTGAATACTTCTTTTTATTTGTCCAGATTTACTCCATAATTAGATTTGATAAATAAAGGATTTACATAATTTACTCCTACGGAGCCTCAAATTATGTGATTTTTTCTTAATTCAAAATAAGAATAACATTCCATAAAAAAATAAAGAATAACATTTGTATTTGCAACATTTTCTTTTGTTTGCTGAAATTGCACTGCATTATTTTTTTTAGGGATATTTGTTTATTGTGATATCATTCTGATTTTAGTAATATATAAGTAGAGATTAGTGTACCATACAAGTACCGGTCCCTATATTAACAGCATTTATTTGATGAGTACTCATAAATTTCCTGCTGGATGGCATGGGTCGTGTACGTATGACAGTGCAATAAGACTCAGAGAAGGGAAAAGTATAGGGAGAATTATCAAACTTCTGAGGCACAAGTCAGCAAACAATGCAGCACATACTTTACCAAGACAAAATCAAAATCAAAATCAAAATCAAAATCAAAATCCGAACCATGATCAGGATTTTAATATTTTTATGTTTAAAAATTTTTTTTTTTGTTATTTATAAAATTATAAATTATAGTCAATATATAATATATTTTTTAGACTGAATTTTATTATTTTATTAATAATAAATTATAATTTTATGAGATTAAATAAGATTGTTTTTTTTTTATTATTCATGCAACGACTCTTAAGAAATTGTTGTTAAGCTCCCTTGGGATATACTCCTAGCACTTCTTTGCTTTTGTGATATTTTACCATTTTTTTACTTGAGAATTCTTACACGAGAGAGGGAAATTTTGTTTTATCAATAAAGGAAGATATTTAAGCTAATAGATTAAGAGGGTGTTTGGTTGTGGTAGGAACCATTTAGTTTTCACTATAATTTTAGTTATGAACAGTATAAAGTTTTTATATATTATAATAATAATAATAAAATATGTTATAGTATAAAACTCTCACATATTACAATAAAAATAATTCATATTATTAATTTCTACTATTTTTTTAAACACCTTATAAGATTTAACAATCTATTTTATGACAAACTATATTAAAAATTACAATACACCATATATATCTGATTTCAGTCCAAATCAAACTAATTCAATGGCCAAAAACGCCGGTGCTCTTCTGAAAAAGAAAAATTGTCATTTCTACCGTCAAATTGTCACTTCATGATTGCTTTTCAATAACTGCACTTTGTATGATTTAAAGTTTGAAGAGATTTTTTTTTAAATTTTTACTTTCCAAGAGCCTTTTGATAGCGTCATTGGACATACTCTGAAGTACTACTATTGCACCATGTGACCAAAATCAGAATCTGAAATCTAACAGTTACCAATATCCTATCCTATGTTCTCACTCTTTTAACAATAAAGATATTTTGAAGTTTAATTCAAATCAATAATTTTTGCTATATATAAGGTAAAAATATAAAAAATTATAATAAAAAATTTATATATTATAATTTATAAATTTAAATTATTTTCTTAAACATGTTATGTATTGCGCTTTGTTTTACCTTTTTTATTTTCTTTTAATATTTTCTTTTTGTATAATATTCTAGCTTTTACGGTTTCTCTAAAGAGCCATAAAAAAGCCTGCGTAGACTTAGGTGTTTAAAAAATAGTTTAAACTATAAATAGTATAAAACTTTTAAATATTATAATAAAAAGCTACAGTGTAAACAATCAAACAATTCATACCGTATATACATGTTCATAAATGGGTTTAAATTATATTAGTTTAGATTATTTTAATTTGAATTGCTATATGAATTAATGTTTAGATGTACATTTTAGGTTTAAATCTATTATGATTTATTTGTCTCTTTACTAAAAACACAGTAAAAAAATTTGTCTCACTTGAATATCAAATAAAAAACTATAATTTTTTAAGAAATTACATGAACTACTAGCCTTTATGAGTTGATGAGTAAATAATGTCAAAAGATTTAAAAAGTGAAAAAAATAGCATATTTATAACAAACAATATCCTACAAGTTATAAAAAACCCAAAATACCCCTAAAAAGATCTTAGTTTTTTTTTTCTTTTTCTTCTTTCGTCTTAACGCTATGAGCTCTCTTTCTCCTCTGTTTCTCTCTCCTCTCTGGCTCTCTCCTTTGCTTTTTTGGTAGTGCTTTGATTTTTGAATATCTGCCTTTTTTACTATGTAGTTTATGTTCTTCAACAAGTAAGTAATTGATTTTCAATAATTGCACTTGTATGATTTAAAGTTTGAACAAACAATTTTTTAGGGATATTTATTTTTCTATACCCTGTGTTTTAGATCAATTTAAAAACTATACCTCCGGTTTTCGATTTTATCGAATATATACCTTCAGATTAGATTTAATACATAAATTTATATATTACCATAGTGAATAGTTTATTTTAATCTATTAAAATGACCGAATTATCCTTAAGTAACATATAAAAAAACTAAAAATTTAAAAAATAAGAAGAAAATAAAAATAAAAACACACAAAACATATATTTTTTGAAGGTATTTTATATATTTTTGAAGACAAAAATCTTAATATAAAGTTTTTTAAGTTTTTGAATTTTTTATTTTTTAATTTGAGGGTATTTTGGCAATATCTTTGGTCAAAATTGAAGATTGATTGGATAAAGATATAAATATATGTATTAAATCTAATTTGAAATTATAAATTTAATAAAATTAAAAACTAAAAGTATATTGTTTGAAAAAACTTAAAATACAAAGTATGAAAAGGTAAATAATCTATTTTTTTATAACTTCAATTTACAAGAGCCCTATGATAGCGTGATTTTACGTACACTGAAGAAGAATCTTTCTATGGTAGATATTGACAATCATCATTTATATTTACAAATTTAAAAGTGAAATACATAAAAAATGTAATTAAAACATAGGAAGTACTTTGACTCAGATTTGATGATAGCAACCATATAATCTTATTGGTAATGAATTTTTTAAGTCCTACACAAGTCTCTACTAAATAAAAGGAAATTTGTAATTACTAGATTTAGTCAATCCTTAAATTGATAGACACGATATTTGCTTGAATCCACTTCCTAACTAAGTTTAGTAAATTCGAGATTTATCAAATTTACTTCTTGAATACATTTTTTTGTTTGTCCAAATTTACTTTATAATTAGATTTGATAAATAAAGGATTTACATAATTTACTCCTACAAAACCTTAAATTATGTGATTTTTCTTAATTCAAAATAAAAATATTTGTATTTGCAACTTTTTTGTGTGTTTTTTTTTTAATTTTATTGTAGGAGTATTGCACTGTATTATGCTATATCGTTCTAAATTTAAATATTATAAGTAGAGATTCCGTGTACCATTTAGGTACCAGTTCCTATATTGGTACCGTTTATTTGATTAGTGTTGATAAATTTACCACTGGATGGCATGGGGTCGGTTGTATACGTATGACAGTAAGATGCTTTGAGAACAGTGATAAAGAATCACCAAACTTCATAGGCATGCTAAATAGGATGTTTGGTAAGTATAGTTAGAATCAAGTTTTTAGTTATTAAATAGTGTAAAACTTTTATATATGTAGTAAAAAGCAAAAAATTGCTACAATATAAAACTCTTATATGTTTTAGTGTTTTGAACTAAAAAATTGATTCTAACTATACTTGTCAAACACTTTAAAAGTCTGCAAGCAATGTAAGCACATATGTTACCAAGACAGAATTAAAATCAAAATCCGAATCATGATCAAGCACATAATTTTTTTATTTTGATCGATGCAACGATTCTTATTAAATTGTTGTTAAGCTCACTTGGGGACTCCTAGTACTTCTTTGGTTTTGTGATTTTTTACCATTTTTCACTTGAGAATTCTTATGTTGCAGAAGATAATTCTGCTTTATTAGTGAAACAATATGTTTTATTTATTAAATTAAGATTTTAACGGTTTGATTAGTGACTATTTACCTTAAAAATTTATAACCCATGGTAGATAATTACTTTTATTAATATATCAAATTATTAAAAAATTAATTCAATGACTAAACACTAATACTCTATTTAAATAGAAAAATTATCATTTCCACCAAAAAAATTGCCGTCTTGCTTACATGATTGCTTCTTTTTTTTTTTTTTTTTTTTTTGAAGGTGAAATTTATTGCACACTAACACAAAGAGTATATACTCAAAACCTAAATGAAAGACTCAACGGTACTAGAGATATGCCTCTCTCTTGAGATCGAATCTATTAGTAGATTCGGATATTGCTCAAAGGGAAAATGTAAAACCAAGACCCCAAAATGAGACCATCCCTTAGAATACTGAGATTGAGCTTAGGTAAAGCTCTTGTTGATATTAATAAGGCACTACGGCCACCAACGACCCTACGTGCAATTGATGGATCTGTTCGATCGCTTTGGAGGCACAATCTTTGGCACTGAGGCCAACTACACCTTCTCTCAGAACTAGTTTTAAAGGAACATAAACCTTGTTTCGACACATGTCAAGCGGATTTAATAAACTCTCTAAGGGTGGAGAAATCACTCCCTTTATTATAGACTGAACTGAAAAACAAAAACAACACCGTAACAAAATTAAAACAGACAACATTGAGGAAACTATCAGACAAAGGTGCCACTATCACCTCCTAACCAATAGCTCGTAACTTCCTATAGGCTTGCCCGACGTCTGGCGATCTCTCCTATCAATAGCCGCCTCTAGCACTGATCGGATCTAGGACACCAACAGTGTCCCCCACCTTCTGCCCCGGCTCAGCTTCCTTCCCGTCGCACCTCCCTTGGCCGTGTCCAAATCCCACCATCCCGACCCCATGGCTCGTGACTGCTTCAAGAATCTCCTCGTCGGACCACGAAAGCCCCTCTCCAAACACGCCGGCATAGAAATTCGCTAGCTTCCTTCTTCCTCGACCACTGTAGTCCAAGAACTTGCCTCGATTAACCTCAGTTCCCAACCACATCATAGTCGGCCTCCCCCCTTAAAGATTCGCGGCTCGGTGACCCACCCAAAAGGCTGTATCGAGCATTGAATTACGTATTCGTGAACACTCCTTTACTTACATGATTACTTTTCAAGTATTGCACTTTGTGTAATTAATAGGGTGGTTTCTTATTTTAAGAAATGCATTAAAAAAACAAATGCAAAAATCCTAAAAGGAGAACGAGGAAAACAATAAATTTTTGAAACTTTTAAAAATAAATATCAGATTTTAAAAATATTTATAAATTATTTATAATAATTTTTATTTACAATATAAATAATAAGATAGATAAATTTTTATATAAAATTTTTACTTACTACAAATTTTTTAAAACATGTTGACTAGTATAATTAATTTTGAAAAAATAGTTACTACTATTTTCCAAACTGAAATTGAAATAAATTCATACCAATATAATTATGAATAGTCAATTTTGAATAATTTGATGATAAAAGTATCCTAAGAAAGAATTAAAAAATGAAATAAAGATGCCAAAATACTTCTGAGAAAAAAGGCCAATAAAAAAAAATTTCTTTCCACTTTTCTATTGCTTTATTTTTGTAGGAAAAAAAAATGATTCAAATTGAGAAAAACGTTATTGAGCAAAAAAAAAAAAAAAAAAGAGGAATAAAAAGGTTAGTAAAAAGCGTTAGAAAAACTCAAAGGAGAAAAAAAGTTGGAAAAGTAATAAGTAAAAAAACGTTATGAAGAATTCCATAAAATATCAATAAAAAAGTTCAAGTAAAAACAAAAAAAAAAAAAAAGAACCTTTTCGCCGTACTTCCTTTCTTATCCTTCGGGCAGGAAGAGAATCTGCCCAAAATGAACACAACATGACAGTCTTGTCTATCAGGTGCATGGTGCAGCCGATGAATTTACTTTCCAAGATTGATTGGACGTGCACTGAAAAACTACTATTGCACCCTGTGACCAAAATCAGAATCTAAAATCATTGACTCTACCAATATCTTTTCCCCAGATTCTCACTCTTTCACCTATATCGGGGGTTTAACTCCACCTTTTCCATTTTCTTCCGCTATTTCCTTTCTGTATAATATTCTGGCTTTTGGTTTCCTCTGAAGAGCCATAAAGAAGACTGTGCAGACTCGGATTTGGGTCCCTGTGCACGTGAATGCAAATTAATTGAAAACATTCAAGAATTGGTTTTGACAACACTTTCAAACTTGAAATTAAAGTTTAAGTACGGTAATATATAAAAAATTTATATTATAATACAATTTTATTTTTTTTAATATATAAAAATTTTACATAATAATACTTAAAACATTAAAGAAAGTCCCGTTTTAATGATTTACAGAAATTTTAGTTTTTTTTGTTCAATTCTTAAAATAAAAAACTTCCTGCCAGGCTTTCTGTGCTAATCCGCATTGCTTTCAAGCTTTAGGATAAATTTATAATGGAACGAGCCTTAGTTCGGTTCTGGTGCTCAATCTAGTAATAGTACGGGCAGGGCAGGTAAGGGCCAATTAAGAAAGACTTTGTAGGGAAACCCGAGTTCAACTAGAGTAGCGAACCTGGAAGATCTATCTCGTATCTGACACTGCACGATTTCACTTTGTAAAAACTTCAAATCATTCTCTTAAAGCCTATCTTTTTCAACATAATTGATCGTTTGTCCTGAAATGGCCTGCTTTCAGAAATTTAGTTCCTTTCTCACTGCTTCATTTTTTATAAAGGTTCCACTGTAGCTGTGCGGATTCTTCCATGTTTGTTCGTCGACGTCATGGTCGTTGCCCCATCCTTCTTTTATACGTTGACGTATTTTTTTATATGTTTCTCAAACTAACCCCAAACAATTTCGTACCATATATATATATATATATATGTTCTTTTCTTTATTCACAACTAGATAAATGTGTCCTGGTTTTGCACTTCACTAAGGCAACGTGAATATTTAATAATAATTTACCATAAGATTAGAAAAAGAGATGGTACAACAAGAATTTTCTCCATTTTAGATTTAGAAAAGTTTCATTTTTATATCTTGTATTTAAGATTATCCAAAAATTATATATTATATTTTAAACTTTAACACTTTTATACTTCAACATTTTAAACTGACGTTAAATTCTTATATTTTTCAAGTTAAAATTTGATTTTGATCTTAAAAGGACCTTAACACTCTTAAAAAAAACTAAAAAATACTTAAAAATTTCAAAAAAAAAGCTAAAATTTTCAAAATGTAAATGATATTTAAGGCCTCGTTTGGTAATGTTTTTATTTTGGTTTTTGCTTTTTAAAAAATTGAAAATGAAAACATTTTAAGGAATGTATTGGTATTATTTTTGAAATTATGTTTGGTTGTATATGGTAGTGTTTTTTTTAAAAAATATTTTTTAATAAAATTTTTTATTTGTATCATTAAAAACAAAAGAAAATGGTTTCGAAGAGGAAGTGCTCCGGTGATCTTCCTTTACTCCAATGGGCTGTGGATGTCGATGACGACGACGGCCGACCTAGCCCTTCCTTGACTGTCACAGGTGATTGAGCCAACCCCTCCCCTGATGGTCTCCTTTCTCTCTCTCGTGTGCGATAGATAGCCCCCACCCACGATGGTCTCCTTTTTCTCTCTCGCGTGTGAGCAACGGATAGCCCCCACCCACGACAGCCCCCCCAGCCACCTCGATGGCCTTCCTCGACGACCCCAAATCCCTCACCTTCTCTCTCACTCTCTTTCTCTCTCATTGTGTCTCACGGTGGCCGACACGAGAGGTTGAGGGCAACGAGCTTCGCTGCGAGGACGACGGTGAGATCGTTGGGTGGAGGGCTTGGGTCGGAAGTTTCACCGGTGAAAGTGGTCGGAGGGATGGCGGCGAAGGGTGGTCGGAGGGATGGTGGTCTCACCGGAGAGGGGGTCCGTGGTTTGAGTTTGGGAGGAAAAAAAAAGTAAAAACAAGTTTTTTTTTTTTTTTTAAGTTTAGGGGTTTTTTTGAAACTATTTTTGAAATATTTTGGGCTAAAATTATAACCAAACAAATTTTTGAAACCATTTTCATTTTTTATGTTTTTGAAAATGAGAAAAACATTTTCAAAATCTAAACCAAATAGCACCTAAGAATTTTACAAAGTGAAAAAGCTGAAATTTTCAAAATATAAAAAATATTTAAATATTTTATAAAGTTAAAATCAAACTTCGAGTTGAAAATATAAGAATTTAATATAAATTTAAAATATAAAAATAAAATAATGTCAAATTTAAAATATAGGGTATAAAATTTACACAACATTAAAATGCTAGATATAAAGGTGAAAATAACCTTTAGACGTGCTTACATGACTGTCATGACAGTATGCTGCTCCTTAATGAAAAGTACTTAGCCACATAACGTTGTTTGTATTAATTGTATATCTACCAATTACTGTCATTTGTGTTAAAGAAAATAAATATTATCTGAAAAAAAGGGTCTGCAAGTAGGGTTTTTGCACTAAGAAACCAATAATAACTTAGAAAGTGTAATTACCATTCGAGTTTGAACTAGTAATCGTATGCCATATTACCATGTGTTCTACTAGAAGAATATTTTGGACAAGCTGAAGATCTATAACCACAAACGAGCTGCTATATTTAATTGAAAGGAAACAAAAAAAAAAAGGTACAAAATTGACGAAAGACTCTAAGACAATAGAAACGGTGATTGGAGAGCTTTGATGTTATAACCATAAATAGTATAAAATTTTAACATATTATAGTATAAAATAAAAATATATTATGATATAAATTTATTATTTACGAAGTGTGGTTTAAATTTTAAATTTATATTTTTATCTTAAACACTTTATATATAATTTTTTTATTTTTAAAATAAGTTTTTTAGATCAATAAATAATGTAAAAATTTTAACAGTTATAATAAAAAATAAAAAATTACTACAATATAAAATTTTTACATACTAAAATTTTTAAGGTAATATTTTCTGTCTAACCCACCTCTCAAACATCGTTAAAGTTTTTATCTTAGTCGGTTAAATAACGTCATACCCCAATTACTTTTCACTATCCATGTGACATTTTCTTTAGATTTTCCACTTTTACACATTAATTATGATCATTATTGATGGCCACCTACCCAGGAATTTCACGGGGAAAAAAAGAACAAACAAAAACAAGTAGAAAATGTGGACCCCACAACTAATAGGTTTAACATGTAGAATCCTCTCAACCTGTGCCTAGACAGCTACCAAATCCCTCTTCCCCAAGTTCTTAACATCACATGTACAATGATGTGCACTCACCGATTTTATTTTTCTATTTTTTTTCTTGTAAAATGTAAAGAGTAATGCTATTTAACCGATAGGTTATACCCCTTATTAATAAAACAATGAAAACCAACCTTAAAAATAAGGTATATATGAGACTGGTGTTGAAAGTTCTGTGAATAGGAGTTATTAAAAGTATTTTTCATGCCTAAAACCATATTCTTGTAGCAACTGCAGCACTCTTTTGGCTATATATAGGCAGACCCACAACTCTAAACCTAAGCACCCCAATCGCCCCCCCGTCTCTCTCTCTCTCTCTCTCTCTCTCTCTCTCTCTCGCACTTGCGCTAGGCTTCATTTTCATTTCATGGTCAATGGCACCAAAGAAACCACAAGCACATTTCTCTGGCTATATTGGTACCGGTCAAGTAATGCCCACAAATTTAAAATCATCTTCATCAAGCAGAGGCCGTCAGCTGATGGAATCTAGCCAACTTGAGACCTCAAACAAGTCAACTTTCAAGGACGTCTATGGCAAGTCTTCAACTGGTCTCAACAAGGCTTACAAGGCAGGGGAGTTCGTGGACAAAAGCACCGGTCGTGTCGGGTACATGCAGGAGATGAAGTACACCCGGACGGACAACTATGACGACAAGGAAGAGGGTTACACCCACGAGTACCAGACCCAAGTCAAGTACAAGCATGTTGCTTATCCTTACAAGGGTTCTAGCTCCTCCATCAACAAGAAAAATATTGATTATTATTAGCTGTTTCACTTTGTGGTTATTTCTCTCTAGTGCTTGTGAAGAAGTGTTGTTTTCTTTTCGGTCATGTTTTAGGTTTATGTGTGCGTTTTTTTTTTTTTTTTTTTGGCATGGATATGGTTGCTGTAATTATGTAATGAAATGTTCCTTGTTAGGCATTTCAAAAAAAAAAACAAAAAACAAAAAAAGTTCTGGGTCCTCAGAATTATGTTTATGTTCCTTGTTTTTATGTGGCAATATAACCTGGAATAGTTCGATTATAGCTTCTGTTTCTGTGATTTTAGCGCCAGCTATCTCGCTTTGTTTATTTATTATTTGGTAGCATAATTATTTATTTATTTTGGAGAGAAGCAGCATAAATGTTTTGGAGACATATCATCATATTCTAAGAGGTTTACTTTATATTAAATCGTGAAATAATTAATTACCATGAAAGTTTATCTTAAAGCTCTTTAAAGCGCTTGTTATTATGTAATTAAATTGCACGATCTGTCTCTAGACCCAAGGGCGAACAAAATAACCAAAATTGCGAGAACTAAAAAAAAAAAAAAAAAAACTTACAGAAAGGTGTTAATTTGGTTTTACTTAAGAAATCTAAGACCACCAAAAATCATGAAAATCACAAGCATAAAATTTGGACAGGTTTTCAAGTGATCTGGGTCTACGGTAGTTGGCATATTGGGCTGTTATTTCTTTCTTCTGGCCAGCCATAACTCTTTACAATTTTGTTCTTTTATTTGGATTCTTTAAAATCACAAGCATCAAATTTGGACAGGTTTTCAAGTGATCTGGGTCTACGGTAGTTAGCATATTGGGCTGTTATTTCGTTCTTCTGGCCATCCATAATTCTTCACAATTTTTTTCTTTTATTTGGATTCTTTCCAGAATTTCATTCTTTTAATTTGTAATTCATGTTTTAATAGTTCCAGGTCAAGTTAAAGAAAGAATTACAGATTGTTATTTACAAAAAAGTGCATAGGATTAAAGGGATAACTTTACTAGTCAACTAGTATAATATTTTTGTGATGCTAAACACTTGCCCAAACGTGAGAAGAAGGGAACCTATGGACCCCACTTTCATTCCAAGGAGAGTATATTATTATATTCAACCGGTTGTCAGTAACATTTGGACATTTTCACACCCATTAACTGCCCTCCCATACCCTTAATCCACAGCCGTTGGATAAAGTGGCAATAATAAAATATGAAATGTTACCCTTCAATGTTTCGATTCAAACTATTGATTCTAAAACTTCTCAAACACAACGTATAAATATTTTGATTGAATATGACAGATTTAAGAGCCAAGTTTTAGCCATAATGTTTTAGCTGCTACAAATGTAAAGCTCTAGCATATTTTAATATTTAAAATTTAACTTAAAAGTTTTAAGGTGGTTCTCAAAATACTCTCACCATATTACTGATGGGACTTCCATCTCCAGTTAACCCGCCTTGCTAGATTTAAGTTCACTTGCTAAATGATAATACTCATTTCCATTTCTTCGTATTTCTCTCTCCAAATTCAAAAACAAAAGAGGGCCAACAGATCCAAACAAAAGAGTAGCCAACTACAGAATAGGTAAAGAAGATATTAAGAATACGAACAACATAAATCACATCCATCATATCAACCTACCATCTCTGTTCTCTGTCGGGAAAATAGAGAACGGTACTTGTTAATAGTGGGCATTAGTTCACTAAGTGTTAAATGTGTTTGAAAACTTAGTTAAAACTTTGACGTTAAAACTTAAAAATTATAATACGTAAGCTTTAAATTATAGTAATTTTTTACTTTTAATTATAATATATGAAAATTTTATACTATAACAAACTAAACTTGTTTTTTAAACGTGCTTCCTAAATAAGGCCTTTAGTTTCTGGAGACCTGTGAAGTGAGATGCAGCGGAGCTACACAGGTGGAGTATTGTTTCAGCCTTTCAGCAGGCTTTTGGAGTTTGTCACGTTAAAAATAATAAGTTTAGTTTGTTACAATATAAAATTCTTATATAATACAATAAAAAATAAAAAATTACTATTTTTATATATTATAATATTTAAATTTTAACAAATTTCTTAAACGAACTCATTGACAATAATGTTAGTGAGCTACATTCTAATAGTAGTATCTTACAAAAAAAAAATTCCCCCGCTGCAAGACTGTTTTTTAATGAACTAGCCACTGGTGAAAGCACTTCTCCTTTCTTTTTGCTTTTTACTGATTTACTGATACTGATCACTGATTCAAAACTTCTGCTTCTCTTATCTTTCTCTTTTTGACCATTGCTCGGTCCTTCTTCCTTCTCCATAAATGCACAGTTGAGAATCTTCTGATCTCTGACGCCTCACAGAGCCTCGGATTCCTCTCTCCGAGGGTGCAGGCAAAGAGCGCCTTTTATATATATATATATATATATCTGACCAGAACGGAGCCACTCATAAACCCGATTCTCTTTTAACTTTTTAACAAGTAATATTTTATTTTTTTTTTAATTTTAACGAATTAGTCTCTCAATTCTTAAACTTTTATAGCCCATTTGATTCGAGTATTTAAATAAAATATTTAAATAAAAATTTAAATTTTTATGAGAAAAAATACTGTAACAAAATAATTTAAATTGTGATTCAAGTATCGAAACCAAAAAAATGTTAGTAATTAATAGACTTTTGTTAAAATCTGTTAAAAAGTTCACCAAAAAATACATGCGGGTCCCACCTAAAGATAATAAAATTAAAATTACTATATTGTCCCCGTTTATACCATACAACCTTAATTTTCAAGTTTCAACCAAAAAAAACAAACAAAAATAACCTTCAGTGGTTAATCCCAAAAACTCTATTAGCCAGTCAAAATTCAACGAGCATGAAATTGACTCCTAGTGAATGAAAGAAAAAAAGAAAGATATTGACGATTATAACTGTTGATGCCTGATTTCGGCACAACACCGCGTGCGGGGACGCACGGTGGTCGGGTTCCCTGTTCTGCCCGGCTCGGCCTAGTCTGGTCAGATCTGCAAGAGGAGAGAAGGCCTCGGAGTATGGGGACACCGGTTTGGTGTCTGCCAAGGGCGCTCCGACGCTCAAGTCAGTGTTCTGACCGGGAAGAGCTAAGGAAAGGCAGAGTAGGCGAGGGAAGAATGCCCGTACCTTTGTGGTGGAGTTGATGCTCCTATTTATAGAGTTTAGCTTAGATCCGGGTATGGACCGGTTTGGCCCGTAACCCAGGTGTCCAGCGACAGGTGTCACGATCTCCGGAGAAGGAGGATTGCCCAACGGAGGGTTGAGATGGTGCCACGTGGTGGTCTTTGGGTAAGTCGGATAGATCCTGGTCGGACAGGTCCCTGGTTGGACAGGTCCCGGTCAGACAGGTCTCTGGTCGGACAGGTCCCTGGTCGGGCAGATCCTGGTCGGACGGGTCCCTGGTCGGGCAGATCTTGGTCAATCCCAAAAACTCTATTAGCCAGTCAAAATTCAACGAGCATGAAATTGACTCCTAGTGAATGAAAGAAAAAAAGAAAGATAATGACGATTATAACTGTTGATGCCTGATTTCAGCACAACACCGCGTGCGGGGATGCACAGTGGTCGGGTTCCCTGTTCTGCCCAGCTCGGCCTAGTCTGGTCGGATCTGCAAGAGGAGAAAAGGCCTCGGAGTATGGGGACACCGGTTTGGTGTCTGCCAAGGGCGCTCCGACGCTCAAGTCAGTGTTCTGACAGAGAAGAGCTATGGAAAGGCAGAGTAGGCGAGGGAAGAATGCCCGTACCTTTGTGGTGGAGTTGATGCTCCTATTTATAGAGTTTAGCTTGGATCCGGGTATGGACCGGTTTGGCCCGTAACCCAGGTGTCCAGCGACAGGTGTCACGATCTCCGGAGAAGGAGGATTGCCCAACGGAGGGTTGAGATGGTGCCACGTGGTGGTCTTTGGGTAAGTCGGACAGATCCTGGTAGGACAGGTCCCTGGTTAGACAGGTCCCGGTCAAACAGGTCTCTGGTCGGACAGGTCCCTTGTCGGACAGATCCTGGTCGGACGGGTCCCTGGTCGGGCAGATCTTGGTCGGATGGGTCCCTGGTCGGACAGATCCTGATCGGACGGGTCCCTGGTCGGACGGGTCCTTGGTCGGGCCAATCCTGGTCGGATGGGTTTGACATGCTTGTCTGCATCCGTTGTCCTGTCATAGGCTTTGATTTGTGGAACTTTGAACTTAGGCGGCATAGGGGCTCGCATGATGGTGTCCGGGAAAGGCTAAGGCCCCTGCCTCGTTTAGGCCGAAGTGATTATTCTAGATTTCGTCGATTTGGCGCTGTAGTGCCCAAAACTGATGGTTGTTCGTGTCTTTGGGCAGTTTGACCCTATAGGGTACTCCGCCCTTAACGCGATCACCTGCCTTAGGCTGGTGATTTTGACGTGCCTCCTCGTGGTGCTCGAGCCGGTCAAATACCGAGGCTTGGGTACCTTAAGGAGGTGGTGCCCGTGCTGTTTGGGGGCTGAGATGGCCTTCCTGGACCAATCGGTTGTTGGCTGAGGTACCACGCGTGGACCCTCTCGAGCGCTCGAAATCGGTCTCTTCACGGTCGACCGCATCCCGTCCTACTCGTCCCCCGACCTGGTCAACCGGGGCCGGAGGTGGCAGGTCAGGTGTGGCTTGGCATTGAGCCTGTTGAGCGAGTTACTGAGTTAGGATCTGAATAGCCTCCGTAAGCTCTCGGATCGGATCCTGAGCCACTGGGTCCTCTGCCTGTTCGGCTCTGGCCGTGCTTCCCTGCTTCTCGAACTGGGATCTTGTGGCCCGAGGGCGACCCCTAGGTCTTCCTGTGTTTGGCTGTCGATTTCTTGTATAGCCCGACCCCTCCTGTCGGGCAGCATCGTCTCTAGTGTTCCCTCATGTCACCATCTAGGATCTCGAAGGTAAGGTGGCTGGTGTTAAGTGAAGGCGTAGGCGCCCTCCTTCTAGCGCCAAAATGTTGATGCTTACCGTGATCCAGAGTCGGATCAACACCACGTGCGGCTGCGCATGGTTGGACTCTTCCCCGGCTCGTCTTTGCTTGGCCCGGCGTACCTGCGACAAGAGGAAGGGTGCTTCAGAGGTGAGAGTAAGGATTCAGTCAAAAGACAAGGGCTCTCCGATGCTAAAGGCAAGGGTTGTTCGGTAGAAGAAGGGAGCTTGTTAGGTGGGAAGGAGTCTCTCTCTCCATAATACAATAAATGCATCCTATTTATAGGTTACTACTTGGACCGGGTGTCAGGTGAGTTTTGTCCACAACTCAGGTGTCACATCAAGACATGTCAGGCAGTAGGTGACAAGTGTCACGCCCTCTTGTCAATGGATTGGCTCCAATCGGACGGTGAGTTATTTGTCGTTTGTCAGCCTGTAGTGGCGAGTAGCAGTTTGCTTGTGAGTGAGATTAATCCGACCCGAGCTAGTGCATGATCCAAGGTGGCGTCCTGCTTAGGGTGCAGCCTTGGGGGCCCTAAAAAGCACCTCGGACAGGGTGCACGTCGTGTTGGGTCGATAACGTGGTCCCAGGGCTCTGCCGAGCTATTTAGCCTACCACCGAAGTTTGTCTCCTCGGCGATGGCGCTGCACTCACCCTCAACACTCATATTTATCAAGTTTGATACCATAACAAACTATCATACCTATATAAAATCATAGATAAAGTGGAAGTAGCTTAAACAAAATAAAAATAAAAAAGAAGCATACAGATTGCTGAAGTTCTTAGAAGCGATTAGGCGAGGCAATGGATAGAGGCGAGACAATAGATGAAGTTTTTGGAGTGATGGTAACAGACTCATGGGAGGTAGGGCAGCGACTAGGAGACGAGAGATGGCGGCGATAGAGAGGGGGCAAGGAGATGACCGCTACAGAGGAGGCGGGGCAAGGTGATCGACAAAGAGGGAAAGGGCGATTGGGAGATAGGAAGAAGAGTATTGAGTAAGAGAGAGAGGACTAGACGTGATATATGGGAGCTAAAAAATATACTGAAAATTAAATGATAGTTTCTTATAAACCAGCATCTAAAATTAAACATTAGACGACGGTATTTGATAAACTGTTGCCTAATTGGCAGTCTAACACTACTGCGTAGGATATGACAATAGTTTCTTTATTTTTTGAAGGTATTCTATATATTTTTGAAGGCAAAAATCTTAGTATAATGTTTTTATAAAGTTTTTGAATTTTTTATTTTTTTAATTTGAGGGTATTTTGGTAATATCTTGGTCAAAATTGAAGATTGATTGGATAAAGATATAAATATGTGTATTAAATATAATTTAAAAGTATAAATTTAATAAAATTAAAAACCAAAAGTATAGTGTTTGAATAAACCTAAAATACAAGTATGAAAAGGTAAATAATCTATATAACTTCACTTTGCAAGAGCCCAATGATAGCGTGATTTTACGTACACTGAAGAAGAATTTTTCTATGATAGATACCGCCAATCGTCATTTATATTTACAAATTTAAAAGTGAAATACATAAAAAATGTAATTAAAACATAAGAAATACTTTGACTTAGATTTGACGGTAGCAACCATATAATCTTATTGGTAATGAATTTTTTAAGTACTACACAAATCTCTAGTAAATAAAACGAAATTTGTAATTTCTAGATTTAGTCAATCCTTAACTTTGATAGACACAATATTTGCTTGAATCCACTTCCTAACTAAGTTTAGTAGATTAGAGATTTATCAAATTTACTTCTTGAACACATTTTTTTTTTATTTTTCCAAATTTACTTTATAATTAGATTTGATAAATAAAGGATTTACATAATTTACTCCTACAAAACCTTAAATTATGTAATTTTTCTTAATTCAAAATAACAATATTTGTATTTGCAGCTTTTTTTTGTGTTTTTTTTTAAAAAAATTTTATTGTGGGGGTATTGCGCTGTATTATGTTATATCGTTATGAATTTAAATACTATAAGTAGTATTCTGTGTGCCAGTTAGGTACCAGTTCCTATATTGGTACCATTTATTTGATTAGTGTTCATAAATTTACTGCTGGATGGCATGGGGTCATATACGTATGACAGTAAGATGCTTTGAGAAGAGTGATAGAGAATCATCAAACTTCATAGGCATGCTAAATAGGATGTTTGGTAAGTATAGTTAGAATCAATTTTTTAGTTATTAAATAGTATTAAACTTTTATATATGTAGTAAAAAGCAAAAAATTGCTACAGTATAGACTCTTATATATTTTAGTGTTTTGAACTAAAAAATTGATTCTAACTATGCTTGTCAAACACTTTAAAAGTCTGCAAGCAATGTAAGCACATATGTTACCAAAGACAAAATCAAAATCAAAATTCAAATCATGATCAAGCACATATTTTTTTTTTCTTTTGATCGATGCAATGATTCTTATTAAATTGTTGTTAAGCTCACTTAGAGACTCCTAGTACTTCTTTGGTTTTGTGATTTTTTACCATTTTTCACTTAAGAACTCTTACATTGCAAAAGATAATTTTACTTTATTAGTGAAACAAGATGTTTTATTTATTAAATTAAGCTTTTAATGATTTGATTTGTGATTATTTACCATAAAAATTTATAACAAATGGTACATAATTACTTTTATTAATAAATCAAATTATTAAAAAATTAATTTAATGATTAAGCACTAATACTTTATTTAAATAAAAAAATTGTCATTTCCACCAAAAAAATTGCCATCTTACTTACATGATTGCTTTTTTTTTTTTTTTGAAGGTGAAATTTATTGCACACTAACACAAAAAGAATAGACTCAAAACCTAAATGAAAGACCCAACGGTACTAGAGATATGCCTCCCTCTTGAGATCAAATCTATTGATAGATTTGGATATTGCTCAAAGGGCAAACGTAAAACCAAGACCCCAAAATGGGACCGTCCCTTATAATACTAAAATCGAGCTTGGGTAAAGCTCTTGTTGATATTAATAAGGCACTACGGCCACCATCGACCCCACCTACAATTGATGGTTCTATTCGATCGCTTTGGGGGCACCAATCTTCAACACTGAGGCCAACTACACCTCCTCTCAAAACCAGTTCTAGAGGAACATAAACCTTATTTCGACACATGTCGAGTGGATTTAATAAACTCTCTAGGGTGGGGGAAATCACTACCTTTATTACAGACTGAACTGAAAAACAAAAACAACACCATAACAAAATTAAAATAGACAACATTGAGGAAACTATCAGACAAGGGAGCCACTATCACCTCCTAACTAGCAGCTCCCAACTTCCTATAGGCTTTCTTGATGTCCGGCGATCTCTCCTGTCAATGGCCGCCTCTAGCACCAATCGGATCTAACACACCAACAGTGTCGCCCACCTTCTGCCTCGGCTCAACTTCCTCCCCATCGCACCTCTCTCGGCCGTGTCTAGATCCCACCATCCCAACCCCATGGCTCATGACTGCTTCAGGAATCTCCCCACCGGACCACGAAAGCCCCTCTCCGAACATGCCGGCATAGAAATCTGATAGCTTCCTTCTCCCCCAAGCCCGGTAGTCCAAGATCTCATCCCTGCCTCAATTAACCTCAGTTCCCAACCACATCATAGTAGGCCTCCCCCTTAAAGATTTGTGACTCGGTTACCCGCCCAAAGGCGGCATCGGGCGTTGAACCGAAAGAGAGAGGGGGCGGCAGAGATGAAAACCTTGAAACCCTAACAGAGCCTAAAATGAGAGAAAACTAAAAGATTATGTATCACGTATTCGTGAACATTCCTTTACTTACATGATTGCTTTTCAAGCACTGCACTTTGTGTTATTTATTGCGTGGTTTCTTATTTTAAGAAATCCATTAAAAGAACAAATGCAAAAAACTTAAAAGGGAGAACGATGGTAACAACAATTTTTTGAAATTTTTAAAAGTAGATATCAGGTTTTGAAAATATTTATAATAAGTAAAAAATTACAAGATAAAAATTTATCAATTATGTAAATAAGAATTATTTTACCTTGTAAGTAAGAGGATAAAAAATATTTAAAGAGAGAACGATGGAAACAATAATTTTCTAAAACTTTTAAAAGTAAATATCAGGTCTTGAAAATATTTATAATAAATAAAAAATTACAAGGTAAATAATTTATTTATTGTATAAATAAGAATTATTTTACCTTGTAAGCAAGATGGTAAATAAATTATTTATACCTTAAATTTATTTATTATATAAATAATCTTATTTACAATATAAATAAAAAGGTAGATAAATACTTTACACTATAAGATTTCTACTTACTACAAATTTTTCAAAACCTGCTAACTAGTATAATTAGTTTTGAAAAAATATTTACTACTATTTTCCAAACTGAAATTGAAATAAATTCATACCATATTACTGTAAATACTCAATTTTGAATAATTTAATGATAAAAATATCCTAGGAAAGAATAAAAATATAAAATAAAAATATCAAAATACTTTTAAAAAAAAAGGCCAATAAAAAAATCTTTTCTTTCCAACTTTTCCATTGTTTTACTTTTGTGGAAGAAAGCTATAAACGATTCTAACTGGGAAAAACGTTATTCAGAAAAAAAGAAAAAAAAAAAAGAGGAATAAAAAAGTTAATAAAAAGCGTTAGAAAAACTCAAAGGAGAAATAAAGTTGGAAAAGTAATAAGTAAAAAAACGTTATGAAGAATTCCATAAAATATCAATAAAAAAGTTCAAGTAAAAACAAAAAAAAAAAAAAAAAAGAACCTTTTCGCCGTACTTCCTTTCTTATCCTTCGGGCAGGAAGAGAATCTGCCCAAAATGAACACAACATGACAGTCTTGTCTATCAGGTGCATGGTGCAGCCGATGAATTTACTTTCCAAGATTGATTGGACGTGCACTGAAAAACTACTATTGCACCCTGTGACCAAAATCAGAATCTAAAATCATTGACTCTACCAATATCTTTTCCCCAGATTCTCACTCTTTCACCTATATCGGGGGTTTAACTCCACCTTTTCCATTTTCTTCCGCTATTTCCTTTCTGTATAATATTCTGGCTTTTGGTTTCCTCTGAAGAGCCATAAAGAAGACTGTGCAGACTCGGATTTGGGTCCCTGTGCACGTGAATGCAAATTAATTGAAAACATTCAAGAATTGATTTTGACAACACTTTCAAACTTGAAATTAAAGTTTAAGTACGGCAATATATAAAAAAATTTATATTATAATAAAATTTTATTTTTTTTAATATATAAAAATTTTACATTACAATACTTAAAACGTAAAAAAAAGTCCCATTTTAATGATTTATAGAAATTTTAGTTTTGTTCAATTCTTAAGATAAAAAACTTCCTGCCAGGCTTTCTGTGCTAATCCGCATTGCTTTCAAGCTTTAGGATAAATTTCTAATGGAACGAGCCTTACTTCGGCTCTGGTGCTCAATCTAGTAATAGTACGGGCAGGGCAGGTAGGAGCCAATTAAGAAAGGCTTTGTAGGGAAACCCGAGTTCAACTAGATTAGCAGACCTGAAAGATCTATCTCGTGTCTAGGACGGCATAGTTTTACTTTGTAAAAACTTCAAATCATTCTCTTAAAGCCTATCTTTTTCAACATAATTCGTTTGTCCTGAAATGGCCTGCTTTCAGAAATTTAGTTCCTTTCTCACTGCTTCATTTTTTATAAAGGTTCCACTGTAGCTGTGCGGATTCTTCCATGTTTGTTCGTCGACGTCATGGTCGTTGCCCCATCCTTCTTTTATACGTTGACGTATTTTTTTATATGTTTCTCAAACTAACCCCAAACAATTTCGTACCATATATATATATATATATATGTTCTTTTCTTTATTCACAACTAGATAAATGTGTCCTGGTTTTGCACTTCACTAAGGCAACGTGAATATTTAATAATAATTTACCATAAGATTAGAAAAAGAGATGGTACAACAAGAATTTTCTCCATTTTAGATTTAGAAAAGTTTCATTTTTATATCTTGTATTTAAGATTATCCAAAAATTATATATTATATTTTAAACTTTAACACTTTTATACTTTAACATTTTAAATTAATGTTAAATTCTTATATTTTTCAAGTCAAAATTTGATTTTGACCAAAAAAGGACCGTAACACTCTTAAAAAAAAACTAAAAAATACTTAAAAATTTCAAAAAAAAAGCTAAAATTTTCAAAATGTAAATGATATTTAAGGCCTCGTTTGGTAATGTTTTTATTTTGGTTTTTGCTTTTTAAAAAATTGAAAATGAAAACATTTTAAGGAATGTATTGGTATTATTTTTGAAATTATGTTTGGTTGTATATGGTAGTGTTTTTTTTAAAAAATATTTTTTAATAAAATTTTTTATTTGTATCATTAAAAACAAAAGAAAATGGTTTCGAAGAGGAAGTGCTCCGGTGATCTTCCTTTACTCCAATGGGCTGTGGATGTCGATGACGACGACGGCCGACCTAGCCCTTCCTTGACTGTCACAGGTGATTGAGCCAACCCCTCCCCTGATGGTCTCCTTTCTCTCTCACTCTCTTGCGTGTGAGACATCTAGCCCCCACCCACGATGGTCTCCTTTTTCTCTCTCGCGTGTGAGCAACGGATAGCCCCCACCCACGACAGCCCCCCCAGCCACCTCGATGGCCTTCCTCGACGACCCCAAATCCCTCACCTTCTCTCTCACTCTCTTTCTCTCTCATTGTGTCTCACGGTGGCCGACACGAGAGGTTGAGGGCAACGAGCTTCGCTGCGAGGAGGGCGGCGAGATCGTTGGGTGGAGGGCCTGAGTCGGAAGTTTCACCGGTGAAAGTGGTCGGAGGGATGGCGGCGAAGGGTGGTCGGAGGGATGGTGGTCTCACCGGAGAGGGGGTCCCTGGTCTGAGTTGGGAAGAAAAAAAAAGTGAAAACAAGTTTTTTTTTGTTTTCGATTTTGGGGTTTTTTTTTGAGTGTTTTTGAAATTTTTTTTGAAATATTTTGGGCTAAAATTTTAACTAAACATGTTTTTAAAATCATTCTTATTTTTTGTGTTTTTAAAAATGAAAAAAAAAACATTTTCAAAATCAAAAGCAAACAGCACCTAAGAATTTTACAAAGTGAAAAAGCTGAAATTTTCAAAATATAAAAAATATTTAAATATTTTATAAAGTTAAAATCAAACTTCGAGTTGAAAATATAAGAATTTAATATAAATTTAAAATATAAAAATAAAATAATGTCAAATTTAAAATATAGGGTATAAAATTTACACAACATTAAAATGCTAGATATAAAGGTGAAAATAACCTTTAGACGTGCTTACATGACTGTCATGACAGTATGCTGCTCCTTAATGAAAAGTACTTAGCCACAAAACTTTGTTATATCTATCAATTACTGTCATTTGTGTTAAAGAAAATAAATATTATCTGAAAAAAAGGGTCTGCAAGTAGGGTTTTTGCACTAAGAAACCAATAATAACTTAGAAAGTGTAATTACCATTCGAGTTTGAACTAGTAATCGTATGCCATATTACCATGTGTTCTACTAGAAGAATATTTTGGACAAGCTGAAGATCTATAACCACAAACGAGCTGCTATATTTAATTGAAAGGAAACAAAAAAAAAAAGGTACAAAATTGACGAAAGACTCTAAGACAATAGAAACGGTGATTGGAGAGCTTTGATGTTATAACCATAAATAGTATAAAATTTTAACATATTATAGTATAAAATAAAAGTATTTTATAATATGAACCTATTACTTACAGAGTGTGGTTTAAAATTTAAATTTGTACTTTCATCCTAAACACTTTATATATAATTTTTTTATTTTTAAAATAAGTTTTTTAGATCAATAAATAATATAAAACTCTCAATAGCTACAATAAAAAATAAAAAATTAATATAATATAAAACTTTCATATATGTTAAAATTTTCAAGTTAATATTTTCTGTATAACCCTCCTCTCAAACATCGTTAAAGTTTTTCTCTTAGTTGATTAAATAACGTTATACCCCCGTTACTTTTCATTATCCAAATGACATTTTCTTTAGATTTTCCTCTTTTACACATTAATTATGATCATTATTAATGGCCACTTCAGCAAGAAATATCACGGGGAAAAAAAGAAAAAAAAAAAAACAAGGTAGAAATTGTGGACCCCACAACTAATAGGGTTAACGTGTAGAATCCTCTCAACCTGTGCCTAGACAGCTACCAAATCCCTCTTCCCCAAGTTCTTAACATCGCATGTACAATGATGTGTACTCACCGATTTTATTTTTCCATTTTTTTTCTTGTAAAATGTAAAGAGTAATGCTATTTAACCGATAGGTTATACCCCTTATTAATAAAACAATGAAAACCAACCTAAAAAATAAGGTATATATGAGAGTGGTGTTGAAAGTTCTGTGAATAGGAGGTTATTAAAAGGATTTTTCATGTCTAAAACCATGTTCTTGTAGCATCTGCAGCACTCTTTTGGCTATATATAGGCAGACCCACAACTCTAAACCTAAGCACCCCAATCGCCCCCCGTCTCTCTCTCTCTCTCTCTCTCTCTCTCTCTCTCTCTCTCGCACTTGCGCTAGGCTTCATTTTCATTTCATGATCAATGGCACCAAAGAAACCACAAGCACATTTCTCTGGCTATATTGGTACCGTTCAAGTAATGCCCACAAATTTAAAATCATCTTCATCAAGCAGAGGCCGTCAGCTGATGGAATCTAGCCAACTTGAGACCTCAAACAAGTCAACTTTCAAGGACGTCTATGGCAAGTCTTCAACTGGTCTCAACAAGGCTTACAAGGCAGGGGAGTTCGTGGACAAAAGCACCGGTCGTGTCGGGTACATGCAGGAGATGAAGTACACCCGGACGGACAACTATGACGACAAGGAAGAGGGTTACACCCACGAGTACCAGACCCAAGTCAAGTACAAGCATGTTGCTTATCCTTACAAGGGTTCTAGCTCCTCCATCAACAAGAAAAATATTGATTATTATTAGCTGTTTCACTTTGTGGTTATTTCTCTCTAGTGCTTGTGAAGAAGTGTTGTTTTCTTTTCGGTCATGTTTTAGGTTTATGTGTGCGTTTTTTTTTTTTTTTTTTGGCATGGATATGGTTGCTGTAATTATGTAATGAAATGTTCCTTGTTAGGCATTTCAAAAAAAAAAACAAAAAACAAAAAAAGTTCTGGGTCCTCAGAATTATGTTTATGTTCCTTGTTTTTATGTGGCAATATAACCTGGAATAGTTCGATTATAGCTTCTGTTTCTGTGATTTTAGCGCCAGCTATCTCGCTTTGTTTATTTATTATTTGGTAGCATAATTATTTATTTATTTTGGAGAGAAGCAGCATAAATGTTTTGGAGACATATCATCATATTCTAAGAGGTTTACTTTATATTAAATCGTGAAATAATTAATTACCATGAAAGTTTATCTTAAAGCTCTTTAAAGCGCTTGTTATTATGTAATTAAATTGCACGATCTGTCTCTAGACCCAAGGGCGAACAAAACAACCAAATTTGCGAGAACTAAAATTTAAAAAAAAAAAAAACTTACAGAAAGGTGTTAATTTGGTTTTACTTAAGAAATCTAAGACCACCAAAAATCATGAAAATCACAAGCATAAAATTTGGACAGGTTTTCAAGTGATCTGGGTCTACGGTAGTTAGCATATTGGGCTGTTATTTCGTTCTTCTGGCCATCCATAATTCTTCACAATTTTTTTCTTTTATTTGGATTCTTTCCAGAATTTCATTCTTTTAATTTGTAATTCATGTTTTAATAGTTCCAGGTCAAGTTAAAGAAAGAATTACAGATTGTTATTTACAAAAAAGTGCATAGGATTAAAGGGATAACTTTACTAGTAAACTAGTATAATATTTTTGTGATGCTAAACACTTGCCCAAACGTGAGAAGAAGGGACCTATGGACCCCACTTTCATTCCAAGGAGAGTATATTATTATATTCAACCGGTTGTCAGTAACATTTGGGCATTTTCACACCCATTAGCTGCCCTCCCATACCCTTAATCCACAGCCGTTGGATAAAGTGGCAATAATAAAATATGAAATGTTACCCTTCAATGTTTCGATTCAAACTATTGATTCTAAAACTTCTCAAACACAACGTATAAATATTTTGATTGAATATGACAGATTTAAGAGCCAAGTTTTAGCGATAATGTTTTAGCTCCTACAAATGTAAAGCTCTAGCATATTTTAATATTTAAAATTTAACTTTAAAGTTTTAACGTGGTTCTCAAAATACTCTCACCATATTACTGATGGGACTTCCATCTCCAGTTAACCCGCCTTGCTAGATTTAAGTTCACTTGCTAAATGATAATACTCATTTCCATTTCTTCGTATTTCTCTCTCCAAATTCAAAAACAAAAGAGGGCCAATGGATCCAAACAAAAGAGTAGCCAACTACAGAATAGGTAAAGAAGATATTAAATGAAGATTTAAATAGAGTATTTGAACGAAAATTTAAATTTTTATGAGAGAAAATATTATAAGAAAATGATTTGAATCGTTATTCGAGTATCGAAACAAACAGATCCTAATAATATAAACAACATAAATCACATCCATCATATCAACCTACCATCTCTGTTCTCTGTCGGGAAAATAGAGAACGGTACTTGTTAATAGTGGGCATTAGTTCACAAAGAAGTCAAGTATTTAAAAACTTAAATTTTATTTTTAATATATAAGTTTTAAATTATAATAATTTTTTATTTTTAATTATAACATATAAAATTTTTATGTTATAACAAATTAAACTTATTTTGTTAGCATGTTTCTTAAACAAGGCCTCTAGTTTCTGGGGACCTATGAAGTGAGATGCAGCGGAGCTACACAGGTGGAGTATTGTTTCAACCTTTCAACAGGTTTTGAGATTTGTTTAAAAAACACGTTAAAAATAATAAGTTTAGTCTGTTACAATATAAAATTCTTATATAATATAATAAAATATAAAAATTTATTATTTATATATATTATAATATTTAAATTTTAACTTTAAATTTTACCATGTTTTTTTAGGCGAACTCTTTGACACACAATGTTAGTGAGCTATATTCTAATAATAGTATCTTAAAAAAAAAAAAAATTCCCTCGCTGCAAGACTGTTATTCAATGAACTAGCCCCTGGTGAAAGCACTTCTCCTTTCTTTTTGCTTTTTACTGATTTACTGATACTGATTACTGATTCAAAACTTCTGCTTCTCTTATCTTTCTCTTTTTGACCATTGCTCGGTCCTTCTTCCTTCTCGATAAATGCACAGTTGAGATTCTTCTGATCTCTGACGCCTCACAGAGCCTCGGATTCCTCTCTCCCAGGGTGCAGGCAAAGAGCGCCTTTTATTTATATATATATATATATCTGACCGGAACGGAGCCACTCATAAACCAGATACTCTTTTAACTTTTTAACAAGTAATATTTTAATTTTTTTTAATTTTAACGAATTAGTCCCTCGATACTTAAACTTTTATAGTCCATTTAGTTTAAATATTTAAATAAAAATTTAAATTTTTATGAGAAAAAATACTGTAACAAAATAATTTAAATTGTGATTCAAGTATCGAAACCAAAAAAATGTTAGTAATTAATAGACTTTTGTTAAAATCTGTTAAAAAGTTCACCAAAAAATACATGCGGGTCCCACCTAAAGATAATAAAATTAAAATTACTATATTGTCCCCGTTTATACCATACAACCTTAATTTTCAAGTTTCAACCAAAAAAAACAAACAAAAATAACCTTCAGTGGTTAATCCCAAAAACTCTATTAGCCAGTCAAAATTCAACGAGCATGAAATTGACTCCTAGTGAATGAAAGAAAAAAAGAAAGATATTGACGATTATAACCAAACCAAACAACACATGTTTGCTAATTTTAATTTATAAACTCAAGTTCAAGCACAAATTTTTAAACTTATTTTTAAAGAGAGTAAAAAAGGATAGAGATTATTAAAAATCTTAAATCAATATCGATGGATGATTGAAGATTTAAAATTAATTGGATAAAGATATTTAAAAAAAGAGTACCATAAGTGAAGATCTGAACAGGACCATTGTCGAGCATATTAAGGAGAGTTTTATAATGTGTTTAGAAGGGTGGTGAGAACCACTTTTATTGTAGCATATGAGAGTTTTATACTGTAACATGTTTTTTTATTATTACTGTAACATATGAGAGCTTTATACTGTTTATAACTAAGATTGTGATAGAAACTGAATGATTCTCATCACTACCAAACACCCCCTTAATACTTCTCATGAAATCCATGACTTCTTGATGGGCCTTGTCAGCTCAAGCCCTCTGCTGCACACCATCGAGCCCTCCGCTACCTTGGCTCTAGAAGACGTCACAACCCACTCCTCTAACCCAGCACGTCGTAGACCATCCCCCAAATCTCCCTTCCTGTTTGGTCCTATCTCTATATATTGAATATTATCCCTACTGTCCCAATTTTTTTCACTTTTTTGAGGAATTAACACATACAAAAAAAAGATGAACTTGAGCGCAGTCACATACAAGCGGCATCATCAGAGAAGAAGGTGCGGAAGGAAGAGAGGGAGATTGGGATATCGATGTTATATATATATATATTAAGAAGAAGAGATAGTTTTTCTTAAAAATAAAAAAAGAGAGGAAGAGATAGTGAAAATACTATTATACTCTTTAAAATGGTCACATGATGTATACATGCCTGATTTCGTAGGGTTTTTTAACGAATTTTGATAAAAGTCTATTAATTACTAAAGGCCTAAGAGTTAAGTGACTGATTTATTAAAGGGGTGTTTGGCAGTGGTGGGAACCATTCAGTTTCCACCACAATCTCAGTTATGAACAGTGTAAAGCTCTCACATGCTACAATAACAATAAAAAAATATGTTACAGTATAAAACTCTCACATGCTACAGTAAAAGTGGTTTTCACCACTGGTTCTCACCACCCTTCCAAACACTCTATAAAATTAAAAAAAAACAAAATCAAGATATCACCTGCTAAAAAGTTGAAAAACAACCGACATAAATTACTCTTTCTTTTAAATTTATATACAAAGTTTAATAAAATTAATATTTTACCTATATTAAAATTATACTTAACCCTTCTTGAAATTTTATTCCATCTCTTTTAAAATTCTCCTTCTCCTCGTCTGCACCACCTCGTCCCTGCACATGACATAGGAGAATCGCATAATAACTCTCCATTCAAATGTGAGAACACACATTTAAAGAGAGAAAATTAAATTGGAATGAGCTGCGGAAACAAATCTCTCTCGTTCTCCTCTCTCCTCTCTCACCAATGCTCTTGGTAAGCTACGGATCCTTAAAAAATTACTTTCGTTTTTGTCCTCCGAATTTCTAAAATAGAATATCTTTGTTACAGAATCGTCGCTACCATTTCGTTTGCTTCAGTTATTTTCGATGCTATTTATTCATGTGATTCTCTTGTATCTTTTAAGATAAGATGTTTATTCATATATTCTTTTAGCTGTGTTCTTAGTAGTGAAAAGGTTGCATAACATCTCCCCTTTGTTTTTGTTTTTGTTTTTGTGTTTTTGTTTTTTTGTTTTTTGTTTTTAACTGGTTGTTCCTATTTTCTTCTAAGATGATTCGTGATTTGTTGTCTTTAAAATCTCTTGTTATCATTTGGGATGTTTTGATTCCTCGAAGCTGTACCAACTAATTAGCATTTTTTTTGACTGATTTGTTTTTATTTCAGAACATTTTCGTAGCAGATTATCTTAATCAACACTTTTGTTTTCGTTGCTTAGTAGTCCTTTTTTCACTTTCTCACTCCTTCCCTCCATGGAAGGAGAATCTTCCATTTTCGGTAGTCATAAATCTCACCTGTCTTCAAATACAACTACAAAAAATTCAGGTATCTATATATATATATATATGGTATATTAATCTTTTAATTATTATAGCATTGCTCACATTTTTTTTACTTGCTTATGTGTGCTCGCATGCATTTTTTTTTTCTTTTTTCTCCTTTTTTTTTCCTCCATTTTTAAGAGAAGTTGATTTGGTTGTTGATTTAGTTGTTTACTCCTTTACTTTTGCTGTTGCCGTTTTGGCTTTGTCACTGTCGCTTTTAATATTTCGCCGAACGTCTGCTTGGCATCCCTTCCCTTTTCGTCGTTTCCTTTTGTTAGTTGAATTCCAGAACCTGTCGTTTTGTAGTCTTGGTTGTGGTGCAAAGCTCGTGAGTGAAGACTGGATTTCTATTTTTAAAATTATATTTCAAGGCTGTACGGCTCATGCCTTGACACCCTTGCTTTTGTTTCCTTTTTGCTCTATGTAATACGTGTTGCTCGCAAAATACACATCCACTAATACACATGCACATGTAAGTTATCTTAAAAAAAAAAAAATAGTTAAAACTAATGATTTAAATTGTAAACAATATAAAATTTTTACATATTATAATATAATATAAAATTTTTAAACGGTACAGTTTTTAAACTTAAATTGATAGTTTAAATTAAAAAAAATTACCTAAAATGCCCCATAAATACTGCCCTTATCAAAAACGGCCTCTCTCTTTTTAGTTTTCATAATTGCTCATTTTCTCTTTTTATTTTTTATAATTCTATTGTTATTTACTTTTTTGCCCTTGGTTAATTAGTTTAGGGATTTAGGTTTTTTTTTTTTTTCTTTCTCTCTTCGTCCTCTCTTCATTTTCGAACTGCTCTCTTCCCCTCCTTTCTTCGAACGGCTCTCTTCCTCTCTCTCTTCAAATCTATTAGATTTCGCCCTCTGTTGCTGTTCATTCGTTGTTGTTTTCGCCATTTGATTTCTGGTTCATCGTTGTTTTCGTTCGCCGTTGTTTTTGCCGTTTTATTTTCGGTTTGATTGTTGGTTTTCTGTATTGGTTTTGTACTTTTCTTCATTTGATTTTGTGGTTTCATTGCTTTCATGGAGTTTCATCGTCTTCGTCTGATTTTGTTTGTTGGTAAGTTTTTTTTTCTTTTGGATTTTTTTGTTTGCAATTTGTTTTTTTTTTTGGTTTTTGTTTTTGTTTTTCCTTTTAGCGTTTTTTACTCTTTAGTTTTCTGATTTAGTTTTAGTCTATGATTTAGGTTTTTAAGTTTTTCATTATTTTTATGTTAATTTGTTTTTTTATTTCTGATTCTTTTGTGTTTGGTTTTTTTTTTTTTTTTTTTTTGCATGTTTATTGTATTTATTGTTTGAGTATCTATTTTTGCATGTCTTGATTTTTCATGTTTGTTGTTATTTTTGATTCGTTTTTTTACTTGATTCTTGTATATTTACTGTTTGTTTTGTTTTTGTTGCTAATTTTGAATCCTTTTGTTTTGTTTTTTAGGTTGAAATTGTTCTCTGATTTTAGAATGTTAAGGGAAGAGTATGTCAGTTTTATGATTAATCATATTTGGCAGGGTCTTATTTTGGGAATGGAACCTACCGTGTTATTTGGTTGTGTTTTTTGGAATTTGGCGGGTATTTTTTTAGAACTTGCTAGATGTGTTTGTCAGTTATTTGGAATCTGGCAAGTTATGAATTATTTTTTGAACTTTGTATCGTTTTATCATGTTTGTTCTTTTTGTGTTGGATTGTTTGGGGGATTTGATTGGTTTTGTGGGGTAGGGAGGGCCCCATTTTGTTTTTTGTCTTACCTTTTTTTTTTTTGTTGCTTTGTTCAGTTTTCTTTGCTTTTGTTTCGTAGTATGTTTTCTTTTCTAATTGTAATTTATTTTGTTCTAAAAATGGGTCAGAAATCAATTGGTTTGAAATCTCTTTCTTCTGCTGAGAAGAAGGGACTAAAACGTAAGAAAGATAAAATGTTTCCACAAAGTCTAAAAAGTGAGCTAGAGTGGATAAGCCTTCCTCTGAAATTGAGAAGAAAGCAAGTATTCCTCCTCCACCACACTCGCTGCTTAATTAAGTTCTATGTTGCAAGTTTTACAGTGTTTAATTTTTTCATTGTTTGAGTAGTCTTCTCCTCTGGCACACCCTCGATTAGCATCCTAACATCATTAAAAATGCCAAATCGCATGAGAACCTAAAGTTTAGTGGCTTTAGACTCATATTTTTTTCTTTAGTTTTTTAAGAAAGGGATGGGAAATATTTTCTTAGATGTTGGTATTTTAGATCCGTGGGTAAAAAACAAGAAACAAAAAAGAACCAAGAAAGAAAGAAAGAAGAGATGAAGATTTGAAGGTGATTTTATGAGTTTTGAAGGTGATTGAGGGATTCTAGGTGATGGAAAGAAATTGAGAGAAATCTAAGAAGAAAGATCTAGAAAAATAGAGAAAGAAGTTTCATGTTTAAGAGAGAGAGTGAGAGGATTTTAGAGAGAAGGGGGAGAATTTAGAAAATTAGAGAGAGGAAGACGAGTTTAGAGAGAGAATGGACTCGAATAAATGAGTCTCAATGCACCGTGAAGGTATATATAGCCATAAAATGGGCACTATGTGGGACACATATAGAGGACACGTGTCAAAAGGTTAATGTATATATATATATATATATTTACATATATACATTCAAACTGGATAGATTGGGCTGGATGGACCTAACTCTAACGTTCAAGGTTTAACTGAGCTTGCAATATTTGAAGTGGGCAGGACTTACTTGTTCTCAATTGGCCCAAATATTTTGAATTAGACTTGGTTTTGTGATTAGGACATTAACTATACTTGACCCAAAAAAAGGGTCCAATATTGATGTTGGCCCAATTTAGATCTGTTCAAATTATTTATATTAATATTTGTAGTAAAAATAACAAATTAAACAAAACATCTAACACACTGAAAAAAAAAAAAAAAACACTCAAGACCTCCGTAAGATTGGGGGTTCAAGTATTAGGAAAAACAAAAATTTTTACAACTCCTAAATTTTTTAATACAAGAATTTTTTTGAATTTTAAGAAAGATAAGCACACAAATAATTTAAAAGCAAATTATTTACAACACATAAGTAAAAATATAAAATAGTTTAAACAACACACACTAAAATACTTTGAAAAATTTGGGTTGTCTCTCAAAAAGCGCTTGGATTACAGTCCTCAGCTTGACTACAGGAGAAGTACTCAAAGAGCAGCCTCCGTGCATAGTAAGTATGAAAAGATGTTTTATATAGGTCTTGATTTCAAATGCCCTCAAGTTTGGTAAAAATTGAAATTGATTAGCTCGTTGCATCAACAACACATGGCTTTTGATGAGCGTGATGGACATTTAGAATCGATGATAATGATAGTGGAAGAGGTATTAGCCACATTGGATTTTCATAGATGTGATTTTAGATAATCGGCATGGGCATCAAATTTGGGCCATTATTGACTTCTTTTGATTTTTCAATGACCATCTCTAAATGTTCCTCTCTTGGCGTCAGATCTTGGTATTCTTCAATGTTTGTGGAAAGAGAAGATTCCACCAACTCTTTAGTGTGTTTTGCCATTGTCTTCATGCACCAATTGGTTACCACTGGTTCCTCACCTTGATTTTCTAAAATTGTTTTCATAAAAAGCTCCATTTGTTTACCGAAATACCGCCTAAAATCAAATTGAATTTCCATTCTATTGATCATTTGGTTGACAGTATTTTCTAATTGTTCCATTGCTTCCTCGAGTCTCATCTTCTTTAATTCTTGATGCTCGATGGATTGGTACATAATGTTAGAGTGATAGACATATGGAGGATATTGGTGGCTCCAACCTTGCAATGACGGATCCTAACACCAGTGGTAGTAAAAATCAACCATATAATTTAGCAAAGAGCATGCATTTTCATGGCTTCTAATAAGCACATGACCATCGGTTGCAAAAGCTCTATAATCTATCCAATTCCTTGTGTCATTCTAATCCATTATAGAAAATATAAGTTAGTGACTCATTCGAAAAGTTGGTTAAAAAATCTTTCAACCAATTCATTGAATCTCCTCCAAGCAATGTGGAATGGTTCTAAATGTCGTTTGGCAAAATTCACAAGGAAGTGGCTATTATGATACATTTTTCCTTGATGAGATTTAAAAGAAAAACAAAGAAAAAAATATTCAAACTAATCCTAGAGCTAATTGGTATCGATATTAAAAAAAAATTAAACAAAACAATCCCTAGCAATGATGTCAAAAACTTGTTATGAAATTTCAAATACGCAAGTGCACATTATCGTTTTAAGTAATAAATTTGAATGATATCATCCCATTGGTTCTAAATTGTCTTGTGTTTGGCAGAGTGGTTAGAACCATTAGTTAGAACTATTTTTATTGTAGCATATGAGAACTTTACACTGTAGCGATTTTTTTTTTATTATTACTGTAGTATGTAAGAGCTTTACATTGTTTATAACTAAGAAAGTGGTATGGACCACTAACTGCCAAACACAAGGTTAGTTTAGTACTGGGGCCTCTATTATGCTATAAATGATGTGTATGGATTTTTATTTTCTGAACCTACTGGATCTTGAACTTGTGCTCTTTATCTCTTAACATAATTCATGAATCATGAATTAGAATCTTTTATAGGAACTGTATTTTTTTAGGGCAATACATCCCTTAAACCTTGAGACTAATTGTTGTTTTCAGGCTGCTATCACGTCCAGCTTTGCCATCCAAATCATCCAACGCTCGAAAAATGGCAAAATTACTAGTGAGTTAATCTATTCTTTTTTAGAACCTTTTCATAAAAATTTACCGCAACACTTAAATTGTTTATAGAGAAACAATTACATTTTACATTATGTGATTTCCAAAAGTTCCAAAATGATTTTAATCTAATTTTTGTCTTTATTTGTGGGCCAAGACAGGACAATCCCTCAATGCGTTATCTTGCTAGAAGCTAGACGATAGAGTCAAAGGAATAGTAGAGAAAACCGTTTTTAGTTATTTTCCAAATCAAAGACTAGCGTTTCTCAATCTAATGATCCAGATTGTTTCAGTTCAAAGATTAAAGAACTATGAAAACAAACTAAAGGTTGATACAAACTGTGAACCCAAACGGAACATATACAATCAGACGTAATCAGACCTAATAAGCAAACAACAACTTGTATCTAAAAAATCAGAGAATTAGAAACGAAATAAATTTAAAATTTTAGAGTTCTACATCAATTGAAATACAAGAAAAAGAGGAAGAGAAAGAAATATTTTAAGAAAAAATTGAAGCAAAAAATCAAAAACGTTTTTAAGAAACAAATTGAATCAAAAACTCAAAAAATCAGAAAACAAACTGGAACAAAATTGGAACAAATAATACATGAGATTCGAGAGCCAAAACTAAGAGAGAAAAATTGAAGCTCTATCAATCGCTTGGGTCATAATCACAAATTGAGAACGCGGGACGAGAATGAAGGAAGTGTAATCAAAGTTTGAAGCTGAGTAAAGGAGGGTTAAATCCGAGAGATTTTGAAAAATTACTTTTTGGGAAAAAAATTTTTTGGTGAATGACCTTTTTTTTTGGACAGTTTTTGACATAAAAAAAATACTTTTTAGACATCAAAATGGTTCCAGATTTTTTTTCATCCTGTTGAGGTTTCTTATCCTGCTACAATTATTTCCTTTATTTTTTTAAAAAAAACTAAAACAATTTACCTACATAAAAAAATATGTTTTTTTAATTAAAAAAAAAAAGGACTTTTACTCCATTCTCTTTCTTCAAAATCTTCCGTTAAATCTAGAAGACAAATATTTTATGGCCGCAATCAGCTACATGCGTGACTATTGAAAAATTTGGACATAAATTTTGGCCTAGGTGGTCAATGCTAGCCTAATTTTTCTTTTTTTTTTTCTTTAAACAAGGGTTAACGAGACAAATAGTTTAATTATATTTATTAAATTAGAATTTGATTTTAATTTGTAAATATTCTATATATCTCAAAATAATATTATTAAAATAATTACTATGTAATTATATAATATAAAATATGATATGTTTAGGAACATTTTTAATATATTGTTAGTATTGCGTTGTATTTCAATTTCAAAGCAATAATTTAGTCATATATTATGTTGTATTGAAATATTACATAATTTTTTCCTTAAAACAATTCTTCGTCATTATACATGCTCTCAAAAATTAATTTGCTCCTGGGTTAAACAGTTGAAATTTGGAAATCAACATATACTCAACTCAATGGCAACATGTTATTGCAAAAATACCCATCAAAATGCCGTCATTTATTTGTCGATACAAGGTACTCGTAATAAGGAGAGTTCTTATTCACACACAATCTTATAATCTCAAGTTCAACCAATACTCTCACAAGGGCCTTCACTTTTTTTTTTTCCCCGTATATTGTATCACAAAAAACAAATAATTGCCCATAAAACATAACAAATAACGATTTTTTTTTTTTAAATCAGCATAAACTTGCGATACACAAATAATATTCTTCTTCCTTCACTTGGTAAACTTGACATCTGGGTTTCTCATAGACTTCAGCCACATATCAGCCATCACTCTTGAAGAAATGCTCCATAATAGATCTTGCCCTTTTGATGACACTACAGTTTTGGCCTTCTTAGCGGCTTTCTCTGCCAATCCGTAGGCCACCAGCCACTGCATCGCCGTCAGTCTTTGCCTCTCGCTATCCCTCACATTCTTCTTACCAACCTTCACTCCCCCAACATGAAGACTCTTCACTTTAAACCTCTTTTCCTCCTCATCTTCATCACAAGAATCCGCGTAAATAATTGCAATCATGGGACCTCCGACAGCCTCAAACTGCCTCATTGGATCCCGCAGTTGAATCCCAACTGCCATGATCACAAAGGTGCTAGTATTGTTGTTTTTCGCCATCCAGTCCTCGAATGGAACAGAAAGGGCCAACGGACTAGTGTTATTTAGGGGCGATACATCGAAGGGGGCTTCCTCTTCGGCCATATCGGCTTGAATTTTTAGGGCTTCCACAGCCATTGCCTCAATCTTCTGCAATGAAAATGCAAGGATCTCCTCTACCGTCAATGACTTCTCGCTCAAGTTCCAAATCCCTGTCAAGACCCTCTCCTTCCTCCCTGAGCTCATCGCAGTCGCCATGGCTTTGGTTGTGGCAATGGCCTTTGCGGCACTTGAGCTCGCAACCTCTGACCTATTCCTTCCATGGATTATTGCCGAGGCGATCCCTTCAAATGCCACTTGCTCTGCGCTTTTTCCCATTAGGTTGTCCATCGACATCAAAGTTTGATTGATCACTAAATTGAACTCATCGATCCCACTAGAAGCCATTGTTTGGAAAAGCTCAAACCCGCTTAAGGACTTGCAACTCTGTGGCAGAACATAAGGCCTTGAGATTTGCATTGCCAATTTCGGTGTCTCCTTTTTTGACGTTTCAGTGTCTAGAGGATTCATGGCGGCTAAATAGCCTCCATCTCTTGTTTGAACAACGCAACCCAAGTTCTTCCCAAGATCTGGGAGGTATGTTTTTGACTGATCGTCCTGATTTGCACTTTGCTGTTGATCAACCGTGCCTTCCAAGTTAAGGGCAGGAACATTGTGAATAAGTTCCCTATCATTTCTGCGGCCTAGATTTCGCTTATACTTGTTGATCAACTCTTCATCTTCAAGCATTTGCAGAAACTCCTTTGTGACGATTTCCTCGTCTGCGTCTAGTCTTTGCGAATTGGTCTCGTCTTCTAATTTTCCTGCTAGTACTTTCTCGTCTCCCATCATGGATTCCAAGGCCTTTATCTGCTGCGCAATCGAATCGAGCTCGGTTAATCTTGCCGCGTGGATTGGATCATGCACAATTTCCTTCACAATGGATTTAACTGATTCTTCTTCTTCTTCTCTGTCTTGGTTGTTTTCCTTCTCTTGGAACTCAATTCCTTTGTCAACTACTTCAAAGTCCGGAAACTCAACATCTTCTACTGCTTTCGGTTCGGGTTCTTTCTTCTCTGGCTTCTCTGGTTCGTCGAGATTCAACTCATCCATCCCCCGAAGATCATGTTTCCTGCTCGAAAGCTTTGGACTCGTCACGCTAAACGAACTCTTCGATTGCTTCCTCGCGAAAGATGGCGAAGACAAGTTCTTCTTGGACTGATCAGTACCATAAATCCCAATCCCACCATCTTTTTCCATAATCTGGAACCCCAATTTCATCACCAATTCTCCTCCCTTCGCCTTCCCGGAGAGACCAAAACTCATGTCCCAGTTCCGCACCCGTTCGCCTTCGCGGCTCTTCTCTATGGATTCGTCAATCAACCGGCTTAAATCCACTAAATTCTTGCCGAAATCGAGCTCCTCGGCATCAACGGCGAACAAATAAATCAAAAATGGACGAGGCTCAAGCTTGAGCTGCTGTGACTTACTGTTCTTCCCACTTCCATGGCTGCAATAAACGTGACATCTAATGAAAAGTGTCTCCTCAAAATCTGCAGCCCCTTGTGAGACCCTTGAAGGCATCGTCTGAACCGCGCCGTCTTTCGTTTCCTTCTTGCGCACGCAAATGGAAAGCCTCAATCCATTCATCGAGGAAGGAAGGTTCTGGGCACTCACCACTTCCACGGAGAACAAACAGCTCAGCTTCTGCATTCCAATATGCGAAAGAGCCCGAATCGGCTTCCAATTCCAAATCCCCCCCTTTTTCTCCTCCGAAACACTCGATTTCGATCTCTCCACCACTCTCTCATCCGTCGCCTTCTTCGCCTGAGCCATTCCCCTATTACTCTCTTCGCCATCATCTTCAAGCTTTGGTCTAGACCGCCAGGGGGACAGCGACATTCGGCGGCGAGGCCTGCTAGTGGACCGACCCGCATCGGGAGCATCGTTGGAGACGACGACGGAAGGAACCGAGGTGCGAGGAAGGGCGAGGGACGCCGTTCGGCGAGCGGCGGTGGCTGCAGTGTGGGACTGGTAAAGGGATTGGCTTAGAGCTTCCAATTCTTCCAAAAGCTGGGTGTTGTTGGAATTCCTTGTAGTACTCTTGCCTGAACTCTCACCCGCCATTTTTGTTGAGGAAAAAAGAATTGAAAAGAGAAGAAATGGTGGTTCAAGTGGGACAAGGCACTAATAAAAATAAACTGGAGAGAAAATGAAGATAAGAAAGGAGGTGATTAATTGATGAAGGTGGTTATAAGGAAAGGATATTGAGGATTTGATGGTGAGACGTGGTTGCTGAAACCGCCATGAATGAGTGTATTGATGGGTGAATGAGCTTGTGGGGGTCGTGGTTTTGCTGGTCCTTCCTCGGCCACTTAATTATTTTGTGTGTCAAATGGAGATAAGAGAAAAACTTTGTTTGTTCGCATCGATGCTTCCATTTTTTTTTTTTTCTTTTTGAGGGGGTGAAAGTCACAAAATTGAAAACCAGAGCCAGACCTTGTCCCAGAGGAAGTAAATGCTTGGTTTGACAGTTCTCCTGTTTTCAACTAATAACACGTATATAAACGTAGATTTGAGAGACAAAGTAAATGAGTATAGAGTTATTGTATGAACAATGAATATGAAGATTGTAGAATGACCCTTGTGCTCTTACCTGGCGATGGCTTCATCTTCTACAACCACTCATTAGGAGGTTCCGTTCAGAAAAGTGGAGGTTTGAATTTACGCTTTTTTCGGGTGAGGAAAATAGTTTGATTTTTCCTATGAAAAAAGCAAAACGGTTTTTCTTGTTAAAACAAATTAATGTACGTAACGCATAAAATTGGTTGCATCTAACTATGTTGTGTCTGGTAAAATAAGTGTGCATATTATTTTCCCTACAAAGATGAAACCTATGTTTTTTTTTTTTTTGAAACATGAAAGATAAACTGTAAACATAAAAAAAAAAACCCTAAATTATATGAGATAATATCCTCAGTCTTGACCGGCTCCATCAGTAAAATCTAGCGAAGCTCGAGAAGAGAGACTTATAGTGAAACCCAACTATGGAAAGATTCCTCGGTTCACTGATAATAGAGTATATGTAAGGCTCGTTTTTAGAAGATCTCTAAAATTGATAAAGGCCTCCAATCAAATAAGAGCACATAAGATGTAGTACAAAGGCCACCAAACACTTCAAATAGATTAATATCCAACGTAAAACAACTACACTCGAAAGGCACAGAGACCACTTTTGTGATTACTACCATAAACAAACTAAACCCATACAGATCCAGATATTTGTGGGAGGAAATAACCGAAAAAAATGACGGAGTAACCGCCTTTATTAAAATACAAAAATAAAATAAATAAACATGACTAAGAAAACAACCAACAACCTTGTCATTTTGGAAAGGCCTGGCCATGACAAGGCCTCCACGCGCTGAGCCGTGAGAACGCACCACACCCTTGGAATCAAGCTCCTACCTTTTGTTCCTTCCCCCGTCAACCAACATCTGCCTTTCATCTCCTGCAACGGCAGTGGCATCGTCCTTAAGAGTTGTATTTTTTTTTTAGAAAAAAAAGGAATTTGTATAGTAGTGTCTAAAAAAAAGTACCCCTAACTAATAGATTCTTATAAAAGCGTATGTGTTTAACCCCTTGAGATTATAATCTCACTACTAACAAAACGTAGGACTAAATATAAAAAGTACACTACATACTAGACTAGAGCTCATAGTTTGATAAGTAATAGGATTATAACCTGATTGAGACAAAAATGAATTTTCTTCTTGAAAAACTTGTTTGAATTGTCGCATTTTTATTAATCGAATGCGATTTAAAAATCATCTTACTATTGAAAATTGTGTCCCATTATTACGTTGCGTCGTTACCATAAAACTCCCTCTCAATTTCTTTTTCTAATGTTGATGATACGAGTAATGTGAATAAGTACCTGTCTATTTCTTTTTCTAATATTGATGATACAAGTAATGTCAATGAGTACCTCTTAACCAAAGTTGGCACCCATATCATTTATTTATCTATGATAAATGTACCATCAATTATTACTGTTACAAACCAGGAAAGTTTTGAAGAATCAGGACACAACATGGCAAGCGATTACCATAGTGATTATCTTTTTTTTAGGCTATTCTGACAGTGATCATCGAGATGTCTAGCGCTCAAATTTCAATTATGAATGGTGGGAGTTTTTTTTTTTTTTTTTTTTGCCTTATTCGACTATATGTACACACTCCTTATAAGAAACAATAGTAAAAATGTGAAATGTAGTTGTGAGGGATGACGGACAAAGAACCCACTTGATCAAACCAACAAGGACCAAATCTGCTGCTCAATCATATATACACGTAAGGCCTCATGTGCGACCATGTGAGGGAATGAAGTTTGCATTTGGGACCAAATGTATGGCAAGTCGTAGCTTTTAGTGTCTAACCAAAATATGTATCGCTTATTTATATAGGACAGTATTAAGATACGCTACCATTGCCCAACATATTATGGCGTTAGTTTTCTTTTAATTTTGTGTACCAAATTATATAAAACATTATGTTATGCTCCACCCTAGCTAACCTTGTGTTTGGCAGTTAATGGTCTACACCACTTTCTTAGTTATAAATAGTATAAAACTCTCACATGCTACAGTAATAATAAAAAAAATCTCTACAGTGTAAAGCTCTCACATGCTACAGTAAAAACAGTTCTAACTAATGGTTCTAACCACCCTGCTAAACACCCCATAAAATTATACTTCGTCCCTTCGCACCCCTCTTCTTAAATTTTCTATCTCGTTATTTGTTTTCTTCATTTATATAGCCACGTTCATGTTCTCGGTTAATTTTTATGACTCTACCCGCCACAATGCATAGCAACTGGTTATAGTTGTTATATTATGGTGATAAGTAACTAGTAGTGTTATTTTTTATTTTTATTTTTTTTTCAGAGTTTAAGGACTAAAGATAGCGTGCCAAACAATTAACGAAAAAGTGTAATTCTATTGAAAATTAACAGAAAAGTCCCATACTAAAAATTAACAGAAGCACTTTTCTCAAAAATTCAGATTATTCTCATGAGTATAAAATTAATGGCCAAGAGATCATACATACATATATATATATATTGAAGGTAAGAGATGATGTATTTATATGGTTTAGGAACTACATGGGCTCTTTTCATTTTTATACCATTTTTTTTTGTTTTTAAGAACCTGTCATGATAGGTTATCAAAACATTACACCATGTATTTTGGACTTTTAACACATTTATGCTTTCATATTTAGAATGTATACATAGTTCTTTCCTTTTTTTCTGGTCAACTCAGATTTTACAGGAGATGTTGCTAACTTGAAGTAACAAATTTATTGGATTTATTTTTGGTAGCTTCCTTGTCTGCTGCAACTGGTCTGAAGATTCTAACTGCTGATTAAATAATCAGTTGTTGCAAATAGTCACAATGGAAAGTGAACCAAAAAGTAACACAAAAAACATTTATGAATGCCAGCCACTAACGCAAATTGTGGCGCCGGATGAGGGTGGCGCCTGGATGGTGCAGACTGCAGAGCCACCCTCAAAGACACCCTTTGCTCATTACTACATTGTACGTAGAATGTTCATGGTTAAGAAACAAGAAATTTTAAAAGAAGAAAGCGACACCAATGCGGCAAATTGCAAATCACTAGTTGTGGAGCAAGAAAAAAAATTTAGTGGGACAGTGTGAAAAAAATAGAAAATATATTTTTTTTACACAAGGGAACAGGGAAACCATCATGTTAGAGTGAAAAGACTTATAACCAACTAGGCTGCTCTCAGTCGTGAATAGAAAATATCTTAGGGCATAAGTATTTATTTAAGTTATTGTATGGGAAAGAATTAAAATTTTTCTTTTAAAATAGAGACATAACAATATATATTTTAATTTTTTTAAAAAGCGGAAGTTATAATTTTTCTAATAAAATTTATGGTTAAAAAATTAAATTTTAAAAACTTGAGTGGCATGCATGCGCACAGTTACGGAGTTGTTTTCCCTCTTCATAAAACAACTCAAATCATCATTGCATAAGCTAAAAACATGTTTTTAAATCATATTATTGTTCCAGCGATGCAGTGTCGCTTAAGAGAGAAAACAACTATCCTTTTTTTCTTTCCTATCTTTCTTTTCATTTCCTTTTCTTTTATTTCTTCCTTTCTCACATTTTTCATTTATTTCAAATAAGCCAGGCGGGCCGAAAAAGGCCGGTCAACTCGGCCTGGCTTGGGTCTTAATGCGGGCAAAAGATCTAGGCTTAGCTAGTCAGCCCAACCTAAGTCTTTGTGTCAGTCGGCTGAGTCGACCACCAAAGCGGGCCCAAGACGGCTTGTTTGACTTTGTCCAAAGTGGTAGTTTTATGATAAATATATTAATTAAAGATTAGTAATTGTTTCAGTTACTCAGCAAATAGTTGAGTAGTATAGCTAAACACAATTTCACTATTCCTTTTATCTAAAATAATCTCTTAGAAAAGAACCAAACATGATTTAAGAAAGGGTCTAATATCATTATAAAAATAATTATATAATTATACTTTTAAATTTTAATTAATTCTCAAGATATCAATCTACGTTTAAAAAACTATGTATCTTTTGAATTTGAAAATATTATTTCAATTTTATCCTTTATAGATTTTGTTAACAAAAAGAATAGGATATCTTTAATTAGATTGAATTTATTTTAATATATTTTTTCTCGAGAATAATGTTAAAAATATTTTAACATTTTAAAAAATATAAAAACTCAAGATCTTCATTGAAATTTGATATTTTGTTTTAGGGTTTTTATGATTTTAGATCTATAGTTTAATTTTCATAAGTTGTTTAAAGGTAGTTTGTTGTTCCACCTACTTTTTTTTTTTTTTTTCATTTGTAGCTATGAAATAGAAATAACTTTTCCCTTGTAGTTTCTCAAAATTGAGAAATAAATTAAAAATTAGTTAAAACTATAAGGTATAATTATGCAATCAATCTATAGGTGTAATTCTAGTTGCAACCCAAATTCTTATTTCTATCTTTATGCCCAAAACAAAACAATACTACAATCCAATCCTCTAAAAAAGTTGGCCCAAACATAGGATAAAAAAGCCTTATCCCAATCCAACCTTTATCCCGGCCAGTTCCTTGTACCAAACAGGCTCGAGTTATATACTCAAAAAAATTACTAAAATTTGGACAAAACCTCCCTAAAAAATTTGAATATAAATAATCTTGTACATTATGAGGTATTAGTCCCCTAACAAAAAATCCTAGTTCCATCACTATATTAAATGCCAATTACATGTCAATTTCAATTAAAAATTCAGTGACAAGGAGGGTTTTTTTTTTTTTTTTTTTTAATGTCTCTTAAATAAGGAGAAACCAATGTTATGTTTTGAAAGTTAAATGATATATTGTTACAAGTGCTTTGGGATGGAATTGTTATAATTATACTTAAAAATTCTGGTACTAAATAATTTTGATTGGAGTTTCTTCAGGAGATGTAGTTTGGTTTTTATTATTATTATTATTATTATTTTTACTTTTTTCTGCTACGGCCTTCTGCATTTCCATCAATATTTTTTCACAAGTTAGCATATTGTTTATAGAGCCAGGTTCGAGTTTGAAGGGGGTAGAAATGAAATTCTATAAACCCCCTGCAAAGTTAGCCACACACAGAGAGAGAGAGACATTCTTTGCATGCTTAAAAAAAATGTGAAATTCGACTTTGCTATCCTACTTTATCTTAAATTAATGGAAATTTTTTAACATAAATTTCTACCGGGAAGGATTTGAGTTCTTAATGCTTTATCAATTCTAGTTGGTACAATGACTACTACACTTCAGAAACTCATTCAAAAGGTAAAAAAAACAAAAACAAAAACAAAAACAAAAACAAAAACAAAAGCAAAAACTAAAAAAACTAAAAAAAAACTAAAAAACTAATTAACTCCTACCTTACATCTAAGGGTGTTCATGGAATTATCAATCTGTTCAATCCATTCAATCCAATCCAATACACCGAATTGGATTAGAGTATGAAAATACAGCTTTGTTTTGGATTGATATTTTTCCAATCTGATATGTACGGATTGATTATTTCATAAGTAATTTATAAATCCAAGCTATATATATTGTATAAATTAAAATCACACAAATTTTAGTTATATATATATATATATATATGTATTCATATTTTGAATTATTATATAAACCTATACTCTTATGGTACTGTGTTCATAATTCTCCAATTTTGACGCAACACACTCTCTCCCTTCCACCAGTCGACCACCCATGTGCCACTAGTTGACTAGACATGAGTACTCGAGCTGTGAAGGAAGTATCCCAAATTAAAGATTTTCTTAGTTATTTTTAAATTCAAACTCTTAGATTTGTTTCCTGTTATTAGATAGGTTTTTACTCCAGGTTTTAGGATTATTTTCTATTTTTTTATTTATTTTACACATTTAAAGTTCTAAAAAGAGGCTAGAATAGTTTGTTATTTTCAATTCATTCATATTATTCAAAGTTATTATTAATTAAAGTTTAGAGAAGTTTTCTCTCTTCTTTTTTTTCCAATCTTTTTGGTATTTTATGGAATCAATGAGTGATTGTTGCTTATTTTCCTAGGTATTATGAGTAAATCAACAAGCTTATAAAAGTCCCACTTTCCAGTATTCATAAAGAATCAATGAATTTTTTGGTATTCTATTTGAATCAACAAGTATTAGGGATCTATCCTTTTTGCCTATTTTTGTTATACACTTCTGCAACGACGGTTGGTATCAGAGATGAACGTTCCTACACCGATCTTATGCATGTCGCCTTCCCGCACACCCAAGGGTACACCCGCCGCTGCTATCTATGCTTTTGTTACTAGCACCGCCGCCACAACCAAACCTACTTACATTGATCCTAAAGAACTCGCTAGTTTTTAGGATCAACTTGCTACTATTGCAGAGAAACTCGATACTCTTGCCTTACAGTATGAAATTGATGATTTTGGTGATGAATAGGACATTTTTGATGAAGAGGAAGATCCTATAGTTCTCCTTTTCTACGAAACTTGTAATGAGGAGGAACTTTTTGATGGAGATAAAGATGATAAAGAAAGATTTAATCATGGTCCTATCTTCAACAAGAGTAATGGAGAAGATAACGATCAAATAATTAATTTTGATCCAATCTTTGACAACAATGAAAGAGAAGGAGAGGACCTTGACAGTGAAGAAGAAGATTTAGATTCGGATTCTACCTCAGTCATTGATGAAGATACTTTTCTTTTCCCATGTCTCCTTCTAGACATCCCCTTCCATGCGGTTATTCCAAGCTGGTCGTGCTTAAATTTGACATAATTGACTATTATTTCTAGCATGGAAAAGGATCACACCCATGACTTCCATCAATTTTTCGCTCCAAAGGTGGTTCATCCGAATTTGTGAAGCCGATTCTACTGTTTTCTTTTTACTCAAAGCTGCTAAAGATTTGAGGATGAATCTTTTCCAAGCTGCCTTCCACCCGCCAACCGTTCATGTGCCACTGATCAATTGGACATGGTTACTTGAGCTGTGAAGGAAGTTTCCTGAATTGAAGATTTTCTTAGTTTTTTTTTTTTAATTTAAACTCTTAGATTTGTTTCTTATTATCTGATAAGCTTTTACTCCGAATTTGAGCATTATTTCTAGTTTTCTTCTATTTATTTTATGCACTTAAAGTTCTATAAATATGTTAGAATAGTTTGTTACTTTCAATTCATTCAGATTATTCAGAGTTATTATTAATAAAAATTTACAGTAGATTTCTCTCTTCTTTTTCTTCCAATCTTTTTGGTATTTGCAAGAATCAAGGAGTGATTGATGCCTATTTTCTTGGGTATTCTAAGTGAATCAATAGGCTTATAGAAGTCCTACCTTCTGATATTCATAGAGAATTAACAAATTTTCTGGTATTCTAATTGAATCAACAGGTTTTAAAAATCTATCCTTTTAGCCTATTTTTGTTATACGCTTTCGTTACGTTATATTTATCGATGATATTTACTCATGTAATGTTTTGTAATGTTACAATTTCATTTACTATCAAAGACTTGTATACTATTAGGTTATAATATGTTACATTTTATTAAATTATAATATGTTATGCTATGTTTCAAACTTTTCATAATCCTTCATAATTTCTTATTTCTTCAAATTTGTTCTTCAAAATGTTGTATTGATATATGTTAACCTTTGTCAAATGGATTAGCATTGGAGTGAGGATGGTTGTTATATCCAGGAATAGATAAATCATGCGTTTATGATTGTTTGGTCTTGAAAGTAATTTGAAATAACCCCAAATATAAGGTTGTTATAAGTAATAAAACTCGGCGAATCTGAGGTCGATCCCATAAGAAAAAGATAATGGCTAAGTTAGTATATTTATTAAAGTATTTATTTACAATATTTACACACTTTTATAGCAGTTTTCATTTTTAGATTTTTGTGATGTTGGTATTGAATAACAAGAAATGTAGCTAATTTAACATGGAACTCTAATAATAAGTGCAATTAATTAAAGAGAGATGACAATAATAATAACAGTGCTAAGGATTAAATGTTCAATTCTAACAATTAACTTAACTATAGTTTAGTTTTTTAAAATTATTTATTGAATAGTTTAAGAATACATTATGTCATACTCTGTTGACAATAAATCAAGCATTTTCAAGCATTTATTGAGGTAATTTATGTCTATAATATAGCAAAAACTTAATTTAATAAATAAGCATTATTTTAGCATTATTTAACTTAAATAACGAACAAAATAATAATTTAAGTATTTACCGTGCCATTCCCAGCATACAACTAATAAAGGTTTTCTCAAGCATTATCCGTGTTAATCTATACCGATGATAAATCAAAACCTAATTTTGCCAGATTTCTATCTAAAAAAATACTAAAATTCTAAGTTTTCTAAAAAAATAATTTGGGATTATAATTGCTTAAAAAACTAAGAAAAACTATAAATATTAAAGGTAATTTTGTCAAAAATTTCCCCTTTCTCTTTAGCTTAAAAAGAAAATTAAAAAAGACATAATTAAAATAAAAATACTTGAAATATTATTAAGCATAATTTTTATAACATAAACTTAAAACTATTTTACAAAAACATAAATTAAAAACAAAATATTAAAAACTAAAAACTAAACTATTTATTTAAATAGTTTTTTTATTAATTTTTTTCTTTTTTTTCCACGACGAAATAGCCATCATATACGCGAATCTTGGTTTGCGACTTGGTGCGATGCACGCACAGGGTAGATGATTTCTAGCCTTTGATCATGTGGACAAAGACCAAAACGCGTGGCTAAGATTAAGTGGAACACGGCCAGTTAATGAAGAGCGTTAAATGAGTCTTAGTACACAAATCTAATAGCCGACAAAGCAACTTCATGTGGACACAGTCGCAGCAAATCTGGAGCAACTGAGATTCCCCCTAACACGACCTATCGGTGCGTGTAATGCATGTGCAAATTGCGGCTCAACACGTGTATTCACTGAGACAAATTTGGCTTTTTTTGAATTTTTAATGCATTTATTGTCCAATTTTGTCCATTTTGGTCCTGTTTTGCTCCATTTTTCTCCCAAAATTCAAATCTAAAAGACAAAAAATTAAACAAAATTAATTAGTTTACAAACATAATATTTATAATTTTATTTTATATTAAAACACACATAAACACAATAAAAATAATTACAAACTTCTAAAATTCAGGCCTTTTGGTTTGGCACAAGTTTAATTTTTAAGACCCAAATATATTTTTTGAAATTACTAAGAATATAATAGAACATATTCACAAACTTAAAACATATTATGACTCAAAATAAAATTATCACACATTATTTTTACAATTTTAATTAATTTCAAAACTAATCAAATATTTTACATACAAAAACGACTCTAAAAATACCAAAAATATTATTAAACATAAAAACATATTAAAAGCTCATAATTAAATATATTTTTATACAAAGACACTAAAATACTATTTAACACTTAATTGTTTTGATTAAGAGATTTAATGAGAAATATAAGTGAAATATGATTTATTTTAGTTTCAAAAAATATGAATTTTCACAGTCTCATCAATGATCATGTGTTATCTCATGTGATCTCATTAGTGGTTGATACCAATACACGCGTGAGGATATCTATAAGTGGTACTATTCAAAGGTGAACACAATTGGAAGTGTAAAAGCTGTTTTGAATAAGAAGAAAAAAGAGACTAAGGGTGTTAAAAAAATCTGCTAATCCGTTTAAACTGCTTAATCCAAACCAAATGAAGCCACACTGGTAGTTTTTGTTTTAATTTTGGACAGTTTGGGTGGTTTTTTACATAAATATTTTAGATAATTTGGTTAGTGATCCAAACCACCACCTAAACTGTCCACCCAAGCTCCAGCCAAACCCTCATGTTATATTATTTTTATTTTTTAAATATTTTTTACATAAGAATTTTTATTATTTTTTACTTTTTTAATTAGTCATTACAAGAAATTCTACCCATATAAGATGCATCTTACTACACTCTATAATTACACATCTCCTATTCAATCATCATCAACATCTACAAAAACAAAATCAAATTAAAGTACTAACATATACAACTAAGACTAACTCATGAAATGGAATCCTAACCTCCCCAAATCCAGTGATCAACATCTTCTAGTGCACCGTCGTCGACGTACTTGTCATGCCGTCACTGTCACATCGTCTCTCTCTTATGCTGACCTAACTCACCACGGTGTTGATTAAGAATATTAGTAGGAGTAGAGACTTATAGATACCAGCACAAAGCTTTAATTCAAGTTAAAAATTTAATTGTGTTTGTTAGCCCAAGAGTGACTACCCAAGAAGGAGAGGGTAAATTGGGTTTTTAAAACATTTTACAATTATTTCTAGATTATTTGCATAAATAAATAAAACACACAAATATCAATTGCGATAAACCTCAAAAAATATTAATACGTTCAAGTAAAGAATTAAGGATAAAAAAATACAAACATTATTTATAGTGGTTTGATAATATGCCTATATCCACTGTCGATGAGCAAAGCTTTACACGGCTTTGTCCACTATAACGACTGTCTTTTTGGCATAATCATTTTTTGTGCAACAACGGTTGCTTATTCTACCCGAGGCTCACAACGACCTCTTACAACCGTCAATTTTTTACGGAGATTGACAAACCAAAAATGAGGCTAATAACATCCTCTCACAACCGTCAATTTTGTACGGAGATTGACAAACCAAATAACTCTAAATTCTAAGGCCTAGAAACCTATCACTCAAATAGTATTATAACAATTTGGCTCACTCACAAGATAAACTCTTCAAAGAAATGATGAATATACGAAAAGGCTTAATTGGAGGGTGTGAGCAACTCTCTAGATAAGATATGAAAAATGTAAGCTCAAGAGTATGTGAGAATATGATGAAAACAATATAAGAATATGTTGCAATTAATGCTTCTATTGCTTGGTTATGATTACAATGAATGGAGGGGTATTTATAGCCTTCTTGTGCTCAAAAAACTCTTAAAATATCAATTTTAGCTCATAATAGCTGTTGCAAATGGAGCTCTAACGGTCACAAAACTAGCCATTGCTAGAAAATAAGGCCGACAGGCCAAACTTTGAAATCTGACCACAGTAGCTCCAACGGTCATCTAACTGGCAGGTTGCCAAGGGCAACTGATGGACCGGTTTGCCTGACCTATAAGCCGCTAGAAACGTGAAAAAAAAAATCATGCTTCTGTGACATTTAATCGGCAGGCTGGAACAAGATTTTTAGCAGGCCAGAAAGCATAACCAACAGGCCAGTTGTACCTACCATCCGAGAGCAAGAAACAAGAAAAAAGAATATACAGTAACCGGCAAGCCACCTGTACTGGGTATGGCCTTTAAAAACTTATACAAAAATACAGTTTTTGTAAAACTTTTAAAGGGTGAAGTTATTGCAACTTAAGCACAATTTAAAAACTGATATTTAAACACTTAAACAAATCATTTTCCAAAAGATTAATAACTCTTTAAAATTTTTTAAAATGAGATTAAAATGTTAATGCAATTAAAACTTATGCAAATTTTTGAATTTTTATGAATCAAATCTATTTGTGATTTGAGTTTGCATAATTCATACTATCTAAAAAGTATTTCGCACTTACATGGAAGACTTAAAATAAAATTAATGAGCTTGAGTCTCCAATGTCCTCTTATTATTCTTCTTTATAATCTCCATTGCTTCCAATACTTAATCCTTCTTGAGATTTAAATTGCTCCATATAATTTGCTACAATTTTAAGCTAATTAGTAATACTCAAAAAAATTAATTAGCCATTTTGCATTATATAAATAAAATTATTTTTTTATCATCAAAACCAAATTAAATTAACTTAATGAAATCTTGGAGCCAAACAATGTTTCCTATGTTATTTTATTGTATTTTTGACTTTTTAGTTTAGTTATTGGTGAACTTTGATTTGTGTTATTATGACTTTTTAGTTTGGTTTTTGATTTGTATTCAAACTTTGAAGGGTAAATTTTTTGACACTTTATAATTTTTATGAAATATTAAAAAAATCAATCCTAAGCACAAACCGTCCAAATTAGACTGTCTAAGTTACTTATGAGTAATTTGGTTTCATAAAAAAAATATCAAACTATCCAAACCGTTAAAAAATAAATTTTATTTTATTTTTGATTTGGATGATAGATCGGAGGAAAAAAAAAATCGGCCCAATCACTCGCGAACATCCCCAATCCCCAAAAGAGATGCTCCTAAGAGGACATTGTATGCGACTTATGGAAGCTAAAAATTAGGTGCTTCCCACTGGCAGCTTATATCCTAACAACGCAAGCATGAGAATGAGTCAATACTTGCATCAATTTCAGCTGGACGAGCTCGACAGAACGATTATCCAAAAAAATTTTGGCAAAATAGTCATCGGAACTTGAAGTTTCTTTTTTTTTTTTTTTTTTTTTCAAGAAGATAAAAGCTTCAGAGAGGACAAGAAAGTGTCAAATGATGATCTTATGAGGTTGGAAAATTTGTATTAAAGAGGATTATGTGAAGCAAATTCGTATTTGCTCGAACAACTCATCATGTTGAACAACAAAGCTCATTGTAAAAGGGGATTATGTGAAGCTTCTTCACAACAGGGACAAAGTGAAGAATTTACTTTGGGGCAAAAGACAATCTTTTGAAGCAATGGTGCAGAGTTTTCAACAGGTGGTAACAGTCAATGCGACAACAGGAATCTATATGGGAGGATTCCCTTATGCAATGTGTTGGGGAATTAAACGTCTCTTAATTCTAAGGACCGCAAGAACAAATAATTGCAGAAAAGAAATTGGAGAAAAGAAGAAAAGAGAGACACAAATTTTTTATACAGGTTCTTCTAAATTCGAGACTACGTCTTTTTTTCTGCTCGCTGCAGATTCCACTATGATGAATGAGATTACAGATTACAAGAGAAGTTTCTCACACACTCTCAAATTGTGCTTACCAAAACTCTCTTCTACGTAGCACCTTGTGGGAATTTTTTTTCTCTTTCAAGGATGGAGCTCTTACAAAATATGCCTCACACAAAATAATGTCACTCACAATGTTACACACACTCAACCGTACCCACCTTATGTCTATTTATACATCAAGGAAGAGAAAAATAGCAACTAACTAGAAAACCCTAGTAGTTTCCCTTTTTGGGTTCAAAAACCCGCAAAAAATCACACAGCACCGTGCCTCGCGGCACTTCCACCTGGCGCCGCGGTGCTCTTCACCCAGCGCTACGGCGCTCATCGCCAAGCGCCTAGGCGCTTTTCTTCCAGCGCCACGGCTCTCGGCGTTGCCTCTCTACCTCACTGGCGCCGCGGCGTCCAAGCTTTGCCTTCTCTCCTCTTTTTTCTTTTGTTAGGTTAGTGACTTGATTTGGCTCCACAGCTGTAACACAATGCTAGTTTGGGATTACGAGGATAATTGTATTGAGATATTTATGCTTACTGTCATGTTATTAAAATTATCACTTGTAAAAAAAAAAAAAAAACTTATACTATATGCCACTCACATGAATAAATACAAAAGTAAAAATTATCCAAAAAATATGTGATTTGTGATATTTTTCAAACAGTTTTTTCACATAACATATTTTAATCTACAGCACAAAAAGGTGGCATATTTGTAAAGCTCCTGGTTGCATTCCTAGAGTTTGATGATTATAAATATTTTGGAGTTAAAAACATCAAGTTGAATACATTTCAGAGTCAAAAGATTGAAGTTGAAGAAGAACTAGGCATATAAGGCCAAGTTATGATGCGCCAGCACAAGGTTATAGCGTGCCAGCGCCACGTTACAAAGCAACCGTGCTCCGTTATTGTGCGCCCAGCAGTGCACCTTGCAAATCCAGACCCAAGCGCATTGTGCAGCGGTGCTCCCAACTGCGCGGCCTACACACTCCTGATGTCCCAAGCAACTTGACGCTGCTTGTCTTGCATGCCCGCACCTCATAGGGGACGCCCTCGGGGCTCCAATGTGTTTTTGATGCATTTTGAGCTTAGAATCACTGTTTTTCACTATTCCTCATCCCTAGGCTATGTAAGCCTCATTATAACTTAGAGGAGGACAATTTTTGGAATGAAAAATCGAGGTTTCTGAAGGAGAATAGGGAGGAGAAGAAGGAGGAATCCATGGGAGAAAGCTTTGGGGGAGGTGGAGGTTTTTTGACGTCCAATCCCTTCTTTTCTCTCACTCTTTCTCTATTTTCTTTTGTAATTTTGTTATCTTAGTTTTTATTTTGATTATGATTGAATACTAAACCTTAAACTTGATTATGTAGAAATTGTATGAATAATTTCCAGTTTTTCACTTGAAATTTTTTGCATTTCACTATAATTTCACGTTTATGACTATTTTCTTGTTGTATTTAGGTGTACAACTAGATATGACTTGAGAATTATCTATGGCTAAATTGGAATACTTGATCCATAATTATCTTGTTGCTTTAATCATTAGTAGCATATTGTGATCGTTGATTATGGTCAAGTTTTAATATGATTGCACGTGGAATACAACACGGGTTAAATGAACCTTCTCTATGTTTGTTGCCTAGATCAACATATCTTTCTTAACATAATGCTTCTGGAGGATTAAACTTAGCGAGCTTTCTGTTAGGGTGTTTGATGGAAAGGAGTTTAATAACGCGCTTATCTTATTAAATCTAAACATAAGGAAAAATTGGGATAGCAGGTATCATTATTATCTATGGTTAGTAATTTCAATAAAAAATTTGAAAATAATTCTATGATTATCTGTGTAATTAATGTTTAGTGGTGGTGAAGGATCCTATAATTAGTTTTAATTATAATTATTTTATAATATTTTATTTATTTATTTTTGTTTTAAATTATTAAGTTAGTTACAAATCCAAACCTTCTTGCTATTTGTATTTAGTTTAAATTTAGGCTTTTAGATTTGTTAACTAATTAATTAGACCCAGTTCTCCTGTGAGAATGACCATTGCTCACCACTTTACTTAATAACAATTATACAACAAATCAACAAGGTTCTATCTTTTGATTGGTCATTTGGGATCCTGTGAGCCACGTATATTATTTTCATGGATTATTTTAACAAATACACCTAAATAATGTACCTTTTTTGAAATTGCTTCTTTTAAAAAAAAATCAGGAAGCAATTTGAATTAGTGTACATACTTTGAAGAGAGATTTATAAAAAAAAAAAAAACCCAATTTTTAAATAATATATTTCTAATTTACTAGTTTTTTATTATTTTTTCTATTGTGCAAACAGGCAGGGGAGTTATATGATTTTGGGGAGAATCAAATTTTTGAAGATGTTAGATGTTTGGCTCATAGGCCAAATAATGTGTATGCTATATATAAGCGATACTTGATAAATGATTTTAGGTTCCTGAACAAAACAGGAACTCAAAATTATGGAGTCATCATGACAGCCAAGAATCAAAGTTTTGCCAGTAGTAGGGATCAAAATCCTATTTTAAGAGACGTTACATTTTATGGAATAATAACAGATATCATTGAGTGAGACTATTCAATGAGAAATTGAGTTGTACTTTTAAGGATGAATGGATAGCTAAAAGGAGAATTAGAGAAGAGAAAGATTGCACAAGAGTCAATTTCTCAAGGTTGATGAGTGATGCTGAGCCTTTTATACCAACTTCTCAAGCAGAACAAGTAATGTATGTGGAAGACCTCCAACACAAAGGATGGCATATAGCTATCATAATAAATCCTAGAAATTATTATGATATGGACACGTAATCCCATGATGAGAATGTCGAGTCTTATTTACAAACCATGTTATGCAGTGCGCCTATGAAGAATGAGAATCAAGATATAAATTTGGTAAGAGCAGAAATACTAGATATAACTAATGATGCATCATTGCCTTTGAATACAAATGAAGTGAATGAAGATGACAAATAATTGTAAGTTGACTTAATTTTCTAGTAGTTTTCAATGATTTTTTTTATCGTTCTTTCTTATCTTTGAGATTTTAGATTTTTTTTAGCATTTGGGAATGAGGTTTTGTTTTTCTCACCAAGTTGCCGAGCTCATCTTTTAAGTTTTGTTTGCAGATAAATTCGACCTCCATTGCAACTTTTTTCCTCCACTAAAATCGCTTTTGTAATTTTTTATATGCTTTGAGGAAGATGTCTAAAACATGAGGGAGGATGACCTTCAAGTTATTTTTGTTTATTTCACCTTTTTTTACTAAATCATTATAGCAATGTTTTGTATCTCTTACAATTCTATCTCATCTAAAAATTTTTAGTTACTTTCCAATTTATATATATCTTGCTAGTTTTTTTTTTTTAGTGAGAAACTCACATGATTATTTTAAGCACCTATTTTGAGATTACTCGTGTATTTAACTACAATGATATCTCACTTTGTTATCATCTTTATTTTTAAATTATTAGAAATATGTGACATTTTTAAAGTCTCACTAGACCTTTTTTTAGTTACATTTGAAGAATATCACTACAAATGATTTTAATTACACTTCAAACTTTCACTAAAGATCCTTTTTAGTGACAATAATAAAATATCACCAAATTGCATTTTTTGTGACATTGCTAAGTGTTAGTAAAACTAGATTTTTAGTGGCAATTATAAACGGTTACTAAATTACATTATTTGTGACCTTTTATAGCAAATGCCACTAATTATACCAAAGGTGACATTTTGTGTGACGACCTGTCTTTTCGGGCAGTCACTTAACTTTCTTAAATATCGTTCTTAAGTATTAATCTTGCTTATTTAGTAAGAAAAATACTGAATTAAAATTTTTTTAACATCCTTTAAAACGTTCATAAAAACCATTACGACTTCTGTCGCAATTTTAAGCTGAGACCTTGCTCAACATTTGAGTTTAAACCATTTTCAAATCGTTTCTTCAAACTTATTAAGAAACATTTACTGAATCATGGATTAAAACTTAACTTTATAAGTAAATAAAACATTTTGTAAGTACACCGTAAAACTTTCAAAACATTTCTTAAAACTTCGATTTTCTTAAAACTTTAAAAACACTATATCGAATAGTGGAAAACATTTCTTTTGAACAGCGGAAACATACCATAGTGGTATCCATACTCAAATCTTCACGTCTGCCCTCTGCAGTACCAAGCTCCTCAAACAAGTCCTATTGGTCACTCGTAGGACTACCTACAGCATGAAGGAACTTTTTATAAGCTTTCGCTCAGTAAGTTCAAACATAAACTCATAAATCATTTAAACATGCTTTAAAAACTTTTCTCGTATAAACCTTTCTCTTAAAACGTTTTTCATAAACCTTTTTGAAAATGTTTTTGATAAACGTTTTTCATAAAAAATTTCTAAAACATTTTGCATAAACGTTTTTTGTATAACATTTCTTGAATGTTTTTTCTTAAAACTTCATTTATAAGCCTTTTCTTGTAAACATAAAAATGTTTTTCATAAACAGTTAACATAAAACATTTTTCAAAATGTTTTTCGTAAGCATTTAATGTAAATACTTTATAATAAGGAATACAGGTAAATTCATAATGGATGATTCCAGTTATGCTCAATTATGAACTTCAATTATGAGCATTCTATGAATATTCTATTAACTTAAACATTCCTTTCTTTCTTAACCTTTATTTTTGTGCCTTAACTTTCTTTATCTTATAACCTTTGGTGTTCGTACCAACATATTAAATCATATGAGATCATAAACATGATGCTTCCCTTGTGAAAGACTTGAGACCATCGAACATCAAGATCATATACCTCACATCTAGGAGGTCAAACTTTAACTTTACGTGTATACCTCACGTCTAGGAGTTCACAACTTTAACTTTACTTTCAGTACCTCACAACAAGGAGGCTGGTACTATACTTTCTTTTTATTACCTTTACTTTACCTTCTTTTTAACGTTAGTGAGCATATCAAATGCTAACAAATTATATGCAAACTCATTTGCAATCATAACTTGTACTGTAAAACTTATTGTATAATAAATGTAGCATAAAACTTATAGCTTAAACTGTAAAACATTATGCATTAACAAAATGCAAAACATACTTTAAACATAATTATTGCAATTACATTGCAAACTTTTACTTGATCTTCAAAAACTTTATGCATATTAAATACAATCATGCTTTAAAAAAAAATACATTGCAAATCATGATTTAAACTTTAAAACCTTTTGCAAAACAAATGCAAACGTTCTTTTAAATCAACTTGCTTAACAATTGCAAACACATTTACAAACATATACATAAACATTTAAAAATCATTTATTTCATGCTGAAGGTGAGATTCGAAACTTACTTGAATAACGCTCTAGCGTTCCCTATTCAGTTCCTTTTTATTTCATTAGTCAGCTTCTGTGTCTTAATCAAATGATAACCGACTTATTAGTTAACTTTCTTTTTATCAATCTACTCGATTGATAATTTAACTTAAACCTTAAACATTCTTTTCTTTTTACTTAACTTGGTATACAATCGGTTTACCCGTCTTTTTACTTTGTACCCCTTTAACTTTGTAACCCACCAGGTTACCGTGCCTTTTACTTAACTCTATAACCCATGGGTTATCACTCTTTTACTTATCTCTGTAGCCCATCGGGTTACCTTTTTCTTTACTTAACTTTATAACCCACTGGATTACCTCTCGTTTACTTAAACATCCCTTACTAAATCTCTCATCTCACAAGACGGTTTCATTACTTAATGTATTACAGAACATTTTTTGTCTAAGAGCATTTTGTTAGTCCAAAGTGTTTAACTCCGCTTTAGCCGTTTTCTTTGTAATGACGATTTTACCCTTGGCGGGTTTTTGTCAATCTTTGTAACTTTATGCAAATCATCGCTTAACTTTACCGTTTCATTACCTACATATTATGGAAAAATTCCCACTAAGGGGCGTTACTTCAACATCTGGTGTTTCGGGTTCGTTTTGGCTATTTTCATAAAATGACCATTTTGCCCTTAAGTTTGTTTCTTTTCTTTCAGTCATTGACTAAACTTTAAATCCTTTAAAATTTAGCATCTATGATTACTCACTACCTAAAGTAGTGCAGAAAACCAATGTTTCCTAGTGAAAACCCAATTTTAATACAATTTTATGGTTTGGGCCCGAAATACAAAAATATTTACATTTTTGCCCCCGAAACCAAAAATGACCACTTTATACCAAAATGTTCAGTTTTTCACAAGGAATAAAACTTACAAAAGCACCATGGTCAAATTTCAAACATTTCATAACATTTTCATTTCTTGAAATTTTATGCCCAAAATTTCATAAAATTCCTAACTTATCAACCGGTTAGAATTTGGGAAAAATTTCTACATTTTCCTAATAGTTTCGACGAGTTCTACAACTTTTATGTTGTAAATTTTTTAAAATTCCAATGTATAGGGGGGTTTTTGGCTAATTTTCAAATCTGTTGATAATACACTTTTCTTTGCAATTTAGTCCATTTTGAAATTTCACCAAAACTCTTACTTTCTTCTTTCCATCATCATCACCATTAACATATAATATGAAACAACCATGCCTTAACATTCATCTTACATACCATAGTCTAAAACATTTATCAAACACTTGGTATGCATATAAAACATAAACTTTAACTCAATTAAAAAGATTAGAGTTTTACCTAATCCATGCAAAGTGCTTGTCTTCACTTTTCCTTGCTTGAAACCCTTCAAAGTTCCCTTGATATTAAGCCCATACCACACCATAAAAATTTCATCAAAACTTGAACAAAACTCCAGTACACCATAAGGAAAAGTTTTGAGTTTTACCTTAAAACATCATACTCTTCTCAAGAACACTTGCTCTTGGTTCCTTGCATATCTTGGAGGTTTAGAATTCATCTAAATTTTGAGAAAGAATAGTTTAGGAGGGGATGGTTTCTCTTTGAGAAGAAAATGAAACATTTTTTTTTCTTTCTTCCTTTCTTTTCCTTTTCACGTTTCACTCCTTTTTTTTTCTTCCACCGTGGAGACCAAATTGTGGTCTCTTATATCATGAATTGATTCCCTTTTTTTTTTCTTTTTCTTTTCTTTTTTTTTTTTAATAAAAAGGTGATGAGTCACCTTGGTAATCAATTTGGTTCTTTTGGGTGGCCAAATGTGATTGGGCCATATTAGTGGATGTGGTGACCCAATCAAAACTTTTAAGGTGTCTCACTAAACTTTTTACGCAGTCTAAGTTTATACTGATAGTATTTTTATTATACTGCCGGTATTCTTTTTCATACAATTTATGAAGTCCCATAACCTTCAATACTTATCCACATCCATCACATAATGTACTTCCAATATTATCTAACTTTATACAGTCTAAATTTATACTGACAGTATTTTTCTTATACTACCGATATGTTCTCCATACTGCTACAGCATTCTCTATTCATCTATATTCTCTAAACAGTATTATTCCTGCAATGCTTTAACTTAAACCACCCAATTTTTGTACTGCTTAACCTTAAACAATCTAATTTTTACACTACTTTACTTTTGCATTGTAATTTTCATACTGTAAAACTTTATCGGTATACTTCCTCACACTGGATTATTCTAATACTGTATAATTTTCTGTATTATTATACAATATTTTTCCTTAAACTGTATTTTTGTCTTACTTAATCCTTTATTTATTGCATTTTTAATGTACGTAAAATACTCGGGTGTTATATTTTGTGCTAAAATGTTATAAAATTAATTACCACTAAAACACATTTTTCTTGTAGTGGAGAAAACATCTCAAATGTGTTGTTAAACTACTATTGTCGGTTAAATTTATTCAGTTTCTTAAGTTTGCCTCAACGTTTTCTTTAGCAGTGTCAGTTTATTAAAGTACTTGTTTACGCAACACTAGTACTAAATATTTTTCCTTAATCTTAACGTCACATAAAATTATTCACTACTATTCTACTAGAATTTATACCATACTTTGAGAGAATGGTTGATGAGCAGCACCAGTGGAGTGTCAATCCTAATTTTGAGAGAAAAATAATCCAGTTGAATACTCTCCGGAGAACAATGCCTGAGAAGGCGGATAATATTTGTTGAAAAAGTGAAAATAATCTGCAGATTATAGGTGATATTTGTTGAAAAATAATATTAATAGATTACTGGTGGTAATCTACTATAATACTCTCCTGCAACTGGTCATTTTTTACAGCCAATCGTCACTATTCATTGGTAATGAAGTAGTTAGTTACCTTTGAGCAGTGAGGACGATTCAATATGAACCTGTATAATTTTTGTGTTCTAGTTTTCTTAATTATTCCTTCTATAATTTTATTTGCTCTCTATAATATAAAATTAGGGTTCTAGTTTCAACATTAAAATTTTTATAATTTTATTAACTTCACAAATTGATTGATGATGCTTGTACATTAAAAACGGAACAATGATGCTCTTTTTTTTTTTTTTTGCTCGTATTGCAAGCAAGGTAAAGGTAAAACTCAAAATAGCAACATGACGTAAAACCCAAAATAGCAACATGATAATTAAGTGCCTTAGGTTAAGTATCTAGTTTTACTTCATTTCAAGTGTTGTCTTGGTACACTAATCAGATATTATATTTGAAAAAATCATTTTCATCTCTATGAGGCTATAACCTGCTACTTACAAAACTATACGCTTTAGTCTAATATGTAGTGTAGTTTTTAGACTAGGCTTTACTGCTTTATTAATAGCGGGATTATAATACCAGAAGATTAAATATGATCGCTCTTACATTTGTCCAGCTTGATGCTCAAAAGCTGATCCATCTGCCTTGTTGGTGCTCAACTAACAGATACTCTCTTTGGTTCTCCCATGTGGCCGTGTTTTCCATAATTTCAACGGCTATTGGAGGTATCATATCACATTGCCACCAAACTTTGCTACAAGAAGCAACTTATGTTAAGACATCATAATAATGAGTTCATTTTAACTTTAATTTCCAGAATCTGTACTTTTTATTAATGGGATTAAGTTTGGTACTTGGTAGATAGATCTTATAGCACCAACATTTAAAAAATGTCAACTGCTTAGAAAATGTCAACGAAGCACTTGACGAGCTCTTTGAATATCCTCCACGTGCTCGAAAGGTGTTGCAGTGAATGTACATATTTTTTCTGTTCAACAATGTGATAACTAACTAAATCAGGTTCATGTGTACAAACTCCATTATTATTATTATTATTATTATTATTGCTGCTACTGCTACTTGCAAAAGGCTAGATCCAACCTAATTTATCTCAAAACCCAACCCAAACCTGGAGGTCAGTAGACTAAACAGACTTTTATAAGATATTTGAAAACAAGTTGGGACTCATAGATTGAATTCTTATCTTCTAATATGTTTTTATATTATAATATATTTTTGTTTTATATTATAGCATATTTATGTTTTACATTATAAATAGTTAAAACTAAGAATTTAGAACTCTTCTCCTAGATACTCTGTTACGAGTGTTGACACCCAATTAGGGTTATGTTCCCCATAAACAAACTTTAACTCTAGGAAATAATCGAAGGGGTGGCTATCATTCTATCACCATGTCAAGTGTCTCAATGGCTCTCTTTAAATACATGTCTGTTAGCCTCTAGTGATAAAATTAAATCAAATTTACAAGAAGGGCACCTGTTTGATTTTGAAAGTTTGAAATAAATTTTTTGGCATTTTAACTCTTCCGTACGTTTACACGTGCATTAAGTTTCAATCCCTAATTTTCATTGTCTTTTAGAAGAATAATCTTATGAAAAGTATGAGATGTTGAATGAAAACTCAAGTTCCAACGCTAATTATTATCGTGCCATGCATACTTACATAATTAGTTGCCATAATTATATGGGTGCATGTATAAACAAAAATTTCTCTCAAATTTCTACCAAAATTTCTGAAATATCTTCCGGGTGCGAAAGAATTTCCTTGATATTTATTAAAATTTTCTTAAAAATTTAAGAGAAGTTTTTTTTTATACCAAAGGATGTTTCAAGGCTTTAGAAAATATGAAATTTCTACTCAAATTTCATAAATATCATAAAAATATTTGTTCATAAAGTAAACTTTTAAGAAAATTTTGGTTAATATCGAAATAAATCAATAAAAATATTGATTTGTCAGAGGTTGTAATATATTGTATTTGCATAACATCATTCACAATTTCAATTTAAAACAAATATCAATAGTTTCCATAAATTTTTTTTTTAATATTTACACCGATACTTATATTTTTTCCAAACTTTCTAAACATTTAAAGTACTGATATTTTTATCAATACTTATATTTTTATCTTTGGTCATAGGTAATTGGCTATTTGGATTTTAAGTAATAACAATTTATGGTAAATTTGTTGCATTTACTTGAAGTTACCTGCTGTTATGGGTGGCAGCTAGAACTTGTTGACTAGGTAATGTGTTTGGAAGAGCAGTTCAAACATGTGAATGGTGCAAAACTCTTATATGCTATAGTAAAAAGCTATAATATAAAGCTCTTATATGTTACGATTCTCAAACTCCAACTCATGACTTAGCTCTTCCAAACACCCTAATTGAAAGTTACTATGGTTGTGTGGTGATTACAATACTATAATCCATTTATATGGTAAATTTAAATTGCAACATCTTTTGTGATTTACGACTACATAACATTGGAATTTAAGAGCATAACATCTATACAACGTCAAGGTAACATTATTATTTTGTGAGGTTGACATGGGACATGATCATTGGGTTCACAGGATCAAGTTGATGACCTGATGTAATAACCGATTTGTAGAAACATCTGAATCTATAAATATGTTCTTGATTAGTATATCTGAATCTAGAAATATGTTCTTGATTAGAACCAAACATTACTTATCACCATATAGTGGATCAAAGAAGTTATTAATTGTGGTAGAAAAAAAATATATGAACAAATAAAAAATGATAATTCAAGTAAGAGAAATAATTGATAATTTTCATTCATAGAGAAGATATTTCATGTGATTTAGACATTGATGATATAGTAAGCCTTTCAGACAAATATTTGAGAAGTTACCATGCAATTTAGTCCTAATACACACACACACACATATAGACTTAGACATGTGGTGCAAAGTATAGTGTGTAGTATAATTAATTAAACAAACTAGTGCGGCAAAAATTGTGGTCGTAGACCTCATTATCCAGGTGATTGTTATAAATAAATAAATATATATATATATATATATATATATATTAATTAAACAAACTAGTGCGGCAAAAATTGTGGTCGTAGACCTCATTATCCAGGTGATTGTTATAAATAAATAAATATATATATATAGACGTGTGTATCTATATATATATATATATATATATATATATATATATATATATATATTCAAGTTGTTAAAAGTGTTGGTTGTGAAACTCGTGGCTTGGCTAGATGGAGGAAGTACCGATCTATAGACATCTCAGCGAGAACCTTCGGGATAGATGTGTTGCATGCTAGCTAGATGAGGCTATCTTGTGCGTGTTTGAATAGTTGTCTTTTAAAGCGTGTGATTTTTTATAAATAATATATTTACAGATAAATAAAATAGATTTTTTATTATATTTGTATGCTTGTATTTTGAATACATTATAAATATCACTAAAATTTCATAATTATTTATATGGCCATAAGTGTATATGTTGAGGGTAAGCTCGGCGTCCACCACCGAGGACGCTAACTTTAGTGGTCGGCAATTAAGCTCGGCAGACTTCAGGGAGCCTACTGTCCGACCCGACGCTTTATACTTCTTCCCGAGGTACCTTCTATTCATCCAAGGGCACGCCCCAAGAAGACTGCCACCTCGGGGATGTACGGTAGCTCGGGTCGGATCACGTTATTCATAAAGATACGTCACTATCCATCCTTGTAGGCCAACACCAGGCAAACCGTGCTGCCGTCCGATAGAGTCCAATCCTATTGGGCGATGGACGCGACACTTGTCACTTACTGCCTGACATACTTTGATGTGACACATGAGTAATGGGTAAAACCCATCTTGCACTCGATCCAGCTGGTGGCCTATAAATAGGATGAATTTATGACGTTTTAGAGAGAGAGACTTCTTCACACCTAACTAGCTGCCGACCTCTGCCGAGCAATACTTGCCTTGAGCATCGGAGAGCCCTTGTCTATTGACTAACCCCACTATTCTCCGAACCATCCCTCTCGCAGGTACACACTCCCGGTCAGGGGCAAGCCTAAGAAGAGGTCAGAACGTGCACAGTCGCACGTGGGTGTTGATCCGACGCCAGACAACGGTAAGCATCAACAGTATATATAAGAAGATAATATTTAAAGATGATGATTAAAATAGTCATTAATATATAATTAATTTTTACAAATAATTATTCAATTAAAATACAGAATCTTTTAAGTATTGCTAGTGTAGGTCATTTACAATGAGATTCAAACGGTCTTATATGAACCATCAATGCATTGAGTCATTAAATAAGTGCATTATACATAATAAGATTATGTAGGATTGGGACATGATGCGATATGAACAACAATTAATTTTTATTAAATATAACAAGTTCTAATCATATCAATCGATCGTTGTGTATAAAATAATCGTAATCTTAAATTATTAATGGACTCCTATTTATGAAATTATGTCTTTTAATTTGCCCGATACAGATTTAATAATCTAATCTTATCCCTTTTATTTTGGAGGCATAGTAAAATAAGTAGCTATGAATGTTAATATTACAAGATGGAATTCATTCCTTTTCTCATGAGAAGTACATAAATAATTATTTTGAGTATTGATTTAGATATTTAATAATATGAGCATTCAATCAGTGATTAAGTTCATGAATTTATTGTTCATTAGAGAAAAAATGACACTCGAGGATAAAAAAGTAATTAGAGAGGTCAAAGGATTTCATCTAGTTCTGATTATAAATTATTTATAGAGGATCAATTTGTATGTAATGAATATATTGAATAGAAGAGTCTAAGAAATGAGTAATTTATATCTATAATTTCAATAGTGTAATTACAAGTTTTTAGTAAATAACATTGGAATCAATCAAAGAGTAATATATTAATTAATGAGTTTAATTAATATATTTGTTTTATTGGAGCTTGAAATTATGGGTCTATTAGTCCCCGACTCAAAACAAATTAATTATTAATTAATTTATAATAATAATTAATTAATTTTGGAAGACACACAGTAGGTGTGGCACATACAACATAGGAAAATATTCCTTGTGTAGTCCAAAACTTGCTTACTAAATTTTTGTGTTCAAAACTTTTTAATTTTAGATAAATATGATTTAATTCAAATTTTGGAAACTTAAATTTGGTAATAAATCAGTTCAGGTAACAAGAAGTATTCCTTCCTCTGCTGGCTAGTAAATGGCGACACATGCACAAAGAATCTCTCTGTGGATGGCACCACATGCAAATATATAGAAAGGGAAACTTGTGTATTTTATTTTAATTAAACATGTGATATTTAAAATTAAAATAAAAGAAGCTTCTTGATTTAATTGGGTCTTGCATTCTCTATATATAGGGGCATCCTCTATTCATTCCGTACATAATTGGGAGTCTTAGAGAGATTGCAAAAACTCTAGTAAAACCCAAGCATATGCGTGTAGAGAGAGAACGACAGAAAAAGAAGTGTTCTTCATCCCAAGACGTGAACGAGTGATCTTTAAAAAAAAAAAAAAAAAAACCAATTCCTCACATCTATCTGGTGCCAAGGACTAGGCAAAAAAAGCTTTTGTTTTATATAGAGAAAGGTGACCTCTGGTGGAAGAGTTCCAAACATCTTACTTCAACCGATAAGAATAAGTTATATGTATACACACACATCATAGAGCATTAAATTAATATACTCTATGGCATATTTTATAGATGTTTTGAGACAATTTTTGTTATACACGCTTCGTACCTTTACCACATTTCTATGTTTTTTATCTAAAATTTATTTAGAAAATCATCAATGCCACTAGGAATCACCCTAGTCCAATTCTGCTTCCAACCGGATGATTTCAAACCAACTTGGATCTTATTTTCATCACATATTATTTCAATCTTTATTTAATTAAATTGTTTGTGTTTTAAATATCTAAATCAAATTCCATTAAGATTCAAATTTATTATTCAAATACCAAATGTTAAAGGTTTGTTTGGTTTTGTTTACTTAAACATTTTTTTTTGCTTTTTAACAAAACAAGTGAAATCTTTTTTTAAAGACACATTTAGTGACCTTGTTTTTTGTTTTTCAAAATTGTTATTTAAGTTTTTAAATTATGAAAACAACATATTTTCTAAACTTTTTATTAAATAAAAAGCTTAGGTTGTGGACACTAATAAAACTACGATGGTCAACAGATTGGGACTGTGTTAGGTTGGGTTGACATCAGAGCCAGGACCATCATCAGGGTCATGCCAACAGGTCAGGATTGTCGTTGAGGTTCGGATGATGTGCTAGCATCACCATTAGGATCGAGCCGGGATCGCCATCTGGGTTAAGTAACCCCATAATATCTCTATAGGATTCATCTTCCTCCTGGACAAGTTTGAATCAAATTAAACGCTTATTTTAATTAATTAATACTATTGCAATAATTATTTATATAAAAATATTTGTGATTTAAATATCAAATTCAATTCTCACTAGGATTTGTAGATAAATTCTTTTGATACCAAATAGTAAATGATTAATTATTTCAAATCTCAATTTTAAATTTGATTTATTATTTTTTACAATTAATTAATTGTCCTGAAAATATGCAATAGTTAGTGTTCACGTTCTTAGAGGATTACACCCAGTGACCCAGCACTTAGTCCCTCGGGACTATGGCTACGCACCTTGTTTGGCCCGATGGCTCAACTCACTTGTTAATCTATCATCTGGTTGTATTTGACATTAACTCTATTTATTTAGCAGGAACTTTGTAACCTAGCATCGGGACTCAAAAGACATATATAATTCAAGGTACAATAAAAATAGATAACTAATCCCTGATTTATTATCTATTTTTTTATTATTAGCTTTAGTAATACTCCATTAAAAGACAAAATGAAACTCTTGATTACATACGAGACTCTAAATGGTTTTGTCCATGATTTCTTATTCTATATAATATCTCCATAGATTATTCATAAATAGCTGAATAACAAGTACTCATTTACTTTCTTAACTATTGTATTCCAAAGTTTTATTACTTCACTATTGAGAAAACTATATCTATATAACACATATAAATAGTATATCATTCAGTTACTAATTTAACCAATATAACTGAGGCCTTATTTGTGTTTCCAAGTTTCAAATGATGCAATTAAAAAATCTTGGTGAGAGAGCTATGGTTTTTTATATATGACTCGTGCTCTCAACGAAAGCCATGTCTCAAATATATCCACATGAGAATCTATAATGATCAGATTTCTGACTTTTGGTATACCAAAAAATAGAAGTTATAAACATGAAGTCATAAATCTACTTCAAGACTAAGATCATTACATTAATAATTATCAAAATGAATTGATTTAAACAAAATTATTAATAAAATCAATTACAATAAATTATACTTTAAGTCCAGTCTGATATACATCCACCACAAAGGTCTATATCAATGTCTTTTTTTATTATTTTTTGCTTTGACAACCAAAATACGTCGTCTCCCTAATTGGACGTAGACGCTTGTTACAATCTTATCACAAATAAAGTATTTGTCTTTATTTCCAAAGATTGCGAACTATATATTTAGACCACAATTTTCCAATTATATTTTTTCACATATAAACTTTATATATGCTCAATTTGAGATTTTGTAATTCTTAGTCTTAGAGTTTTAGTTTGTATAAAAATAAATAGGACTTATTGATGTGTGAAATAAATACATTAGTCTTTATTGATCTTTATGTGAAATTAATACATTATTATTAGTCTTTATTGTATATGTTCCTTGGGGTACTAATCCCAGACCCCACCAATGGGAACTTCGCGACTTCATCGTCGCCTCTCCTTAGCGGGGATGGGAGTGGAAATAGGGATGGTTTTGGGTACAAAGATGGGATGCCAAACTTTTAGAAGGATAAACCAACTAAAAATTGAGAAATTTAAATATATATATATATATATATATATATTTTTAAAAAATCTAGATTGTATGATTCAATACAGTTTTCTATTTACCATTTTATCTCTTTTAAAACCCTCGCATGCCATTCTAGTTTTAATTTGATTCCAAAATAAAGTTTTAATTAATAAAGGGCTCAAGTGGCATATTTAAACATGTTGGAGTAGTTTCACCTCTAAAAATTAAGGTTTGGGAAAGTAACAGTAAAAGATGTGGTGGAATTGTACCCAAATCACGGTACATGTGTTCCCATTGCATGTGGGGACTTGTGACTTTTACATGTCTCTTTGGTCCTATTTAAAAGGTTAGGCATTGTGGCCATGGCTAGCTAAGAGCTATCTAACATTTTAGAGCACAATTATGGAGAGGAAAAAGAGAGAATTGGCTCCACGTCCCTTTTTTATGACCAATGCCAAAACATGCAAATGTACCTAATCCAAGAAGAAAAGGGATGGTAATATAATGATAATAAATTCCTCTTTCTTCCTTTATTAGCAGAAATTGACTTGTGTGGCCTTTTTTTCTCTCCAAACTTTTCAACTTTTCACTTGGTGGGGTGTTGGGTGCCTGAGTTTTGCTGACCTTTGCCCGTTTGTTGCCTAAAAGGTCAAGCCAAAAATCATGGCCAATCTTGTTTGTTTCAAAAGCTACTGTTTTACCAAAACTTCACAAGACTTCTTTGTTGTTTCTTTTCTTTTAAGGGTTTATTGTTTCTATTAGTGGCAGAGTAACTAAAAAATAAAAGAAAAAGAAATTATTCAATGGATTTCACAACATAAAAAACATATAAGATATTTCTTGATTGAATTTGATTTTAGTCAGTATTTCTTATAATTTAATAGGTATACAATAAGAATTTTTCTTATTTTTATTGGACATAACAAAAATTAAAAAAAACATAAAAATTAATTTTTAAAATCTTAATAGGGATGTATTTGATTCCAATAAAATGTATACAGTTCCGCTCCTATCTTCAAACTATTTTCCTTTCTCTTCATCCCTCAAATTCAATTGCTAAATACCCATGTTTCTTTTTTGTTAATGACCAGAAGGTTGAACTTGAGACAGAAGTAGAAAGATGTATTTAATATTCTGCATTTTGCTCTAAGATGTCTCCTTTTTTCCTTCTCTTTTTTTTTTTTTTTTGAGGATTTTGTTCAATAATGTTTTTCATGATCTTTCCAAAAAGATTTCTATAGATTTGACCTTTTCAAGCGTAATCAATGGCTCATGATGATGATGATTTAGGAGAGTCTCTAAAATAATTGAACAAGAGTGGAACTACCAAATTTCGTTGCATAAGATATATAAGAGCAAAACGTTTATCCCATTTACTCGAATTTTGTGGTCTGGTATCGTAAGCCCCTGAAGTTTTAATTCTTGAATATGTTCTAGAAGCAATTTCTAGGGCTAATAGTGGTTCACTTTGCTACGTTTCTCGTCATAAGATTTTCTTTTCTTTTTTTTCTTTTTAAGGGGAAATCAATTAATTCAACTACAAAAAGTATTATAAACCAAAATAACCAATAAAGACCCAACATTACAAGAGAAATACCTTCCTACTGAGATCAAATCCATCAATAGACTCTAACAGTGTTCAAAAAGGTAGATGTGTACCTAAGTCCCGAACTCGGGCAAGCACCTCGGCACACTAAGAACTAGCATAAAAAAAGGTCTTTTGACCTAATCATACCAAACGATGGGGACTTCTAATCAAGTGTAGGCCAAAATATTGTGGCACTAAGACAGCTAACAAACCCACCAACAGTCGATGGATCTTTTTAATCCATCGGGGGTGGTGTGGGGGTAGGGGCAAAAATCTGTAGCACCTAGGCCAACAATAACTCCTCCTAAGAGAAACTTTAGAGGAACAAAACCTCCGTCACAAAATAATCCAAAAGGAATATTCATACGCTTGAAGGATGGAGAAACCACCTCCACCAAAACAACAAAACCATAGATCACAAAAATCAAACTACTGTTAACTGGTAAAAAAACCTCCTGTCTTATTTTAAAAACACATTACAACACAATAAAATAAAGTCTAACAACTGTTGACTGAAATCACCTCCATGCTGGCCAGTAGTCGAGGGACTGCCCACATTTTGCTAGAAGCCACCCTTGGAAAAAGCCACCCCTACAACAATAAGATCTTCCCACCCTAGGCCCTAAGCCACCCCTCACCCCGTAAAGCAAGCCGAAGAGGATCCACCAATCTCACTTGCCCTCGCTCCCTCTGGCCACAGCTCTTTCTCCTACGTCATATCATCTTTGGGCATCGATGTAACACCCCGGTATTTTCAATACACTAAAAATGCAATAAGTAAAGAATTCTACAAGATGAACATACAGTTTAAGGAGAAAAATATTGTATAATAACATGAAAAATTATACAATATAGAATAACACAGTGTAAAAAATACACTAATAGAGTTATGCAATATAAAAATTATACTATAAAAGTAATACAGTGTAAGAATTGGACTATTTAAGGCCATGCAGTATAGAAATTGGACTGTTTAGGTTGAAGCAGTATAGGAATAATACTATTTAGAGAATATTGATGAATAAGAAAGGTTATGTTTGGCCTCCAAAAAATTAACCAAAGGCAAGTAAAATATTTTATATAGTTTAAGAATATGTGTTTGCACTGATTTTATCACGACAGTGTAAGAAAAATACTGTGTGACGAAAAATTACACAGTGTAAATTTTTGGGCCCCCACAAAGTGGACACCCACTTGAATCTCATTGGGCCACCAAGCCGTGAAAGGTGGCCGAATCCCATGGTGACACTTGGGAACCCAAAGGGTTACTAGTTAAGTAACCAAATTGGATAAGGAAGCATTTAATGTTGATTTTAGCCAAAATCTCATCTCCTTCTTCTCCAAGACCCACGACAGCCATGGTTGGAGTTCTTCAAAAATTTTCTCAACCCAAATCCTTTCAAAAATAGCCCCAATTAAGTTCAAGAGGCAAAGTTCAAGGAACTTTTACAATTTTAAGGTAAAAACCTAAACTTTTTCAAGGAATTTTAGGGTTTTTCTAGGGAAAGAGAAAGGAAACTAATTCATGGTGTTTTTGCATGAAAATGGTGTCTTGAAAGGAGTTTCAAAGGAGCCTTAGAAGGATAGAAATCAAAAAGTGTTATTTGGGGTAAGTTTTGATTTTAAAGTTTTGAAATTTTATGATTTTTATTCTCTCAAATGTATATGGGTTCTTGAGTAAGTTTTGGTTGAAACCCATAGAAAAGTGAATTATGGTATGTTGATATTGTGAAATTAAGGGTTGGATGTTGGAAAATTTTAGTTTTTGCAAAAAGTGTTATTTTTTAAATTTTAGTACTAATTTCACAAAAATGATGAGGGGGCATAAAAATGATTCAAACAAGTGTTGAAACTGCCTATGCAGGGGTAGATTTATTGCTTAAAAATAGATTTTTATAAAAATGCCCCAAAGGACTAAGTTGAAAAAAAAAGTTTTTTCTCAGCAGAAATAAAAATTACCCAAAAACACACCTGTAGAGTGAGAATTTCAAAAAAGTTACAACACGAAAGTTGTAGCACTCGTCGAAACTATTAGGACAATATAGACAATTTTTAAAATTCTGCTCGGTTTAGGAGTTATGAATTTTACAAGAATTTGTTAAAATTGGAAAAAAAATTAAAGGGCAAAAATGTCATTTTTCCAAAGGATTTTGAATATGGTACTTTGAGCAAAAATGTTCCTCATGAAAAATGGGGACTAATGGTTTAAAAAGATTATTTTTGGTTCTGGGGACAAAAATGTAAATATTTTTGTATTTCAGGCCAAAACTACAAAATTGTGTGAAAACTGGGTTTTCACTAGGGAACGTTGGTTTCCTACACTACTGTAGGCAGTAAGTACCATAGATGTTAAGTTTTAAGGAAATTAAAGTTTAGTTAAGGAAATAATGGAGGAAAAAGAGTTAAGGGCAAAATGGTCATTTTACAAAAATAGCCAAAGTGGACCCGAAACACCCGATGTCGGGAAACATTTTTTAGTGGCAATTTTTCTGTAATATGTAAGTAATGAAACGTTTAATGCTAAGCAATGGGTTTTATAGAATTATGAAGTTGACAAAAAACCCAAAAAGGGTAAAAACGTCATTTTTATGAAAACGACTAGAACGGAGTCGAACACTCCAATTTAGCATAACGTTATTCGATGGAAAATTATCCGTAATATGTTAAGTAATGTAGCCGTCATATGAGACTAGAGATTTAATAATAGAAAGATAGCCCCGGTGGGTTACAAAGTTAGTGAAAGACTCATAGACCGATGGTATACAAGTCAAGTTAAAAGGAAATAAATGTTTAATGTTTACATTATATTATCAATCAAGTAGATTGATAAAAAAAAAAGTTAATTGATAAGTCGGTTGTTGTTTGATCAGGACACAGAAGCTAACCAATAGAAGGAAAAGGAACGAGAAAGGAACGGAATAGAGAATGCTAGGGCATAGTCCAAGTAAGTTCAAACTTTACCTATAGCATGAAGTAAATAGTTTTCAAATGCTTACATATGCACATGTAAATGAGGTTGCAACTATTATGTAAGTTTCTTTAAAAGTATATTTGCATTCATTATGCAAAGAGTTTTAAAGTACAAAAGAAGATTTACAAGGAACTTGCAATTGTTATGTTTAAAGCCTATTTGCATATTGATATGCATGAATGTTATGAACTATGATTGGTGTGTATATTATAAATGTGACATGACTTAAAGTAATATATGAATATATTATGAAATAGTTGCTATCCAAAGAAGAAAAATGTATAGCAACTCTACATTATGAAAGTATGAACGATATGTATATGTATGATATGAATGACATGTATATGTATGATATGTTTATGAACATTATGTGTAAGTATGATATGGATATGAATGCTATGATTGATGCTTGTTACTTAGATTATAAACAGGATATAGCATATAAGTACAGTACCACATAATGCATGATGAAAATGTACAGTAAGGACCATAAGAAACCCATTAAGGACATAACTTCCTAGATTACAACATCTTGTAGAACCAAAATTTTGGTAAGAATAAACACACAGATCCCTATAAGAAAATTTGGATGTAAGTAGAAGTTCAAGATATAAGAGAGGAAACTTCCGAGAGGTCACAAGAGCAAAGCCAAGAGAGAGATATGAAAGGTTAAGCTAAAGTGTTATGAACCCTTAAAAGTTTTCAAACAAGTACGTAAACATGTTTTAGATAGTCATTATCACTAGTCTGGAATGACTAAATGATAAAAGACCTATAGATTGAACAATAAAAAGATGAACTTACTGGCCAGTTTTTATGTACCAGATTATAATTTAGATGCGGATATGCAACTTAGATACGAAATAGGATTAGTATAAGTCCTGCATTTCGACAATGCATAATGTTTTATAATTTAAGTTATAAGTTTTATGAAACATTTGTTATGTAATATGTTGCATTTGTATGCAATCTGATTCAGAATAAAAGTTATGATTTGCAATATATGATTGCGTTATATGTTACATTTGTTTCAGAATAAAAAGTTATGATTTGCAATATGTGATTGTGTTATATGTTGCATTTGTATGCAATATGATTCAGAATAACAGTTATGATTTGCAACATATGATTGCGTTATATGTTGCATTTGTATGCAATATATTTCAGAATAAAAAGTTATGATTTGCAATATGTGATTGCGTTATATGTTGCATTTGTATGCAATATGATTCAGAATAACAGTTATGATTTGCAATATGTGATTGCGTTATATGTTGCATTTGTATGCAATATGTTTCAGAACAAGAGTTATGATTTGCAATATGTGATTGCATTATATGTTGCATTTGTATGCAATATGTTTCAGAACAAGAGTTATGATTTGCAATATGTGATTGCGTTATATGTTGCATTTGTATGTAATATGTTTCAGAATAAGAGTTATGATTTGCAATATGTGATTGCGTTATATGTTGCATTTGTATGTAATATGTTTCAGAATAAGAGTTATGATTTGCAATATGTGATTGCATCATATGTTGCATTTGTATGCAATATGTTTCAGAATAAAAGTTATGATTTGTAATATGTGATTGCGTTATATGTTGTATTCGTATGCAATATATTTCAAAATACAAGTTATGATTTGCGAAATATATTTGCGTTTCAAGTTGCATTTGTTGTGCAAGAGGTTTGCAGTACAAGCTATGATTTGCAAATGTGTTTGCACGTGACGTGATTGCCTTTGATATGCTCATTAAAGTTAATAAGAAGGTAACATAAAGTTAAAAAGAAAGTGTCAGTACCAGCCTCCTCAGTTGTAAGGTAATGAAAGTAAAGTTAAAGTTTGACCTCCTAGATGTAGGTACATGACCTCAAAGTTCGACAGTCTTAAGTCTTCCACAAGGGAAGCATCACGTTTATGATCTCATAATTAAAGATGTTGGTACGAACACTAAAGGTTATAAGATAATGAAAGTTAAGGAACAAAAGGTGGACAGTTAAAGTCAGATAAGGAAAGTTAAAGTATCAGATAAGAAAAGATAAGGAACAAGGATAGAAAGTCAAAGTAAGAAAGAATGTTCATAAGATGCTCATAATCGAAAGTTCATAATTGAGCATAAATGAAAACATGCATTTGTATTGTACTTGATTTGCTTGTTATGAAACATTTATATGCTATGAAAAACATTCTGAGGAATGTTTTATATTAAGTGTTTATAAAAACATAAATAATGTTTATGAAAAGCAATCTAAGGATTGTTTTATATTAAATATTTTATGAAAAGCGTTTATGAAAAATGTTACAGAAACACTTTATGAAAACGTTTATGAGAAACGTTTTAGGAATATTTTATGAAAATTGTTTATGAAAAGCGTTTATGATAAAAGTTTTAAGAAAAATGTTTATAAATGACGTTTTATGAAAAGTATTCTAAGGATTGTTACATGTTAAATGTTTTATAAAAAAGCATTTATGAGAAACGTTCTAGAAAAGATTTATGAAGAATGTTTACGAAAACCGTTTTTAGAAATGTCTATCGAAAATATTGATGATATATGTTTTAAGAGAAAGGCTTTCATGAGAAAAGTTTTTAAAGCTTGTTTTAAATGATTTGTGAGAATTTGTTTAAACTTACTGAGCGAAATCTCATTAAAAGTTTTTTCATGCTGTACGTAGTTTTTGGGCGACCAGTAGGACCTATTAGAAGAGCTGGGTGCTGCGGAGGACAGATGCAAAGATTTGGGTATGAATACCACTATAGTAAGTTTTCGCTATTCAAAAGAAATATTTTCCATTATTTAATATAGTGTTTTCAAAGTTTTAAGAAAATCAGAGTTTGAAGAAATGTTTTCAAAGTTTTAAGATACAGTTTACGAACTGTTTAATATAATTATAAAGTTAAGTTTTAAGTTATGTTTTAGTAAATATTTCTTATTAAGTTTTAAGAAACGATTTGAAATAGTTTGAAAGTCAAGTGTTGAGTGAGGTCTCAACTTGAATGGACAACAGAGGTCGCAACTAGTTTTAAAATACGTTTGTTTAAAGAAAAAAAAATTATTTCAGTATTTTTCTTACTAAGTAAGTAAGATTACTGTTTAAGCAATGATGTTTAAGTAAGTAAAATGACTGCCCAAAAAGGTGAGTCGTCACAATCGACCCTTCCAACCATAGTGACATCGGTTAAGACACATTGGTGCAAAACCCCTGCCAGCCCTCCTCTCTCATAAAACCTACCTAGCACCACCAGCGGATTTCGACCGTGACTGCCCAATTAAGCTTGAAAGAAAACTCGTACCCCTTCTTAGGAGCCTAAAGTTCGGCGACTAGCCTGAAGGAGGCACCAAAGGCTAGGCCAAGAAAGAGAGGGGGAGACGGTGTTGGCACTAAAACAATGAAACCTTACCAAAGCTTATAAAACTACTTTATTTAATTTATTATTTCATCATAGGATTTTAGTAACCTATTGTCTAGATAACCTATGTTTGTTCTTATTCTAAAGTAACTTTGTTTGGATAGTTTCATCATTATTTTTTACCTCATTTGTTTTTCTGATATTGTACGCGAGTAATAAAATCCATTTTTTGTGCCAAAAAAAAAAAGTCTGCACCAAAAAAGTGTCGACTCCATTGCCAAATTATTCTGCAGAACTAGTGAATGATCACCTTAAACAGTGGTCTGGCTTTCTTTCCTTTTTTTAACAATAATTTTCTGTTACAACTCGTAAAGTTTTTCATAATTAGACAATCTCATTCAATAATGTAGATCCCTTCTACACTAAAATTGACAGTGTATGATTGTTCTGGACTATTTTTTTAAATGTCTAAAATAGCTTTTACATTGAATTGCATATTTTTTCTAAAAAATGAGGAGAAATGACACTGTAGTACCCTGTGTTTTAATTGAATAGTGATCTGGCACCTCAATGTAAAAAATGCCACAAAGATGTCTCACGTATTTAAAAATGTCTCTGAGGGTTCTGTTTAGTAAATAGATTCGCATTAGTGATTTGATTTGACTTAGTATGATTTGAATTAGGATTTAAGTTAGTGATTTGAACTGTTATACAAGTTGGCGTTTGGATATGCATTTATGTTTTCATCTGAGTATGGAATAAAATTAGAATTTGTGTTAGGAAAGGTAGTGAAAATAGTTTTGAATTTATTAACAAATCTAATAAAATTTTAATGTTAATAATCCTAAAAAATATGCAATATGGATATTAATTTATTCCTTTCTTCACTAGGAACATAGTGAAAAAATAATCATCTCAATTGGATATCAAATAAAGAAGTTATGAAATTTTCCCTTCAAATATAGAAGAGAGAATTTCAGTTTTTTACTGTAGCAAAGATATCCAAGTATCAAAAGTTTAGAGGAGAGTCAGAACTCTAAAACCTTGGATTCTTGATACTCAAAAAATTCAAATTTTGAGAGAAACAAACATGTGTCTAAGGTTCCATTTGGTTTGAGGACTTTTATGACTCCCTTAACTCAAAAGAAGACTCGGGTATTGAGAGACCTCCTAGTTCTCGTTTGGTGCCTGACACTAGTCTAATATTTGAATCACTTTTTGGGTCCTCAGGTCTAGTTCTCTTGAGTTCAGGTCATCTTTGTTTTCTTGGGACTCCAATTACTGAAGAACAATGGCATATCTTGAGAACCCAAATCAAATCTCTGCGCCTGCATCAAAGGAATCTCTGCCCATTTTTTTTTTTTTACCATTGAGGGTTTATTGCTTTTGCAATAAATCCCCCAACGCCTAACCTGGTATGGGTTGATCTTTTCTTGTTTGTACCTCTCTCTCTCTCCCCCTCTCTCTTGCTCTTGCTCTCAACCAAGACGGTGACCCTTGGACCCTTTGGTTTGACCTTGTGCCATCGAATCTCTCGTCCCTTCAGTGGATGGACATTGGCCAAGTGTAAAGCTTATCGGCCCCCCCGTGCATCTTTGACCTATTATCATTGTCGACAGCGCAATAGGCCACGACTGCTACTCTCGCGAGTTGCTTCGATTCAGCTAGAGTGTACCCAATCGTTAGTGGACTCAAACATGGTACATTTTTCTGTCTCCAAATGTGATTCTGATTTTTTTATTATTTCTCTTGAAATTTGTTGTTTGGGTCAGTGGATTATCATTCTTGCATCTGTGCTTTTGCATTGAGAGGAATTATGTTAGATTTGCTTATTCAGAATTCTAACTCTTGATTGATTAATGTTGGCAGTAAAATCAAGTGTTAAATTTGAACTGAGGTCACAAATTGTCATGGGCAATCATTCTTTTTAGTATATATTCTTCATTTGGAAATTTGTGACTAAAAAAATTGAAATGGGAAAGATGGGAAAGAAAAGGAACGATGATGAGGCAACCGTTAATTGGAGCAGACAAAATGAGAGGGCTTTGCTATTAAGGTTGGTGTACCATCAGACAACCGCCTTGGGACGACATCCTTCAGTAGCCGATTGGGACCGTTGAGCAGGGGGAATTTTTGGTCAAAATGTTCCTAGCGAACATTGTAAACAAAAGCGGAATCGATTGAGGAAAATTTTTTAGCTATATTCCGTCCCCATGAATGCAAGTGGCCTTGGCTGGGATCCTGAAACCGGTGCCGTTTGCTGCGACCCAGAGTATCTAGATGATTTCTTAGCGGTATGTTTAATTGTTTTTACTGTACCTATCTTAATAACAACAAACAAGAGATAACTTTCAATTGTTGCCAACTTAAAAAATTTATCATTTGATGTCCAGCGAAAACCCCATGCCAAAGACTTGATTGGTAAGGCTGTGCCCAATTGGTCGTTGATAGCACAATTGTTTTGCAGGGAGTCTGCAATAGGGAATCATGCGGTGGCTTCGGGTTCGACATGTCTGACTGAACCTTCTAGTCTGCAGAGAGGGGATGACGAGCATGAGAGAGGTTCTGAGCAGATGGACTTAGAGGATGATTACAACAACCTGGAGGACAGGGCATACATTGCTCAGTTGGTGGGACTCGATGGCCGCAGATCAGGACTACGTGCCACCAACATTGCCCCTAAGTCTCGGACAATTAGGAAGCGGCCAGTGCGTAGCACACGTCTGATGAATTCACAGTTAGCTGCCACAGCCTTACAGAGCATCATAGATTCTCTGTCCAATCGTGGCAACAATAAGGGCACTGGTGGTGGAAGCTCAGCCAATCAACCCGCATCGGATGATGGGGAGTGAAGGCAGTGTCTAACTATCATGAATGAGATAAATCTAGGCCTAGATAAGTTTGTGGACTTTACAGAATACTTGTCCACTAAACCCAAAATCCAAACCGCGTTCCTCTTAGCGAATCTGGAATGTCACATGGCCTTCATTGAAAAGAGGATTGCGAGAGTTCAATCTCAGCAACGACAACGAACAGAGAGCATGCCTCCACCACCAGTACCGTCTCAAGCACCACCGACCTCACCTTTCTTCCATCCTCTAACCCATTTTCAGCAGGACCCTCCATATTTCCCACGTCCAATATATTTTGGACATGACGGATATTAGTTGATCCATTTATTGCATTCTTGCCATTTTTTTCATAGCATTTGTTTACATTTGGCATGTACATTTTTTCGTATTGTATTATTGCTTGTATTTTTACGGATTGTATTATTCGATTACGATTGTATTCTTGATTTGGATGATTTTTAATTTTGTTAATTTGTGGGCGAGGACCACATATACATTATTATTTGCAGCCACCATTGTCTTCATGTTAATATTATTATACTCATATTCGTTAATATTGTTATACTCATATTCGGTTACAATATTAATATTGTCTTCATGTTCTTTAATTCAGTAGGGTTTATCATTTGTATGTTCAGTAGGGTTTATCATTTGTATGTCCATTGTCTTCATGTTAATATTGTTCTATTCTTATTCGGTTACAATATTAATAGGCAAAGAATCAAGGACTTAAAGAAAGAATAGCATGAAAATGGCCAAAAGAATCAATGGCAAAAAAAAAAGGACTTAATACAGTTAGAAGAGCATTTTTTTGTTATTTTAATATTGTGTTTATGTGTACCAAGCCTAGATTTTTCATTGCATTCAATGAAATGAAATGGAAATATTTTATTTGATAAATTAAAGTAACACACTTTTGAAAAAATGTGTTATTTTTCTAATAATTTTTTTTAATTTTGACAAAAGGGCTCCCAAAAATCCTAATCCAAATCTCACATGTATCAAACATATATTCATAACTCAGATCAAGATTCTAAAAACTTACCAAACACATATATGGATCTTTTACCCAAATCCAATTTTAAATACTCTCACAACCAAACACTAACTCCAATTACAATTCAAATCACGGTACTCAAATCACAATTCAAATCACAATACTCAAATCAAAAGGATCCAAATCACCATAATTCGAATCCCTTTACTAAATGGATCCTAAAATATTCTTGATATTCGAATTCAAATTTAAATTCATTGAGTATAAAAAATACTCAAAGCAAATAATCCCTGAATATCATGAGGTCATCCTTAGCGACGGGAATGCTCTTTCTACATGTTTAGTCTAAAAACATATTAAATAGAAAAACTAATTCGAAGAAGAAAACCGAGGAAAAAAAAAACAGATTATTCCTAAAAAATGATTCTTTACTTAAAAAAATTGATTCTTATGCTGCTTTTAGGATTTATTAGAGAAATAGATACAGAATTTTAATATAAAAGAAATAAAGGACCTTTTAAGTCCCCAAAAAAAAGGATATTAGAAGTTTTTTTTTCCAAGTATTGAAATATCAATCAACAAATTGAGGATTTGCCTGCTCTAGGGAGGAAGAACAAAAACAAAAACAAAAAAAGAGAGAGAGAGAGAGATAGTTAAAAGTGTAGGATGGCTGGAGTTCCGGGACTGCTTTCAGGCGCCAGCCTTAAAATTTAGTCTGCAAGCTCGTCAGACAGTGGGCTTTCTGGTGGTTTAGAAAACATGACGAGGAGCTATTCTTTTGGACATATCGGTCTCATAACATTAATTGGTCGGTTCAATATAGGCACAGGAGTTTCAAATTATAGACATAAAATACGCTTCGTGAAACTTTGTGAAATCATGATCATAAATAAATCATCATAATATCATAGACCATCACATATGGTAGAAAACATGTTAAATTATACTATTGTTTGAGTGACACAGTTGAAGATCTACTTACAATGAGCTACCTAAGAAACTTAGAATATAACTTTCTCTATTTTTCATATATTAAATGTGTGAAACCAATATAATGCGCTATAAACAACTATTTTATATTTTGGTATTTTTAAGGTGTTTGATACATTGGTTTGAATCAAAAACAATGTAAAGGTTTCACATGTAATAGTGTATGAATAAAAGGTTTTAGTTCAAACCAATGTACTAAAGACCCGATCTATTTACTTGATAAAATCGCACATAAAGCTATCTTATGTGCTAACGTCTAGAGGCCCAAAGCAGTTGAGAATTTCATTTGCGTGGTGGTGGGATTCTTGTGATTGCGGCGGTGCAGTCTTCCAACAACGACGGGGGTGGCACAAGGGGCTTTTGTGCCTCTATTCAGGTGACACTTCGACTACACCATGCATCACTTATGTTTAGCTATCTTTGGTAGCTTTTTCGTTGGTCGTCACATAATCCGACGTTTTGTTAGCGATGCTTGAAATTTTTATTTTGTTTTTGGGTATTGCGGTTTGTAATAATGGTGCTTGTTTATCTCTATTTGGTAGTGTGTTTGTGTTGACTTCTAGTGCTAGGTTATGTTTTTGGTCTGCTATATTTGTTTCTTAGCAGTGTCTTATGTAGCTTTATCGTTACAGGCCTCCTGATTTTGGTGGATTTTAATTTTTTTAATCTATTGTAGAGATTTTGTTAAAGGTTTAGGTACGTGCTCGATTGTTTGTGCACTTAGTTGGGTATTTGTTTTTGAAACTTAGTACACATTTATTCTCTTTGAGTGTCATGCGAATTTATTGGTGAAATTAATCGTCTATTACGGTCATGGTTTCCTCTAATTAGAGACAATAAGGGTCATTGTTAGTGTTTATGTATTTCCTTAAGAGAAATTATAGTAAATGTTACTTTTTCAAAACTAATTATAGGAAATAACACATTTTGAAAATATTTGTAGTAAATAATAATTTTATAGTGTAAATAATTTATTTATTTCCTTATTTATAATGTAAATAATTCTTATTTGTAATTCTTTTTTACACTGTCTATAGATTTAATGTGTAAATAATTTATTTATTTTCTTACTTACAGCATAAGTAATTCTTAAAATAAATTACACTAGCACTCATATGCTTTGCTCAAATTACAAAGATACCTTTTACACCGAAACTAATCACACTAATACCTCTTGAGTTTAACTCTATAAGCTTTTTGTATAAAATGAGAAAAATACCCATTTAAATCTCAGCCATTTATTCAATAACATCAAATCATAGCCATTTATTTGCTTTTTACCCAAAAATATTTATATGAAAAAAAGCAAAAAACAAAAAACAAAACACATACAGGCCCTTCCTCCCCTGTCACCCACCCCAGCACCCCACCCTACTCCTACAACAATGACCCCACCTCCAAGCCCAACCACCCCAACCGGCTACCCCACCTTGTCTCTTCACTTATTCCTCTCTCTCCCTCTCCTTTCTCAATCTCACCTCTCATTTTCTCTTAATCTTGGTGGGCAATGGGGGTGAAGGAGACAACCGGTGAGGGCGAAGGGTGACAAGGAGACAGGAGGAGGGGCTAGGTAGTGGGGGGCAACGGTAAAGGCGAAGTGCGACGGGGGCAAAGCGTGGGTGGGTTGGTTAGGGCAATGGGCTGCACTGCGTGGGCTAGTCGGCGCGGTGTTGAACAAGGTCGGGGAATGGTGGTCAGGCATGGGGGGACATAGACGCGGGGAGGGCGACGACAATGACGTGGGGGGTCACCAGAGAAGGAGCTATTGGGCAGCCAAGAAGGAGGGGTTTTTTTTACTAAAATGTTGTTTACTTGGAGAGAGAGAGAGAAATAGAGAGAATAAATGTTTTTTTATTATTTAATATTAATTATTTTTAATATTAATAATCCAAAATAAAACCTTTTTCTAATCGAATTATAATTTTTTTTGAATTAGTTAGTTTTGGTTTTGCTAGAATTAATTTGTTTTAGTTTTGTTGAGACGGATGTATGATTTTTATTAGTTTGGGCGGTTGTGATTACTTTGTCCGATTAGTTTGTATAACGACTAACTCTCTAGAATTGAAAATATAGAACCAGGTGGTGTATATTTGGAGAATTAATTGTGGACTTCGTTTAGACACTGTAATTTTAATTTTTACATTTTATCTTATTTGGACATAATTATTATCTTTAGAGGAAAAAAAAAAGAAAAGAAAAGAAAGAAAAAATAGTTTATCTTCCATTAGAGTGAAATTTATAGTTACAAATTGCGTACAAATTATTTGAACTCACTTTTATTTAAACTCGTTTGGGATACCCTACCAATTGTAAGAGCCGTGTTTAAAAACCTAAAGATATGTTCGATCTTTGTGTGCCTGAATTTCCCGTTATTGGGTCTCAGACACACGTTCGCCTCTTTGAATGCCATCAGAATTTATTGATGGATTTGATCTCAATTGAAGGTTTTCTTTGGCCTTTCATCAGTTGTATCGGATTGTATTACCATATTCTTTTTTTGCAATGAATTTCCCCAGTCAAAAAGAAAATCAGTAATAGAATATTATTGTAAATATCGAGTTGAAATGCATGAGACGGCTTAACCGCTGTTCTGTCTTCTTGGAAATTATCGATCCTCAGGTCATTTTCGTGAAAATATTTTACGTACATATTAAGCCATAATTCATGATATATATATATATATATATATGATGTCAACAAATATGAAAGTATTTTTTTTCCCCATAATTATTCTAATAGAGACATACTATAAAAGTACAGAATTTAGTAGGCCCCAAAAATAAATGTTTATAATAAATTATCGAACCCCAGTTGTATACCACAATGGTGTGCACAAAAAATGTCCAATTTTGCAACCACCATGCATGTGTGGGAACACCACAATGCTTGTCCATTCACATCAACTTGTCCCACGCCCACTGTTTGGCCTTTATCAGTAGCTGCAATAAAAAGTCATTTATTTCAACCACTATTTAGAGAATTCGATCTTATAATGTTTCAAAAGTACCTTCTGGAAAAATTCAGTTTTAACAGTTTAGATCGTTGTTACAAAGATATGTTAAATTGTTATTTTTTTTAATTTGTATATTTTAATTTGATCTTATGGTTAAAAAAACTGTACTTGATGTTTGTTATTTGACGGGATAAATCTGGATCCTATTAATAAGTGTTTGTTTTTTTTTTCATACCTTGTTATTGACTCCTATAAATGTGTGATGTGTATTATGTTTTTAGCCCTTCTTCTATTTTTCTCCCCTAATATCTTTTTTCACACTTTCAACCCTAATTTTCTTGTGGTCGTGGTACCCTCCAATAAATGCATTTCTCATTTGTTTATTATGAGCTTTTTTTAATACTAAATTATTGTGGATGAAATTCAACATCAACTCTCTTTTTTTTTATATACAAAGTAGAATTGACCTCTTCTAAAATCCCACCCCATCCAACCCTTCCAATACCATTAGACCAAACTCTCTTATAAGCTGTTTGACAGGGTGGTTAGAACTGTTTTTATTGTAGCATGTGAGAGTTTTACACTGTAGTAATTTTTTTATGTTACTGTAACATGTGAGAGCTTTACACTGTTCATAACTGAAAAAGTGGTCTGGACCGCAACTATTAAACACCCTTAAGGCATCATATATGATCAATTCAATTGTTCTATACTTTGTTATTATACTCTATTTTTTTCATGGGTAGTTGCTTTTTATTAATTAGTAATTTGAAGCAGAAAGCTTAACATGTGACAAATTAGGATGAGCAATTAATGTTGCCAAGTTTTAACTCATGACCACCTGCTTTTGAAACCATTTATTATTAATTACTCTCCTTGAAGCTCAAGTACTGATATGAAGCTAACTATAGCTAGAGGTACTTATCTTCAAATATGATTCACAATGAAGAAAAGTTTCAAACAAATGCGATGTGTGTGTGTCTATATATATATATATATATATGAATATTTCTAAATTGTGGAGGCCAGAACTCCCATTATCAATAATATAATGGTTTTAATTTATATATTATAAGTATGTGTATAAATTAGACTTGACCCCTTTAAATTGATAATCCTCTACATGTTGATATAATCTTAATAATAAAAAAATTTGATCTTCTTACTAATAAGAAATCGTGACTTTGTCACTCCACACACTGCACGGCGCTGATTGAGACCCTCGAAGCCTCAGCAGCCAAAAAGTCTATTGCTTTTACGCATCTTGCCAAGAATTCGAACCTTTTAACGTAATTCAAAAATGGGCTGTGATTGGCTGAAAGAGAAAATATATATGTAAAGCTGTTTGGAAGCTCACGAGTCTTGTGTTGTTTCTATTTGACCATTTTGCCTGCTCTGAGGTGGAGTTCAGAAGGAAAAATAGAAAGTAAAAAATTTCTTTCCGATGCATGTGAATGAGGGAAAGAGAAAAGGCCTGTACAAAGATGTAGAGAAGATTATGTATGTATAGTACAGGATCTCAGAAAGAAGCTCAAACACTGCACTCTAGTTTTGCCCACCGCAAAAATGAAGACTTGCATGTACAATATGAAGCACGAGTGTGTATATATATATATATATATGTATGTATGTATGTATGTATGTATATTGTTTGTATATAAAGGTATATATTAAAATTGCAGCAGTGTAAAAGCTCGTGGTTTTTGACTTACTCAACTTGGCATGATATGGATATGGCGTGGGAAAAAAAGAAAAGAAAAGAAAAAAACCAAACAAGAAACTCCAAATTTGAAAGTTAAGTGAAGGTCTACTAAATTCCAATACAAGATTTATTACTCTCAACTTTTTCTGTTCCAGACTATACGGAAGAAGTTGCTTATTATTTCCTTACTAGTACAAGACAAATTTCATAATCATATAGATTTTAAGACATTATCGAGTACTAGCTAGATTATGAAAATTACTATTCTCCAATGCACTTACATATTTAGTTATAGTTTTTGTTGGGGTGTAATGCTTAAACCAAAACTATATTTATATAAAGTAAATGTGCTATAGCAATTTAAGGTATATATAATAGGCCGTTTGAAATTTATGGTTGTTGAAGTCAGTGGTTTACAGTGTTTTTTTTTTTTTTTTTGCATGAAACAGTATTTTTAGTTTAAACTCTTAATTTCAACTCATCTATTAAAAGACGTGTAAATATGTTCAGCAGTCATCTCTTTTATATTTATCTTTTTTTTCTATATATTCTGTTTAACCTTTGGTTGAGAATTCATGCTTTTATATATAGTTGTTAGATGGAGTATATATCAACAGTGGCGGAATCAGGAAATTTTTTTAGTGAGGGCATGAATTAAACCAAAACTTTTAACTAAAACTTATTATTACTATTATTATTATTATTATGGAATTTAATTCAACTTTTAAAATTTATAATTTAAAAAGTTATAAATTCATATATATTGTGATTGAGTTTTTATTTATTTTGTATTTTAAAATTGAAATATAATAGGTTGTTTGTAAACCTTGATTTAAACCAAAACTTATGGTTCAAACTAAGGTTATTATGAAGTTTTTTCTTACAAAAATTTAATTTATTGTAGTATTTTGGTTCAAGTCAATGGTTTATATTAAGGTCTTAAATGCACTAAAATTTAAAAGATAAAATTCAAGGACATAATTGAAACTTTTTTAAAAATTCTAATATAAATATTGTCGATAATAAGTTTCACGGGTTGTAAAATAAGAAAAAAGTATAAAAAAGTTTAACGTTAGACTTAAATAATAAAGGAACCACTTGAACCAGTGAGGACGACCGCCCCACTCGGCTTAACCTAGCTCTGCGAGGTGTATCAACTTAATTAATTATGCTTAACCTAAGATATGATCTTAATTATCATATTTTTCTTCACTTGAAAAAGAAATAATTAAACACGATTGATTTCTTTATTCAGCATCTCGACAATATTTGTTGTTTTAGACTCGTCAGAACAAGTTTTGAACAAGTCGGGAAGAGTTGTTTGTAAAGCAATAAGTTATTAATTTTGGCCAGTACGTGTATTATTAGAGGAGATAATTTATTCTTAAATACTATTTTATTTTGAGGATTATTTATTGAAAACACTTTAATCATTGCAAAGATTTGAGCAAGAAATTACTTGGAGTTGATTCTACAAGCTAAAAAATTCCAACTTCCCCAAATAAATCATTCATTATGATGATAATTGCTAAGGATATATGCCGCAATTTACTAATTAAGAGAATGGTCAAAAAGTTAGGGTTAAACAACATATTGAACAGAAAAGCTGCTTTTGATGAAAGCCTTTTGTGGTTTTATTGAGCCTATATGATTTTAAGAAAGCCATGACCCAAGGATTCTTCATCATTTCATTATCTTTTTTCCTTTTCTTTTTCTCTGTGGAGGGAACATAAATGTGGTCTTTTGTAATTGATTTCAATTTTCCACCCATGCTTTTATATGGTTCTTCCCCACACTTAAAAGGCTTTTTTTTTTTAATTTACTTTTTTGGAGGGAAAAAAAAAGAAGAAAGGATAAAATATAGTTTATTTCTATATCAGGACCCAATGTCATAATTGCACTATATGTTGATGTTGTGGCTCTATGAATAAAAAAAAAAGAAAAAAAATATTTTCTTATTTTTGAAACTTCAACATGTACGTAGTAATGTTTCTTCTCTTCTTTATTTCTCTTTTTTTTTTGTTTTTGGTTGAAGAAAGAAAATAAGTATAAAAAAGTGGTCCATATCGGATCCAATCTCATAGAGTACTTTTAGGCTTTGTAAACTAATTTAGAAAAAGAAGACATCGCATTTTCTTCTATGGAAAAATAATTGTGTTGAAAAATCAAAGGCACTATTTCTATCTTTTTTTCTCTTTTTTTTTCTGTAGTTGGCCAGAAAGATGTAAATAATAATCATTTCCATACGAGAAATCAATATCATGAATACCTTTTTTAGGAATACTTTTAGATGTTATAAAAACTGGAAAAAAAAAAAAAGAACATTGCTTTTTCTTGTCTAGAAAATAAATGCATTGAAAATTAAAAGGCAGTGTTTCTTTTTCCTTTTTTTTTTTTTTCCTTCTCTTTATGTTGGCCACTGAGATATAAAATAATACCGGGACATTTCCATACGAGGAACCAACTGATTGAATACTTTTCTTTCTTTTTTTTTTTTTTTTGAAGTTTTCATTTAATTCATTTAGATGCTGTAAATTATTAAAAACAAATAAAAACATTGCTTTTTCTTGTCTGAAAAAATAATGTTTTGACAAATATCAAAAAGCACTATTTCTTTTCTTATTTTTTATTTTTCAACTTTGGTTTATAAAATAATTAGAAGCACCGACTGTTTGTTCAACCTTTATAGAACACCAATCGATCGAATGCCATTCACCCACCAATAAATAAATAAATAAATAAATAAATAAGAGAGAGAGAATAAAACAAAAAGTTGCTTTTTTAATGCAAATATACTTTTGATAATTGCATTAGTGGTTTTGTGATGAGAAAAGAAAAAAGAAGGCAGCTGCGGATCAGAACAGTTGTAGATTTCGCCAAACAAATTATCATTCATTATTCATTATTGTCTTCTTCCTTAATTTGATTCCTTTTACAAAGTTTAATTAATATCACCCCCTCGTGATTTAGTGGGGTGTTACGCTGCTTCTTCTTAATATGTACTATTTTCAAAGTCTAGTTATTTGTATGTGTCATTTTAGTGTGAAAATTAAGCTTTAATCTTTCATTAAAAAAAAGTATAGTTGTTATATATGGAGAATCCAATTCGAGGAATTTATACGCCACATGGGGATTTACTTTTGCCGGAATAATATGGATAGGCCACGTTCCATGCAAGTTCCATTCTTACACTTTTTCTCGGGGAAAAAAAAAAAAAAACAATTCAATAATTTCAATCACAATCATAAAATGCATAATAGATTCAAACATGCAATTGCAATTGATCAAAAAACTAAAAGAGGTTTTAGTTTTTGAATATAGTACTTTGATTTTAAGTATTGTACGTGATTAGAGAATTTATGTTAATAAAGTTGAAAATCGTTTGAATTCTTGTACTCGAAGGTAAATACACCGTGGTGTGACCAAAGCTCGAGTTGAAATATTTCTTCTATGCGACAACATAACATGGGAGAAAAAGATCAAGGAATCGAGATTTGTATTTTTGAAGTAAAATATATGTTGATGCTCCTGAATGGATCAACGTCATGTGTGACTGCACACAGTAGTCGGACTATCTTTTCGATCTCTGAATGTTTTGCTTTGATCGGATCTGCAAGAAGAGGGAACACCTTGGGAGTCAATGAGGCACCAGTGTGATGTCAGCTAAGGGCTCTTCGCCGCTCAATTCATGCACCTGTTCGGTCTAGAGAGAGGTAGAGAGTAGGCAAAAGAGTCCATCTACTTTGAGGGTGAAGTTAATGCTCCTATTTATAGTGTTTGGCATAGACCGGTGTAAGGCGGGTTTGCCCCATGACCAAGGTGTACCTTAGTATGGCACAAGGTGACAGGTGATAGGTGTCACGTTCTCCTTGCATGGACGATTTCCTATCAGAGTGTAGGTGTGGTGCCACGTGGTGGTCTTATGAAAGACATTCACCTCCATGCATGGAATTGTTGTTGTACTAAAATAGGTCTGCTCTAGAGACCTGGGTAGGACAGGATGGTCTGGTTGGATTGGTCCTTATGGCCAAAATTGGCGGAGTACACCAGGGAGATGTTCAAGTCTAGACGCTAAGGTGGTCTTGAGGCGGTGTGGCAACTGCTTATGCCAAGCAGAGTGCTCGGCGTGCTTCCTGATGAGATTCTCGCCTGGCTCCCCAATAATACCCCCGACAATATAAATGAACATCGTATTATTCATTATCAACAAAAAGATATATAATAGGGGCAATTAGTAGCGTACAAAGATAGAAGTCGAGAAAGGTAAAATATCTCGATGTGGTACGTTGAAATCTCATGAAGTTATATCCCATATATGTCTAGTCCAATAATAGTGAAATTAACTAACTATAAGAATTTATCAAGGACATATCGTCTCTTGTAAATTCACAGAAATAGATTTTCTACAAAAGATTGTAATATATCTCTCAAATGTGGAAGGTCAAAAGTTACATATATAAATAATATATATAAGAAAAAATATGTAATTTTAATGTCATCAGAATCAGCATCCAGCGCCAAGACACTGATAAATTTTGAAGTCGCAGCACTAGAATTTTCAACAAAAAGCAAAAGTGGTAGCGTCAGTTGGCAGTGAATTGGCATTGCTGCACCAGTCAAGCAATGTTGCAGCGCCAGCTGACTACGTGGTGCATTGTAGTGCAGTGCATTTGGCATTTCAGCGCCAGCTAATTGTTGTGGTAGCGCACGGTGCCACAGCACGAGCCTGTATTTACTAATTTAGAATTGGGCAACATTATACATCCCGACCAGGCTATGGCCCGGCCCTCTTAGTGGGACCTATCGGGTGGGGCCCACCCCACTAAGAGGGTCGGGCCACAGCCCAGTGGGGAAAAAAAAGTTTTGCTTTAGAATTGCTTTGTTTTTTGAATTGGTTCAATTAATTGTGCACTTTTATATAAATTTAAACACCTATTACGAACGGACATATTTGTTGTAATAGTTATATTGTTTAATGAAAGGATACTCTTATGTGATAGCTTGCAAGAGTTTCAATGATTGCACCTGTTCATAAAAAGTCACCCCTTCTCTAGAATTTTCAGATTTCATATATTGTTCTTGAATACTACAATATTACTAGTTAAAGTGTTTTGGGTTTGTTATATCTTAAGAATAATTTCCTACAATAACCTGTTAGCAAACTTTATAGTGGAGGCAAATAAGACCTTGAAGAAAATATTTTTTATATGCCTCAAATCCAACTTTTGTTTCTAGATTTTCTCATTTCTATTTTTAGATTTCTACCCAAATTCTTCACCAATCTCAAGGTTTTATTCCCTCCAATCAAGATTAATAAAAGCATGGACTCTTTCCTTAATCTTAATGTCCAACTCGATAGATTCGATGGAACCAATTTCATCTGCTAGAAAAGAACTTTTTTTTTTCTTCTTACCGTCCTCAAAATTACCTATCCTAAGTTAGAGCCTCTTCTGGAACCAAAAGTTGATGACTCCAGTGAAGTCAAGACCGCAAGGCAAAAGCATAAAGAAGATGAAATCATGTGTCAGGGTCATATCCTCAACACACTCTCGAATAAGCTGTATGATCTCTGCAACTCGATGAAATCAACAGTAGAGATTTGGATTGCACTCGAGTATAAATACAAGAATAAAAAAGAAGTTACGAACAAATTCCTTCTTTTAAAATATTTGGAATATATTTGGTAGATTCAAAGTTCATTTTTTATCAAATTCACTAGTTACAAGTTCTAGTTACTAAGCTTCATAAATTAAAAGTGGAAATTTCTTAATCATTCCAAGTGGGGGCTACTATTGTCAAACTACCCTAGAGGTGGAATGATTATAGAAAGAAACTCCTTAATAGGAGGGATTAACTTTAGAAGAGATACAAAAATATTTGAGGATCAAAGAGAAGACTAAGTCTCGTGATCCTAAAGGCAAAATTCTAAATTCTTCTAAAGTCAACGTCGCGGAAGCTAGTAAATTCTAGAAAAACTTTAAAGTCAATAATAACAAGAAGTTCAAGAAGTCCAGAAATGGCCAAAAAGTTTTTCAAAAGTTGTTTCTTTTGTGGAAAGAAAGGCCATCTCCAAAGTGACTATAAGTATAAGAAGAAGAAAGAAAAAATTAACTCCCAGCAAAGCCAGTGTCCTCGAAGAGAAATCTAAAGATAGTTATATAATTGTCTCGGAAATACAAAGTGGTCTGATCCTAGAACTACAAAGTCCTACAACCAATGGCTTGATTCCGTTGTTGTCATTCATGTTTGCAATGACAAGAATTTGTTCTTGTCATATGCAGTGGAAAATGAGGGACAAACGGTTCTCATGGAGAATCATGAGGCAATGGTTGTTGCTAGGAAAGAAATTGTGGATATTAAGGTTATTTTAGGAAGAAAATTACATTAAATAATGTGTTTCATGTACCCAAAATTAGAAAGAATATTGTATCTGCTAGTCTTATGTGTAAGAATGGGCTTAAAGTTGTACTTGAGGATGATAAAGTACTAGAAAATTCTGATAGAATAATAGCACAACTAGAGTATACTAGTGCGACTTGTAACTCAATGCATGCAATGCATTTTTGTACAAGGCTAAATATTGTTTTTCCTGTGTGCAACATGTCAAGATTCACACAAAAGTAAATTTTGATTTGAATAAACTCAAAAAAAAATCTTATTTTAAGTCATTTGAGATGGCCTTAATAACGCTAATAAATGCCTGATGCTAGAAAATATTATCAATCATCAGGCATTAAAGAAAATAGGGTTATTATTATTTTGGTACTTTGTGTTTTAGAAAACATCACATTCATACTCTATTGTTTGAAAAATATCAAAACGATGCCCTGTAATTTCTAAAAATATTATTTTAGTACCTTAAGTTTGTGTTTTTTGATGTGAAGTTTATTTTTTATCTTGTTATTAATGAACCCTAAATTACTTTTGTAAAACTATAATCGAAAATCAAAACATAAGATTACACGAATCTCATCAAAGAAAAGCATATATGTGAATTTATTTGTTTTTTGGTATTGTATGCATTTATTTTCTTTTCTTCTTTTAGCAAAATAATTTGGGATTTATTAATAAAAGAGTGAGTTTGAAATTTCACATCACAAAACAATGATCAAAGTACCAAAATTATATTTTTAAAAATTACAAAGTACTATTTTGATATTTTTCAAACAATAGGATACCAATATGATGTTTTTAAAATATAGGATATCAAAATGATAAAAAGTGTGTTTCATAATTTCAGTTGTAACCAAAACTTTTGGTTCCTATAGTGTAAAGTACTCTCACATGCTACAATAATTTTAACTAAAATTGGTTTAAACTTTTGATTCAAACTATACTTTCCAAGCACCATAAAGGGCCGTTTTGTATTGTTTTCAAAATAGGTCAAAATATTTTTGTTTTAGAAAATGAGAATTTTTTGAAAATTATGCTAAGAGTATTTTTAAAATTTTTGCCTTAAAAAGCATGCGAAAATATTTCCAAACATTCTAAAAACAAAAACAAATGGGAATATTACCAATCAAATGCCAAATAGAAGTAGTAAAAGGTAGACCCAAGCTTTACTCATACAAGTCATCCGAGAACGACGCATGCAAGGCTGACACATAAGCAGTGAAACAATAGAAGAGAACCTACCAATCTTTACTCTGAGACAGAAACACAACACTCTTTGTAGATTCATAAGCAATGCTGCCATTGGCTATCCTCACCATGTGTCCATGTTTATATATAGCGGTCACACTATCACCACACATCACGCCTAAGCCTTTTCATGACACATAGCACATACGTGATGTTTGAAAAAAGAGTTAAAACTGTATAGTTGAAACTATATACTGTAACATGTAAGAGTTTTATACTATAACAAATTTTATGGTCATGATTAAAATAAGCATTTTTATTTATTTATAGGGTGTTTGAGAGAACGGTTAGAACTTAAATATTGGTTTGAAAACTGTAATATATAAGAGATTTACACAGTAGCAATTTTTACTTTTTACTTGAGTTATTGAGAGCTTTAGACTATTTATTGGTTGAAATCAACGGTTTCGATTGAGATGTCAAACAACCTATTAATCTAGAAATTGTTGTTGGATTTGTTTAGGTAAACATAATAATCAAGCTTTTGGCTTTTCTAAGCTCTTTATGCAGAGCTTGTGAAAAGTTTTTTTATTCACATTTTTATTCTTTTATTGTGAATAACAAATTAAAATTTTTATCTGTGTTCTTGTTTTGCATTACTTTTTATACTAATAAAAACATTTTGATTTATTTAATCAAATAGGTTCAAAAGCTCTTCTAAAATCTAAAGTTCTTTTCCATTTGTCATTCAAAAAATTAAAAAGTCCTAAGCTACTCTTCGTTTACTTTGCTGCTTAAATATAAAAGCACGAGCTATCTTAAACGATTCCCAAGTCCAATAGAGCTTTTACGTTGAGATATCTACTAATAGTATTTGTTTCTTATTCTTTGACAATTTGATCAAATCACATTCATGTGAAAAAAATAAAGAAGTGTGTAAAATAAATATAGCCTATGTTGGCATCTCATTTCCAACCAATAAACAATATAAAGCTCTCAGTGTTAGACATGTATGCCTTAAGGAGCAAAAATGCAATATATTTTTGGAGACATTTTTATCAATAAAGAATTTATTTATTATTTATATACCAAATTGTCGTCCTCTTTACGTTCATATTTGTTAGATATATAATAAGCAAATAAAAGTCTAAGACAGTTAATCTAAACCTTTAGAATCAGGCATATCATGAACAGATTATGCAAAAGACATGATTCTAAAGGTGACGGCTTAAATAATAAGATCCGCAATCAAGGAAATAAAGTTGGGTGCTTTATTTATGCAAAGATTGTTATGTTGTCTATATCCTTAATCGGAGATGGTTTGTCTTGGTCATCGGACGTGAAATCCACAAATAGAAACATTGGTGCATTGTCATAGTCGACGATGCATTGGATCAAAACATAAAGTGTAATTGATTTGGATTAATAATTCTATCTTGGTAAATCAAATCACTTTAGACAATCATATGTGTTGTATCTTAATCTTGAGATGAATGATGGGCCCATTGTCTTGACTTATGTCTTTTAATGTACAAAAGAGTAACACCTATATTTAATGATGGTACATATACCGCTACGTTAAAGACATGATTCTTGATAGCGTAGACCTGTTATTCATAGATATGGAATCCATAGCTCCTCTTTATGAGTCGATGATATCCTCTTATATGCGCTGTCTTGTAATTGAAAGACTGGGGCGCTTAACCATTTAGATACATGGGTATAACCGAATGGTATACTGTCTTTGGATGGTAAGTTTTTAGATGGTGAGATAATATAACGTAAGAGAAAAATAATCGGGAAAGTAAGACATAATTTATCCTTAAGCCGATTATGGATAATCCTATGGGGATACGACATATTATGATATGTCATGGAGACTTAACTATTCGGGCTTCATAATTCTATATAGTTCAGAATGCAGCTCTAAGCTTTTAGTGGAATAGCATTAGAGTTGATAATTATGAAACGTATATATGGGATACTGGGTTTCATAATTTTCGAGGGCTTGAAGTATATAGGTCCATCAGGTCCCCTTTGCTAGCTCATAATAAATCATGCAATGATACAGCATGCTTTTCTAATAAAGTGGTGACTTATGTTAAATTATCTGATTGGCTGAAATTCGATAGGATTAGATAATTCATGTATATTTATCGGTTGAATTAATTTTGGTATAAACTAATTCAAGATAAACTTGTTGAATTAACAAGAATATTTATTTTCCTAGAGATTATCTAGATATTGTTGTTTTAATCAGATAATTTTGTTATTGGATTATTTGAATTAAAACTGAGGATTTATCCAAAGAATCTAGGGTGAGAAATAAAAGATTCACAGGGATTATTTATCGTAAGTTTGGCAAGTCGGTCTTCAGGTTCGGCTTGCCAATAGAGTAAGTTCGGCAAGCCGATCTTCCAATTCGGCCTATCGACCGAATGATAATCCGATCACATGTTTTTGTGTGATTTTATCATATATTGATCCAGATTTGAATTTTAAGGCCTTATCTGATAAGGACTAACCCCTAGGCCAACCTTTATAAATAGAGAGTGAGACTCATAAGTTATTTAGATTAGTTAAGAGGTGAAGAATGAGCACTCTATACTGTGAGTCTCTGTAACTCCCCTGAAGAGCTATTGTTTACAAATCACGAACCTTAGTTTTTGGTATCTTTATATTAGTTAGAAGGAAAGCCATCGGGGAAAGGTTGTACATGGTGTGCCCACACATACTCCAAGTGTGGATAGAGAATAGCAAAGAAGACCAGTTGGTTGAGGCTATTCCAAAACACCTTTCTCTTCACAGGTTGCAAAGAGCTCTTCAACATTAAAAGGTTAGTAAGATCTGGTTAATTTATACATATAACGTGTCAAACTTGTGTTTTTAATTTTTACTGCGTATTATTTTTCCAACACTTAGTAGCTATAGTAAAAAACAAAAAAATTACTACAATGTAAAACTATCATATGCCACAGTTTTGCAACTGAAAATATGTGTCGCTAATCTTAGGCAATAGGAGAAAAAAAATATTAAAAACATGTTAAAGTAGCAATATTATTACTTTTTAGTACTACATTGTCTATGTGGTTAATAGTTGCAATTACTTGATCATAACAATGTACAATTTAGTATGTACAAAAAATGATAGTATTAAAGGATGATAATGATATTAGGCTTTAATTGTAGTTATTTAATTATTCTTTTTAGGATAATTAATCTATAGTTAAAGTATCACATTTTGGAGTCCACTAATATAGCTCCTCAATCTTTCAAAATGTCCAATTACATATTTATCATCTCACTAGTTTATCTATTTAAAAAAAATTAGTTGTGACTACCTTGTCGTATTCATAGATTTGAACCATAGTTTAAAAATCTTATGGTTACAATGGGGCTGTTTGGTATTGTTTTCAAAATAGGTAAAAATATTTTTGTTTTGGCAAATGAAATTTTTTTGAGAATTGTGCCAAAAGTGTTTAAACTTTATGTCTCGAAAAACATACAAAAATATTTTCAAAAATTCTGAGAACGAAACCAAACGGGGCCAATATTTTCTCCAACAAAAAAATTAAATTTCTATTCAGACTAATCAATCATTAGTGTTATTATTAGGGGTAGAGCCACATACAAACAAAGCTAAGTGGCCAACCCTTGAATATTTTTTCTTTTAATATTGTAAATGAAATTCTATAAAAAAAAAATTATATACCCCCAAAGAAGAAATATATCTCGTCCTTTAAAATTCTATATTTTCTTCATTTTATTTTTTAATAATGTTTGTATAAGGTCTTTCCCTGACTAATTTTTTATGCCCCACCCCCGATTGTTATGATATTATAGCATTAACATTCCATGAAATACGAAGAATCTTTTTTATCCCCATGGGGTTAAAATCCTATTACTCACAAAATTGAAGGCCTCAGTCTAGTATGTAGTATACTTTTTAGGTTGAGTCTTACTATTTTATTAGTAGCAGGGTTACAACTCTTAAGGTCTGTTGATAGCCAATTTTATACCAAGCCCCTTCGACGGAGCAAGCTCAACATCCTTATCCTACGGTATTGATAGGCTCACTTCATGGACCTAAGCTACACTTAGAGAACTATCGTGGGTCGTGGTTTAGTAGGTCACGATTAGTCAAGTAGGCCTAGTTATTTTGGTTTGATTTGATTTTAAGCCCTGCTTAGGGATTTTAAAGCTAATTGAGTCAAAATAAATAGGTGATGGAGGAAATAAACCCAAAAAAGCCTTCCTTTTGCCTTCTAAAGTAGCCCTAAAACTCCATATTTTGCCTTAGCGCAGTCCAAGGAATCAAAATCCAAGCCCAGAAGTCATTTTTGTATTAAAATGTTGAGAAAAACTTGGCAACAAAGCACCAGGCATGCTTCAAAGCACCCAACACACATTCGGAGGGGGTCCATCTGCAGCAAAATAAACTTTGCCTAAGTTGAAAGTCCATCAAAGGCATCATCCACACGCCTCTATCCCCAATTCCTACCCAAAAATTTGAAAGAGCTCTCACAGTGTATCAGAAATTTCAGATGTGACAAAGATAGATAGACCTGGCATCAAAGAGAAAAGCATGCTTATCACCTCTTCGAAAATAGATGGTCAGACTTAGTCAAACCACCTAGGACCATTATGCCTAGAAGAGCTTCTAAGTAGCCATAAATGTATGTGGTTTTTGGCCAACCCAGAAATTAACCTTTAAAAGCACCTGGCTCCGCTTACTTTGGAGGGAAATGGAGCCAATATGCAGTGTCGGAGCACTAGGAGACCAGCTTCGGAGCAAATCACTCACCTCCAATGTAAATACCATTCTTCTCCACCATTCAACACAATACCATTAGAGGGACTTAAGCCCATACTTTCACACCATTTTCATCCTCCATAACTTCAAAAAGAACATCATCTTCTTCCAAGTTTTTGCTCCTCGGACTTGGAAGATTTTTTAGAAAATTTTTGAAAAACTTGTTGCCTCCGCTGTTGGAGATCGAGTCCCTCATCCAATGCCACTTCATCCTTTTCCAACCTTACAAAATTGCTATCGAAATACTTAAGTTTTATCAAAGTCCACCACCCCCTTATGAGCTTCTTGTTGGAAAAATATGTGAGTGGTACGCAGCAGAATTTTAAAAATTTTAACATCAGAGTATTTTTCCAAAACACAAGTTTGACATGCTATATGCATAAATTAAACAGATCTTACTAACCTCGTGTACTGAAAAACCTCCGCGACCTGTGATGAGAAGTAACGTTCCAGAAGAGCCTCAATCAACTGGTCTTCTTTGCTATTCTCAATCCACAACCGGAGTGAGTGTGGGCTCACACGTACAGCTCTTCTACCGGTGACTCTCCGCCCAACCAATAGAGAGAACCCAAAGCTAGTGTTCATGATTTGTGAACAAAAGCTCTCAGGGAGTTTTCAGATGCTCACTAAAAGAGTATCACTCTTAATCTCTCAAATTGATCTCTATTGATCTGAGTAAATCATGAGACTCACTCCCTTTTTATACCTATTGGTCCTGGGGTCAGTCCTTATCAGATTAGGTCTCAAAGATTCGAAACAGAATCAAGTTCAGATCAATATTTGATAAGATCCGTGTGAAAACGCGTAATCTTATCGCTCGCTGATCGGTAGGCCGAACACGTCATTCGGCAGGCCAAACTCTCGCGTAAATCTCTCCGCAAATCTTTTATTTTCCACCCGAGATTCTATAGGATAAAGTCTCAGTTTTGATTCAAATAACCCAATAAAAAGTTATCTGATCAAAACAAACTTTATCAAGATAATCTCTAAGAAAATAAATCAATTCATAATAATTCTACAAGTTTATCTTGATCTAATTTATCCAAAATTAAATCAACCGATAAACAGACAAGAATTGTCCGATCCAAATAATTCAACAAGTTTATCTTAAATTAATTTTATTAGAAAATTAATTCAACCGATAAATAGACATGAATTATTTGATTCTTACAAATTTTAAACAAATCTGATAAATCTGACATAAGTCACAAATTATAGGAAAAGCACGACGTGTCGTTACAGGATTTTGTGAGCTAGCAAATGGGACCAAAATGAACCTACAAAGTTCAAGCTCATGATAATTATGAAACCCAATATCCCAGATATACATTTCACAATTATCAACTCCAACGCTACTCCACTAAAAGCTTGGAGCTGCACTCTCAAACTTTATAGAATTACGAAGCTCGTACAGCTAAGTCTCCATGACATATCAAAGTGTATCGTATCCCCATATGATAATCCATAATCGGCTTAAGGACAAGTTCTGTCTTACCTTCCCGATTATTTTTATCTTACATTCCATTATCTCACTATTAGAAAACTTACTATCCAAAGATAGTATACCATTCGGTTACACCTATGTATCCAAATGGTTGAGCGCTCCAGTTTTTCAATTACAGGACAACGCATATAAGATGATATCATTACTCCTAAAGAGGAGCTATGGATTCCATATCTATGAATAACAAGTCTACGCTATCAAGAGTCATGCCTCCAACGTACCGGCATGCATACCACTATTGAAATGTGGGTGTCACCCTTTGTCACATCAAAAGACACAAGTCGAGACAACGGGCCCACTATTTATCTCAGGATTAAGATACAATACAAATGATTGTCTAAAGTGAATCGATTTGCCAAGACATAATTATTAATCCAAATCAATTCACTTTATGTCTCGATCCAACACATCGTCACCTATGACAATGCGCTAATGTTTCTATTCACAGAGTCCAACTCCGATGGTCAAGACAAACCATTTCCCAAAAGAGATATAGACAACATAACAATCTTTACATGAATAAAGCGCCCAACTTTATTCATTCGATTGCGGATCATATGTTTTAGACCGTCACCTTAAGAATCATGTCTTCTGCATAATCAGTCCATCATATGCTCAATTCTTAAAGGTTTAGACTGACAGTATTAGACTACTGTTTGCTTGTTATACATTCAACATATATGAACATAAAGAGGACAAGATTTGGTATATATAAATGAATAAATTCTTTATTGATATAAAAATGTCTCAAAAAACGTATTACATTTTTACTCCTTAGGGCATACATGTCAACACTTCTGAGTTTCAAGCTTCACCGTTCGACGGTCCGAACCCAAGAAAGGAAGCGCCCTACGTTCACTGCTGGACCACATTTTTTGGAAAATCCGAAGAGCTCTAGAACTTCATGTATCAGCTCTTTTTCCACCAATCTACGATGGTAGCCCAAATCCAACAATGGAGGCAGCTTTGTCTCCACTTTTCGAAACCATTCTTCCATCAACCATTGACTACTCCCATCGTCATCATTTACAATAGTTCCTCCATTGTCATATCTTTCTCTTTTTTTTTTGCGTTTTCTTGTCTTTGGTTGCAAGCTTCATTTCGGTTGTTCAACAACAGCGGGTTCTAGTAGCTGTCTTCTTCGGCTCAATCCAAGGTTAACCATCTCCACCACTCGTTGGGAGGTCCTACCAAAGTCATCTCCTATGAACCTAGCCATTGATCTAGCCATGTCATTACTAATACCAGTGAATTAGAGCCCAAACATGTGTACTTCCTTGATAAGTTAACCCCCTACGAATCCACCCAGCCCAAGCAGGGAATATTACGGGTCCGTTTAGTTCGAATATTTGAGTAGAGTATTTGAATGAAGATTTAATTTTTTGTGAGAGAAAATACTATAACAAAATAATTTAAACTGTGATTTAAATATCCAATCAAACGGGCCCACTTATGCAACTATTCTTGACATGGTTTGTCCAAAAAAAAAAAAAAACATGGACATGGATGACGGTTTCACGTTGCGGATGGTAAACTGTCATACATACGTACACACGGAGATAACATATTTTTTAATTGCATATTATTCAAATAATTAATAAGAAGGACACTTTTAAGACAGAGAAAGTGGGCCAGTGAATGGTACACTTTTGAATCCCATCAATAACTTTCCAGACTCCAACCCCATTCCTTCCACCATTGGATTCCTCCCTCTCCCATATATGTTTTTTTCTTTTTTTGGGTTCTTTTTTTACCGTTGGGTTCGTTTTCTCATTTTTAATTTTTTCAATGTTTGGGTAAAATATTCTTCAAATATAACCTTTCTGCCTTGTGATTCGTGCTCTGAACAACAGCTAAGTGCTCACGGGAGTGCACTGTTTGACTGTTGGGTTTGGTTGGGTGGAATCGTGTCATCCCTCAGCTTTCGTACACGTGTACGGTCATGATGCAATTGCGGGGTGAATCATGCACTTCCTTTGCGTCATGTCCCCCCGTGTTGTGGGCTGTGACAGAACTCAAAGTCACCCGCATGTGAGAAAGTAACGGCGTCATGACGGAGAGCCGGATTTTTACGCTGCCACTGACGGCCCACGCTTTGGTGATAACGAGGAGCTCGACGACAGAAGGCGCCTTAAATTTATACATTGGGAACGAGAATTTTTGTTTGCCCTCAACCTTTTTCTGAATGACCAAACTACCCTCGACCTCAGCCTTTTATTATTATATTAATTAATTATTGGTATTTTATTTATCATAAAAAAAATCCAATAGAATATATTCTTTTTTTTTTGTTATAAAAGAAAAAAAAAGATGTGTAAATATTTAGGACCTGTTTGGTTCGAGTATTTAAATAAAGATTTAAATTTTTGTGAAAGAAAATAGTGTAACAAAATAATTCAAACCGTGATTTGATAAAAAAAATCCAATAAAATATATTGGTATTTTAATTAATTATTGGTATTTTATTTATCATAAAAAAAATCCAATAGAATATATTCTCTTTTTTTTCTTTTGTTACAAAAGAAAAAAATAGATGTGTAAATATTTAGGGCTCGTTTGGCTCGAGTATTTGAATAGAGTATTTAAATAAAGATTTAAATTTTTATGAGAGAAAATACTGTAACAAAATGATTCAAACCGTGATTCGAGTATCAAAACAAACAGGCCTTTAATATATATATATACACTCACACACGTTATGTATTTGTGTCAAAATTTTTCATTAAATTAATGTTGTCAAAATGGGTATTCAAGTGACAACTTAATACTTTCAAGGAAAAAATAATCAAGAAATAAACAAGTTTATTGATTTTGCTCAATTTGATGTAATAAAATTATAAGAAGCACCTACTAAAAAAGAATATAAGAAGCACTTTCATGTATTGTTGTAACTAGGTAAAAAGCACGTGTTTCGCACATAGTATCAAGCATGTCAACAAGAAAAAAATGAATAAAAAATTGAGGAAGAAAAAAATAAACATGTATAAGAATAAAACAAGAATAAGAAAAAACAAATATGTGTGTAAAAAAAAAAAAAGAAAAAAGAAAATTGAAGAAAAAGAGAGATACAGTGAAAAAAAAACGTTTTGACGTTTCCGCCATGTGTGAGCAACACACCAAAACTTAATCATTCTTTATATTGAAGTTGAAGATTATCAAAGAAGGCCCTTTTTATAAAATAATAATTGAGAATTTTTGTTAATATCATCTTTTAAGATTTATTTTTTATAAGCGTCACGTATGTTTATTTATAGTATAATTTAACATATAATATGAATAATAACATAGTATAACTTTTTTTAGTTGTAACAAAAATAAATACAACTTTTAAAAGTGTGGTATAAGATGTAATTTTTTCAATAATTAAATATATTTCATAACATGGAAGTAAAAAAAGCAACAGAAGCTAACTAGTTTTTCCACTAAGATATTTCTCACAATTTATATAAATTTGGCTCCAAGTTTTCAGTCATGGTTTACATATAATCGACAACTAGCTAGCATTATTCGAACGTAAAGGCAAGCAAATGTGGAAAGGATAATGTTCACATGCTTCAAGCCCCATAAAGTGGGGATTTTACAACTATGCAATATTCTGCTATATCTATTATCAAATTTATATGTTTGTGGACAAAAAAGTTATATATATATATATATATTTATTCTTATGAAATCTACGGCTTGATGTTTTCATAGTGAAATTTCTTTTCCAGAATAGAAATTATAAATAAAGAGTGCCTCTGGTACAATATAACAGTTTATAATGTGTGGAGATTTTTCTAACCAAATAAGTTTGTTATCTAGATCACCTTTTAAAATTAAGAGCATAAACACCTGAATAATGGGTAGCCTTTATTAGCTTGAAAACAAAGATAATAAACGAAATACATCTGATAATAAAACTCTAAATTTATTACAAGAAAAATAAAAATTCTTCCTAATGTGGATGATTACAAATGCATCAAATTAACTTCGCAAATATTTGAAGATATGCTATTTGACATATTAGTTTAAATACTTAGATTGAACAAAAAAATAATATAAAACTCTCACACGTTATAATATAAAACAAAATGTAACTACAATGTGAAGTTTTAGCATGTTATAGTGTTTAAACCAAAAGTTCAAACACCTTATTAGATCAACTGACTCCAGATATCCTGGAAAATGATGCAACCTTATTCACAAAACTGCTCTGACCAAATAGCAAATTATGTATGCAATATCTTTAGTTTATTTCGCTATATCTCCTACTATAATGTTGTATGAGTTACCAGTCAAGATTTGTATTTACTCTATTCTACCGTTTCCATATTACGTACTTAATTTACATCCAAGAATATAGTAGGCAATATATTCTTGCATCTGAGTTTGTAAAGTACTATGGGAAACGGACTTCCCAAGACTCTAATTGTCTTGTTTTGAACTAAATAATTTGTTTCCAATGTAACGTATATTTAGATTGCTACAAAGAACGTGTCATTTACATACGCATATGACATTTCTGAGGTTTGGGAAGTTGGGCTTTTTCAGCCTCTGAATAGATTAAAAAGGTGTAGATTTGACCATTGTTCTCAATATGCATATGCATGAATATATATATATATATATATATATATATATAATAATTAGCTTTATCACTCGTATTCATAGTTTAATAACTGACCCATAAAGTCCAATATCATAAAGGAGTGATAAAGCTAATTATTTTATATATATATATATATATCCTAAATTTATAAGGTAAAGTGATACAGATGGATGATGTGGAATACAGATGGAACATAAGAATCTTTGTCTTAAAATAATATAAAACATGACCGTGGATGAGACTCCACGTTGTAAACGATTCTCTCAGTGATAGTCTCAATTTCTACCGCTTAAATAATCTTTTTATTTTTTATGATTTTTTTATTTTTATTTTTATTTATTTTTTGTGGGGAGTGTTTTCTTCATTGGATTCCACTATATTTGCATGTACAAAATTATAATGGTTATGCAAAATTTTTTTAAAGGGAATAAAGGACAAGAAGTCCACTTATTCAAACCAAATGAAGACCCTCTCACTCAAAATAAATAAATAACATGACCATGGTATCATATACTTAATGATAGATACATGTACGCCGCCCTCTTTTTTATGACCAAATACATATTTTCATTGCAACTTTACGAACCAAACTTCATGTCACATATAGTATACACACACTTTTGGGGATCAATAATTACATTACGATATAGTTCTCACTGTAAATATTTTTGTGCAACCTTTTCCTCTTTTTTTTTTTAAAAATAGCCATAGAGGACAACTTTTTTCTCAATAATGTTGTTTGAAGACCAACCTATGCTAACGAGTGAGATCAATGAATTATTCATCATGTTCAATTAACAAATATTAGTTAGGGTAAGATAACCATTTTTTTGCTTCAAGAATAAAAAAGATAAATAATATATTTTTTTTATAGAAAATAAACCATTATTTGAATGTGTAGTCTTTTGAAAGATATTGTAAATAGAAAGTACAAACGGCTACTAGATGCAATCTATTTTTTCAAAACAGAGAAGAAAGAGAGAGAGCGAGAAAGAGGAAAGCAAAGAGAGGGAGAGTGTCGAGGTCAATGGACTAGCGTGTCATCGGTCTGCTGGGCGTTGTTCCTTGTCCAGGGGTCGTCATTGGGCACTATTCATGATGTAAGGTTTCATGCCATTGGGAAAGATGGTTTTTTCTTGAACCGGAGTTTGGATAGGTCGTTGCATGGGAAAGTTTTTTGGGCGTCAGTTTAGGTCTAGGATTGAGGTTAACCGAGCCATTGTCATCCGCAATGGGAGGTGGAAGCTTGGAACTCTTCAGGGATCGGCTTGGATGGGTTGGGGATGGGCAGATTTTACTTGGCCATGGGAGAGGGCCGCATTTTGAGCAGATATGGCTGCCCTCCGCCTTTCGCTAACATTAAGGGGCCTACTCGTTGTCGGGGGTGGGTTCATGCCACCGAAGGAGGGTAAGCTGAGGTGGATGTGGTCTAGCCAAAGGGTTGGCCGTGGTGGCTATGCAAGCTCTCCAGGAGGTTAGAGGCCGGAGTTGGGTGGTCGTAGCTTTTGGATGGCTGACGTTGAGTGACCTCAGATTCGTGGCTTACGGTGGTTGCTGCACACTGAATTTATTTGTTTTGTTGGTTTTGTATTTTGTGTTTGGTATAATAAGGGCCATGGGTTTCCCACCGCCTCTAGGTTGTGTTTATTGTTTTAGTGTTTTATTTGTAGGCTGGGTTAAGTATAGAGGTAGTCTCCTCATGCCTTTTATTTTGTTAGGGGTATAAATGAGTTAGGAATGGGTCATTGTGTAGTTGTCCGTGGTCGTTGGGATCACTATTTGTAAGGTTTAGCTCCACTTAGGGTTAGAGAGCTTTGTTTAGCTCTGTTGTCTAATACATGGTCTCTTGGATAAATTCTATGAGTCTGCTTGTATACTTAGTTGTTGGTCTTTGGACCATTTCGTTATATCTTGGTTGTTTTTGGCCTGCTTGAATAAATTTCCTTTCCTCCGTCGGACAAAAAAAGAGAGAGAGAGAGAGTACAAACGGCTACTGTTGATGTTAAAACATGATGTTACAAATAATTAAAATGCATGTAATAAATATAGAGCTTATTTGGTTCGAGTATTTAATTAGAGTATTTGAATAAAAATTTAAATTTTTATAAGAGAAAATACTGTAAAAAAATAATTCGAATCGTGATTCGAGTTGTGAAACAAACGCACCCATAATGCTATTCAACAACAGTGCAAATATTTAATAATAAAAACCAGCGAAGAAAAAATGCAATATTAACAGAACAACAGAACAAATGTTCAATATGATTACTGTTCATACGCATAACTGGGAAAAAAAAATACTTGACCATTGACCAAAACGGGTTTCAAATTGCAAAGGTGGGGGGTAAAGTGGTAAAATGAGGCACCTAACTTTCATTGGGAAGGGTAAAGTGGTAAATTAAAGAAACAAGTTCCTGCACAAGACGACAAAAACCAAAGTTCATTGATGGGAAAGCCTATGCATGCAGATGCACGTACGAATGTGATTACTAAAGGGCAAAAAATTACTAAATACGAATTATTTATTTCCAGGCAAAAAATCTAATTACCTACTTTCAAGAAAAAAAAAAATACCCAAGAGCTATTTTCAAGAAATACTGATTTCCTTTTTCAAAAAAAAAAAAAGAAATAATTTCCTTCTTTCACCAAAAAACTTATTACCTATTTTTTGAAAGGAAAACTTATTACCTATTTTGAAGCAAAATAATGACTCATTAATGAGCTACTTTTTTAAGGGAATTAATTCAGCTGCTTTGAAGCTAAAAAATTAACTGATACCTTTAAAAGCTAAATTACCTAGTATTTATTTTCAAGAAAAAAAAAGTACTAATTATTTATCAAGATGTTTGACAAGTATGATTGAAATAATAATTACGATTACTAAATAATATAAGGCTCTTAATGTTGTAATAAGAAGCAAAAAATTACTTGCTAAAAAAATATTTTTTAGGAAAAAACGTAAAATGAAAGAGGCTTATTTATGTTGTTATACAAATCTTATCAAATGTGTATTTTTAGATTAAAGTTAATACATAAATTTATAATTTTTTTTATAAATCTTTAATTAAAACTTAAAAATTACTCAAAATACCCTCTAATGAAAAAATAACAAACTTAAAAAATTTTATGCTAAGGGTTTTAATTTATTTCAAAAATGTATAGAATATATATAAAAATAAATGTTTTGTGTGTTTGTGTTTTTCCTATATTTTGAAAGATTTAATTTTTTTTATTTAACAATAATTTGATCATTAAAAAATTAAAATCAATTATTAACTAAAATAATGTATAAATTTAAATATAAATTTAATTTAAAGATATATTTTTATTAAAATAAAAAATTAAAGGTACGTTTTTGGAATCCAAAAACAGAATATATAAAAGGTGAATTATTCGACCCAAAAAAGACGAAGAAATTGCTCATTTTTTCCACTATACCATTATTCTACTGATTTCACTCTATTTTTTTCCCTTTTCTACCCCTCGTGCGAAATCCGCGAAAGGAAAGGAAAAAATGACAAGAGAGAAGGGGGAGGGAAACTGGACCCGGACAGGGATAGCAGAGAAGAGAGAGAAAGAGAGAGAAATTGACAGGATTTAGAGAGAGAAGAAAGCAAGTGCCTAAGTGGGTGTGTTTTAGAAATACAGAAAGAGAGAGAGAGAGGGAGGAAGAGAGAGAAGAGTGGGCACAAGTAGCTAAGCTAAAGGGCAAAGGAAGGCAGTTTTATTGGACTTTTGTGGAAGCAGAAAGAGCCATTCCTCCCTCCTTCCCACTTCCTCCACCAAAGTTCAACATATTTGTCATTTAGAGAGAGAAAGAGAAAGAGAAAGAGAAGGGCTTTGTGTGTTAGATTGTGATGGTGGTGAATGTATTTTAAGTATTGTTAGATAGAGAAAGTTGAGCTTTTTTTTCTCTCTTGTTTTTGTTGGGCTTTTGAGAGTGTAAAGTCTCTTTCTTTAGTGGGTTTTGGTTTTTCACAAAAAATGGGAAATGGGAAAGTGATGATGAGAGGTTTTGGTGTGGTTTTGTGTTGTTTCCTATGGGTTTTGAGTTTGATCTCATTTCTTTGTGTTTGTGATGCTCGGATGATGACCCCTTCTCGCCAGAAGCTTGAGGTTCAGAAACACCTTAAGCGCTTGAACAAGCCAGCCGTCAAATCCATTAAGGTCCTTCCACTTTTTTTTCACCCTTCTTTCTCATTCTTACGTTTTTTTTGGGTTGTTCTTCCTTTTAGTACCCTTCTGTTTGGTTTCTGGGAAAGTGACGGGAAATGGGGGGAGTACTAAAGGAAAGTCTTTTGTACCTTTTCATGTAAATCTTGAGAATTAATGTTCTAAGTTGGAAAGTGTTTAGCTTTATTTTCTTTTTATTTTTTATAATTTTTTCAGTAGCAAATGTGTAATGCAAATGGGTCTTCTGTTTTCTTTTCACAATTTTGGGTCTTAAATCAAAATCAAAATTTTAGTGCTCTTGAGTTGTGTCTCTCTCTTTTCAGTTTTTCCTCTAAGGAGAGTCACTGAAGTTGTACATAAATTTTAGAGGAGAAAAATGAAAAGAAAAAAAATATATTGAAGTTTTAATGAGAAACTGAGACTCATTTTCTATCTCCATAAATGTTATGCAATCAGTCTTTTGGTCAAATGGCTTTTTTCTTTGTACTCCCATTTATTTTCTGTATTTATTATCATGTTACAATACAATTTTTCTAATTTAATTTTGGGGTTTCCATCTCTGAAAACTTTTTTCCTTTTTATGTATATACATTTTTTTTTAGGGTTATATATATATTTACGGGTTTTCACTGTTTAAGAAGAGTTTATTTCAAGATTTTACATGTTATAACTGGCAACTCCTTTTGATTTTCCATGGTTAGCAGAGTCCAGATGGGGACATAATAGACTGTGTTCATATCTCTCATCAGCCTGCTTTTGATCATCCTTTTCTGAAAGACCACAAGATTCAGGTTCATTCTCTGTCCCCATTTTTTTCCCCCTCCTTTATTTTTTTGAAAGATTACATATCACTTGCTCATTTGTTCTTTTGTCCTTTATTTTTATTTTTTTAATCTTTTTTTCAGATGAGGCCTAGCTACCACCCAGAAGGGCTGTTTGATGAGAGCAAAGTGTCTGAAAAACCAAAGGAAACATCAAACCCAATAACCCAACTTTGGCACATGAATGGAAGATGCCCAGAAGATACCATTCCAGTTAGAAGAACAAAGGAAGATGATGTCTTGAGAGCAAGTTCTGTCAAAAGATATGGAAGGAAGAAGCACAGATCCATTCCCAAACCTAGGTCTGCTGACCCTGATCTTGTCAATGAAAGTGGTCATCAGGTATTGATAATGCTTGTAATGTTATATTTCTCTCTTAACTATATTCTCTTGGTTCTCTCTCTCTGTCTCTCTCTCTCTCTCTCTTTCTCTCTGTGCTGATATTTGTTGATTTGTTTGTTTATTTAGCATGCAATAGCTTATGTGCAAGGAGACAAGTATTATGGAGCAAAAGCAACCATAAATGTGTGGGAACCAAAAATACAACAGCCAAATGAGTTTAGCTTGTCTCAGCTTTGGATCTTGGGGGGTTCTTTTGGTGAAGATCTAAACAGCATTGAAGCTGGTTGGCAGGTAGTTATAATTAGAATTATGTGAAAATCACTCTAAGCCAAAAAATTTCCCAAATAATGTGTTATTTTTGTACTCCAAAAGAACCAATCTTTATAATTTTATTTTTGATGATGAAAACAGGTCAGCCCAGATCTATATGGTGATAACAACACAAGACTGTTCACTTACTGGACTGTAAGCCTTCTCACATAATTGCTTCTTTAATAATAATAAATCCCTTTTTGATTTTCCTCATCATTATGATTTTTTTCTTTTTTTGGGTCTTGTTTAATTTGCCTATAGTTGTAATTTTTTCATGCAATTTCTTCATTTTGGTGTACAGAGTGATGCATATCAAGCCACAGGTTGCTACAATCTTCTGTGCTCAGGCTTTATTCAAATAAACAGTGAAATAGCAATGGGAGCAAGCATATCACCTGTTTCTGCATTTCGTAATTCCCAATATGATATCAGTATTCTTGTCTGGAAGGTAAATGCCAAATCCCTCATCACTGCACTACTATGAAGAAGTCCCTAAAACTTTCAACTAAAGTTCGGTGTGGAGTGAATTGTGAAACACCATATAGTTTAGTTTTTGAGTCCCAAAAGCTGATACTGCGAAGAAAGGCATGCCATGTGAGAATCTATTGAAAACTGTCTTTCATTGTTTATTTTATGTTATTTTATCAAAAAAAACTTACTTGGCAATATCAAGAGCAAGCCAAATTTGCACTCTTTATCTTCTTATTGCATGGGGTATTCTTATGTGTACAAAAATATATCATTGTGATCCACATGATGAGAAACAGAACAGAATCTGTTGGCGCTTTCTTGAATCACTGATTTTTTGGACACACTCATTGTAGTTGATCATAAGTCACGGTAACCTATGAATTTTTTTTTTCCAAGTTCCAAAGTTATATATAAGTAGAACAATCATAGCACTATTAATATTCACCATATTTTTGCTTGAGATATAGATACACACACGGGTGCACCTTTTGAGAAGAAACACTGTAGGTGTCCAGATCTATAGCATTTTTTCCCCTTTCAAATCTGATTATTTATTTTAAATATGTTGGTTTTAGTATATTGCTATTAGAGATAATTATTTGGGTTGGTACATTGATTTGAACCTATCTTTATTAGCTTTTGTAGTTCTTTGTAACCATGCACACATGCTTATGCACTATTGGTAGAGATACTTACTCTATTATTACTTACTGTTCGCTTGGAAACTTTTTTTTCTTTTGTAGGATCCAAAAGAAGGGCATTGGTGGATGCAATTTGGGACTGACTATGTGTTGGGTTACTGGCCATCTTTCCTGTTCTCATACTTGGCTGAGAGTGCATCAATGATTGAGTGGGGAGGTGAGGTTGTGAACTCAGAGTCTGATGGTCACCACACCTCAACCCAAATGGGAAGTGGGCATTTCCCGGAGGACGGTTTTGGGAAGGCAAGTTATTTCAGAAACATTCAAGTTGTGGATGACTCCAACAATCTCAAGGCACCCAAAGGGATTGGAACTTTCACCGAGCAATCCAACTGCTATGATGTCCAAACTGGAAGTAATGGGGATTGGGGTCATTATTTTTACTATGGAGGACCTGGCAGAAATCCCAATTGCCCTTGATGATAGCTAAAATACCCATTTTACGCCTTTGTATCTTTCAACCAACCCAAACCAATCATCAATCATCAACCTTAGTGGAAGAAGTGGAAAAGCCTCTTCTTTGTTTGTATACCCTTTTTTTAACCCTTAGGTTGGGCTTTAGTAAAATGTGATGATGACCTTTTATGTAGTGGGAAGTTTTGACTGTTTTTTTTTTTTTTTTTTGCTTTGGAAAATTCTCCATGTTAGTGGGGGTGGGGGGACTAGAGATATGGCCAAGTTTCTGAAATATCCTTAAGAAACAGGCCCTTTTATATGTGTATCTCCTTTGTATTCTATTTGTTTGTTTACTCCTGTCTCGGAGTGGCTTGTTAATGAATGAAGCAATGTATGAATGAATATGTGGGTCCAATTTAATTTCTAGCCACAAAAAGAGAAAACCCAATTTTGTTTGTTGTGTTACAAAGTGTGAGATTCCAAGTTCAAATTGCTTGAGAAAGTTTTGATCTTTTTCCCCTTGTTTTCCTTCTCAATCTCCATTATATCTTTGCGCAGCTAGGCGTGGAGAAGCCTTGAAAGAGAATATGCTCTTCAAAAAGCTGTGGATGAGATATGTATCTGAGTGGCTGAAAGTGCTTTCTTCTCTGTGCGTTCCCTTTCTCAAGGATTTATTTATATCCCAAAAAGGACACATAAATAACAAGGTGCAATACTTGAAAAATAAATAAATAAATAAGCACTTGGAACTTCCACCACCCCCACTATACAAGCACTTTAAGAGATGGATAACATGTCCCTTTTAAGATCCATCAAAGGGCTCTCACCCTGAAAGTGCTTTCTTCTCTGTGCATTCCCTTTCTCAAGTATTTTATTTATATCCCAAAAATAACACATAAATAAGAAGGTGCAATACTTGAAAAATAAATAAATAAATAAGCACTTGGAACTTCCACCACCCCACTATACAAGCACTTAACAGATGGATAACATGTCCCTTTTAAGATCCATCACGGGGCTCTCACCCACAATTGTTAGGGACATTTTCCAAACCTTAAAGAGATTCCTTGCGCAATAGGGGATACTAAAGTGAAGTGCATTTGTTGGGAGACCTTTTTTCTATAGCCCCGTTTGGTAGTATTTTTATTTTGGTTTCTGTTTTAAAAAAAATTGAAAATGAAAACATTTTAAGGAATGTATTGGGATTGTTTTTGAAATTATGTTTAGTTGTATATGGTAGGGTTTTTTTCAAAAAAAAAACTTTTTTCAATAAAATTTTTTATTTGTATTATTAAAAACAAAAGAAAATGGTTTCCAAGAGGAGCTGCTCCGGTGGGATGTGGATGCCGGCGACGATGATGGCTGACCCAGCCCCACCCTGACTGTCACAGGCGACCGGTCCAACCCTAGCCCCGATGGTCTCCTTTTTCTCTCTTTCTCGTGCGCGACGGACAACCCCCACCCACGACAGCCCCCCAGCCACCCTCGATAGCCTCTCTCTACGACCTCCAGCCACCCTCGACGACCCCAAGTCCCTCACCTTCTCTCTCACTCTTTTCTCTCTCACCGTGTCTCATGGCAACTAACACGAGAGGTTAAGGGCGACGAGCTTTGCTGTGAGGAGGGCGGTGAAATCGTTGGGTGGAGGGCCTGTGTCAAAAGTCTCACCAGCGAAGGGTGGTCGAAGGGATGGTGTCTCACCGAATAGGGGGTCCTTGGTCTGAGTTTGGGAGAAAAAAAAGTGAAAATAAGTTTTTTTTTTGTTTTCAATTTCAGGGGTTTTTTTGAGTGTTTTTTAAATTGTTTTTGAAATATTTTGGGCTAAAATTTTAACCAAACACGTTTTTGAAACTATTCTTATTTTTTGTGTTTTTGAAAATGGGAAAAAAATTTCAAAATCAAAACCAAACAGCACCTATGTATTGAAAACTTTAAACAAATCCAAAGTCATTTTCAACCAACTAACTGATGTAGGAAAAACATATGTTGCCACCTGGTTCAAAGCAATGAGGATTTGAGTTTGTAGGAGAGAGCCAATTACATAGACTTCCATTATCCTTTCATTGAAACCTTGAATTTTATTTTATTTTATATTTTTAGGATCTCATTGGTCTCTGCTAGTTGCAGAGAAGCACTTTTGAAGGCCCATTGGTTTTGCTGAAATGTGCCCCTTGATGGGCTTTTTACAATATGTTTAAAGGAAATAGATTTGCTTTGTAAACCAAAAAATTTGAGCAAAATGCTAAGACCTATGGAAGAAATGAACATGTCTTTACCAAAACATGCATCATTGTAGAGCACCAAGTGCTGTAAATTTCATATGTTACTTCTCTTCTGTCTCAGTTGAGGCGGCGTTGCCGGCATGTCTTTTGATCGATTAACTTGGTAGCCCACGCCTTAGCTTCTCTGTCATAACTAATAGCGTGTTTTGAGAACGTGGTTGAAACTAACAAAATTGGAACTAAAACACTGTTGCATTTGAGAGTTTTATAAAGTAGCAATTAAAACTAATAAGCTAGAACTAAATTCCCAAACACACTCTATGATGTTCTTCTTTAAGGATTTGATTATGTTCCCTTGTTCAAAATTTCTTTTTTCTAGATATGTGCATCTTTCCTTTTAAAAAATGAACAAATAAGCTTATTATAAAATAGAAGTCATTTTTCTTTCTTAGGCTATACTATACGGCCATTTACAAATGACATGGTAAAGACTAAGTTTTTATGTTGGGTTATTATTGCATAAGATTCAAGATTCAAAAGAACACATCTAAGATTTGAGATTTTGGGGTGCAAAATAATTACAATTTGCAATGTTTTACTTTTATTTTTATTCTTGCAGAGATACGGGTTGTGGAGTCTCTCTCCCCTCAAAAAAAAAAAAAAAAAATAATAACAACAACAACAATTCTCTGCTCTTTTCATTTATTTATTTGACATTTGGAAGAAGAGTTAAAACTTTATGATTTCAACAGCATATTATAGCATATAAAAACTTTATATTATAATATATTGTCATTTTATACTATAACATGTAAGACTTTTATATTGTTTTCGCTAGAATCATAACCCCAAATATCTTTTTAACACCTCCACCAGTCATCTCTTCTCCTGCATGCAGTGCTCAGCTTTCAGCTTACAAAGTTTATAAAAGTACTTTTTTTTTCCTTGCTAAAAACTAGGAAATTTTTAAAATCATAACGGCTACTTTTATGCAACTCACCAAAAAGCGCACATTCCCATGCCATGTCAAAAATTTGTCTTGAAGAAATAAAAAATAGAACCGATTTGTTGCATTAGAAAACTATACAAAAACAGAGCAAAAAAAAAATGAAAAAATAATAATCACATTTCAAAAAGAAAATCAATAGCCAACATGAATAATTATATATTTTTAAAAAAGTCGAATAATGATGCTCTTTTTTTTTTTTTTGAATATACGATTAATGATGATTTTGATTACAGCAATGATGAAACAAGCAAACGAAATTGAAGAATGAAAAATAAGGTATATGTAAAACTTTCGCGTACTACAGTATAAATCAAAATATATTTTTATGTAAAGCTCTTGTGTTTTATGGTGTTTTGGTTCTAATTATCTAGTTCTAACTACATTCTTAAATACACCTGTAAAAAAAATTATTTACATTTCTTTGCATCTAAGGTTTATTTCTTTAATTTTGATCTCATCAAACTTATATCTTCAAATTAGATACATATCTTTTCTGAATCAATCTTTAATTTTCACTTAAGAAAGTATATATTTATGTATTAAATTTAATATAAAAATATAGATTTAATGAGATAAAAAGTGAAAGTATTGTTTTTAAATTAGCCTAGATTGAAGAGCATAAAATGATACATATCCTAAAAAAAAGTTAGATTCTTTTATTTATTTTGGGTGATTGGCATCCATCATTCTTGAACTGTTTAATAGGTGATAGTTTAATCCCTTCTCTTTTAATCCTAAGGAAACAGTTCCAAAACTCCTTAATCATGAGCAATTATAAGCTTTCCGTTTTTTTCTGCTAATTTTTTAATGGAATAGGGTCATATGCATTGCAAATGACCTGATAAAAAGGATATCTTAGTAAACTCACAATTTATTCTTTAACAAAAAAAATTAGAGCAATTTTTTTTTTTTTAGAAACTTGTGCTAAAACCCAGAAAGCTAACAACATCTGAAGAACAAAACCATTAATCTGTTAAAAACTTCTTTTATTTTGGTTAATTTTAATAAGCATTCAATTATCAAACCAAAACTTAACACAGTAAATACAAAACCCCCACCACCACCGTAGACGATGCACCGAAAATCCATCAGAAGCATCAAACAAGGAATATGCTCAAAAGCAACGGCTTTCCCACATGTACAATTTAAATTCAAATAAACAATAATATTTTATCTAATTAGTTTCATGACACTCCCTCATCTTTTATTGAGCTTATCGAGTGCTTATCGTCATCTTGGAGATATTCTAATTGAATGTGTACGTGGTTGGACCATTTGACCCTTTTTTATGCATCGTCTAATAAAAGCGTTTTTTAAAATATCAACGAGGCAATGTGAGCCGTGATCTGTCTCAAGCCTTCTTAAACGCAGTAACCAATTTGGGCCTTTTTTGGTGACCCAAAAGCACTACTTTATACTTTATGCATCATGGTTTTCTATGCGATCGTATAATCACCATTTAAAACGGTTAATTTATTAATTTAAAACGTGCATACGAGTAAAAGTTTAGCATGTGTGCAATATTTATAACAGTAAAAGTTTGGCATGTATTTAATATTAATTTCAAAAGTGTATACCGCCCTGTAGGATTGTATTATCACTCTACCAGATCAAATCTAACGATTAACAACGTCGAGTCTTCAATCTGCATCAATCCAGAATTTTCAACGATTTAATAGTCCCTGTGACGCTCACGGTCCATGTGTCAAACAACCGAAAATTTCCACGGCACAAAAACCCGCTTGAAATGCGTATAGCAAAAAGAGGCAAAATGTTACTATTTAAAACGGTCAGCCAAAAAAAAAAGAGGGGGGTAAATGGATTCGCAAGAAAAGTAACAATCCCTACTTTTGGCACGAACCATATACGTTGCACGTATAAATCCCCTTCCACGCGCAACTATGAGCAAGATGACAATGTTTACAATATTATCGATATTTTTACGACAATATTTATATTTTAAAACCTTGATATAAATATAAGGTAAAATTTTTTTTTAGAATATATGTAAAACATTATGAATATTAGTGAAAATGTGAGATATTTTTGAAAGATTTTGTTTTAGGATATATGTAAAACATTATGAATATTAGTGAAAATGTGAGATATTTTTGAAAATTTTCATAAAACATCCAAAAAAAGGCCGGAAAATTTTCTTTTTCACAAAAATCAATTCTCTAAGACTTTTTTAATTATTTTTCAGTAAAATATTATTAAATATTTTGAACCTAAAGACAATAAAAATAGTATTTATTAAGACTTATTTAGTCTTTAAATAATTTTTACTTGTAAATGAATAGTCATGACTCTTTTGCAAAATTCTACTTGTTACATGTAGACATGTGTATTATATTTTTACTATTTTTGTCTACTAGTTCTAATTATTGTCCTTCATGGAATACATAAATTTTGTTATGATTCGAACGACACTGATGACGACGACGACGATAATGATGATTGAAACTATGAAAGAAGAGGAAGTACAATGTTCAATTAAATATCCTTGAGTCAATTCACTGGAGAAGAAAAATTTACGGATGCTATACAAGATGAAGGTCATGGCTGTAGGGCAGTAGGTGAGGGTATTGGGGCAATTATAAAGCAATATGCAAGAAGATATGAAGCAATTCAAATAAGTCAAACTAATGAGCTTTGAGTTTTGACTCGATAAACTTTGGAAATAACAAAAATTTTTATGGTTATAATATTCTTTATAGTTCTCAGACGGGGATGAGTTCGAAAGTATAAAATCAAGATGGTTTCTTTGATATACCTATATTTCCTCCGTCATAAATTAGTGTTGAGGTATTATTACAACTCCATGAAGACTATTCATCAAGTTAGATTAATCAATAATATCTAATTTTTGGAATAACAGTAGGAAGATATCAAAAAACATACACATGGCAAGTCCAAAACTATTCAAGGATAATATCCGAGCAGATGTCTTGTTTAAATCAAGATTGAAACCTACATAATAATTTTCAACCGGTTAGAAACTCTTTTTGGTATTAAAGACACTTGAAATTTGTGTGTATTTTATTATGTTTAGTGGTAGTTTTTACGTACTCTATTATATTATTGTATCTTATTTATAATAAGTATGTAAAATAATATTAAAAACATAATCAATATATATAATGATAATATCCTTTTATAGTAAGTAATATAACTCTCATATTAGATCAATATTGTATTAATTAGGTTAGGGCCGGCAATTTGAATCACGATACGATGACACGACACGAACCTGACACGAAAAATACAGGTTAGGGTTGGAAAAATAAGCCTCTGTTTGGAATTGGGTCGAACCCGTCTGACCCGCACAAAAAACGGGTTGGGTTCGAGTCAACCCAAATCAACATGAAATCAACCCGAAATAACCCGTCAAAAATGTGTCGAAATAAGGTTGACCTGAAAATTGTTAATTAACCCGTGTAATCTAAATTGAACTCGTGTAACCTTAATGTAACCCATATAACCTGAAATTAATTTTAATGTGTCAAATTAATCTAACATCTGTTGTATCTACAACTTGACATGATTCTAATTTCTAGCATATTTGTTTTTGTTAAACTTATACAAAGTTTTGTTAACTTTTTTGATGGTTTTGTTTTGTTGGGTTATTGTTTATTTTATAGGCTTATTGTTGGGTCTATAGTATTGTAGGTCTATCGGGTTTAGCGGGTCAGTGTGTCGTGTCAACACGAACATTCACAAAGTAGCATATTGACAGGTTGTACGGGGTCGGGTCGGGTTAACCCGTCTATACATCAGGTCATGTCCAGGTTGGGGTTTTTTGACCAGCCGGATCACGAGTCGGGTTCGGGTTGGCGTGTTGGCTGTTTATATAAGGGCTCAACCTGAACCGCTGACCCGAATTGCCAGCCTTAAATTAGGTTATAACTTGATTCAAATTAAATAATATTAATTATATTAGCATTGTTCAAAGTTGTAAGAAAAAATTATAAGTTTTTCTCATGATATCTTTTTTTTTTTTCAAATCTCTATTGACATCGACAATATCTATGACATTATCCGTAAATTAAAAGCTCGACAACCTCGGCACATCGACATTTTCGTCATTGACTATGAGGTATGGGTTGATTTATGAAACACAAATGCAATAAGTGGGGGCGGAGGAAGGTAAATTAACAAGGGGGTGAATATATGATTGAACTGATGAAGTGGGGTGAAATTGAATTTGGGTGAGGGGGAAGCAGGGGGCAAATACAATTTCAGGCGACAGAATAATTTTAAAAAGATAGAATACAACTTTTATAAAAATTTATATATAAAATTACAAGAAAAAAAATTCAAAGTGACAGCCACCCACTTTCGTCCTCATGCGCAAAAACAAAAGAGTTATTACAGTGTAAAACTCTTACATATTATAAAATTTTTAATTAAAATTGATTCAAATCATTAACTCTAATCACATCTTCATAACACTATAATCATGTAAATAATGATGATATTCGTGTTCGTGTCTGAGTTTGGCACAAGTAAACATGGAAAAGTTGGGTCTATGACCTATTGATGTGTTCCTTTGTTCATTTTTTTTGCCCCAGCAGATTCTTCTGCTTCATTATAGCATTATAGGCAACAAATTCTATTGTTGTTTACATGTCTTTTTTTCCTATTTCATGCAGAACTATTGGTAAACCGGTAAATTATCATTCTGAATATTTGACCCATAATTAGCGACTTATATCAGTACTTTTTTTAAAAATTATAAGCTTATATCATTTTTTTTTGCGTGTTTTATTAGAATGTCTTTTGGCAAAAAAAAAAAAAAACTATTTTTGGGTGCTTTAAGGAGACATCACCAAATTGATAAGATTTTAGAAAGACAAAAAAGGAAAAAAAAAGTATTCATGAAAATGATAAATCAAAAAATTATGATATAGACTGTTACCTCAATATATATATATATATATGTTTATGTATATTGATTCAAAATTGAACAGGACCAGTATTTATATAACTTTTACAACTTCATCACCTTATCAATATATAAAAACAATAAGATGCCTAAAAACAAGAGCATTGTTCCCTATCCAGACATAATTCATGAGCTCCCAGGAATTCCTCCTTTTTTTTTTTTTCCTGGTGAAATAAGACAATGTGGCGCAGTTTTCCGTACGTCCTCCTGCACAAGTTGCTTTAAGGGATGAAAAACAAATCTCAAACGTATGCTATTTTGTTACCTCCTTGGATATAATAAATATGTGGATGAGGAACACACTCTTCCTTTTTTCGTCAATCAAGGTGCACCATCTTGGTACGTTTTGTTTTTTTTTTAAACTTTTTTTAATTAAAAAATATATATTTTTTAATTTTCCTCTTTTTTTTTTTGTTTTATTTTTCTTTTCCCCATAGTTTTATTGGTGGGAACTGTTGATGGGAACCGTTTTTTATTGTAGCATATGAGAGCTTTACACTATAATAACTTTTTTCTTTTTACTGTAGCATGTGAGAGTTTTACACAATTCATAACTAAGTTTGTGGTATAAACCACCCTTAGCCAAATACCTACTATAATCTCTTACCTTGAAAATAAAAGAATCTTTAACTATAATAAAAAAGTAGATGTCCCTTCATTCCTCATGTTTTGGTTGTCGGAAACAAATCGTTTTATTTTTTTTTTGGTGTTTGTTTTTTCTTTTAGATTTTCCATTCTTTAAAAAATAAATTCACTCCTTCTTTTGCTTTTCTTCCCGTTTATTTTTTTTTTGTCTTCTCCTTTTTCATTTGTATCTTAGTAAATTCTCTTATTATTTTGTGCTCTAATTTTTTTCTTTTATTTTATTAATATTTTTTTTTTACTTTTTTAAATTTTTTGGAGTTCCGTTTGTTTACCATATTCCCATATTTGAATTTTTTTTCTTTTTAACCCTACCGTTTTAGTATTTTTTTCTCCTTTTTAAACTCTATTTGTTTATCATTAGCTCTTACAAACAATGTTTATTCTACCCTTTTTTATTTTTTGCTATGCTCTTTTTTTCTCTCTTTCTTTTTAAGAGCTTTACTTTTTTTCCCCCTCTTTATACTTATTTGGTGTTTCACCGTAATCAACATTTTCTTTTTTTTTCTTTCTAAAGTCTATTTATTTACCATTGTCTTTTACATTTGGTCCTTAATTTTTTTTCTCTCTTTTTTTGTTGTTTTACTTTCTTTTTCCTCTTACTTTTTTGTCTATTGTAACTTCTTATTCCCAATGTTCTTCTATCTTTTTCCTCTTAGTTCTTTTTTATTTTTCTCTTCATTTGTGCTTTATTTATCTCTCTCATAAAACTTCTTAAACGTCTAATATCAACTATCTTTGGAGTAATCTCATTGCTTATGATTAGTTATGACTTATATTGCGTTTAGTTCATTTCATCCCTATCATGGTCAAATTTATGTGTGAATGCCTTAATATTTTTAGATTTACTTGAATTGAAGAATGAAATCAAAATTTTTATTTGGTTAATGAAGTATATAATTTTGACTCTATAATTGATAAACTATATATTTTGACACAAAAACTAATATGACACATGCCATGAGAAGTTTAAAAAAGATAAAGTTATAAAAAATAATATTGAAAGAAATTTAAAAAATATATGTATTTGAAATAAAAATTAAATTGTGTCACATTTTCCCTTTTGTAGAGAATATTTTTTGTTCTATTTGTTTCTTTTACTACATTGTTTCTTGTAAAACCCTACCTGATATACTCGTGTCAAAAATAATCAGTTAGTAAATAATCAATTTACTAACTGGATACAAACTACATATTTCATAAATTTTAAAGAAGTTAGACCCAAAGGTAAGTGTTGATAGCCAAAATAAAACAAATGTATATTTTCATAGGCTATTTTGTAACTTTTTCTTTTTGAATCTTTAAATAATTTTTTTATTTTTTATTTTTATTCATAATCTATATTATAAAAACTTCAATTACAACTTAATCATGTACTCGAACTAGTTATATGTAAAAACAAGGAAGTAAAGAATTTAATCATGAAGAATGCTGATTCTTGTAAGTCAAGAAAAAGTCATCTGGTTTGACTTTTTTGAACATAGTTCCCCCTTCTTGTTCCGGTCCTCCGCCACATACACTTATTGCTATTTGTGTTACTCTCAATGTGTACAAACTCATAAATTGGTGTACTTGGAATAGTTAGGAAACCAGATTGATCTTAGCACCTAAAAAGTTCACAAGATACAATGTGGACCCCATGAAGACACATATAGCAGAAGGAACATTAAAGATGATCATGAATTGAAGCATTATATACAGATCACGAAAAGAAAAGTTTAGTACTTTGTACAAAAATGAGAAAAGGGTGATATGCATCAAAATCCCAGAATTGGATGCTGTTTGTTTCTGATATAACTAGTTAGAAATCACTAAAACTACTAATGAAAGCTAACTTGAACACCCCCATGAGAATGTAACCAAAAAAAATTTAAGAATTAGCATCAAAAGAACTGGAAAATTTCTATTTTCTATAACTATACAGCAAGCTAATTCAAGACAAGAAGACCAATACTAAAGAGTAATCCCACTAAACCACATTGAGTTTAGTTCTTCAGTCCGCAGGATTAGGTGGTAACACATTGAGATCAAGACCAAGCACATTCTTACTACCGCGAATTAGGAGGTAACACATTGAGATCAAGACCAAGCACACTCTTACTACCGCCCTTTTCAGCAGAAACGTCATCTTTGCCATCGATTGCGGAGTGCTACGACGAATCATCATCATCGCCATCATTACCGTCGGTGGTGGCGCTAGACAGGTGGTTGTAATTGATCTTGGTATTCTTCTTGTGGTGCTGTGACATGTGACCTCCTAGCGCTTGGTGACTTGGGAATGATCTCTTGCAATCTGTGCATACGTATCCACCCCCTTTTCCTTTTTTCGCTCTACTTGAAGAAGTAGTACCAAAACTAGTAGTAATTACTTGTCCTTCTTCTTTTTCTTCTGGTTCAATCAACTTCATCTTTTTTCTTGCATTCTTGATCATGCTCTTTCTCTTCTCCCGCATGATGTAGGATGACTCCTCTCCGAGATCGAAATCCCCCCAACTCTTTTCTTGAACTTCTCCTCCTATTGATGATGTCCTAAGCTTGTGATCCGTCACATCTTCTTTGATCGTGTTTGGCGAAATCTGAGGCAGCCGTGGAGGAGGAGGGGCCGCTACTTTTTCTGCTACCTCTCTTGCCGGTGATGACCCAATTGCTAAGCTTGGCGGACCTTGCCAAGCTGAGATGATCAGAACTAGGAGGAACACTTGATGAAGAATCGTCAACCATATTGTTATTCATAATAGGATCTTGCCTGGAAATTGAGGAGTTAGCGAGGGATTTCATGCGATCACCGAAAAGGGACGTCTTCGATGGGAAACTCTTCTCGCTCCGTGAACGAATCTTCTTCTTACCATCATCTTCTTGATCATGATCATCAGCCTTATGATTAATCATGAGTGGTACTACTTGATCATCATCATCATAATCATCATCAAAATACTCAGGACGATCATAACCAATCAATATTCTTTTCTTTGGTGGGAGATTGTGATCTCTCTTGTGAGCCTTGAGATCATGCGCTGACCTCAATCGCCTGTTGCAAATTGGGCAAAATTAGCCAGGTCTTGATCATCTTGAATTTGATCATCATGATCATGATCATGGTCATGATCTGTAGTTGATTTTGGATTGATCTTGAGCTTGACTTTATTCTTGATATTATTTGCAGATGCTTTTTTCTCTAACTCCATTGTGCGAGAGCTTAGCTTGTCAGGAAAAGAAGAAGAAGAAGAAGAAAGAGATTAGAGCTTTTTTTTTTTCAAGGCTAGGAAGCATAAATGTGGCTTATATTTATATGTTACGGTTTCTTGGTTTTCCTTTCTTTGTTTTTTTTTTTTTTTTGTTTAAGGAAATCGTTAATTTTTTCTAGAGAAAAAAAATATCATGGAATGCATATATAAAAAGTTGAGTTGCTACCCTTAATTAAGCTACTAAAGAAAGAATTTTGGTTTCTCGGTAGAGTTTTAGAAATAGTATTTCGAGTATTTGAATCGAGTATTTGAATGAAGATTTAAATTTTTGTAAGAGAAAATACTGTAGCAAAATGATTCAAACTACGAAACAAACGGGATGTTAAGGAGCTGTCATTTTCTTTATTTATTTAAATGAGTTGCTTTTGGGTTCTTATTATAAAGATTCATTAATTAGAAGCTTTGCCTCTTATTATATATTCAGTTGGTTCAAAATCTACCAAATTATTCATTCATTTATTTTTGTTCTTGATTTTTGTTGACTAGTATCTCACAAATTTTTAAATTTACATGAACAACTGAATCAAGTACATTTTTCACCCTTATAAACTTGTAGTAAAATAGCTAAGTGTTTAACATGTTTATAATACGAAACAATTAATTCGTATTTTGGTTAAGGGAGTCAATTTTAAATCCCCCTTCAAGCAAACCAAGAAAAAAGTCAATTATCCGTGAACCAAATCAACTAAAAAAGGGCGAGAAACACACAAATGCCACGTATGAAGGCCCTACTTTTCATTTCTACCTCGTTTTAGAGAAAATTGAATGCCACATGTAAGTTTGTTTGGCAAGGTTAATTTTAAACAACTTATTAATTAAGAAAAATGTAAAGCTCTTACATGTTATAGTAAAAAAAAATTACTATATTGTAAGGCTCTCACATGCTACATTGTTTATAGTTATTACCAATTATTTTAACTATCATCTCAAACGAGTAACTCTTTCTCTATCCTCGAAAAGACAAAAATTGATTCTGTAAAAATTTTCGCTACTCTCAAATGGTTCTCTCTTGTGTTTGGCTGTTTCATTATCTCTCTAACATCAGTTGCTTTTCACATAAGATCAAACTCGGGATACAAATCCTACCCTAAGATTGGAATCTTCTCTCTCATCACCAAAATTAAGGTATGTCATTTTATATCTGGTGGCCTAAGGACATTCTTTTCGATGGGAAATTTTTCTGTTTGCTTAGGGTTTTTTTTTTTTTTTTTCCATAGTTGGATAGAAATGTGTCGGTGGGACATTTAGGAGGTTTTCCCTTTTTGGAAGAAAGTCGACATGTCCCGCTAGGACATTTGGGAGTTCTTGCCTTCCCAAAAATTATGTGTTTGACAAAAAAAAAATTCCTAGATGAGAAAAAGGATAATCGAAGAACAAAACAAACAAAGAGCAATTACAGAATATTAGACAACAAAATGACCAAAATCAAAATAAAGAACAGAAAATCGATCGGAGCTGGAGAAAAAACGAAATTGAAATTGGAAGAAAACCGTAGAGAGAGGAAGAAAATGAGAGAAAACTATAGAAAGAGGAAAACTGAAGAAAACAGTAGATAGACATATAGAGAGAGAGCAACAAGGTAGAGAGAGAAAAATTTTTTAAAAAAAAAAACAAAAATGAACTGTAAAAAAAGATTAAAAATGCGAGAAACTAGTAAAACTCAATTTGTGGAATTTAAAATACTTTAGTGGCAATAAAAGTTGTAAAAGAAAATTTTGTGGCATAAATAATTATGGAACTGAAAGACGTGATATATTATGTAATTTTTTTAAAAAAATTGTTATTTTGCCTATTGTTTGAGTTCGTATTATTAGTGCTCGAATTACCAATCAAATGGTCTATTTAATAGCATTATGTATTGACAAAAAATAAATCAAGTGGACATATGCATTTATTTACTTTAAGATACATGTATTTATTGAGAATAAAGATCGATTTCATCTGAGTCATCTCATGGTTATGCTTTTATTTATACAACTTAATTGTGGTAATAAGAGATCATTTACAAATAGTAATAATAATAACAAGGTGCGTTTATTAGCACCCCAGTTCTACTTTTCTAACACTCTTTCCTAATACACCCCTCATTCTACTTGTTACATCCTTCTTAAAATACCAAAAAAGTTTCTACCGATAAATAGCATCATTCTTTTTCCTTTTTCTACTCACCCAACAAACAAACTTACATTTTATTGCACATGTTTTTCGTTTTCAATTTATATATTAAGTAATAGTTTTTCTTTACTTTTTTTTGTCAATTTATATATTAAGTGATAGTTTTTCTTTACTTTTTTTGTCCTTTTTATTAAACTAAACTCTAAATTCTAGACATGAAAGTAAATTGTAACGATTTATATAGAAATCGAATAATTGAATATCGTTCACTTAAAAACAAGGAGAATTGAAAGATATTTTTTATATCGTATTTTTTTTTATATCAAACCAAACTGATGTTCCTTCATAGAAATATACGATTTGTAATTATTTACTAATTAGACAATTTGCAATGATTTATATAATTATAATTAATATATATGAAACAATAAAAAAATGCATAAAAAATAAAATTTGAATAATAAATAAGCCACTCACTTTTTTTTGGGAGACTCTTTTATGTAAGAATCCATCTTTATTCTTTTATTAAAAAAGGGCACAAAAATTTTTTGGAAGGGAATAATTTCCTTTTTAGGATAGGGTCTGCAACAAGTGTTTTTTAAAATACTTTGTCTTAAAAGCAATCTGATTAATTGGTAATACAATAAAAGAAATCTTATTAAATAAGGGTGGACGAAAAGAAGAATGGGAGATGTCAATAGACTTAACCTAATAATAATGATGACGAAAACAACAACAACAACTATGGACAATGAGGAAATAGGCCAAACTAATAGCCTAATGAAAAATAAAAGACCAAAATTTAGAAAAAGTTAATAAATAGGCCATTTGACTTTAATTTCACATTAATAAAATGCTATAGTGACTAAAATACCCCTCTTTCTACACCAATTTTTCCCGTCCTCTCTCTCCTCCTCTCTCCCCTACTCATGTGTTCTTCTATCTCTCCGCCCCTTTGCTTATGTTCCTGTCACTTCCTTTTCAAATGTGATTGCCACCTCCTGTCTTGAAGACTTTTTAGAGCAACAACTCCTTGGAAAAAAGGATCTCTGGCATGACAACACCATTTTCTTTAGCGGACAACTCCTAGGTGCGATAGCTCCATCGACGAAACGGAGATCGAGGGCTTCTAGATCGTTTGCAAGTCTCCTAACATTGAACTCACAGCCGATCCGTAGATCTCATTTTTCATCATTGTCAATCTTGTCATCTTCCTCGTTGTTGATCTTGCCGTCTTCCTCATCATCGATCCACTGTTTCTCATTGTCTTCCTCGTTGATTCTCGCCGAGGTCATCAACGCTGTTGATAGCGACGACAATGGATTTGCCATTTTTGAAGGCGAGGAGAGAGACATAAAGTGCAAGAAGAAAGAGAGAAGCCATGAAAGAAGAAGGATAGAATTGGAAATAAAAAATAAAATGGCCTATAATTTACTAAGAATGCGCTATTTACTTATAAAAGTTTCAAACCTTGGCTTATCAGTTGCAATTTTCCTAATAACTATTGTTGTTATTATTGTTGTTGTTTTATTTCGTTGTACATTGTTGTTGTTGTTTTTCAATATTAGATAAAATTATCATTAGGCTAAACATACAACCATACTTTGAAATTAACTTTGTGACAAAACAATTATTTTTTGAAAAAAAATATTTAAAAAAGAAAATTTAATGATTTGATCTTACTAGTTTCCCTTCTCAAAAGAATAAAACTCAATTACTTTTCACTGCATATGTAGTGTTTATTAAAAAAAAGAGTAATAGAAAATATGAAAATTTTGTGGTAGAGTAATTTTTTTTTGTTACACAAATGGTGGTATGTTAATTATGTTAGAAAATAATACGCAGCGAAAATTTAAAAATTTTTATACTATAGTATTTTTCAAAACACTAGTTTGACTTGCTATATATATAAATTAACTAGATCTTACTAGCCTCGTAAATGCAGAAGAGCTCTTGTAACTGATGAAGAGAAGGGCGTTCTAAAAAAGCCTCAACCAACTAGTATTTTTTGCTATTCTCTATCCACGATCGGAGTACGTGTGGGCACATGTCGTACAACTCTTCCTAGGTAACTCTCCTTCCAACCAGTTGAGAAATACCTAGATTTATCGTTCGTGATTTGTGAACAATAGCTCTTCAGGGGAGTTTCAGAGACTCACAGAATAGAGTACTCACTCTTGATCTCTCAACCAATTTACATAACTTATGAGCCTCACTCCGAATTTATAGAGGTTGGACCCACGGGTTAGTCCTTATCAGATAAAGCCTCAAAAAATTGAATTTGGATCAATATTTGATAAAATTGCGTAAAAATGCATGATCAGATTATTGTTCAGTAGACAGACCGAACTGGCAGATCGGCCTGTCAAACTTACTCTATCGGCAGGCTAAACATAAAGATCAACCTGCTGAACTTACGATAAATGATCCTTATGAATCTTTTATTTCCCACCCAAGATTCTTTGGATAACGCCTCAATTTTAATTTAAATATTTCAATAGAGAAGTTATCTGATTAAAACAACAATATCTAAGTAATCTCTAGGAAAATAAATATTCTAGATAATTCAACAAGTTTATCCTGAATTAATTTTTCACAAAATTAATTCAACCGATAAACAGTCATGAATTATCTAATCCTATCGAATTTCAACTAATCTGATAATTTAACATAAGTCACCAATTTATTGAAAAAGCACGTTGTATCGTTACAAGGTTTATTATGAGCTAGCAAAGGTGACCTGATAGACCTATATAGTTCAAGCTCCCTATAATTATGAAAGCCAATATCCTAGATATATATTTCATAATTATCAACTCTAACGCTACTCCACTAAAAGCTTAGAACTGCACTTTCGAACCATATAGAATTACAAAGCCCGAATAGCTAAGTCTCCATGACATATCATAATGTATCGTATCCCCATAGGATATCTATAATCAACTTAAAGATAAATTCTATCTTACCTTCCCGATTATTTTTCTCTTACGTTTCATTATCACACCATCAAAAAACTTACCATCTATGGACAATATACCATTCGGTTACACCTATGTATCCAAATGATTGAGTGCTTCAGTCTTCCAATTACGGGATAATGCATATAAGAGGATTTATCGACTCTTAAAGATGAGCAATGGATTTCGTATCTATGAATAATAAGTCTACGCCATCAGGAGTTATGTCTCCAACGTACCGGTATGCATACCATCATTAAATATGGATGTCACCCTTTGGTACATCGAAAGACATAAGTCAAAATAACGGGCTCAGTATTCTTCTTAGGATTAAGATACAACGCATATGATTGTCTAAAGTGAATTGATTTGCCTAGACAGAATTATTAATCTAAATCAATTCCACTTTATGTCCTGATCCAATGCATCGTCACTTGTGACAATGCACCAATGTTTCTATTTGTGGAGTTTACCTCCGATGGCCAAGACAAACCATCTCCCGTTAGGAATATAGACAACATAACAATCTTTGCATGAATAAAGCACTCAACTTTATTTCCTTGATTGTGGATCTTATCATTTAGACCGTCATCTTTAGAATCATATCTTCCACATAATCTATCCAACATATAATTGATTCTAAAGGTTTAGACCGACATGCTCAGACTTTTGTTTGCTTATCATACATCCAACAAATATGAATGTAAAGAGGACACCAATTTGGTCTATGAATAATAAATAAATTCTTTATTGATAAAAATATCTCCAAAAACATATTACATTTTTACTCCTTAGCGTATACATATTTAACAAATTAGGACTACTAGACCAAAATATGACAATAAGAAAATAGTAAGAACACTTAATTAAAATAAAACCTTCCATATATAATAAAAACATAAAAGCTAGATCATATTCAACCCTCAATCCCAAATACCGCCTACCTCCCACCTTCATAACCATCAATCTTTGCAAGTTGTCTCACCTCACAGCCATTGACGAACTAACCCAACGGTGACAAATTGGTCATTGCGGTGAGGTCATGATAGAATCTAGACCAGAGCCGTCGTGAGGATCATGCATTACAAGAGGTGACAGAACTTTTGACCAAAGCGGGTAGCACAGGGTCATGATGGAAGAGCCTTTTTTTCTTTTTTTAGATCTTGGCATTTAGCTAACGACTTCCTTACGGTGGTGGCTGTTAGACATGTATGCTCTAAGGAGTAAACATATAATATGCTTTTGGAGACATTTTTATCAATAAAGAATTTATTTATTATTTATATATCAAATCTTGTCCTCTTTACGTTTATATTTGTTAAATACATGTTAAGCAAACAAAAGTCTAAGACTGTCGGCCTAAACCTTTAAGAATTGGGCATATGATGGACAGATTATGCGAAAGACACGATTTTTAAGGTGATGGTCTAAATCATAAGATCCACAATCGAGGGAATAAAGTTAGACGCTTTATTCATACAAAAATTGTTATGTTGTCTATATCCCTAACGGGAGATGGTTTGTCTTGACCATCAGAGGTGGACTCTGAGAATAGAAACATTAGCATATTATCATAGGTGACGATGTGTTGGATCGAGATATAAAGTGAATTGATTTGGGTTAATAATTCTGTCTTGGCAAATCGATTTACTTTTTGATATGATTTAGTTGATATCCTTTTATATGTGTTATCCTGTAATTGAAAAACTGGAGCGCTCAACCATTTGGATACATAGGTGTAACCAAATGGTATACTATCTATGGTTGGTAAGTTTTTAGATAGTGAGATAATAGAATGTAAGAGAAAAATAATCAAGAAGATAAGACAGAATTTATCTTTAAGTCGATTATGGATATCCTATGGGGGTACGATACATTATGATATGTCATGGAGACTTAGCTATTCGGGATTCGTAATTCTATATGGTTCGAAAGTACAGTTCTAAGCTTTTAGTAGAGTAGCGTTAGAGTTGATAATTATAAAATATATATTTGTAATATTGGGTTAATAATATAAAAATAATCGAGAATGTAAGATAGAATTTATCCTTAAGTCGATTATGGATAATCCTATGGGAATACGATACATTATGATATGTCATATAGACTTAGCTATTTGGGCTTCGTTATTCTATATAGTTCGAGAGTGCAGCTTCGAGCTTTTAGTAGAGTAGCGTTGGAGTTGATAATTATGAAATGTATATTTGTAATATTGGGTTTCATAATTATTAGGAACTTGAACTATATAGGTCCATCAGGTCCCCCTTGCTAGCTCATAATAAATCTTATAACGATACGACGTGCTTTTCTAATAATTGGTGACTTGTGTAAATTATCAAATTGGCTAAAAATTCAATAGGATCAGATAATTCATGTCTATTTATTGGTTGAATTAATTTTATAAAAATTAATTTAAGATAAATTTGTTGAATTATCGGGATCAGATAATTCATGTCTGTTTATCAGTTGGATTAATTTTTGAATAAATTAATTTAAGATAAACTTGTTGAATTATCAGAAATATTTATTTTCCTAGAGATTATCTAGATATGACTATTTTAATAAGATAACTTCTCTATTAAGTTATTTGAATTAAAATTGAGGCTCTATCCAAAGAATTTTGGGTGGGAAATAAAGATTCGCAGGGATCATTTATTGCAAGCTCGGCCTACTGATGAAGTAAGTTCGGCAGGCCAATTTGCAAGTTCGGCCTACCGACTGAGAGATAAATGGATCACACATTTTTATGAGGATTTTATTAGATATTGATCCTGATTTGATTCTGATTTAAATTTTGAGGCCTTATCTGATAAGGAATGACTCCTAGACCCAACCTCTATAAAAAAGGGAGTGAGTCTCATAGTTAATCAGATCAATTGAGAAATTAAGATTGAGACTCTACTGGTAGGACTCTGTAACTCTTTAAGAACTATTGTTCACACATCACGAACCATAGCTTTGGTTTTTCTCAATTGGTTGGAAGGAGAGTCATCGGGAAAAGGCTGAACAACATGCGGCCACACGCACTCCGATCGTGGATAGAGAATAGCAAAGAAAACCAGTTGGTTGAGGCTCTTCTGAAATGTTATACTCTTCAAGGGTTGTGGGAGCTTTTCTGCATTTATAAGGTTAGTAAGATCTGATTAATTTATGCATATAGTGTGTCAAACTTGTGTTTTAGAAAATGCTCTGGTATAAAAATTTTAAAATTTCGCTGCGTATTGTTTTTCCAACAGTGGCAACAAAGCAGCCTTTTTTTCTTTTTGTTTTTGAAGTTTTGTATTTTTGGGTTTTATGTTTTTTAATTGAATTAGATCTGATTTAATGTAAAATAGTCTACATAGATCCTCATTAACTAAGAAAATTGATTTGGATTAATAATTCTGTCTTGGCAAATAGATTCACTTTAGACAATCATATGTATTGTATCTTAATCTTGAGATGAATAATAGGCCCGTTTTCTTGACTTGTATCTTTTGATGTACCAAAGGGTGACATCTACATTTTAATAGTGGTACGCATATAGTACGTTGGAGGCATGACTCTTGATAGTATAGACATATTATTCATAGATATGGAATCCATAGCTCCTCTTCAAGAGTAGTTGATATCCTCTTATATGTATTATCCTGTAATTCAAAAAATAGAGCGCTCAACCATTTGGATACATGGGTGTAACCAAATGGTATACCGTATGTGATTGGTAAGTTTTTCAATGGTGAGATAATGGAATGTAAGATAAAAATAATCTAGAATGTAAAATAGAATTTATTCTTCGTAATTCTATATAGTTCTAGAGTGCAGCTCCGAGCTTTTAGTGGAGTAGCGTTGGAGTTGATAATTATGAAATGTATATCTGTAATATTGGGTTTCATAATTATCGCGAGCTTGAACTATATATGTCCATCAGGTCCCCTTTGCTAGCTCATAATAAATCCTACAACGATATGACATGCTTTTTCAATAATTGGTGACTTGTGTTAAATTATCAGATTGGCTGAAAATTTAATAGGATCAGGTAATTCATGTCTGTTTATCAGTTGAATTAATTTTATGAAAATTAATTCAAGATAAACTTGTTGAATTATCAGATCAGATAATTCGTGTCTATTTATTGGTTGGATTAATTTTTGAAGAAATTAATTTAAGATAAACTTGTTGAATTATCATGAATATTTATATTCCTAGTGATTATCTATATATGACTGCTTTAATCAGATAACTTCTCTATTGGGTTATTTGAATTAAAATTGAGGCTCTATCCAAAGAATCTCGGGTGGGAAATAAAGATTCATTGGGATCATTTATCGTAAGTTCGACAAGCCAGTCTTTAAAGTTCGGCCTACTATAGAGTAAGTTTAGCAGGCCGAACTTGCAGATCGGCCTGCCGACTGAGAGATAAATAGATTACGTGTTTTTACGTGGATTTTATTAGATATTGATCCTGATTTGATTTTGATTTAAATTTCGAGGCCTTATCTAATAAGGAATGACTCCTGGACCCGACCTCCATAAAAAGGGAGTGAGTCTCATAGTTAATCAGATCAATTGAGAAATTAAGGGTGAGACTTTGCTAGTGAGACTCTGTAACTCTCTAAAAACTATTGGTCACACAACACGAACTATAGCTTTAGTTTTTCTCAATTGGTTGGAAGGAGAGTCATCGAGGAAAGGCTGAATGACATTCGCTCACACTTACTCTGATCGTTGATAGAGAATAGCAAAGAAAACCAGTTGGTTGAGGCTCTTCTAAAACGTTATACTCTTCAAGGATTGCGGGAGCTTTTTTGAATTTACGAGGTTAGTAAGATCTGATTAATTTATACATATAACGTGTCAAACTTGTATTTTGGAAAATACTTTAGTATAAAAATTTTAAAATTCTGCTGCGTACTGTTTTTCCAATAGTAGCAACAAAGTAGCCTTTTTTTCTTTTTGTTTTTGAAGTTTTGTATTTTTGGGTTTTATGTTTTTTTTAATTGAATTTAGATTTGATTCAATGTAAAATAGTCTACATAGATCCTCATTGTGATCAAATTAAATCATTGGATCATACCCCAAGTGGTGGGGTAACCCTACCATAGACTTATCCAACAAAATATATAATAAGAGCTTAGTTTCATTTATTTTTCTATCATTCTTCTTTATGTCTTCTTTGTTAGTTTCTTTGTTTTCTTGTATTTTTCTTGTATTTTTTGTGTTTTGCAAGTGTTTTGAGACAATTGAATAAAAACATAGAGGCCTTAGGTCCTCTCTTTAACAACCTTCTCCTACTCAATATTTTAGAAAATAAGGTTTTATGTTAAAACGTACATGAACAATTTACATGACATGACATGTTATCAGCGTACATGACAAAACATATTATAAAGTAAACAAACAACGCAACATGCAAAGCTACAAGTAATATAACAAATAAATGTAATATTATGGTTCCAATTTAAAGAAAAAAAATAAAGATTACAAAATTAAATCGAAACATATATCAATTCTTCATCTTATATCTTCTCATTGTATCCTTCTTAATGTGACGTATGTCTTCAATTTCAATCTCATATAGATCGAAATCTTATTTTCTGGTTATCATAAAATTTTGTGTTGATCTAAACTGTAGCAAAAACGACAAGAAAAATAATAGAAAAATCCCACTCTACCATTATCCGGTCGATCGGTGTGGTTTCAAAATAGAGAACCAGCTCTGCCCATGTCTGTTCGACTGATGACAAAGTGATTGGCAACTGATTAACTGGTTCAACATTCAGCTATCTAATGTCGTGTGATTTTTCATTATTTGCAGTTTTATAACAATTCAAAAACATACACAAATTTATAAACATAGAAAATACCTTGACCCGCAATTATCTTCATCTTCTATACGCATCTTCAATATTTGATAGAAATTTACAATCAAAACCTATACTGTTTTTGGCTTACAAAATTTCTATAAAATAAAATAACAAACATTAGCTAGTGATGATAAACTATCATCTAATTATATGAAAAATCTATATATACATTTTAACATCTAAGAAACCATAACTAGTAAAATTAATTAATTAACAGTAATAATTAAAACAAAAATTTAATTAATAATTAATAATTAATAACCATTCAACATATAATCTCATGACAACATATAATAATATAGAAATCCTATGGTGCCAACTATTTAAAAATTCAATTGAAGCATAAGAAAGATTAAGATCACATAATTTATGTATATAGCATATCATAAACTCTATAAAACCATGTCTCTAATACTAATTGTTGAAAAACGAGTACGTAGCGAAATTTTAAATTTTTTTTAATTTTTTTCTATAAAATGAGTTAGACATGCTATGTACCACAAATTAATTATAGATGTTTGTATCTTGGTGAATCGGTAATCGCACTTCTGATAAAAATTAATCGGTAAAACAACTATATGAGAATGGTGTCCGGAAGAGCCTCAACTAATTAGTTTTCTTTGCCATTCTCTTTCCACGATCGAAATGCGAATAGGCGCATGTTGTTCAACTTTTCTCTTGGTAACGTCTCCTTCGAACTATAAGAGAAAATCTAAAATTATGGTTCTTGATGTTGAACAATACTTCTATGTCTCGAATACTATCATATCATTTAATTCTTAGGGCATCTAGTATAATACCCTTATCTATCAAAGACGCCTTGGCCATTCCTGTTTGGCATGATGCTATGAAGATTGAACTTGCAGCTTTAACTTGCCAAGGGCAAAATTGTTATTTTTTATAAAGTGGTCAAAATGAACGCTAAAATGATAAAATTTTAAAAATACCGCTAAGTGGGAATTTTTCTATACCCGATAAGTAACAGGTTGGTAATGTAAAATGAGAAGTTTAACGAAGTTATGAGATTCACAAAAATGAAAAACTTGTTAAGGGCAAAATTATCATTTTTTATAAAAGGTTAAAACGAAGTTGAACACTTCAAATTCTCAAACACCCTTAGACAGAAAACATTTAGTAATTTGCAAAGTAACAAAGCCGTCGAGCGAGACAGGAAATTTAACAAAGGGATGTCTAAAAATAAACCAGTGGATTATAAAATTAAGAAAAAGAAAAAGTAAACCGATTGGTTATAAAGTAAAGTAAAGGAAAGGTAAACTGATAAGATACCAAGTTAGATAAAAAGAAATGAAAGGTTAACGCTTAAGTTATGTTATCAATTGATTAGATTGATAGTAAAGAAAGTTAGTTAATAATCGGGTGTCATTTGAATAGGATACAAAGTCGACTAATAGAAGGAAAAAGGATAAAGTGGGAACGCTAGAGCTAAATCCATGTAAGTTCTAAACCTCACCTATGGCATGAAAAATATGGTTTCCAAATGTTTTTATAAAGTTTGAAATATATTGCATTTGTTATGCAAAATGTCTTAATGTTTAAGTTATGATTTGCAATGTTTATGTAATTGCTATAGGTTATACACATTAAGATATGTCATGCATAATGTTCATTAAGATAACAAGATCGGTAATTTAAACCCATATATTAAAGAAAAGTAAGTGTCGTACTAGCCTCCTTGATGTGAGGTTTTTAAGTTAAATTAAAGTTATGACCTCATTGTTTGATGGTCTTAAGACTTCTACAAGGGAAGCATCATATTTATGTTCTTATAATTGATGATATTGATATAACTGCTTAAGTTCACAAGATGAAGAAAAGACAAGAATGATGATAAAAAGTTTAAGAAAGTTAATAATAATGATAAGATATTGAAAATGGAGCATAAATAGAATCATGCATGATGTCATTGCTTGCATTCCTTTTTAAAAATGTTTTTTACTATAATGTTTACGTGATACATGTTATAAGAAGTGATTTAAGGTGAAAATCGTTTTGTGAAAACGTTTTACGAGAAAATTTTATGAGAGAACTTTTGTGAAAGATGTTTTTATATTTTGTGCGATTTGTGTTGGACTTACTGAGCGTAAGCTCATTATAAGTTTCTTCATGCTGTAAATAATCCTATGAAAAACCAATAAGATTGGTTGACGAGTTCAGTGTTGTGGGGACATATGTGATACTACTACGGTAGTTTTCTGCTTTATAGAGAAAAAGTTTTCATTATTTAAAAATTTATTTTTAAAAGTTTTAAGGAAGTAAATATTTTATGAAAATGTTCCAAAAGATTTATTTTGTGAAATGATTTGAATAATTATAAACTTAAGTTTTAAGTTATGCTTCAATGTATGTTGCAACAGAAGTTGTAATAGATTTTAAAAGTAATTTAAGAGGTTTTACAAAAGTAAATATTTCTTAATAAGTTTAAGAAATATTCTATATGATTTTAAAGGCAAGTGTTGAGCTACATCTTAACTTTAGTTGCAATGAAGTCACAACAGTTTTAAGTATATTTTAAAGAAAAAAATTTATTCAGTATTTTTCTTACTAAGTAAGAATACTGTTTAAGAAATGACGTTTAAGAAAGATAAATGATAGGTTGAGAAGATAGGGGGTTAAACCAATGTCGGGGTCGGGACCAATGTCAGGGTCAGGACTAGTGTCGGGGTTGAGATTTTGGGTTAGGGTCGGGGTTGAGGTCGGGATTTGGGACTAGGATTGGGGTTGGGGGAAAGGATTTGGGACTGGGGTTGAGGTTGGGATTAGGGACCAGTCGGGATTTGAGATCGGGGTTGGGGTTGGGGTTAAGGTCGGGATTCAAGATTGGTATCAGGGCCAGGGTCGGGGCCCTACTTGGGGTCAGGATTTGAAACTGATCAGGGTCAAGATTTGGGGTCGGGTTGGGATTGAGATCAAAACCAGGGTCAAGATCGAGATTCGAGGTCATGATTTAGGATTGGGATCGGGGTTAAGGTCAGAATTTAGGACTGGGTTTGGGTCAGGGTTAGGATTCAAGGAACCTGACCTCGGCCTCGAATCCTTACCCTGACCTCTACACTAGTCAAGAATCTTGACCCTTACTCTGGCCCCGAATCTCGACCTTGCTCTTGAATACTGACCCCGACCTTGATTCTAAATCCTGATCTTGACTCTAAATCTCGATTTCGGTCTTGAAGCCTGAACCTGACCCCGATCCCGACCCCAAATCCTGACCTAGAGTCCCGATAATGACCTCGAATTCTAACTGTGACTCTGGTCTCAAATTTCGACTTTGACCCCTACCTCGACCATGGTCCCAAATCCCCACCTCGAATCCCTATCCCAATCTCGAATCTTGACGCCAACCCTAACTCCAATTCTGATCTTGAATCTCGATCTTGATCCTAAACCCTAATTCCGACCACAAATCCTGATCTTGACATCTGTCTAGAATCCTAACCCCAAACTTGGCCCCATCCTGACCCAAACCCTGACCCCAACTTTGGTCCCGAATCTCGACTAATAATCCCAATATCGACCCCAAATCCCGACTGCGACCCTAGGCTCGAATTCTGACTTCAACCTTAGACCCGACCCAGGTCTCAAATCCTGGCCTTGAGTCTCGACCCTAATCCCAAATTCTGACCTTGACTCTAATCTCGAATCCCGACATTGACTTCGATCCTGAATTCTGACCTAGAATCTCGACCCGGACGTTGGCTCCAAACCCCAACATCGACCCTAACATTGGTCTCGAATCTCGACCTCGACCCTAGTCTCTAATCATGATCCCGACCCAGTCTTGAATCCCAACCCCAACCCTAAATCCTAGCCTCGATCCTGACACTGGTCCCAAATCTCGATCCCGACCTAGATCCTAAATCCTGATCCCAACCCCTAATCCTAACTCCAAATCTTGATCTCGACCCTGGTTGCAAATCCCACCCCAAACATAGTCTCGAATTTTGATTTCATCCCTAGTTCTAAATCCTAACACCAACTCCAAGTCCCGACCATGACCTCGGTCTCGAATCCCAACTTCAACTCGACCTTAAACCCTAGCCTCGAATCCCAACCTTGCCTTGGTCCCAAATCTAGTCCTCAAATCTGTGACGACCCGCCTTTTCGGGCAGTCACTTTACTTTCATAATCATCGTTTTGTAAACAGTAATCTTACTTACTTAGTAAGAAAATACTGTAGTAAAATTTTTTTTTCTTTCCTTAAACGTTCTTTAAAACTGACGCGACCTCTGTCGCATTCAAGTGGAGACATCGCTCAACACTTGCCCTTAAACTCATTTCAAATCGTTTCTCAAAACTTAATAAGAAACATTTATTAAATCATAGTTTAAAACTTTACTTTATAACTACGTAAAACAGTTTGTAAACTGTATCTTAAAACTTTTAATACTATTCATAAAACTTATTTTCTTTAAACTTTGAAAACACAACATTAAACAATGGAAAACATGTTCTTTGCATAGCGGAAGCAAACAGTGATGGTATCCATACCCAAATCTTCGCATCTGTCCTCCGCAGCACCCAGCTCTTCTAACGGGTCCCATTGGTCACCCATAAGTTACCTACAGCATGAAAAACTTTTAATGAGCTTTCGCTCAGCAAGTTCAAACATAAACTCACAAAGCATTTAAACATGCTTTAAAACTTTTCTCATGAAAACTTTTCTCTTGAAACGTTCTTCATGAACGTTTTCCATAAACATTTATGAAATATTTTTCATAAACGTTTTCCTTAAACATTTATAAAAACGTTCTTCATAAACGTCTTTCATAGAACATTTCTGAAAACGTTTTTCATAAAACATTTCTGAAACGTTTTGCATAAACGTTTTTCGTAAAACATTTCTTCAACGTTTTTCTTAAAACGTCATTCGTAAACTTTTTCTTGCAAACATGAAATGTTTTTCATAAACATTTAATGTAAAACCTTTCTCTTAAAACATTCCTTGAACGTTTTTCTTAAAACGTCGTTCATAAACCGTCTCTTGAAAACATGAAAATGTTTTTCATAAACATTTATCGTAAAACCTTTCTCAAAATGTCTTTCATGACATGACATATAAATATTTCATAAAAAGGTATTCAAGCAACAACAAAGTGCATGACTCCATTTATGCTCAATTATTAACTTCAATTATGAGCATTTTATGAACATTCTATAAACTTATTGCACAATAAATGCAACTTATTGCATAGCAAATGCATCATTAAACCTTTAACTTAAACTATAAAACATTATGCATTGTCATAATGCAAAACATACTTTCAATACTTTGAAAATCATAACTTAAACTTTTAAATAACGTTATGCATATCAATATGCAAATAAACCTTTAACATAACGATTGCAAATTCATTGCAATTCTTTTTCTTGAACTTTAAAACTTCTTGCATAATAAATGCAAACATACTTTAAAAACAACTTACTTAACAATTGCAAACACATTTGCAAACATATAAATAAGCATTTAAAAATCATTTACTTCATGCTGTAGGTGAGGTTTGAAACTTACCCAACTATACTCTAGCGTTCTCTATTCCGTTCCTTTTCCTTCCATTGGTCGGCCTCTGTGTCCTGATCAAACGACAGCCGACTCATTAATTAACTTTCTTTATTATCAATCCACTCGATTGATAATAAAACGTAAACATTAATCATTTATTCCTTATTCATAACTTGACTAGTATACTTTCGGTCTACCGTTCTTTTACTCAACCTTATAAACCATCAGTTTACATTTTCTTTATTTAGCCTTGTAACCCACCGGGGTTACTTTTTCTTTTTAACTTTGTAACCCATCGGTTACCACTCGTTTACTTAAAACATCTCTTATGAAATCTCTGATCTCATATGACCGTAACGTTACTTAACGTATCACGGAACATTTTCCATCTAATAACATTATGCTAAATCGGAGTGTTCGACTCCGTTCTAGCCGTTTCCTTAAAAATGACGATTTTACCCTTAACGGGTTTTTCGTCACCTTATAACGTTATAAAACCTATTCTCACATAAAACAGTGTAACAATCACTGATCATGCATTTCATAAATTTCTATGAAAGCATCTAAAACAGTTTATTCTAAAACAGTTCAAACTGCATGCGAGATTCCTACTTACTTGAACTCCAAGCTAAGCAGATCCAGTTGTATCTCGCTGCATCTACAGTATGTGAAGCATCCTCTGCAGTGCTCCTCGAGCGACCATAAATGGCTAGGAATGCTTCCTGGAGATCATTCATTCTTGAAACATCATTCTGGACTCCGATACTGCTGTTTGAATCGCCTCGATCTGCGTGCAGTCGATACCGGACAATTTTCATCGGAGTGGAATTAGCTCAAACGGAGGTCACCATTGCGTTCAGAGCGTCGAAACGAGTCGGGAGGCGGTCTCGGATCTTCGATCGGAGGTCCGGATCACAAAATCCCATTTTGCCCTTTGACCAGCCGTTGACCGGCGTTGACCGCCGTTGACCGGCCGTTGACCAGCGGCGGTTGGCCCCGTTGAGGGCTGAGCTCGAGCCTACCCCCCCTAATTCGACCCTCCTGAGTCGATTGGTGGGGTCAATTTCACCCAATTCGGCCTCCATCTGCTCCAATCGAGGATGGAATTCTCGGTGGAAACCGGCGGCTCCGATTTCGGTCCTCCGGCGACGGTACCGTGAAATTGAGGTGGGCGTTTTCTTCCCCGTGTCCCTCTGAGTGTTTCCCCTACGGTGGGGCAGCTCAACACCGCGTGGAACGGCGGCCCGACCTCCTCACGGCGGCGCTCCACGGTGGACCTTGGTTCTCCGCCTTCTCGCGGTGTTTCCCCAAAATTGAGGTGTTGGGAAGCTTCCCCGTGACCCTCTGAACGTGTTTGTGCCTTCAATTTGGCACAACGGTGGCGCAATGGGTCACCTCGACCTCTCTTGCGGCGGAGCACGACGGGGGAGGTCGATCTCCGGCGAGGGGCGGCGGAACGGAGCAATTGACCGAGGGGTCTTGCTCGCCGTCGCCCTCTGAACGTTTTGGCACCGGCGGTGTGCCACACCGCCACCATATGCGGTGGCTCCGACGACGGCTCCACGGCGACGACGGGGCAGCTCCGGCGAAGCTGTTCCAGCCAAAATTGAGCTGGAAAATTGGTACCATCTTGTTCCTCTCCTCACACTGAGTCCATAGACACCAAAATCACGTCGATTGGTGGTCGGACGGCCGAGAAACGACGTCGGAAAAAAATGGGTTTCGCCGCCACTTTGGGCGGCGCGTGAGCCCTCCTCCGGCGGTGTTTTGGGTGGCACGACACCTCGTTGGACTCAGCTCAACGAGAGCTTCCCACTGGTATGGGAGGTGTCGAAAAATAACGCCGGAATCTCAAACGAGATTTGAGGAGAGAGAAAGAAATTCTAGAGAGAGAAAATCTAGAGAGAGAAAGTCGAGTTTGTGTGATATTTCTGATTTTTCTTTTTTTTTTCTTTTCTTTTCTTTTATAAAAAGTATAAAATAAAATTGCGGTCCACACAATTCAATTCTTATACTGCGTTGCTCTAACACTGTATAATTTTCCATCGTATTATACAGTATTTTCCTTTAATTGTACTTTGTCTTAACATAATCTTTAATTTAATGCATTTTTAATGCATTAAAAATCTCGGGTGTTACAAAATCCCGACCTCTAGACCTCGATTTTGAATCTCATTCTAAAACTTCAACTTCTATGTCAATTTTTAATATATTTTAAATATTTGATTGGTTTATTAATATGCACTTTTGGTTTAAATTATAGAATATGATCTAATACGGAGGTTTATGGTCATATTTGATATCACAACTTGTATTGTATTAATTTTTTATTTTGTATTGCATAGTATAATATATAGATGTCGCCAAACATTGTATTATTTTTAAATAATACAATACGGATGCTAATACGACGTGTTAAACATGCCCTAAAACTTTATATCATTGATTGTCTTGCCAATTGAGTCTTGATTCCCTTTTAATTTTAGAATAGTTTTATTTTTAATTTGCTTCTTTAATTTTCTAAATAAAATTAAGATTATTTTAATTACAATAATTAGTAGGAATTCAATAATATTCCCTAAAGATGACAACTCTTCCTCACCGCTTAACTATTAAAAACTTAACACTCTACACTTACTGTTCGAGCAAGAACAATATATCAAAAATCTCATACTCAAAACTGTTATGGTTTTTTTTTTTTTTTTCAGCATTATGTGCAAAACACATATTATCACCTATGCAGGCATGTTCATCCATCCATCATGATCAAAATCAGCATCAACGGGTCATTTGATGTTAAGCATTGTTGTTGAAAAAATGGCACATCCCATATCATGCCTGATAAGAGAAGGCAATGTATGATTGTCCATTTGATTTTCTTTGTCCTACACTTTTTCTGAGTATTTCCTTTATGGGTCTACAAAGTCAATTCCTTACAGACTAAAAAACTGACTTTCCACCTTGCCAAATTCTTTTTACCTAATTAAACAAATAATTTGGTATTGACAGACAATCCAACATAATTCTAAATTCCTCACCTACTCATTCAAGGTATCACTTCCTTTTGCAACCACCTTGACTCTTGACACTAAATTTCTCTTATTTACTAAAAAAACTAGTTTATAAAAATCGTTAAAATCATTCCTCCAAAATTTTTTTAATTTTTTTTCTGGCCTAAAAAAGAAAAAGTAAAATTTCACTCACTCTCAACTCCATGGCAGTTGATCCCACCTTCCAAATATCTAAATGACCAAAACAACCCATGCGGCGCGTGTAAAACACGCGCAATCACCGTAACTGCTCTGCAAAGACAAAGCTACGGAGATTTAGCTGTTATTTTATAATCACTCACTGAATTTTTGTCTCCAAAAAAAAAATAAAAAAACCATTTCATTATTATATAATTACCTTAATTTCTTTTTCTGCTCTTTCTGTGTCTGAACCTTTTTTTTTTCTTTTTTCAAATCAAATTAAATTAAATAAAACTGAATTCTTCCTTTTTTGTTTTTTCAACAGTTGAGAGACAAAAAGACAGAGAGAGAGTAGAGTAGGCTTTTTTTTTTTTTTTAAAAAAATTTTAATCTTTACTCTTTTGATTTTTCTTCTTCTCTCTCTTTCCTCTCTCTGTGAGAAAGCCCATGAGAGAAAGATAAAGCTAAAATCCACCATAGCCAAACAACACAAACCCTAGAATCGTCAACATTTCTTCTTCTTCTTCTTCTTCTTCTTCTTCTTCTTCGTTGTGGCGGTCTCTGACTTGATCCGCCCAAAACCCTAGCTTTCTCAGCTACAACCTAATTTCAGCTCTTTTTCAAACTTCTTCTTCTTCCTCCTCTTCAGCTTCAAAACCCTAGTTTCCGCTACGATGGCGTTGCAATTCCAGCTTGTCGAACCCTAGGAGGTGAGAAATGAGTAAAGCTTTTCTCTGTTTTATTCCTTAATTCTCCGATTTCTTGTTCATGGAGTTTCTATCTTTTGCATGTTGTGGCAGAGGAGAGACAGGAAGGAAGGGCCGGCCATGGCCATGGCAGGGGAAGGCGATGAGCATCGGGTGATGTTGGCGTGCGTGATATCGGGGAGCATTTTCTCCGCTTTGGGTTTGGCTTCGTTTACTATACTATGGGCGGTCAATTGGAGGCCTTGGAGAATTTACAGGTGATTTTAATTATTTTCCTTTTATTTTCAGTGTCGGAAATGGTATTTCTTACTTCACATTATTATTATAATTAATAATTATTATGTTTCCGAGACCATAAACGTCAGCTAAAAATGCAGTTTTTTTTGGTTACCTTTTTTTATGGTTGGACTTAATTCGAAACTATGAACCGTGTATGGAAGTGAAGATTCTTAGAATTCTCTCTCTAATGGGTGCTTTCCTTCGTTTTTAGGGTTGGAAATGGTGTTTCTCACATGACATTCTTATTAGTGTTATTTTTATTTGCTATCCTAGACCAAAAGTGTAAGCTAAAAGTTGCAGTGGTTTTAGTGTATTTTTGGATTTTGGATTTTGGACATGGTTTTAATTCGATCTAGGGACTGCACTGAAAACTCTATAGAACTCTCTAATTGGTTCATTCCTTCGTTTTTAGTATTGGGAATGATAATTGTAAAGAGTAAGCTTAAATGCAGTGCTTTAGTTTGTGGTTGGGTTTTGGGATACTTTTGGATGTATGTTGTTGCAAAAGCCTTTCAACTAAGGTTGCAGATTTAGCCTAGGGGTAATTCCATTGAGGTCTAGAGCAAGAGTCCACCCACCCCCAAGTTCAGGGAAAAAAAGGCGATTTTAATTCAGTTAGGAAGTAGGAGCTGCACAATTCTTGACATCATCTTTCATTGTGCACTTCTTAAAGATTCTTTGGAAATTTATGTAGTGACAGAAACGTGTTTCTTGCTTGGTAACCTCTATGGCTGTTATGGGTGGACAATGCAATGCAAGGACAAAACATGGGGCACATCTGGATATATTATACATGTTGTAGAACTGTTTTGACTATTGATTAGAGACTTGACCTTTTTAAGTTTCGTCATTTGTCCTTCTTTGTTCTGCAAGATTATTTTGAATAATCTAATCAGTACGTTTAGAGATAGGAAATTAGAATTTAGAAGCTCGTATTATACTAGTTTGTATTTTATGTGCTTGAATCTAACTTGGGTGTCTGTATTTTCTCGAATTATAGTAGTCTGGTTCCTTTGGGTAAGGATAAGCAGGTGTCTGTTATTTCCGTTAATGTTGATGGAAAAGATAGAACCTCTTTGAGAACTTTCTTTGTTCTCTTTTAAGATTGCGTTTTCATATGAATACTAAAATTATTGTGTTTGTAATTTTCTTCGTATGCTTGTTCTGCATGTGTTTCAGTTGGATCTTTGCCAGAAAATGGCCGAATATTTTGCAAGGACCACATCTGGATATATTGTGCAGTTTCCTATCTCTCTTTGCATGGGCGGTTGTGATTTCTCCAGTTGTAATACTTATCATTTGGGGTGGCTGGCTGATCGTTATACTGGGTCGAGACATAATTGGTCTGGCTGTAATAATGGCGGGAACTGCTCTTTTATTGGCTTTTTATTCTATTATGCTTTGGTGGAGAACACAGTGGCAAAGCTCAAGTACGTATTTCCTTGGAATTTCTTATAGTGGGATTACATTTTTTCCTGTGCAATGAACCAATATTGTTATGCTCTTTCCACTGTAGCAAATCACGTGACTTCAAAACTTTTATAGAGGTGCAGATTTCAATTTAATGTATACCGAAAATTACCATTGTTCTTAACAAGGGCTCTTACTTAAAATTTTAAGTATGTTGTACAATTTATTTGCCACTTGCAAAAACCACTATGTTGTGCAAGTTGTAGTTAAAATCTTACAAGAGGCAATGCCATGGCCCATGGACTAGTATTCCATTTGTATCTTTTGAGAGGTGTAAAATAAGTACAAGCTGTAGTGATTCTGGAGAAGCCTTAGCAGAAACGGCAGATACTAAGATTTTAATCTGAAATATGATCCAAATAACTAGTTCCTTATTTTGTTAAGGCTCGATTGTGTTTGGAATGAAGCGTACATGTTTTGTAAGGTTATAGAATATATTTTTAACGTTGGTTTTGTTTTGTATCAATTCTGCCTCTTTGTCACAGAAAAAAGGGGGGAAAAAGAGAGAAAGGTTTGGCTATGGAAAAAAATGTGGTCTATTAGTTATACTGCTATTAGAGCTAGACAAAGGTGTTCTCTGCCGGTCTGCTGGATGTTAACAATGAAGAAAAATTTTATTAAATGATGAGATTTGGAGCATACAAAGGGTGATGTAAGATAGTTGCTAAATATGTCGTCCATTCATGTGGAAGTTATCGTAGCGAGTTAGAAAAATCTTGTTTAAGAATAGGATCCGTTACATTATAGGACGTGTTAGGACAACTCATAATATGAGCTTGATGTTTTTATCATCTGTTGTATTTGATGTTCTAAAATTTGTCTCTTAAGAGCTTTGCCCTTGATTTCTCCAACTTTGCTTCTCCAGGAGCTGTTGCTGTTCTTCTACTTCTAGCAGTTGCTCTTCTTTGTGCATACGAACTTTGTGCTGTGTACGTTACAGCTGGTGCAAAGGCATCTCAGCGTTATTCGCCTTCTGGCTTCTTCTTTGGTGTATCAGCAATTGCCTTAGCAATCAACATGCTCTTCATATCTAGAATGGTGTTTAATGGTACTTTTATTTCTTTTATCTAGATATAATTATTTGCTTCCATACTTATGCTTCCAAATCAACAAGTGAATCTCATGTTTAAGTGATCCGTAGACTGTAGTTTTTGCTATCAAATTTTCTTTTGGGAGTTGGTTTCTTTTGTTTTGTGCTTCCGTTTCAACAAGTGAATTCCACTATTTAAGTAATATGTAGTTTTTTTTTTTTATCAAGTTCCTTTCGGGTGTTGGTTCTTATCTTTTGGTAAGTTTCCTCTTTTGAATTTGTGCAGGGAATGGCTTAGATGTGGATGAATATGTAAGGAAGGCATACAAATTTGCTTATTCTGATTGTATAGAAGTGGGTCCGGTGGCCTGTTTACCAGAACCACCAGACCCTAACGAGTTATATCCTCGACAGTCTAGCAGGCAAGTCTTCTTCTCATTTATCTTCCATTACTACATGTACGTAAAATATATTTTAAAATGAGACCAACTTGGCTATAGGATTAGTGTCAAGGTAAAATAGTTGGTTAATTTTAATAGAATTTTTTCCTTTTTCCTTTTTGGTTTAATTTGTGGACTTTTGCTTGAAGTCTTGATATCTCCACATCTTATTGGCTTTGTGTCAAGTCTTGTTGTCTCCAAATCAAGTGGTAGTGCACGCTTGGTTCAATCCCTAATTGGTGTAACATTTTAAACTGTGCCAACTGAAAAGGGGCATTGTAGTGCATAGTTATATTTCATTATTTCTTTGATCTCAAGCTTCTCTTAAAACTTTGTTCCCAACTTTCTTCTCTAATTTTTGTAATATGTATTTAGGGCTACACATCTTGGGCTGCTCTACCTTGGCTCACTAGCAGTGCTTCTTGTATACTCCATCTTATATGGTCTAACCGCAGAGGAAGAACGTTGGCTTGGAGCTGCTACATCTGCTGCTGTTATCATTATTGGTTCGTTAGACTTGTTTTTCATATCGTCTAGTTGTTTTAGTTCTCATATTTAGATATTTTGAGTTATGAAGGGATACAAATCGATATTTTGAGTCATGCTTGAGTTTTTGTCTATGTACTATTGCAGATTGGAACATTGGGGCATGCTTGTATGGGTTTAAGCTCCTTCGCAGTGGTGTTACAGCACTATTTGTAGCCGGCACATCACGAGTTTTTCTTATCTGCTTTGGAGTCCACTACTGGTTAGTGCTATCTTATATAAATGCCTTCCGGATTTGGTTTGCGGTTGTCAAAGCTATTGCCATTTTTCAATTTTGTTAGGTACTTGGGGCATTGCATTAGCTATGCAATTGTGGCATCTGTGCTATCAGGGGCCTTTGTTTCTCGCCATTTTTCGGTGACAAACCCATTAGCTGCAAGGAGAGATGCCCTACAGAGTACAGTGATTCGTCTTAGAGAGGGATTTCGGAGGAAAGAACAAAACAGTTCATCAAGCTCATCTGATGGTTGTGGCTCAAGTCTGAAACGTAGTAGCAGCATTGAAGCTGGTCCTCTTGGTAATGTTATTGAAACAAGCAATAGGAGCACAACACAAGGTGTGGTTGATGCTAACAACTGGAATAATGTGTTGTGTCGAACAGCAAGTTCTCACGAGGGGATTAATAGCGACAAGAGCATAGATAGTGGAAGACCAAGTTTAGCATTGTGTAGTAGTTCTTGCCGTTCCATACTTCAAGAGCAAGTAGGAACATCATTAACTGATAAGAACTTTGACCCCAGTAGCTCATTGGTGGTTTGTTCTAGTAGTGGTCTTGAAAGCCAAGGCTGTGAATCTAGCACGTCAAACTCTGCAAACCAACAAACATTAGATTTGAATTTAGCTTTGGCATTGCAAGAAAGGATGAATGACCCAAGGATCACATCTATGTTGAAGCGAAGGGCAAGGCTAGGTGATCGTGAACTAGCTAGCCTACTGCAAGATAAAGGCTTGGATCCTAACTTTGCTATGATGTTGAAAGAGAAGAGTTTGGACCCAACTATTCTTGCTTTACTTCAGAGGAGTAGTTTGGATGCTGATAGAGATCATCGTGATAATACTGACATCACAATTATCGACTCCAACAGTGTTGAGAATGCTTTACCTAATCAAATTTCATTATCAGAAGAACTAAGACTTCATGGTCTTGAAAAATGGCTTCAATTATCAAGACTTGTTTTGCACCACATAGCAGGAATCCCTGAGCGAGCATGGGTTCTCTTTAGTTTTGTCTTTATCCTCGAAACAGTATTTGTTGCAATTTTCCGCCCGAAGACAATCAGAATAATAAATGCCAGTCACCAACAGGTAAACGAAGCTCCCTTTCCATAAAATACTCGTATTCTAGGTAGTTTATCCTTAACGGATTATGTCTTCCTTACTCGTGTGATAGACATATTTGGGACTGATTTAAATTTGTCGTAGTAGTGTGCTAATATATTATAACTGTGGGATTCTGCTTGTCAGTTTGAATTTGGCTTTGCGGTACTGCTGTTATCCCCAGTTGTCTGTTCAATCATGGCATTTTACCGGTCGCTTCAAGCAGAAGAAATGGCCATGACCTCCAAACCCCTCAAGGTATGCTTTGCAAGCTAAACTGCAGTCCTCATTAGACAAGCTACTTAGAAGTTTTTCGTAAAGGGTCTAGTTTGGGTCTGGTGGTGTGTTATCTTTCGATTTAGTGTTCAGTAAAAATGGGTTAAATATGTGGGACCAATCATTTGTTCGTTTGGAGGATCTGAACTTTGGATAGGTGTAGCTGCAAAGTTAAGTTTTCTAGTTGTGAATTGTTGCAACCTGTTTTTTTGCCATGAATTTGCAAGGGTTGATGGGTTCATCCATTTTCTAAGTCTTGTGTTTGCAGTTTTTCATGCTGTACTGGATAACTTATTCTCTTTTGTGTTCAATTTATTTATTTTAATAATAATAACAAACCTATTAGAGATCCTTCGCGTGGGGGAGGGGGGTTGCATTTCTGTTGTCCTGCCGTGTTGCCATTAGTTTCTCCATTCAAGAACTTCAGCTAATTTCTTTCCTTTTCGTCTTTTTTTGGCTGTAGTGTTCGACTAATTATTGCAGCTACCTTATTCTTCATTTCATTTATGCATGCTTACTTGTGCCATTCCTAAGGTATAATTGACTCTTGTTGTCTTATATTCCATGCTTCTGTAGTATGGTATTGTTGCTTGGCTGTGTAGCACTTTGGTTGGATTGCTGCTTTCGTTCTTGAGGTATGTTCTTGTTACTTAGCTAATTGTTTTCATTTTTTCCCCTTTACCTATTAAGCTGACTCTGTCTCAGGGATGTGGCTATTAAGCTGTTCTTCCTGAAAGATTAGCACCTTTGTTGAATTCGTCTTTGTTTGTTTAAAAATGCTGATTAGAAGTTGGCATTATCAATGTGTTGGGGATATCACATTTCATAATTATAGTTAAGGTTTTGTTTCTCCAAAAAGGAAAAAAGTTTATGGAGGTTAAATTTCTTTTCTTCCTAAAGCTAAGCTGGTAAGAATCAGGCTGAGCAATGTGGATCAAGATTAACTATTACGCGAATAACCATTCCTTAATTATAGGTTATTGATAGAGACGTGTTTTCTCCTTGTAATCGTGGACGATGCTGAATGAAAAGACTCAACCAACAAACACTATTCTTTTTTTTTTTTTTTTCCCCATCATTACTTTGAATACAGCTTTGGCTGAAATTAATAATACTAAGACGGTTGATATGTGAAATAAATTATATTGGCAATGCTTACATCACTCAAATAGAGCATTATATTTCTGTTTCTGTTCTATTTACTTGGATTTCCATCTAACCGTTCAATAATCAAAATACCTTTGCGGTATCCATCTAAATATGGGTATGTAAGCTATAACCTGTTTAAAATAACTTAGATAACTTGTAGAAATGGACGCGCAAGATCCAAAATTTCCAATTAGTAATTTCTTTTTCATAATTGTTTCACTTTCAGTCATAAGGTTATGATTTTATGTTTTTTTATTTCCTTTTCTTTTGGATTATTTAATAAAAGTTTGAAAAACCCTATGGGCACTAAATGTAGTTTCCCATATGTTATTGTTCACCTCTTTTTCTTTTCGCCGCCTTCTTGTGTTTTTTTTTTTTTGGGAACATGTCAGCCACTATTCTGGTCCTTGTACGTTTGATGCCATATTTATATCAGCTTACTTGTGCTGTAATTCATAAACATGTGCTTTGCAGTAAATCATCGGTTCTTCTTGGCTTGTCGTTGACCGGACCACTCATGTTGGCATGCCTTTCTGTTGCTCGTCCAATATGGATCCGTAATGGATACCAGTTTTGGTTTCCTCAATTAAAATGTGCTGGTCCTGAAGGAAACCCTCGATCTCTTGGAGCAAAAGAGGTTCATACTTCATATTCCCACATCTATGTTTTATTAGAGTTCTTGAGCATTTTTGAAATAATTTAAGCTTCAAGGAGCTTTTAGTTGTATTTATTTATCTATCTATTTATTACTTGTTTTTGAAGCAAGTGCAGTTATAGGTATAGGTTACAAGTTGCCTTTTACTGTGTTTTCACTTTATTTGACAGACTTCTATAAATAGATAGCTATAGGCATTTGTAACCTTACTTCTTTTAAAATAAAAATACTAAAGCACACCCTTTTCAGTAAGCGAGCATTGTTTATCCATGTATTTCAATTGGATAAGCTAATCAATTTTGCAGGCACTTCTGCCTAACAATTACCCAGTTATTTTTGCTTTCATTGTGCTCTAGCGCTCACTTTGATGCATCAACTTTCCATTAAAATTTGTTGATGCAAGCAGGAATACTTGAATTAGGTTCGAAAATGAGGGAAAAAACAAATACAAATAAACAAGTGAAAAAAGGGACAGGATACAAGGTGCAACAAGCAATGCACAACATTTTTGCTAGTTGGCTGACATTCCTTTTCTTCTTTTCTTTTTCTGTTTTCATCTTCTCTCTGCCAGGGTGTTATGCTCGTCATTTGTATGCTAGTATTTGCTGGATCTGTAATATCGCTGGGCGCGATTGTGTCTGCAAAGCCTTTAGAAGATTTGGGATACAAGGGATGGACCGGCGAGCAGAAAAACTTCACCTCTCCCTATGCATCATCTGTGTACATTGGCTGGGCTATGACTTCCCTGATTGCCTTAGTAGTTACTGGTGTACTGCCAATTGTTTCATGGTTCGCAACGTATAGATTCTCTCTGTCATCTGCTTTGTGTGTGGCAATATTTACAGGTAAAAGTCCACTTTATGTTATGTTATACTATGTTTTTTATTTATTTATTTTTTGATCTCGTTTTCTGTTTGAATTCTAACATGCTTGGTACTTGAGGTTAGGTTTTCCTTTTATTGCATTGTTTTGAAGCATGATATCTTTTTTGTAGTTGTCCTCCTGTCCTTCTGTGGTGGATCCTATTTAATGGTTGTAAAGTCTAGGGATGACCAAGATCCAACGGAGGGTGATTTCCTTGCTGCTTTGCTTCCTTTGTTGTGCATTCCGGCTTTTCTATCTCTTGGTTGTGGATTTTATAAATGGTTAGGGAACTTGTGCTGCTCTCTGTTAATTGAAATTTCTGGCTCAAATACATGACTTTATGTTTTTTAGAGATTGGAAGTTATTGATTGATTCATGCCAAATTAATATTCTCCCATGGAAACTGTTTTCAGGAAAGATGATAATTGGAAACTTTCTCGAGGTGTATATATCTTTGTTACAATTGGTCTTCTTCTTCTACTCGGTGAAATATCGGCTATTATAGCTGTAATTGAACCATGGACGGTAGGGGATGACTGATTTTGTCCTTGTTGTTTTCTTAATTTTCTCATGTGGTTACCTCTCTAAAAGGATGCTTTTGAAATGGCAACAGATTGGAGTGGCTTGTCTTTTAGTTCTTCTGTTGATAGTACTGGCAATCGGTGCTATCCACTATTGGGCTTCAAACAATTTCTATTTGACTAGGACCCAAATGTTTGTTGTTTGTTTCCTTGCTTTTCTTTTGGCTCTGGCTGCGTTTGTTGTTGGATGGATCGGAGGTAAATACAAGATTGTTAATTTGCTGTGTTCTGTTTTTCCAGCATATTACATTGTAACACCTCCTGCTGATGTTGCCAATCTTATTGTTCTTTCAGACAAGCCATTTGTGGGAGCTTCTGTTGGTTATTTTTCATTCTTGGTTCTGGTTGCTGGGAGAGCATTGACTGTGAGTTGTATTCAGTGTCTTTGAAATCATTATTTAAAAGTCATCAGTTGTGGTTCATCTTCTCTGTTTCTTTTTGTTTCCATCCTCTTCATCTTGTGTTGCACAATGTTGCCCTTCCCTCTTTTCTTTTCTTTTCTTCCCCCTCCTTAAATTTTTGAATGTGAACTTTGCTTCCTTGCAGGTTCTTCTTTCACCTCCTATAGTTGTGTACTCTCCCAGAGTTCTTCCAGTATACGTGTATGATGCTCATGCAGACTGTGGAAAGAATGTCAGGTTTGTTTGGGTAGTCTGTGTTTTCTTGTTTCACTTACTGAAGGTGTCGACATGCATCAAACATGCAGTAACTTTATTATTTCCTGATTTGTGTTGTCGTTTATATTTTTTAATAGTGCTGCATTTCTGATGCTTTATGGGGTTGCATTGGCAACTGAGGGCTGGGGTGTTGTTGCGAGTTTGGAAATTTATCCACCATTTGCTGGTGCTGCTGTATCAGCAATTACCCTTGTCGTTGCCTTTGGTTTTGCCGTGTCCCGTCCCTGCTTGACTCTTGAGGTTTGTCCACGGAATTCTCAACATTATTCTTCCAATTGCATCAAGTTGGAGATCTTGACATTAGTTCTATTACTGAGTATAAAAGTTTAATGGTAGCTTTTAAAGAGATTAGATTTTCCGACCATGTTGTCCACTCTTCTTGTGTGCACTGCACGCAGACGAATACTTATAAATAAATGTTTTTTTGAGCATGGTCTTTCTCTAACTATATTTCATGATCTTATATTTCTAGATGATGGAAGATGCAGTTCACTTTCTCAGCAAGGAAACTGTTATTCAAGCTATTGCCAGATCTGCCACTAAGGTGTGAATAATTTTGTTATGAACTTTTTGACGAGAAATTGCAGATTCGGGAAGAAATTATTCTGTTATCCTCTTGTATTCATTTCATCAGCTTTTTAGATTTTTGGCAAAGAATCTTGTAAATATGCCATGCATATGGTGATCCTTGGCGACTGTAATATTTATTGGAATCACTTGCAAAGTCCGAAGATGTCGATGAGGTGCACTGATAATTTACCTTACGGGAGCCCAGTTAAGAAAATTATTGCAGCATGTTTAGAGGAGCAAAGTCCCTTGACAATATATGCATCAACATTCTATGTGACAAGATTGCTTGTTGACATTTATTCGCATGTGTTAAACAATGCTTCATCATTCCATTAAACAATTTTATGTCTTATTATGTATTTTTCTTCTCCTTCAGTTAACCATGTTGAATAGAGGGAAAAAGATACTTTCTTGTATGATAAAGTGATTTTTTATGTTTTTGGATTTTTTTTTGGTGAATGCTTCATTGTCCATGCAGACAAGAAATGCATTATCTGGAACCTATTCAGCTCCTCAGAGGTCTGCCAGTTCCGCTGCTCTTTTAGTTGGAGATCCTACTATTATGCGTGATAGGGCAGGGAATTTTGTGCTTCCAAGAGCAGATGTCATGAAATTGAGGGATCGTTTGAGAAACGAAGAATTAGTGGCAGGTTCATTCTTCTGCAAAATGAGATCTGGGAGGACTTTCCGCTTTGAGCCCTCAAGTGATGTGGATCACAGAAGACAGATGTGTGCTCATGCGCGGATTTTGGCTTTCGAAGAGGCAATTGATACTGAATGGGTGTATATGTGGGATAAATTCGGTGGTTATCTACTTCTTTTGCTTGGTTTGACTGCCAAGGCAGAGAGAGTGCAGGTAGCTACTAATTCTCTCTCATTATCTTCCAAGTTATATTTGTCTCGATAACAATGATATAATTGTATCTGGTATATCGTAGGATGAGGTTCGCTTAAGACTTTTCCTTGATAGCATTGGGTTTTCAGACCTAAGTGCCAAGAAAATTAAAAAATGGATGCCAGAGGACCGTAGGCAATTTGAGATAATTCAAGAGAGGTAAAAGAGTTCCCCTCTCCATTTTGGCACTTTATAAAGTACGGTGCTGTTCAGCTTTTTGTGTATGTTTTTAAATGCTTTTTTATATTACTTTTACAGTTACATTAGAGAAAAGGAGATGGAAGAGGAACTCTTAATGCAAAGACGTGAAGAGGAGGGAAGGGGTAAAGAAAGAAGAAAGGCTCTTCTGGAGAAGGAAGAACGTAAATGGAAGGAGATAGAAGCTTCACTTATCTCTTCAATGCCTAATGCTGGTAGCAGGGAAGCAGCAGCCATGGCAGCTGCAGTTCGTGCTGTTGGAGGTGATTCTGTTCTTGATGATTCTTTTGCTCGAGAGAGAGTTTCAAGCATTGCTCGCAGGATACGCTCAACTCAGTTAGATCGCCGAGCGCTTCAGGTTTTGTTTGTGCATTTTTTTTTTTTTTTCAGCTATTGGTACTTGTACCATGTTAGACTCTGTTCTGAGTAGGTCTTGTATAGCCTCTCTAGTATGCAATAGCCTATTATTACTTACTTTTTTATGGATACTCTATGATGGGTATGCCTGCATCAATGCTTATTATTTCCTAATGTTATCCACATTGCCTTGTGGAGTTTTAGTGATCCCAAAAGTGACCTGGTGAATTGAAATTCATACATTTGATCTCAGAGTTGAAGCCTTCTCCATGTTCTCTTCTTAATTTTATCTGCCTAGTTAGTCAAGTTTGTTTATGTTGCACCTTGCTTTCTTCTTTTTTTAGGGTACCTTGCTTTCTTCGCTGCTTGTTAATGATAATTTGATAGAAGTTAATGTTATTGACAGACCGGAATTGTGGGTGCTATTTGCATTCTGGACGACGAACCAACCATAAGTGGAAGACATTATGGCCAGATTGATCCCAGCATATGTCAAACTAGAAAGGTTAGCTTTTCCATTGCTGTGATGATTCAACCAGAATCTGGACCCTGTTTGCCTTTTAGGCACCGAGTTTCAGCAGAAAATATGTTGGGAAATCTTGGTGGCTGGTGCTGAGCAAGGTATTGAAGCTGGACAAGTTGGGCTTAGATTGATCACCAAAGGTGACAGGCAAACCACAGTTGCAAAGGAATGGAGTATCAGTGCAACTAGCATTGCCGATGGAAGGTTTTGGAATTTTTGCTTTCTTGACGATCATTATTAGCAATTTTCCCTTTGCTTATTCAGTACCATGTATTTTTCTGTAATATTTGGATCAACCTGAGAAGCAGCTGTTGGAGAAATCAATCTCCAAGGATTCCCTTTCCACCATAGGTACTTGTTTTGCAGGTAGCTGTCTGCTCAATATGGTTTCTTTAATTCACTTTGCAGGTGGCATATGGTCACTATGACGATTGATGCTGATTTAGGGGAGGCAACTTGCTATCTAGATGGCGGTTTTGACGGATACCAAACTGGATTACCATTGCATATTGGTGGGAGCATTTGGGAGCAAGGGACAGAAGTTTGGATTGGGGTTAGACCACCTATTGACATGGATGCATTTGGGAGGTCAGATAGTGAAGGAGCTGAGTCTAAGATGCATTTAATGGATGTCTTCATATGGGGAAGGTGCTTAACTGAAGACGAGATTGCTGCTCTTCACGCCGCTGTAGGTTCATCTGAGTTCAGTATGACAGATTTTCCTGAAGACAATTGGCAGTGGGCAGATTCACCTGGGAGGGTATGTCTTATATTATGCCATTGTACTGTGTATTAATTATAAACAGGATTAACTCTAGTTTATGAAATTGCTGGTTTGACCTGTTAACGACCTGCTTCTTGTTCGTTCTACTTAGGTTGATGAATGGGATAGTGATCCTGCCGATGTAGACTTATATGACAGGGATGACGTAGATTGGGATGGACAATACTCAAGTGGGAGGAAAAGAAGGTCTGGACGTGAGATGGCAGTTGATGTGGATTCCTTTGCAAGGAGGTATAGGAAGCCCAGGATGGAAACACAAGAAGAGATCACTCAGCGAATGCTTTCTGTTGAATCTGCAGTCAAAGAGGCCCTCATTTCAAGGGGAGAAGCACATTTTACCGATCAGGAGTTTCCACCAAATGATCAATCATTATTTTTGGATCCAGACAATCCCCCTCAGAAGTTGCTGGTTAGTTTAATTTCTACTATTCCGTGTTTGTATCTATCTTTTTAAGTGGACCAACTTTTCTTGTTCCTCTCAATCAAGGTGGTTTCTGAGTGGACGAGGCCAGCCGATATAGCAAAAGAAAGGCGTCTTGATGCTCGACCAGTGCTTGTTTGATGGGACTGCCAATCCTTCTGATGTCTGTCAGGTTCAGCCTTTTACAACTTGGTACTAATTTTTTAGCTCAACTTAGCTTCTTCTGTTCTATAATTGGCATTTTTTTCTGTATATAGGGCCGATTGGGTGATTGCTGGTTTCTAAGCGCTGTTGCTGTTTTGGCGGAGGTTTCACGGATATCAGACGTGATTATTACTTCAGAGTATAATGATGAAGGGATCTACACCATTCGCTTCTGTATTCAGGTTGCTTAATATTTCAACCATAAATGTAGTTACTGCTAAGAGATTTTCACATACGAGCTTATGGTATCTATATTCTCAAAACTTATTACAACCAACTATATGATTCCGAGCATTGCTTTTTGCCATCCTAATTTGTTGTCATGTATCATTTGTTCCTTTGTAGGGGAAAAAAAAAAAAAAAAAAAAAAAGAAACTTAGTTAAAAGGCTGTTATTTCATGTTTCTTCAGGGTGAGTGGGTTCCTGTTGTCGTCGATGATTGGATACCATGTGAATCACCAGGTAAGCCAGCATTTGCTACTAGTAGGAAGCGCAACGAGCTATGGGTCTCTATATTGGAGAAGGCGTATGCCAAATTGCATGGCTCTTATGAAGCCCTAGAAGGTGGGCTTGTTCAGGATGCTCTTGTGGACCTTACTGGAGGTGCTGGTGAGGAAATTGACATGAGAAGTGCCCAAGCTCAAATTGATCTTGCAAGTGGTAGACTCTGGTCTCAATTGTTGCGATTCAAACAAGAGGGATTTCTACTTGGTGTCGGAAGTCCAACGGGTTCAGACGTGCATATCTCCTCTAGTGGCATTGTGCAGGGCCATGCTTACGCATTATTGCAGGTGCGTTGGAATGCTATTTGTCTCTTTTTTTATTTTTCTGTCTCTTGTCTGGGTAGAAATTTGGTACTTAATAGAAATGTGTTCAGGTAAGAGAGGTGGATGGCCACAAGCTTATTCAAATACGGAATCCATGGGCGAACGAAGTTGAGTGGAATGGCCCTTGGTCCGACTCATCTCCTGAATGGACCGATAGGATGAAACATAAGCTAAAGCACGTTCCACAGGTGGGCTTCCCCCTCCACCACATAAGATGTCGTTTTATTGGACATGCATGGTTACCTAATATTAGCTATTCTTTGATGCATAATTTTCAATTGGATCTGATTCTTGTGTTCTAACCATCTTGATGAACAGTCAAAAGATGGCATATTCTGGATGTCCTGGCAAGATTTTCAGGTTCACTTTCGATCAATATATGTTTGTCGGGTCTACCCTCCAGAGATGCGGTATTCTGTTCATGGCCAATGGCGAGGTTACAGTGCTGGTGGTTGCCAGGACTATGATACGTGGCATCAAAATCCACAGTTTCGATTACAGGCTACGGGTACAGATGCTTCATATCCAATTCATGTGTTTATAACGTTGACGCAGGTACTCTACGTGAACGAATTCTCTCTCTAGCCCTCTTTACCATATCTTTGATATATAACTTCTCTAAATGTTGTAAGTTTAGGGTGTGAGCTTCTCAAGGACAGTAGCTGGTTTCAGAAATTATCAATCCAGTCACGATTCCATGATGTTTTACATCGGAATGAGGATACTTAAAACTCGTGGTCGCCGTGCTGCTTATAATATCTACTTACATGAATCGGTTGGTGGGACAGATTATGTCAACTCTCGAGAAATATCTTGTGAAATGGTTTTGGAGCCTGATCCTAGAGGTTATACAATAGTACCCACAACTATACACCCTGGAGAAGAAGCACCATTTGTTCTTTCTGTATTCACCAAAGCATCAGTAACCCTGGAACCCTTGTAGTTTAAGCACAGATGGTATTGAATTTCGGCAAGTATTCAAATTTGAATTGCTTGGGCTGTACAAAGACCAGATACAGCAGGCATGTGACAGTGGCCACATTTCATTACACCAAATGATCAGGTAATTTTCTGTCCTCTGAACACGTCAACTTCTCAAAACACATTTCCCTTGGGTGTCTCTTTCTTTTAGGTTTTTTAGTGCCTGTTTTAAACGTCATGCTGTTATTCTGGTCTCTTCTCTTGTATGGGATGTTGCAAATTTGCCTCGTGCGCACATATTAGAAATGTTTACCAAGTACAACTTTCTGGCTCTAATCTAACTCCATTTCAGAAATCAAAAGCTCCTATACTTTTTTTTTTTTTTTGGGATCTCACACGTGTACATGTGCACACAAGCAAGTGTAAATCAATTTAAGTTTTTGTGGCCTTTTGCTAATGCATGAGAAACTGATCTACCTTGGGATATCTATAAATTTATTGAGGAATGGAAATTTACTGTCGGGGCTATTACCATTTACGAACATTTACGAATTTGATGGTTATTAGCTGTATAGGATGTAGAATGTCTTTAATTACTTAGTTTCCAATTGAGGTCCTAATAGGTTAGCTTGTGTACACTAAATAGTTGTGTGAACTTTCTTTGATCAATGAAATATACAGAACATTCAATCACCCAGGCTTTATGGTGATGAAGCAGTAGGTCTTGAGTACAAACTCATGTAATTGTACTCTTAAAATCGCCATGACATGTTGGGTCTTCTATCAATTGGTATTTGAAGTCACAGTGGATAATAGATTTCTGTGGTGGTTTTGTAGATGTATATATTTTCCTTTTATGTTTTTTTTTTTTTTTTTTTCTGGTTCTTGAGAATTGTGTATGTTGATCTGTGCCTCTCAGAGGACTGATTAGTGATTCCTGAGCAGGCTCAAGACAAACCAGCGATTCTGGTGCTCCAAGGAGAAGCAAGAATAGCCATTTATGACTGGTGGAACGAGCGGAATCGCCTTATTCTTTCAGGGCAAGGCTGACCGTCTAGAGATGAAAACTTCAAGCATCATGGTCCAACATCTGCTTCTGCTGGCATCGGGAAAGGGGTTATTGATGGTTACTATGTAAGTGTACATAAATTGGTTTTTGTATGAATATAGGTGTTGGCCATGTAAATGATGAAAAAGTGAGCCATAGAAAAATAACTTGTAATTCTTAGTTGGGGCATAGTAAAAAGCAGTGTCGCTGCAGTTTTGTGGTGTTCGTTTAGTGAATTAGAAGCTGTTTGTAAAAACAGAAAATGTTTTATTTTTCAATATAAAGTAATATTTTTCCATTCTTCTTTTGTTATGCCTTTTTTCCATCTGAATGGTAATAATACATTTGCCCTCCTAAATTAACGTAAGCCAAGTAGGGTCGTTTTCTACTGTGCTTTCTCCTTAGCGTTTTAGTTGTTGGATTAGTTTTTTGGTCTGATTCATGAATTTTTTATCGTGTGCTACAAAAATATGACTTGAAAAGTCATACATTAAATCGTTAAAGCAATCACTACACGACATAAATTCCCCCTAAATTAAAAAATTTATATTCAAAAAAGTTGGCATTTTTTAAGACTAAATTGATGTTGTGGGAAGAACTAAAATGAAACAAAACAATAGTAAATGAAACAAAAAGACTTTTACACTGGATTTAGCAAATGAGCGTAATTTTTTTTTCCTGATATAAAGAAAAGAAAAATGTCAGGACAAAACGTGACTTAAACCATCAATTTATGATTGAGGTAAAAGGATTTATAATTAAACTACTTTCACTTATCAAATGGGTGTAAACTTTAACTTGTCACAATGTAAATAAAAGTTTAATATAAAATTCTTACACGCTACAATTTTTAAGTTGAAACTCATTTGTCAAACACCTTAGAATGAGTGAAAAAAAATTCTTTCCTGGTCGCTAACTATTGAACGGTAAATTTTACTTGCGTTGCTTTAAGAAATAAAATTTACTTGATAATTTTGCGGCCATTCTGACTAAAAAAATAATAATAATTAAATAATAAACACTGAATCTAGACAATTATCTATAATTAGATGATTCAACGATTCACGGCCATTCAAATGTTAGTACATCCATACCATCCATACATCAACAAAAAATGCACCCTTCATGGGATTGCTTGGAGCTCTCATGAAGCTTGAGCTGATATTAAAACAACAGAGAGATGAATAAGAAAAGCAGCGTCAGAACCTCAAAGGAACTCTTATCAAAAAGGAAAATGATTTTTATTTTGGAATTTCAGAATCCTAAGCAAATTTCACCATTGGAGAGGAGATATGGGCAACATTTTTTATCTTCTTTTTCCTCTCTCTCTCTTGCTTTCATTCTCTCTCTCTTTTTTTTTTTTTTTTTTTTTTTTTTTTTGGGTGCCTTTTCAATCCTCTCACTGCCCAATGGGGGGGAAAAAAAGCCATGCCCGTCCTCTTTTCTTGGTTTAATGCCGAAGTAGTATGTGATCTCATTCTGAATCACTTTCCATACTTCCCATGGCCTTTAATCCCCTGGGTCTCTGCATCAATGAAATCCAAATCCATGTTAAATCTAATGTCCAAACACAAGTTCTAATTTTTTTTCCCTCTCTCTCCCTCGGCCATTCTCAGCAACCAAACAAGGACTTTCAAGGGGAAAAAAAATGAGAATCACATTATAGACAGGAAACTCAATAAGAGGAAAGAGAATAAAAAGTACCTTCTTTGAAGCCTTCTTCTCCCTAACCTCATACCTTTCTTGGCACAAGTCTGATAACCATGAACCAGGCATTACCAACTGCAAAATAAAACAATAAACATAAAAAATAAAAAATAAAAAAGTAAAACATCTGAGGAATCAACAACTATGAACAAAATCCACATTAAAGATGTAATGAACAAGCACTCTTACAAGTAAGCTTTTTTGGAGAAACTTGGCTCTTTTCTTAGGCCTCTGAGGAAGCTTACACCCTTTCATGGCCATGAAATCCTCTTCTTTTTCCTTACTAGACAATGAAAGAAACAGTTTTGGCCAAACATTGTTTCCTCTGGAATCCCCTAAATGACCATTATGATGATCCAATCCCAACATCTTCCCATTCTCATCCAATCCCAACGAACCCCTCGTCGTGTAGTACCGATCTTCCTTCTCCAGTGGTGCCGCCGCCGGCTTCCGGTTGTTCATTGGTGAACCCAAATTCCTGCAAGTAAAAAAGAAAAAGAAAAAGTTAGGATCTTGTCTTCCCTTTTTCTTTCTAAATGCAATAAAAAATGTCAAAAAAAAAAAAAAAATCCTATCTAGTAACAAAACACTGCATCCACCAAAATAAGCATAACTTACAATCGGAGATCAATCCTTTTTCCCTTTCAACAGGCTTTCTCAGCAACCAAACAACCAACCAAAACACAAAAGACATTGTTTCATTTCCCATCTCCTTTTAAAGTCCTTAAATACAATAAGAAAAGCTGGGGGGCAACAAAGTTGAGGAAAAATCCAGCTTCTCAGTTTCCTTCACTTTCTCACCAACCAACCAACCAACCAAAATAAAGAAGACATTCTTTTCCATCTGTGTTTTAAGGATCCTAAAGTTTCTAAGAAAAACTAGGGAGCCCAAAAAAATAAAATAAAAAGATAAGACAAGACAAGGAAAAATCAAGCATCACATTTTCCTTCTCTTTCTCAGCAACCAATCAACGGCTTTCTCATTCCATCTTCAAGTCAAAAAATGGGGAAGAAAAACAGCCTTGTTTTCCATCTGAACAATCTCTTAATTCTACAATAACCTCCAAACAAAAAAATAAAACTCAAACAAAAAAAAAGAGGGGTATTTTGATGTAAAATTACTTGTTGAGTCGTTGCTGTAATGGAGAAGAATCTTTGGCGGAAGAGACAATCCGAGAAGTGATTATTTTCTTCTTATCCAAACAATCAGAGGATGATCTGTTATTGTTGTTGTTAGAGTTGTGATCCTTCTTGACCTTTACACATCTCAACCTCTTTCTGTTTCCCCACTGCAACACAAAATCCCTCTCTTTCTCGCTCTTCCCTTCCTTCTCCATCTTTCTCTCTCTACTCTCTCTCTCCCCCCCTCTGCAACCAAAACACCAAACCCAATTTCAGGGATTTTTCTCTCTCTTTCTTTGAAGATTGAAAAATAAAAGAGAAAATTACCTAGAGATCTGTTAGAAAACGATGAGGTTTCACTCAGAGATTACCATGCACTAGAATGGAATTATTGGAGACAAGATCAGTATTGAAATGCTCTGCTTTCCTTCTGTTTGGTCGCCGAGAAAGCAAAATGAAACAGTAATAATAATAATTAAAACAGGCTTTCAATTAGATTTTTGAAAACTTAAATCTTAACCAAGATTGTTTTGTTCTTGTTTGCTTATAATGTCATATTCTCGGAAACCAAACACTAAAAGATGAATAAAAGATGGAAACTTTGTAAAAAAGCAGAGAGCTTGGCATGGAATCCAAAAATGGCTGCTTTTTTTTTTTTTTTCTCCTCCTCCTCCTTCTTCTTTTTTCTTTGCAACTCTGTTTATCTTCTTCCTTCTTCACCCAAGGGCCAACGCTCTCTTCCCTTTCTCTCTCTTGTTTCTTTCTTCTTATTTGTTGGTGGTGTTGTGTTTGTGTTGTTATCACTTTTTCACTTATGTGAAAAAATAAGAAACAATCCTAATCGTTGGATGTGAAATGGACGGTCGGATGAGGTTCTCTCCAAACTGACTGACTTTAGGGGCTCTCATGGTTGGACTTTGGGGTTTGGGAGTTTTTTTTTTTATACATATATATATATAAAACTTATTTTGTTTATATTGCTCTTTGCTTTTTTTTTTTTTTTTGGGATGTTAGTTTGGCACGTGATGGAGACTTTTGGGCACGTGAGACTAGCACCGTCATCAAGCGTCATGGTCGATCACTTTTCTCCTAAAATTGAAAGAAATGAATCCCTAAGTTGGATTCTACATATATGCCTTCCTAGATTAGTGAAGATTAGGTTGTGCTATTTATGCGCCAATTTGATAAATACCGCTTCTATGTTACAACTTTTGATTCTTATTCTGTAAAAAAAATTGAAACAGAGTATTTTTAGGAAATAGAAAGAGAGAGAGGATAGAGAAAGAGAGACATGGAGAGAGAGAGAAGAGCGTGAGATATAGAGTGAAGGAAGAGAAAGAAGAAGAGGTGAGTGGTGAGATTTTTAGTAGCGGTAATTTATATTGTATGTCAAAAGTGGTATGAATCAAAGGTTTAAAAAAATGTACAAAATATTTATGTTGTTAAAAAAATAGTATGAGACCTAATTTTCTCGCTATTTACATATAGGTCATAAAAATAAAACTTGTATTGATTTATGTTATTAAAAAATAATTACAAAAATATCACGTCATATCATTGTGTAGATTTAAAAATACCAAATATACAATCAAGGTATCACTCCTAATACTAGCATTATAAATACTGGCCAATAACTACCAAGACTGGTGGCACCACGACCATCTTTGTCATCGGAAGATCACAAAAAATGCATGAAAAATCACAAAAACCACACACAAACACAAAAATAAAAAGATCAAACCTAAAAATAAAAAAAATATATATAAATGGACAAAAAAGCTCATCGATCCCCGTAGTAGGGACGTCTCTGGCTCCTTTGTACGGCCATTGCAATAGGAGGGGAGATCTGTAAATCTCCTCACGTGTTGACGAGATCTCACATTTGATCTCTATGCGGCCACCAAGCCTAGAGGGAAGATATGCAAATCTTCTTTAGCACTGAGAAGATCTCATTTTTGATCTTCAGGCGGCACTAAGCCTAGAGGCGAGATTTGTAAATCATGAAGAAGGTCATCGCGGCCATCACGATGCAAGCGTTAGACTAGGTGTCTTAAAGATTAAGGGCCCATTTGTTTTGTAGTTCGAATCACGGTTCGAATCATTTTGCTACAGTATTTTCTCTCACAAAAATTTAAATCTTCATTCAAATTCTCTATTCAAATCTATGAACCAAACGGGCTCTAAATGATGTAATAGTTTTTGGAGACATTTAATAAGTAGAGATTTTATTATTTATTTTTATATATCAAATGTTGTCCTTTTTATGTTTATTTATGTTGAATATATGATAAGCAAGTAAAAGTCTGATACTGTCAATCTAAACCTTTAAGATCATAGATATCATAGACAGATTATGTAGAAGACATAAATCTTAAAGGTGATAGTCTAAATGATAAGGTCTACAATCGAGGGAATAAAGTTAGACACTTTATTCATGTTAGATTGTTATGTTTTTTATACATCCCTAATGGGAGACGATTTGCCTTGGTCATCAGAGTGGGACTCTACGAGTAGAAACATTGGTATATTATCATTGATAATGACATATTGGATCCGAACAAAAGTTGAATTGATTTAATTAATAATTTTGTTTATATAAATCAATTCACATTAGACAATCATGTGTGTTATATCTTAGTCTTGAAATGAATTAATGACTCTGTATTGTTGACTTATGTCTTTTGATGTACCAGAAGGTGACATCTTAAATTATATAAAGGTATGCATACTTGTACGTTGAAGACATGACTCTTGATTGACGTAGACTCGTTATTCATAGATATGGAATCCATAGCTCTTTGGTAAAGTTAATGATATTTTTAATAGGCATTATCCTATAATTGAAAACTAGAGTGCTCAACTATTTAGATACATATATGTAATTGAATGATATAATATTTGTATTAGTTATGAATAGTAAGTATTCCAATGGTGAGATAATGGAACATAAGATATATATAATTAGGAAGGTAAAACAGAATTATCCTTATTATCCTTAAGTCAATTATAAATATCCTATGAGGATGTCACACATTATGATGTGTCATAGACAATAAACTTATTTGAGTTTTGTAATTTATATATAGTTCAATAATGCAACTCAAAGCTTTTAGTAGAGTAGCTTTAGAGTTGACAATTATAAAATATACATATAAGGGATATATTATTTTATAATCATAAGAGCTTGATCTATATATGTCCATCAGGCCTCCTTTGCTAGCTCATAATATTTTTTGTAACGATACAGCATGTTTTGCTTACAGATTGATAACTTATGTTATTTATTAGGTTGGCTCAAATTTGATTGACTGGATTTAATAATTCATGTTAGTTTATTGGTTGAATTGATTTTATGAATTAATTCAAAAAATAAACAAGTTGAATTATTTAAAATATATTTTATTTGATTTTAAATTATCTATTTAGAATTTTTTTAATCAAATAACTTTTCTAATGGGTGATTTGAATTAAAATTGAAGTTCTATTATAGATGCCCAAATCAAATAAAGTAAGATTTATCCATTAAGCTTGATTTGAATTAATGGGCTAAGTTTCATGAGCTAAAAACACGTCATGAAGGTGTTGCCACGATAGTCCGGTGAACCGGATCTTGCCAGGTCAGCAATCCATGTAATTTACATGTTTTATTCCGAAAATTAATCTAAACTTGAATTTTAAAGCCAAATATGATAATGACTAGTCCCACTTTGACCTCTATATAAAGGGAACAATTTTTTATTGTTTCTTCGATCACTTGAGAGATTTAGAGAAGAGTACTTTGCTGGAAAGGCTCTAAAACTACGATAAAGCTATAATTTAACATCCTAAACCTTAGCTCTTGGTTTTCTCAAGTGGTTGGAAGGAGAGGTCACTTGAGGAAAGACTGAACAACGTGCATCCACTTCGCACTCTAATCGTAGAAAGAGAATAGCAAAGAAGTCCAGTTGGTTGTGGCTTTTCCAGTAGTTTTCTCTCGTAGTTGTTCCTACGGTTTTTTTGGTATACTAAGAGATACAAAATATCTTTTTAAAATCTGTTGCGTACTCATTTTCCAATGGCAAGTCAAGGGAAGATCTCATGCAAAAAAGCCAACGATGCTTCAGAAGTGGGCCAACGAGTTCGGGGCATCGTTGTGGATTGGTGAGGAGGAGGTAGAGAGAGAGAGGGGAGGTAGGAGAAGTGAGAGGAAGAGAGGAGAGAGCACAAGAAGGAGGCAAGGAAGTGAGAAAGGGAGGGGTAGGTGGCTGGGAAGAGAGAGAGGGGAAGAGAAAGAGCACACTAAATTTTAGTTATGCCACTGTGGCGTATTTTTAAATAGTTTTTAAGTTAGTGACATAAATCAATCTAGTAGGAAAATGTATAGCAAATATCATAAATAAACTCGATTAGATAGGGCATTTTGAGATAAATGCCATAACTAGATATTTGTGTGAATTAGGTTTGGTATTATAATATAGTATACCAAAAATGAGTCGTACTCTATAACACAGTAAAACATCGTATTAATTCTATATAAATTTATACAACACAATGGTTATAACAAACATTGTATTAATATATTATTATACAAGATGATACTCTAATATGGTACACTAAATATGCCCTTAATTATTCACTTTATTACATATGTGTAAACTAGACTTAATTGTTTCTCAAAGTGAATTTTCTAAAAATAAATTCTTCTAATCCATTCCTAAAATCGATTAATTAGTATTAGCTGATATTTTTATTTTATTTTAAAACTAACAAAAATTTATAATATCATACTTAAGTCATTGGTATAGATTTATTCTCGCCTACTTTTGCTATAATGGTAGTCCACCGTGTCGGCCCCGAGATTTCATAAAGTTAATTTGAATAAGTTTTGATAACAACAAATCTGTTTTTGTTATATGTAAAAATAACTCATCATTTTCTTGAGTTTTGCTAAGTGTAATAGTATAACCAAGGTCAAGACAAATTTTGAGTTCTAAATTTGTCAATGTAAGTGAGCAATTCTCTAAAAACAAATTGGTTTATGCAAGCTCAAACCACACACACACATGCATTCATAATGTTTCAAACATAAGTATTTTCAAACTTAAACTATGTAGCTTAAATATTTCTAAGAATACTTGTATCTAAATGTCAACTCAAAATCACACTTAAAATTCATACAATGTACTCCAACACATTCTCTTAAAAATTGCATTTTAGAAACAAGTCTTGGGAGGCTTTGTCTAGTAGGACCAGCCTGTCGATCATTATAGGTTGGCCTGCCGGTTATAGGGGACAAAAAGCTAAAGATGGTTTCTCCAACTTTCTACTAGCCTGTCGGTTCAAGAAAACCTTTCCCAACCGACCTATCGGAAGCCCTGCTTCAGCCTGTTGGTTGAACATTATAGAAGCATGATAATTTTATCATGCTTTAGGTGGCTTGTCGGTCTCATAAACTGGCCTGCCAATGGTTGTAATTGGCCTACTAGTTGCTCGTAGTGCCCTGTCGGTTTGATGAACGTTGGAGCCTTTTCATGAAATTTTTAAATTTTTGGCCTATCAGTCCCAAACTTTGGCCTGCTGTTGAGTTTGTAATGGCTAGTTATCTGACCATTAGAGCTCCATTTGCAACAGTTATTTTGATCTAAAAATGATACTTTAAGCTATAATTGAGTACTTATGTTCAATATCAAGCATTAATAGCAAGCTTTGTTATATTGTTTTAATCATAAGCATTCAATTCTTCGCACATTCTTGAGCTTACATAATATATATTTTTCTTGAGAGTTGCTCACACCCTCCGAAACAAGTATTTCATTATATTCATCTTTTATTTGGAGAGTTTATCTTGTGAGTGAGCCAATTTGTTGAAAACACCCTTTTGAGTGATAGGTTTCCAAGACTAAGAAATTAGGGGATTTTTTGGTTTGTCAATCTTTGTAGAAAAATGACGTTGTAAGATGTCATAGTGAGCCTCAGGTAGAATAAGTTACCTGTATTGTATAAGAAGTGATTGTGCCGAAGAGGCGGTCATTATAGTAGAAGAGGTCGAGTCAAGCCTTGCTCGATAATAATGAACGTAGGCATATTGCTAAACCATTTTAAATAACGTTTGTACTTCTTTATCCTTAACTCTTTACTTTACGCATTTATTTCCTTTTAAGTTTATTACCATTGTCATTTGGGTGAATTTATTTATTTGTGCAATTTATCTAGAATTTTCCAGTAATTGTGAAAAAGTTTTTAAAACCTAATTCATCTTTCTCTTGGTTGTCATTCTTTGGCTAATAATTAGTATCAAAGCTAGAAGCTCGAGCTTATTTTTGAAAAAGATTTTACAATTATGAGCATGGTTACTCAATCTTCACAACTTATGGAAGGTCATTCTACAAATAGACCTGCTTTCTTCAATATGGTTGACTACAATTATTGGAAAACTAAGATGACTATTTATTTTCAATCTATCAATTATGATCTTTAGGCCATTGTCAAAAATGATCCATATAAATTAATGAAAGAATTAGACAAAGTTTTACCTCCAAAAGAACCTAAGGAATATACTAATGAAGGTAAATGAAAATTGTCTTTGAATGCTAAAGCTATCAACTTTTTATATTGTGCATTAGACAAGAACGAATTTAATAGAGTTACATCTTGCACATCCACACAAGAAATATGGCACACATTAGAGGTTGCTCATGAAAGGGCAAACCAAGTCAATGAAACTAAGAAAAACTATCTTTTGCACGATTATGAGATGTTCAAAATGAAAGATCATGAAACTATTAATGAAATCTATACTAGATTTACAGATATTGTTAATAGTTTGAAATCTCTTGGAAGGACTTTTAAAGATAGTGAACTAGTAAGAAAAATGGTCTAGTCTTTACCACCATCGTGGCATGTCAAGAGAACAACGTTGGAAGAGGCAAAAGACCTATCAACTCTGCTGTTAGAAGAATTAGTTGGTTCTCTCATGACCTGTGAGATTACAAGGAGTCAACATCAAGAAGAGGAAGAGAAGAAAAAGAAAGGGATTGCTTTGAAGGCTTCCAATTTTGAAGATGAAGATGACAAAGAAGAAGAAAAAGCTCTCAATAGAAAAGATTTTGAAGAAATGACAATGCTAGCAAAAAAATGCAACAAGTTCTGCCGAAAGCTCAACCGGAACAAAGGAACTAGAAGAAGAGAAGATCAAGGTGAGAAGTAAAAGAAAGATGAAGTAATATGTTATAATGGTAAGAAACACAGTCATATAAGATTGGATTATCTTCTTAAAAAGAAAGGTGGCAAGAAAGGAATGAAAAAGGAGGAATTGAAGAAAGCTCTTCAAGTAACTTGGGACGAGCTTGAATTTGAAGACTCATATGACGATGAGCTAAGGGAGGTAGCCAACATGTGCTTTATAGCAATCAACGATGATGAGGTAAGCTCCCCTACTTCTTCCGATAATGAATGTGATGATATTGATGTCATAGAATTATAAGGGATTTTGATGAATTGCGTGATGACTATGAGAAATTTAAGAACATGACTATGAGAAATTAATTCTTAAACATTCTATGCTTAAAACAAAAGTAGCAACTCTCTTAGAAGAAATTACATTTTGAAAAATGAAAAAAAATCTAAGAGCAATGCTTTAGCTATTTAGAATGCAACTTTAAAAGACAAAGTTGATGATTTTACAAAAACGGTTTTGAAATTTACCAATGGCAAGAAAAATTTTGAAATAAAACTTAGCAAACAACGGTGTGCTTTCAACAAGGGTGGTTTAGGATACAAACCAGATATTGATAAAAAATATTTTAAAATTTATTTTGTTAAAGCATCAACTAGCTGTCAAAGCTCTAGATATGTATATATTTATTGCAATCAAGATGGACATACCGCATCTCATTGTTATATCAAGAAAAGTGCCTATTTGGAGCAAAACAAAGATGGGTTCCCAAAGTTTCAAAAACTAACACAAATGGACCCAAAGTCATGTGGACAACAAAAATCAAAAACTAAATTATTTTTATAGGTACCAAAGAAGGAGAAGGTTAAGTGGTTCTTAGGCAATGTTAGACTAGGTGTCTTAAGAATTAAATGATGCGATAAGTTTTTGGAGACATTTAATCAATAAAGAGTTTATTTATTATTCATATATCAAATGTTGTCCTATTTATGTTCATTTTTGTTGAATTTATGATAAACAAACAAAATTCTGAGACTGTTGGTCTAAACCTTTAAGATCGTGCATATGATAGACAGATTATGGGGAAGACATGAATCTTAAAGGTGATAGTCTAAATGATAAGGTTCGTAATCGAGAAAATAAAGTTCGGCGTTTTATTCATGTTAAGATTATTATGTTGTCTATATCCCTAACAGGAGATGACTTGTCTTGGCCATCGGAATGGGACTATATGAGTAGAAACATTGGTATGTTGCTATAGGTGAAGATATATTGGATCGGGACAAAAAGTTGAATTGATGTGATTACTAATTCCATTTGTTTAAATCAATTTACTTTAGATAATCACATGTGTTATGTCTTAATCCTAAAATGAATTAATGGTCCATATTCTTGACTTATGTCTTTTGATATACCAAAGGATGACATTCTGATTTGATGATGGCACGTATACTAGTATGTTGGAGACATGACTCTTGATTGACGTAGTCCCGTTATTCATAGATATGGAATCTATAGCTCTTTTGTAGAGTTAATGATATTCTCTTGTAGGTATTATCCTGTAATTGAAAGACTGGAGCGCTCAACCATCTAGATACATAGGTGTAACCAAATGGTATACTATTTATAAATAGTAAGTATTCCAATGGAGAGATAATATAGCATAAGATAAAAATAATCATGAAGGTCAAACGGTATCTATCCTTAAGCCGATTAAGATATCCTATGGAGATGTTGCATGTTATGGTATGTCATGGATGATTAGCTTATTAGAGCTTCGTAATTTTATATAGTTCGAGAGTGCAACTCTAAGTTTTCAGTAAAGTAGCGTTAGAGTTGATAATTATGAAATATATGTATCTTGGATATGTTATTTTATAATTATAAGAGCTTGATCTATATATATCTATCATGTTCCTTTTGTTAGCTCATATTAATTCCTGTAACAAAATGACATGTTTTTCCTACATATTGGTGACTTATGTTAATTATTAAATTGGCTGAAATTCGATGAAGTGGATTTAATAATTCATATTAGTTTATTGGTTGAATTAATTTTGTGAATTAATTCAAGATAAACATGTTGAATTATTTGGATATATTTTATTTAATATGAGATTATCTATATATGACTATTTTAATCATATAAAACTGAGGCTTTATCTAAGATTCCCATGTGAAATAAGATATTCTGAGATTTCTAGATTCTTGCTCAGTCGGCAAGCTAGTGTAGACAGTTTGGCAGACCGAACATGCGATAATATAGTTATGTATTTTTGACGCGTTTTTTTTCAAAAGTTGATCCAAACTCAAATTTTGAAACCTAATCTAATAAGAAAAATTCGACTACTATATAAAAGGAACTATTTTTCGTTGTTCATTAGATCATTTGGGAAGTAGAGAGTAGGTACTCTAGTAGGAGAAACTCTAAAACGCTTAAGAAGCTATTGTTCAACATCTTGAAACTTAGCTCTAGGTTTTTTGAAGTGGTTAAAAGGAAGGTTACCAGAGGAAAAACTGTATGACGTGCGACTATCCACACTTCGATCATGGATAAAGAATGCCAAAGAAGACCAAATGATTGAGGCTCTTTTGGAATGTTTTTTAGTCAAACTTTTCTGCTGTCTTCGGTATACAAAAGAGGTATGTAAAATATGTTATTAATTTATATACTTAGCATGTGAAACTTGTTATTTGGAAGAAGACTTTGATTTACAAAATTTTAAAATTCTGCTACATATTGTTTTCTAACAATTCATGTTAGAGCCATGATTTTGTATTAATTTTACCGGTTTGTGATCATGTTATGTACATAAATTATATGATTTTATTCTCTCCTATGCTTGAATTATATTTTTTAGAGTGTTGGCACTCTAGGTTTTCTATATAATGTTGCCATAAGATTATGTGGGGGATGTTTATTAATTAATTATGGTTAACTAAATTTCTACTTTAATTATTATTTTAATTAATTAATTTTACCAGTTATGGCTCCTTAGAGGTTAGGATGTGTATCCAGGTTTTTCTTATAAATTAGATTGCAGTCTATCATTACCGTCTAGGATTTATTATTTTAATTTTTGTTTGTAGAGGGTGAAGATTTAATTATAGTTCAAATTTATGTTGCTGATATTATTTTCGGTGCTACTTATGTTGCTTTATGTGAAGAATTTTCCAAGTGCATGCATAGTGAATTTGAAATGAGCATGATAAGAGAGCGAAATTTCTTTATCAGACTTCAAATCAAACAAACTAATGACGACATCTTCATAAACCAAGCTAAAAATGTAAGGGATCTCCTTAAAATATTTGAATTGGAAAATCTAAAGCCAATGCCTACTCCTATGAGCTCATCCATCAAGTTGGACAAGGATAAAAGTGGTAAGGCGGTTTATATTACAAGATATCGTGGTATGATCAAATCTTTACTATATTTAACTGCAAATAGACCTGATATTATGTTTAATGTTGGCTTATATACTAGGTCTTAAGAAAATCCAAAGGAGTTTCATCTTATGAGTCAAATGTATTTTTAGATACTTGAGTGGTACTTAGAATTCAGGAATTATTATATCCCAAAGGCACACACATAGATTTAATGAGTTATTCTGATGCTGATTAGGTAGGATGTACAATCGACCGAAAAAGTACAAGTGGAACATGTCATTTCCTAGATTTTTCACTACTCTCATGGTTTAGCAAGAAATAAAATTCGGTTGCGCTTCAACTGCAGAAGCCGAATATATTTCGGCAGCTAGATGTTATGCACAAACACTATGGATAAAACAAACTTTATTGGACCTAGGATTGCATTATGACCATGTGTCCATTATGTATGGTAATACAAGTGCCATTAATTTGTCTAAAAATCTGGTTTTGCATTCATACACAAAGCATGTAGAGATTAGACACCATTTGTTACGTGATCATGTACAAAAAGGGGATATTATTTTGGAGTTCATAAGCATAAATGAACAACTTGTGAATATATTCATAAAACCTCTTGCACTAGATAGATTTTCGCAACTTAAAAGAGGTCTTAAAATTTTAGATGCTTCGGATTTGCATTTAAAGGTTTGAAATAATTTTCATGAGCTTTGTAAATTATTTTTCACATAAAAATGTCATTGTTTGAATATTTTTAATTAGTTTGATAATGTTGTTGATTTAATAATTACTTTTATTATTTGATATTTTTATCGATTGATTTTGTTTGATTTTTAATATTTTTGTGATTTTAAAATTGGTTTTATTCAAAATTTTAGAAATTTTTTTTTGAGAAGTTTGGTTCAACATAACCGGCCTATCAGTTGTTTGAATCTGGCCTGCAGGTCTCAAAGACCAACCTGTTGGTCTATCAGGGTTTAAATATCCCAGTAATATCCTCATTTTTCAACCTCTTCTTTTTCTTCAATGCCCTCTCTCTCTAAAACCCACAAAAACCATTTCCTAAGCCAAAAATCTTCAAAATCTTATAATTTTCACTCATGCTTAGTGATTCACATGATTTTCTTTACTTTCTCTTCAAAAATAACAAGTTTCACTAAGATTTTTCACTCTCTATCTCCAACTCTAAACCCTAACTTTTCTCTCTCTAAAAATCAAAATTTTCCTTCTTTCCTCTCAAATTTGTGCTCTTCATCATCACTAACTGGAATGGCTTCGGGTTCCCATGCTAACAAATGCATCAAATTCGTCGCCCACAAAAATCTAACTTGTGAGGTAATTTTTGAAGAATTTTCTAATGACAAATATGTGAAATTCTTTTCAGGCAGAAAATGAAGGAAAACTTATTCTTTTTAACAATATGAATAGCTTTAAAGTTGAAGAATTGTTTACATGGCATTGGAAGAACATTATGACTATAATCGATGATACTTTTCCTAGACTAGTTAAGGCATTTTATGCAAACTTGAATTGGTCTTATGATCCTTTAGAAATTTCCATAAAAGGAAAGGAAACTAATTTAACCCTAATAGGTTTAGGAGAAATTCTCGAAATGTGTTTAGAGGGAAATGAGATCCATGGAGTTAGAACTTGGTCTTTTGGAAAAGATACTATGGCCAAAGTCATCTATGAGAATGGTGATGGCATAACACCTCCTAGGATCAATGCATCTACTCTTCCACCTAGAGGCCGAATCATTCATAGGCTTAGTTCTACAAACATCCTTCCTAAAGCCGGACATACGGATAGAGTTTTCTTCCTTGACCTCCACCTAATCTATTGCCTTCTAACCGGAACCCCTCCTAAACTTTTAATCCGTAAAATGATAGATGTTTCAAGAGGAACCAAGAGCGTAGGTTTGCCTTATGGGATGCTTCTAACCAAAGTGTTCAAATATTTTGGAGTTTCCCTTGATGATGAGAAAGACATGATAAAATTCAAACCATATCTTGCTTTTAGAAGTCATACCATAAGTAAGATAAGATTTGAGAAGATTCATGGTTAATGGTTTCCTATCAGAGGACAAGTGGTAAGAAATGAACAAGAGGAGGAAGAAGAAGAAATGGCAAACCTAGAAGCAAATGTTGAGAGACGTGAAGAAGGATCAGAGATTACACTTCGCCAACTATACGAGCACCAATAATAAATGTTTATCAATCAACAAAGGATGGGGCAAGACATCATTTCCCTTCAAGAAGCTCAAACTCATTTCAAAGCTGGTCAATAACAAATCCTCAATCTCTTTCGACAAATAAACTTTGGTGGTGGTTCTTCAAGTCAACAATGAAAAATTTCTTTTTACAATTTCTCTTTATGTTTTGTATTTTGATAACCTTTGTATTAATGTGACTTGGATTTATGACTTGGTATTTTTTATGTTTTTGGTATGTGATGAATTTATCTATTTATGTTCATTTTTATTGATGGCAAAAAGGGGAAGAAGTGTTTGATTGCTTAAAGAGTATTGGTTGGTAGTTCTTGTCCTTTACTTTTCACAATTTCATTCTGATTTTCTGCATATATTAAGAGGGAGTATTTGTTTTGAAATGTCATTTCTTTCAAAATTCAAGCAAATTAGAAATTGTTTTATCATCATTAAAAAGGGGGAGATTGTTGGCCCCAAAGTTTCACAAAGTTAATTTAAATAAATTTTGATAATAACAAATTAATTTATGTAATATGTAAAAATGACTAATCATTTTCTTGTTGATAAGTGTGAAAGTATAACTAAATCATTCGAAGCAAAACCAAATCTCAAGAAAGGACAAGACATGGCGTACTTTGAAGAATGAAGACCAAGCCTCGAAGAGCCAAGTTTTGAATTTTAAGTTCAAAATTTTTCAGTGTAAGTGAGCAATTCTCTCTAAACAAATTGGTTTATTCAAGCTCAAATCACACACACACACATGCATTCATAATATTTCAAACATAAGTATTTTCATACTTAAACTGTGTGGCTTAAATATTTTTGAGAATACTTATATCTAAAATATAGACTCAAAATCACACTTAAAATGCACACAATTCAGTCACATACATTTTCATAAAAATTGCATTTTAGAAAATCTTGTGAGGCTTTGTCCAGCAGGACCGGGATGCCGACTATTATAAGTCGGCCTGCCAGTTACAAGGGATAGAAACCTAGAGATGGTTTCTCTAGCTTTCAATCAGCCTACCGGTTCAAGCAAACTTGTCTCAACCGGCCTATTGGAAGCCTTGTTTCGGCCTGTTGGTTGAACATTACAGAAGCATGATTTTTATCATGCTTCGAGTCGCCTACCTGTCTCATAGACCGGCCTGCTATTTGCTCTTGGTGGCCTACTAGTTTGATGACCTTTGGAGCCTTTTCAAGAAATTTTTAAATTTTCGGCCTGTCAGTCCCAAACTTCGGCCTGTTACTCAGTTTGTAACAGCTAGTTTTTTTACTATTAAAGCTCAATTTGCAATAGCTATTTTGATTCAAAAAGGATATTTTAAGGTATAACTGAGTACTTGGAGGCTACAAATACCCCTCTATTCATTGTGTTCAATACCAAACATTAATTGCAAGCTTTCTTACATTGTTTTGAACATAAGCATTCATTTCTTCACACACTCTTGAGCATACATAACATATATTTTTCTTGAAAGTTGCTCACACCCTCGAAGACAAGTATATCATTATATTCATCTTTTATTTGGAGAATTTATCTTGTGAGCTAGCCAATTTGTCGAAAACACCTTTTTGAATGATAGGTTTCTAAGCCTTAGAAATTGGGAGGTTTTGGTTGTCAGTTTCCGTAGAAAATTGACATTGTAAGAGGTCGTCATAAGCCTCAGGGTAGAACAAGTCACCGGTGTTATACAAGGAGTGATCGTGCTGAAAAAACGGTCGTTATAGCAGAAAAGGTCGAGTCAAGCTTGGCTTGACGACAGTGAACATAGGCATATTGCTCAACCATTATAAATAACCTTTGCACTTCTCTATCCTTATCTCTTTACTTTAACACATTTATTTCCTTTTAAGTTTATTGCAAGTGTCATTTGCGTGAATTATTTATTTGTGCAATTTATTTAGAAATTTTCAATAATAGTGGAAAATGTTTTTAAAACTCAATTCCAACCCCCTTTTGAGTAGTCATTTTTGGGCTAACACTATGTGTTATTGATGATAGTGTTATAGCTAATAATATTATTATCATGTTACTCAAGATAGTTTCTGGGAAACCGGAAGTTCCTAGCTACTAATGTGTTTCCAAAAGTAGTCTATCATGTTCTCGATAACAATGCTATTGACGATTTCCTACTAGAATACTAAAAAATAAAACAAAATTGAAAAGGAGCATTGTCTAAGTACCATTGTCAACTGAGTATTGTACGAAGTCTTTCAAATATGGGAACCAAAATGCCATTTAGGAAAATCAATGAAAAGTTGATTAAATTGTTATCCAAATAAATTATCCGAGTCTAAATGAGCACCACAAAAATGATTGGATTCCACTGGGGTAGTCCATAAAGACTCGCTGCACAATATCTGCTTGAATAGTGGCTTGCACTTGCACTCAATGGGCTTGCATGAGGGCGAGCACCTATTGGCTTCATCGAGCTTACGTCCAAAAAACGACATAAATGACCTCAGGCAAAGGCAAGCACGTCACAATGTCGATGACCACACGCATAGGAGAGCATGTTGCGTCATAACACCAATGCATGAATATCCTAACACCAAAGATGGGAGAAGGTGAGAAAAAGAAACATGAGAAAGAGAGAGAAAGATGTTGCGTTTGAGTAACATAAATTATAAAAACTCATGGGTAAACTTATTTTTACCATCCTTTATTTTATGTGAATGTGGTTTTACGTGTAAAAACTTTCATAGAGATAGAAAAATAAAAAATACAACATTTTTAAAAGTGGACATTATGAGTATTGCTTGACTGGATTAGATCTCAGAAAAAAGTTAGATGGCATGAACAAATTCTACATGGCTTAAGATTTGTTCCATAACTTATTGGTAATATTAAATTATGTCATTTTGTTCACTAATAAAATTATTAAGTTTCCCTTGTTTTAATATTCACATATTTCAAGAGCACAAACCCTAGCCTCTTTCTATCCCTCCCTACGCCCATCACTTTTCTATCTCCCCTCTTTTATAGATCCCGATCTTAATCCCTTCTTCCAATATCGGTCTAGATCGCTGATCTCTTATGCAACCTCCTCATAGTCACTGTGAGAACGGCGACACTCCTTGCGATCCATGATGATCTTGACAATTGTCGCAAAGATATCTCTTCATGACCAATTCTATGACAATCCTTTAATATCTCTCGTTGAGCAGTGTTGGCAGCAACGACCATCATTTACTGTCGAGGTGCTACTAGATTTGGAGGTTAACTCCTTGATCCACGTCGATCTCGATTTCCTCATTAGCTCTTTGATTTGGTTTCTTGGAAATCTGATATAGTTGCTTGGATCTCTTAATTATGATTGTTGTTGTTGTTAGGAAATGCAGGAGAGAGCCAAGTCGAAAGCTGTTCCAAATCTGGATCCTATGTTGCCTTTGACGTTCATGTCCTATTGGCCTTATGTAAGCATGTCGCAAGTGTCAAAACTAGACTCATTTGGAGATGCGAAAGTCATCCACAAAGAAAAATATCATTAAAAAATTAGTGTATTACTTCAGCGACCTATCGCTGCAAAAAAATTGATGGTCATTGTTGATTGCCACAACATATGATGTATTACCAATGATAATCTAGCAAATTACTTTCTGATGATCAACGCAAGCTATTGCTAGTGGTCATTATGCAGACATGTAGCATATTACCATTCATAATCAAGTAGATCACTCTCGAGTGACACTCACCGGCAATGGGATGATTTTCCAAATATCTCTGTTAAGGTACCGTAAATATATGACTTTTATAGAATATAAAGACAAAATCGACTTTAAGTCTATCAATGATTTATCATTGATAAACTTGACTGATCTTTATCACCGATAGACTCGAGTTCATCATTCATCTATACCAAACAAAGAGCAACTCAAATATTACAGCTGGCACAAAGCCTTTTCTGACATTCCTAAAATTCCAGACAATATTCCTTGTACAAAATAGTCCTTTCCTTCCTTTTTTTTTTTAAACGATTATAAGATTAAAAAAAACCACAATGTATTATGCTTTTTTCCCCCTTGATATCCATCCTTTTAGAAGCTTGAGTTGAGTTGGGTTTTATTTTGTACTTCATCTATTTCGCACCATTTTTCCTCTACAAATTCAAGAGTTCCAATAACAAATATAGTGGATTAGAGATTATCATATTGGTTGGTGGGCTTTGCATAAATTTCGTAACTGGGTACTCTATTTGGGTGATTACATCGACTTGGATTGTAGGGTTTGGTTAGTGTTTTGTTTGTTTTATACGATTTCATGGAAGAAGATGATGTTGGAGCCCACATTCAGTTTACAAGATTTCAATTTTACAAAGAAGAGGGTGAGAATAAAATTGAGAAAATATGGTAAAAATCAGAATAAATATCATTGTTGCACCCCGAACTATTTGGTTTTTTTTTATTTATTTTGTTTTATAATACACTCTAAACTTTTAATCTTAACAAAAATGCACCATAAACTTTGAAATCATTGGCAACTGAGTTACAATAACTAACGAGCATTAAAAAGTATAAACAATATTAGTCATGAGATTCACACATGAGTTTTTTTAAAAGTAAAACTCGTCATTTTAAGAGATAAATTGAAGCTTAACACGTGAAAAGGAGTAATAAACATAAATTAAAAATAACTATTGGACTTTAATTATCAGTGATTTCAAATATAGCAATAATCTACCGGATTAACTTCGCACCTGATGAAGAGGGAGGTCCTGAAGATCATATTGCGTGATGCCTTAAACCGTTGTCATGGATTTCCTTGTGCAAATCAAGGGCTTAGAGATTCAATACAAATCATAGAGAACATCAAGAAAAAAACAAATTAGTCCAACAAATCAATCTGACGTTAAATTTGCAAAATAATTAAAGGGATTTACAGTCACTATGGTTTGATAATTTATTTACCAAATAACACAAAATAATATATGGAACATGAGAGGTTGTATTGGGAAGAGAAGAAAAACCTTGAGATTTACAATCTTTGTGGTGGGATAAGATGCCCATATGTTTATTTCCTTATGGTTGAATCAATGAATTCAAGATCCATAGTCAAACATCGTGAAAGACCTTTTATGGAATTGCCTGAAGAGGTTAGGGAAATCGTTAGATACAACTCCTTATCATCCTATTTTAACAAATTGTCATTCTATGCCACTAAGGTTTTAGAGATCTACATATAGGCAAAGATGGAGATTTCAAGGCTAACTATTGAATTTGAGTCCCTTTCTCAAATATGGAGCAAGCTTTAAGACAACAAGACGATGCAAGTGTAACGTCCCGGAATTTATTTAATGTTAATGTAATGTAAATGATGAATTAGTGTGTCATAATTAAAGTTTTAACTTTAATTAGAGTATTTGGTTGGATTTTGAGTTTTTGGTTGTTTTGTTAAATTGATGCATTCAAATGATTTCTTATTGATTTAGAATGATGTTTTGAGTTTTAAAACACAACAATTCGTAAAATGTTAAAAATACTCTGTTTTGCAAAACCGTGGGCGGCACATGGTTTTCGCACAGTAAAACTGCCCACCGATTTTCTCTATTTATTTCCCTTTTTTCTCTCTCTCTCCTCACTCTCCCGCAACACCTCTCTCTCTCTTCCCTCTCTCTCTCGGCAGCCCCTCTCTCTCTCAATCTCTTTCAAAAATTTTTAAAACAAATCCGAATCCAAACTTCGGGATAGCGAGGAGGAAGCTCGGGGACGTGATTCGGCAACCGAGAACGCGGATTGAAGCTTCGATTCGAGGTTAGATTCGAAATTTCTAAACTTTTTACAAAATTTTCAATTTTGTGCATTTTTGAAATCTAGGTTTGATTAAGCTTAGAAAACCTTGTGTTTGAGTTAAATGAACTTAGAACAATTAGAATCTAAGCTTAGATTGAAGAAAAACGGATTGAATTCAAGATTTTTCATTTTTCCCCTCATTTTCTCATTTTCGGATTTTTGAGGATTTTGAGTTCAAATCTTGTTTAAATGAGTCCAAACATGTTTTAGAATGTTTTTCTATCAACTATAATTGTTTTTCATGCCTAGGATTTGAGAAAAACAGGTTGGAAACAAGATTTAGATTTTGGGGATCGAGAAACCCGTGGCTGAGATTTCTGGATTGTCCCAGTTCGGCAGGCCAGAGTGATGATCGGTAGGCCGGTGTTCTTCCGACCGGCAGGCCGAATCTGGGGAAATGTTCGGCCGACCGAACTTTGCTTCCGGCAGGCCGAACTGTGCAGTTCGGCAGGCCGAAGCAGGGCGTCCGGCAAGCCGACCGAGGCATGGAAAATTTTGTGATTTTTACCCGTTTTCACTGTTTTGAACCCTGATTTAAATCCCAACCTTATAGGATGATTTTAAAGGTACAAATGGCACACTAGGACATCATGAAATGATTTAGTAACATAGAATGTCTCAAATTAGATATTGATCGACTTAGTTTGTATCTAGGATCGTTCGTGGTTCCGTGGAGCTAACGTATAGCGGACCGGGATTACGGTGTGGGGCACCGGCACGAGTATTGAGGTAGGACTTCTATCCTATTTCTTTGGTAGCCTGGTTTTGAAATGATTTGGCTTTGAAAATGATTTCTATCAAAATGTTTTCAACGGTTGTTTGAAAATGGTTTTATCGGTTATATTTTAATATACCGTGATCTGAAATGAATTTCATAATAAATGTAATTGACAACACTCGGTAATAGGGTTTTGAATGATAATGATAATAAACACATGGGCATGATGCCATATCAGAGATCGAGTCGTGTAGCGATCGACCTTGGGGGCAGGTCCCGAAACCCAGCTGGGCCACTACGGTGGTGATATCATGGTTTGCCTAGGTAAAAGAAAAATGGTGTTTTGATTGTACGAGTAGACTGTTCTGTGTCAGAACGGCTCTACTCAAATTATGCATTTATTTATTTATTTATTAAGTTCTCTTTTGAGTACTCCTAACAATGAATTGTTTCTTTAAATTAAATTATTTATAAAACTTAGTCCTACTGAGCCTTTCGCTCACGTTTTATTGTTTTAAATTTCCCCCATCTAGGTGGTTTCCCATTTAGGTTTGGAGAAGATTCTTCGGACCGAACTCAGGAGCAATAGGAGAGTTTATTTATATTCTGTATTATTAATCAAGGCATGTAAGACTTAACTTTATTTGTACTCGGACTGTAATTATATTCATGATATTGTCAGAACCATGTGTGTGCACAAGTTGTGGGTTGTGGAACCCATATTCACGGTTTTTATTTAATTCTTATTACCTGCTTAATATTTATAAATTCTTTTATGAAATGTGGTGGAAAATCTTCTTAATTTTTATTTAATTTGATTCTCAAACTCTCGATTTTTAATTAAATTCTTTTTTAATTAATCTAAATATTCCGCCACGTCACCTCCCGTACTCCGGGGCGTGACAGCAAGTCAGACAAATAGTACGACTGGTCAACCATAAATCTTAAAAGACCCCATAATAGTGTGAAATAAACACACTAGAAACCGTTAACCAAACCGAGACCCTAAGAATAGGTATAACAACCTCAACATTGTCAAAAGGAGGTCTAGTCATTGCAAGGGATACAAACACAACAATAAAACATATCCTCAAAAAAGCTACGAGGGTAAGAGTCTCAATGCTGATTCAAGCCTATCAATTCAAATGTCCCAAGCCACCATGCGGGTAAGCCAATATGAAACACCAAATACATAGCAATGAAACAACTAAATCAATGACAATGACAGTGTTTACATGCCTTTTATTCAGTCAATGCTAAGTGATTGTTACGCTAATACTGACCATATGACTATTCCTTCGATTTTCAACTCGACGACGACAACCTTGAGTAGAAATATCGGCTGTCGTGCTAGTGTTGTCTACTTATAACATGCAATCCACCGAAAAAAAGAGGGCGGTGACAACTTAGAAAAAAGTCCTTTGTGTGAAAAAAATGGCAACGTTAAACATAGCAATTGGTGTATGTTGCATCGCATTTTAACAAGTAGTTATAGCGCTATAACATGTAAGAGTATTACACTGTATTCGGTTGAAACTTTAGACTTCAAACCACCCTCTCAAATACTCTAAATGATTTTTACCTCATATAATTCGTCCTTGCTAAAAAAAACCTCAAACGATTCATGCCTTTAATCAACCACCGAAAGTAGAACAGTTATGGCCATGGAAAGAAGCCAATTCCCCTAGCATGTTCATATTTATGCATTAACAGACATTAATTTATCATGATTACTGAAAATGGGACAATCATGTATACCAAAGACAATCTGTTGAAATGTCATCTTCAAACATGTGCTCTATGCATTTTTTTCTTTTCTAAAAATAACTTAATCTGTTTAGGCCAAGGACACCACAGTTTTGTAACACATGTTTTAGACAATTATTTATATATGAAGCATCGAGCATGTTGTTTGTGTCAAAAAATTGGTCAAACAACAAAGAACGAGATTACTTACTCATTTAAACTCACGAATTAAGAATTGAATAAATCTTAAGAGAAATTCTTATTAATTTTTAAGTCAATAAAAGTGTCCAAATGTCTGAAATTTCTCTTTCTTTATCTGTTGATACCTTAAATCTTTATCTTAAATCTTGATCTTCCGGTCATTATGGTTCTGCGACGGTGTTCATCTTTACAGTCTGAACCTTTGGTTTGCTTCCATGTCAGGCTTCATTCTTGTTCCTCTTTTTTCTTTTAAGTTGTGGGACGTCGTCTCGACCTTTTAGTGCACAGTTTCGTTTCCTTTTTTTTTTTTTTTTTATGGTGTGTTTTTTTCTTTTTTTGTTTTGCACATTTATATTGATATTTAAGGATTTGTAATATATCTGATAGCCTTACAACCGTTGGTTCGCACAAGGATACAAAAGTCTAGCTATTCTGTGTGTACCACTTTCATTTCAATATGATTTTTGTTTTTTGGAGGTAGAATGAATGGTAGAGATCACCTTTTTATTTTGTTTCGATTTATTTTATTTGTTATTAAAGAAAACCGACACTATTACCAACTCCACTTTTCTCTCATGTAGGCAGGAAATTATATAAATTGATTTAATCACTAATAGGTTTTTTTTTTTTTTTTTTTTTTTTGTGTAAGAAATCATTATTTTAATAATCGCATTTAGTCAAATAATAACAACTTGTTTGGAAGAGTTTTTTAAAAGCTGTTTTTAGTTTCTTGAGTCTAGAAACTGTTTCTGTAAATATTTGGATAATCTGATAGGAGTGCTTTTACTTTCTAGAAGTGTTTATTATCAAAGCCATAAAATGTGGCTTCTCATAAAAACACTTCCAAAGTAGATTTGGAAACTTATACTAGAATGTTGATAGTACGCTTAATATAACATTTTTGTAATTTAAAAAAAATGAAACTATTTTGACCTCTAAACGTTTTTTTAAAAGTATGATTTCAAACATTTATTGAAAAGCTGTTACTTTTACTTCTCTTCTTCTATTGACTAAAAACACATGCAAAAGTTGTGTCAAATAAGCCATATTTAATCTAATTCAAAATGAAAGGATCCAGAATTGTGTATATGATTAGTAGAGTGATTTTTTTCACACGCCATTAATAAAAACTCCTAGTAACTCTTGTTACAACAGTTGGTATAATTTATATCATATTAAAATACAATTGTGCTTTCTTAAAACTTTTGCAATCATGGCTGGTGAACTAATTAGTGACCATTGCTCCCTGTGTAGAAAGAGCCAACAAAGACAAAAGACAAAAAAACAAAAGAAAAAAAAATACCATAAATTCTGTGATAGCCATGGATAGTGTAGAAACTTTTCACCATTGAATTGAAGTCGGCCTCATGACTCATGTGATTCTTTTGTAACAAACTGTATTAGAAATTGTGCTATTTGTTCATAACAAAAGATTTGACACCTTTTTTAGGCTTGAAAATTTGATGCAGAAATTCTACCAAAACAACCATGCCTCTTTTTTTTTTTTCCTTTTTTCTTTTTAGAACAACTCTGGCTGTCATCTACCTTTCTTGTAGATCTTTTGCAAGTAGCTAGCAAACTTAGTTTGAAAGCAACTCTTTTTATAAAAATTATTATTATTTAAAAAATATTTAATGAAACGTTCGGTGGGTCTTAAGGACGTAGAAAGCAATGAACACCATTACCATTGGTTCAACTGCAAGTTGATTCCTATTCACCAAAACCAACTTCAAGTTGATTCGTTTATCAAAAAAATAAACAAAAGTAACCTAGAAAAAGAGAGGTCATTTTTTTCATGATTTTTGGGGTTTTTAGTTTTCCTGCATTGAAATTATCATGCTTAAATTCTGTCTAATTTTGATTTCTCAAATATTGTCCAATCAATTGCACTATGACACATTATTTAAAAAATTTCAACTTAATGTCCGATTGATTTTTACATGTTTTTTATTATATGATCTATCATAATACCATTTGAGACACTATAATTAGACATGTAAACTCGAGCCTATTTGAAATGGCTTAAAAAAAGCTACTTGTGGCTTATGTACACTAAAGTTGCTTTTGACATGTTTGGATGCATCCTGTAAAAATGCTTTTGGCTTTTATAAGCTTTTTTAGAAGAAGCCAATTATTTAGTGCTTATGATAAACTTTTTTATTTACATTTTTACCTTATATTTAAGAATAACAAATTAAAAAATTCTATCCATATCCTTAAATTACACTATTCTTTATACCATTAAGAGCAGCGACGAAGCTAATGAAGGAGCAGGGGCCTTAAGCCCCCCTCCCCCCTCTGACTTTTTCATGTTGACACTTATATATATTTCTACCAAAATTAAGTATAGCCCCACCTTCTAAAAAACTGATTTTTCCCCCAAAAAATTATCACTTGAAACAAAAGTCCAACTAGTATCCCTAGATAATTAGCAAAGAGCTTTTCCTCCTATTAATAGCTTGGATTATTTATTAAGTTAATTTTATTTGTATTTTTATTTATTGATCTTTTTTACAAGTGTACATATTAAACTATATTGTTCTTGACATTCCTTAGTATTTAAAGATCTTTTAGTACATATCATAATTTTTTAGCGTGTTTGGCAAACCGTTTTGGACTGCAAAAATTGGTTTAAACGCTGTAGCATGTAAAAGCTTTACATAGTAGTTGTTTTTTGCTTTTCACTGCAGTATGCTAGAACTTTACATTGCTATTGATTCAAACCAATTAAACACTCACTATAAGAAAAACTATATTTAACGACATATTATTTACGATAAGTAGTTTTTGAATGTCGTTGAAAAGTATATACAACGACATCTCCAACAAAGATGTTATTAACAACATTTAAAACAATAATTAACGACATCTATATAAATGTTGTATTAATGGTCTCCTTTTAACGATAATAGTTTAGTATTATTAAATTATTTCACGACAAGTAAGAGATGTCGTCAAAGCCTTAAAGATTCCACGACACCCCTTATAGATGATATTGGTCAAGATGTCGATTATAAAGGATATCGTAGAATCTCCAAGGCATTGACGACATCTCCTACTTATCGTTAAATAATTTAACAATACTAAACTATTGTCGTTAAAAGGAAACCTTTAATACGGCATCTATATAGATGTCATTAATTATTGTTTCAAATGTTATTAACATGTTTGTTAGAGATGTCGTTGTATGTACTTTTCAACGATATTCAAAAACTACATGTCGTAAATAATATATCGTTAAATGTAGTTTTTCTTATAGTGACTCTATCTATCGTATATGTATTGACTAGGTTTTCAAATATATATGCAATTTTTTTAATCAAAAGTGTTATATTCTAGTGAATAGTTCTTGAGAATTAATCATCTTGAAAAAAAATATATACTTGAGACAAAATAAAGTTATCAATTTGATATGATTCTTATATGTATAATATTTTATTTCTTTTTTTCATTTGACATTTTATTTTGTTTGCTTTATTTATTATACAAGGAATTGATTTTTTAGTCTAATATTTAGATGAAAATTCAATGACATTATAGGATAGATTTTGAAAGGGAAATAGAAATCAATCTTTCATAAAATAAATAAAATGGTTATTGATGGATGATTAATAGATGAATGACAGATTGTTTGTGTTTGTTAAGGGAAAAAAAATCTTCGATGGCACTAACAATAAAGTCATTGTGCAACATTTTAGGCATTAAAACCTATTGGGGACAATAGTTTTATTTAATAGTTATTCATTTTGATTAAATATTTGTTGAGGTTTTTAGTCTCGTGATTGAATTTTTTAGGCTTCATGACTAGTCCCCTAACTGAATTTTCTAGCTTTGTTATTGATTAAGAGCTTTTGACTTATTTAACCAAGCAAGATCAAAAGCTCTTTTGGAATCAAAAATCACTTTTTCATGCACTATTCAAACACTAATTAAAAAACTTTAACTTATATTTCTCTTCTTCTACTGCTGAAAGTAAAAAAAATAAGCTATTCTAAATTGGACCTCAATCCAAAATCATCTATGCCTGTAACATCTGTGAATTTTAAAGTGGACTTAGTTATGCTAAGTTTAATTATTAAGGGTGCCAAGTGTGATTTTAATGTTAATTTCAGTTACTTAAAAATTTTGTTGCAATTGTTATATTTGAGAATTTGATATTTTTGTTTTAAGATACCAAATGACATTTTTGCACCATATTTTTTCATATTTACAAAAATGCCATTTAAGCCCTTCTTTTTATTTTTCTTCTTTCCCTCTCTCATTTTTCCCTTACTTTATCTCTCTCTCCTCTCTCTCCCTTCTCTCCCTCTTTCCTCTGATTTTTCTCATTGATTTGAGGCAAGGAACAAAGTTCAATCCACCCAAGAATTTTTCAAAATGCCATTGAGGTTGGCTTTCTCTTTTTCTTTAATATTTCAAAGTTTTAATTTCAGTTTTTCAAACTTTCCTTAGATGTTGAATCCGAGCTTCTTTGGGCTCAAATAATGTTCAAATTCGAGTTATGAAATGTGTTTCACCATGAATCTAAGCTTTGTTTGAGCTAAAATCAATTTAACTAAGTTTTGATATTTTTCTTTGATTTTCAAATCAAAGGTGAGATTGGGTTTAAATTTGGGGATTTTGTTTCTAAAAACTTTAGAGTTGTTTCCCTACGTTTTTTGCATGTTTTATGGGTTTGAAATGCTAAAAAAAAATAGGTTTAAAAATTAGGTTTTGAGCTCAAGGAAGCCGAGGCTCAAAACTTAGAGTTTTTCAGATTTTGCCAGTTCGACAGGTCGATCATGAGCATCGGCAGGCCGGATTCATAAGTCCAGCAGGCCAAACTCATCCTTTGGGCAGGCCAAATTGATACAGTTCGGCATGTCAGGTCCAGATGGTTGGTAGGCCGAACTGTAAAGGTTCGGCAAGCCAGACCAGAGTGTTCAGTAGGCCGACCGAACACTACAAAATGAAATTTTTACTCCTACTTTTCAATGTTTAATGATTTAGAAATGTTTCAAATAGGATTATAATTTTGTATGATGATTATTTTGAGTTAAGAGGGCACACTAATAATTAAATTAACATAATAATATTTGTTGAAACATAATTTCTGACTTTAAATGTAATTTTAAAGGTTTTGAACAAAAATGGAGCTTACGTTGAATTTGGTTTGGAGCTTACATATTGAATTTCAAAATAAGGTAGGATATTTTCTACCCCTTCTTTGGTAGCCCTTTTATAAATTATTTTGGCCAAAGTTTAATTTTTAAATGAATTTTTAAGAATAATTTACGTTTAATGTTGAAGTTATTTTTGTGCATTTAAGGAATTGTATTTTGATATTCTTTTCAAGTTTCCAAAACCCGTACGGAGATGTTTTATTAAGTTTCTTACAAATAAGTGTTCACTGATTTTTGTCACGGTTTTCAAATTCGTTTTACTAAGTATGCTTTGTAAATAATGTTTTCAACTATGACTGTTATTTTAAACAACATGTTTGTAACTGATTATCCTACTGAGTCTTCTGCTCACGTTTTATTGTTTTTAAAACCTTTCCCCCCAAGTTTGAAGAGGGAGGAGAATAAGTAAATATGGTATTTTTTTCTGGAACAGTTGTATGACACGTGTATTGTTCGACTTGTCCCGATGTCGACGTCGACTGTGTTAGATACATAGCCTAATTTAAACTATAAATGATGATTTTTAGTAGTCTTGTATTAATATTATGATTTATAATTTATTTACCTACCAAACTCCATAGTAAGCGTCCATCACACTACCCACCTTCATACTAAGCGTTCACGTGATGGTGATTGCCAATAAAATTTTGGCTGAACAATTTAATTTGCATTCATTTATTTTTCGTTGATTTACTTTATTTAATTAATCTTATTTAACTTAACGATCTTAGCCCCTGTTGTTTTTGGGATGTTACAATGTCTCTCCCTCTCTCTTTATATAAATATTATTGTTCCACGACAAATACAATATCGTGCAGTTGTACTTGTAGTTGCTGAAATTGAAAGTATGAAATGAAGCCAACTTTGTGAATATGTAACACTAAGTGCCATAAGGTTCCCTTGACTAAATCTTTTCTAGTTTTTTTTTTTTCTTTCTTTCTTTCTTCTCTCAATTATTTGAATAAAATTGGGAGGACGTTTCAAAAGTGAACCTTTAAAAGTGATGATGGTGGGCAACACAATTTTGACGATTCAAATTGCTCATACTTTAGGCTATCACGCAAAAATTGGCGCTCTCATTAACTAGTAGCAATATTTTAGGGGGGGAAAAGTCATACTCTCTTTCTATCTTACATTATTTTAGATAACAACTTCTATAGGTAATATAAATAGTTATACATATATAAGTTTCTGAAAGAGTTAATTTATATCAAGCATAACTTAGCGATAATTTTATGTCTAATGTTATCACATGGTATAAAATTTTCATATTCAAATCACTATCTCAAATTTGTTTACAAGCTTGTGTGTACAAACGTGATTCCCCTAAATAGAAGTTAGAACAATGTCATTAGAAAATACAATCAAGAAGAATATTTTAGAGGAAAAAAAAAAAAACTCTTAATCTTAAGTTAGAGTTGATGTCTTGTTTGAAAACGAATTTGTGTTCATATGGGCTTTCAAGAGAGTCTTCATTCAAAACCGTGTTGAGAATGAGATCTGAAAAACAACAAACATAATATGACACAGACAAGGCACCAAACTAAATTGGCATAAATTAGGTGATCCTTCCAAAACCATCAACTAGTATTAGGAGTACTTATCAACCGGTTGCATTTCCTTTTCATTTGGATTTCAAGCTTAAGTTTCCTTCTTCAAACCCCATTAAAAAAAAAAAAAAAAAACAAAACAAAACAAAAGTTTCCATCTTCAAACATTTGACTTCATAGCCGTTTTCATTTCAAACTCTTACTTTTTTTTTGTGTGTGTTTCTTTTTTTTTTTCTTTCTTTCTTTTTTCCCCCCTTATAAACTCTCAATTGCATTGATCAAAGTGAACTAGCAATTATTGCTTTTGGTTGATCTATTCTTAAAGCTTGTTTTCAAATTTCAAATGTTTAATGTTATTGCCGAAGCTTCACGCTAAAATTTCTAACCAATTATCTCTCAAATCTTTAAGCGTGCATTATGATTATTAAAAAAAACCTACATCAAATTGAAGGTATTTTTGTTTACACAAATATTTAATTTGAATATATGAATTAATAAGTGACGTTTACTAAAATATTAAATTGCACATGATATTTACTGCATTTATTTTAAAAAACGTGACATTTTTTAAAATTTTTTGAAAAGGGATATATATATATATATATGTGAGTAAAAACAAATGAAAAAGAACCCGTATTCTTCATTTGACTTTTTTTGTGTTTTTTTTTATTACTTTAATTATAATTTTTTGGTTTTTTTAATAGATGAGAAGAATCACTATTTGAAGACCATGCACCAATACATAAGGCATGAAAAGGATCTTAAGCAAAGTATGCAAAACTACGTTAGCATCACTGCAACACATTTTATTCACTTTTAAATTATCTTCAACAAAAACAAATCAATGTTAAAATATAGTGTTCTAGTCCCCTTATCTCAAAAAAGAAAAAAAAAAGTCCCTTTAAATGTTCTGTGATTTTAAATTTGAACTTCTTTTTGTTTTATCAATTAGCTCCAATTTTTTTAAAAAAAATTTACAGTTAACACCAAGTGTTAAAGGAAGTTAAATTTTAGAAAATTGTAAGACCTAGCTTAGAGTTTGAATTTTGGAAAGAATTATTTTAGAACAACTTTTATTGTAGCATGTGAGAGCTTTACATTATAACAATTTTTTTATTGTTATTGTAGCATGTAAGAGCTTTACACTATTTATAACTGAGTTTATGGTAGAAACCACTCAGCCAAACAGCCACATAAATATAAGAAACAAGGTGCACCTTGAGGGTCAAAAGGGCAAAAAACTTTTTCAATGGAAGTACCATAAAAGAAAAAAGATTTAACATTTTGTTGAATAGATTTATAGTTATATATTTTTATTATTGATTAGAGGCACGTATCTCACTCAATTCCATCTCCCCCTGCCATTGAACATATGTGCTTAAAAAATATAACTGTTCCATTTAAAAATCTACCCATATCAACATTGAGATTTAATTACTACTGTTTTGTAAAATCACAGGCTAAATTTTTATAATCTCTTAAAACTAACTTTTTCAATATGTCTTAAAAATAATTGAAGATGAAAGTCATTTGTTATGTTATAGAGGGAAAAAAGAAAAAAGAAAAGTGCTGGGTTTTGAAATGTTGAATTTTATATCATTTTCGGTCTTTAAGAACTTCCACTTTGCCTTTTCAAATTTTGACTTAATCTCAGTTAACTTCTTTTGTTAGAATTCATGTTAGAAGTAGACGCGGGCAGGGGCAATCTTAATATCTTCTTTTTTTTGGTCTAGTTTTAACAAAAATTCAATTAGAGAATTTTAAACGAAACTAATTTATAATTTAAAGGCCAAAGTTGAAGCTATTAGAGTTTGGGGACAAAGTAGAAATAACCTTAAATTTAGGGTATCTGTAAGAATAAATCAAAAAAATTACAAATTTTACCCATTTTCTAACACATTTTTTAGGTGATGAAAAGCGCAACTTTTTGGTAAAATAATAAATAAATTGAAGAACCTGAAAGAAGGAGAAATTGGGGGAAAGGACATTTTGAGAACTGGCCTCCGGGCAAAAAAAAATTTGAGAAATAGTCCACTTTTTTTTAGGCAGTTTTTGGCGTTAAAAAAAAGGCTTTTTGGACATCAAAACGGTTCCAGTTTTTTTTTTTTTCAACATGTTGAGGTTCCTTATTCTGTTACAGTCATTTTTCTTTTTTTGTTGAAAAAAACTGAGACAATTTACCTGCATAAAAAACCGTGTTTTTTTATTTAAAAAAAAAGAGACCTTTTACTTAATTTGACTTTTTTTTTTTGCCAATTCATCAAAATCTTCCAGAAAATGGGAGAGAAATATATCAAAACGACAAAAACAGTGGTTAAGAAGACAGCAAAGGTGGTGGCCCACAAAGACAAATAGACAGCTGTTTGGCAACAATGGCATAAGGCCACTCTGTCATCAAACCTTAACAATCTTCCCCCTCTCTCTCATTTTCTATATATAGTCTTCCCCATAAAAGACTCTTGTCCTAACCCCCACAACATTAAGAAAGAAGGAAAAAAAAAAAAAAAATCCCATCTTTACAAAGGAGGAAAAAAAAAAAAAAATTCTAGAGCTTCTCATTCTCTCTTTCCATATTATTATTATTCTTTCAAGCAGTTTGAGCAAAAATGGAGGCAATGAAGAAGAATGTGATGCTGGCTTTCTTGGTTGTTGTTGTGATGATGGCCTTCTCAGGCATTCAGAAAGCAGCAGCTGCTGATGGTCCAGCCCCCAGCCCCACATCTGATGCCACCACTTTCCTCCCCACATTCTTTGCTTCTCTAGTTGCTTTGGCTTTTGGCTTCTTTTTCTGAAGGCCTCACCTTCACCATCATTCATGATCATGGCCGGCATTTTCATTAGATATTTGGCTTAGTTGTTGCTCTCTATATTAAATATTTATTTCTCTATGCATTGATGTTTATGTGGGGTTGGGCCCTCTCTCTCTCTCTCTCTCTCTATCTCTTTCTAGCCCATTTTCTTAAATGGGCTGGAATTTTTCTTTTTAATTTGAGGGTTTAAGTTTATTGAATTAATTATTGTTGTTAATGTTATGTGATGTGATTGCTGTTTTCTTTTTAATTTTTTTGGGGTGTCTGTGTTTGGTGGTGATTGTATTTGTATTGTAATATATAAGATTCTTGTATATTAATTTATGTAATATTTCTCCTTTTGTTTAGTGAGAATGTTGGGTGGGCAGTCTTATAGGCTAATAAGGTGATCATGATGGGGAATTTGATACACTTCTAGTGTTGGATACATAGATGGTGGATTTGATGTATTCATTGTACTATTATTTTAAATTCTATTCTCATTGTATTTGGGTTCAATTTATAGTCATAAAATTCCATTCTTGAATTTCTTCAATTCTGCGCATCTCTTTTTTCTCCTTGGGCTTTTTCAAGTCTTTCATAATTCATGCCATTTCAATACCTAAAAACCCTATTTGGTTCGAGTATTTGAATAGAGTATTTAAATAAAGATTTAAATTTTTACGAGAGAAAATACTGTAACAAAATGATTTAAATTGTTATTCGAACCACGAAACAAACGGTCCCTAAATTTATGGCATCTCTAACTTTTTTGTGAATTAAAAAAATAAAAAAAAAGGAAAATGGGAAATTTGTAATTGTGGCGAGCAAGGTTCATGGTGAGCTGTAATTTCCTGGAAGATTCTGAAATGAACATGTGATTGTAATCATGCAACGCAATAGTTGTTCTTGGCCAGGCAAGCCACCCATGTGAACATCCACATAAGTTCATAAAAATAACGTCTAAACAATAATTGTGCCACAAAATTGTTCTCTCTTCAATATGATTCTGAATTATTGTCATATTTTAACTTGGAAATTAGAATTTGAAATAAATATCTTCATACCCCATGTTTTATTGGTTAGAAATACTACCTAAAATATCAATGTAAAAAAAATGGTAAAATTCAGATGCCAAGTGTTTCAAGTTTGCCATAAATGGATTCATAATTTGGATGATTCCAGATAATTTCTTCTTCAAAGGTAGGTCATGATGTGGCCATCTGTAATTTATTTCCTTATTCATATATCCTTTCAAAGACGTTTGGCTAGACCAATTCTTTTGGCTTTTAAGATCTTGATCAAATAACTGTTTAATTTAGACATATTACATTTTTAGTCCTTGAATTATAACACTTTAAGGGTTTTTTTTCCTAGTAAATCTAGAAGCACCTTGGACGAATTCTATTCACTTGATTAATTTAAGGATTGAATTGTGACGAACAAAAAACAGTGTGAAAATGTTCTTCCTCTTCCTTTCTTTTTTGGAAACGTGAAAAGCAATGATAACTTTATTTTACAACAAGTTTTTAAACCACAACTCCCAAGTGAGAAAACAACAATCTTATAAGGGTCGTGATATTACAATGAGGAGGATACTTCCTTGTCAAGCTTGGCCTTATTTGTTTGTTGAATGGAAAGAAATGTTGGATTTGAATAAGCCAAGGGTGACGTGTGGTGTTCACCTGTTTAATCAGTCTGAAAGCTTCTTTTTTTTTTTAGAAAAAGAAAAAAAATATTGGTAGGAAGCAGCTTTCTAATGTAAAAATTGAGTGAGGACAAAATTCAATAGTGGTGAGAACTTGGGCAAGTTTTCAAGAACAATTAGGAAAAGCCAAGATGAATAGTGATGTGAACTTCTGGACAAACATCACATGCTTTGGTGAGTTTTAAGAAAGCTACAACAGGACCCACATGGACAACTGCCAACAAAAAGACAATACTACCCTTGTTATATGTTAGTATTTTTATGTTACAAATAAATAAATATAATAAATTAAAAACTCTAATAGCCCTGCTGACCTTTCTAATTTTCTTTTTAAGCTGTCTATTAATCTGAATTCAGCAACCAAATCCACATGCACCACACAAGGAAGATACTTCCACCTCCTATTTTGTGTTTCTTATCAAGGTTATATAACAATAATACAAGGCATAAAAAGAAGCAAGGCCCATCATCTGGCATGTGACAGATCACAACTCTGCTAGTCTGTACATTGCATTTGCTAATCTTTCTTTCATGTTTGAGAGGAAAACACATAAATTATCATCAAACATGAGTGGGTTAGTTGGGGCAAGCTTTTGTCTGTGAGTTAAGACTTGGTAAAGTGTGGGGTTCAAGTAACTAGTGCAAACCATTTTATTTTGCCTCCCTTTTTTTCCATTTTTTTTTTTTGGTCCAAACAAATTCACAAGAAACTTCAGTTCAAGGAACTTTTTTTTTTTTTTTTTTGGAGAATCAGTTCAAGGGACATGTTGAAGTCATACATTTCTTTATTCCATCTGTTCTTTTATATATATATATATATATATATATAGACACACATATATTATACAATTTATTCAAGTACGATTCTATTAGACCACAAGAGAATTGAAAAAGGAAAAAGAGAAAATTATATGCTATGCCACACTTTTAAGAAAGATGTATTTATTTATCTCATACTTAAAAAAATTATGCCATAATATCATTCACATTATATGTTAAATCATGCCACAAATAAACATACGTGGCATTTATAAAAAGTAAATCTTTATAGATGACATTTATAAAAATTTCGCAAGTGAAAAAATCATCTTAAAAAGATTGGATGGAGATATACAACTTCCGAAAGCTAATTAATTCTTTAGAAAGCCTCTGAATTGCGAGTTCGTAAATTCCCCCTTCCTAGTAACTCTCCTTTCAATTAAATTACATGGTTGAGGGAAAAGAACACACAAATACAAGCTTGGGAATCAAACGAATTGTAAATAGATTACTATATACAAGAAGAGTTGAAATAAAGTCCTAATAAAAATAGAGCCGGCAATTTCAAACACGACAGAATAACATAATACGAAAACGACACAAGATAAATAGATTTGAACCGTACGTTTAAATAACACGAAAATATACGTGTTAGATTCGTACTAACACAGCTAATACACACGACCCATCTCTTTATAATACATTTAAACTTAAAAATAAAACTATTTGAAATATTTGTAATAGGTTAGTATTAGTTAGGTAGTGTTTTTGTTTGCTTTTTTTTCAATTTTTTTAAATTTTAGTTAACTTGGTTATAAATGTATTATATACTTGTTGTTATCATGTCAACCCGTCACAGCCCACTTAGTAAATGTGTTAATCGTGTCATGCTGTGTTACGCGTCCTATATACAGGTCGTGTTCGTGCTTACATTTTTAATACATTTATTAATCGTGTCATATTCGTGTTTGGCCTAAACGTGCTATGCTGTAAATGTGCTAACACAAACACAATACAAACACAAATTTTGCCACCCCTAAACAAGAGTAATCCAAGAACAGCACTCTCTAGGGTAGTCTTTTCCGGGCGACAACCTCTAGCTCTATGTACTTATAAATTTAGAAAATAATAAATAAATAAATAAAACCCCCTCTTGCTATAACCAGTGTTCTAACATGCATTTCTTTCTTTTCCCGACGGGCATTAAAAGACACCCGACGTTGGTTATTAATGCATACACGACATGAAATGCAAGTCGTCGACCAAACATTTTTTGGCAAACGTTGACTAAAAAATTAACCAACGCTAATGCTGGTCCAAACATTACACAACCTTCACAAGCCATAGGATCAAAACGAACAATCATCGCTCGATTTAGCGGTGCGGTTGTTCAATATAACCGAGAAAGAAAAGGGAGACAAAATTGGGTTCTAAGAACACTTGCTACCACCTGGGAAGAAAATATCCTCACCAATAAATTTACTAACCATGCAAGTTATCTCCACGTTCATATACATCTTCCAAATCTTGAGTCAACTATATCAATTAGATCTAACTATTTCCTGAAAACTATTCTCTCTACAGAGTCTAAAAGGTCTCTAAATATCACCTGCTAAATCACATATACAATTTATGTATTGTACATTGTACATGGCATAGAAGCAAAAAAGCAGGCCTCATATCCATATATCACAACAAAACGGGTGGCTTACTTGGGTGCACACGTGCATTTTTCAATGAAATATCTAACCGCCTTATTAACCCGCAATTTGTGACTTCTCTGCATGCCGTGAAAGCTCATTATCAGCAAAATGAAGGAGCCTTCTAAGTCTCAAAACCATATCACAATGAAAAGGCAGGGCAGTTCGTCGTTCCAAATATGCTGGGCTTACAGTCATCCATGAGAGGGCTTGGAGCTCGGCAGCAACAGACTCGAGAATCAAATGCATCTCAATCTCAAATTCCCTCAGCTCCGAACTTGAACTCCTTCCCCCTTGTTTCATTAGACCTCTAGCCAATTTTTCTTGCGAAAAGTTATTCCCTCCGTAATGATCAACAAGACTGATCGAAAGAGCAGAAGGCCATTCCTCTTTTAAACTGTTCCTACAATCTTTCCTCATAGAAGGTACAGCTTTTGAAACGACGAAGCCAGTGGAAAGTGGAATTGCAGAACCTTTGCTGTGAAGGAGATGGGCTAGTGGGGGGGATTCGGCCGTGAGGCATGTGGGGAGCTGAAGAGGTGTTGGAGGGAGGAAGCGCATGCTAGGTGAAGGGATAAAAATGTAAGAAGCAGATATAGAACCAACCGACTTAACAGGCGTGAATCCTTCCAGATATGTCGAGGGGCCCATGTAAAGACCGCCCTGAGACCCTCCTGCACAAAGCTCAAAGTTGAACACTTAAAATCGATTACGTAATAAGTTCTCACATGCAACTGCACTACTATGACTATGCTGTTAAAAGCGGCTCCAGATTAACATTTCATGTCCCTAGCTAACAGATTTGAGCTCATTAGAATATACAGCCAGTTCAACACCGTGAACAAAAATATAGTTCTGAAACCATCTACCGGTCTGCAAGGGGTCTAAGTATTCTACAGCCCTACCAGAAACTTACCAATTCACGTCTCATCTATATTGCTGCAATAAAATAAAAATGGAAACAAGGCATGTTCTTTTTCCCATGACGAGTTTAAATAATTGCTATGCAAATGGGTCTGGCAGCATTTCTAAAGTGTCGCTGAAAAAACTTTCAATATAGCAGTTCCGAGTGTCACATGACCATTAAGCATATACTTGAGCTTATTTACTTATCTTATATGTTTTTGGTGCTTGTAAACTTTATTCAGAAACTTTCAAGAGTTAAGATGAAGCATTGGCTCTTAGGAAAGAAAAATTATGATTTTGGGGAGGAGAGCATTAATTTACAAGGTTCTAAGTGCAATAAAAACGATGGAAAATAAGAGTGGAATTGTGGAAGGGTAACAGATAGCTTACCAGGAGAAGGGAAATCTGCCTGAGAAATCAAATGTAAAGAATGATCAACAGAAATAGCGACAAAACTGATGCTTTGCACCCACTGAAGCAGACTCTTTGAACTGTCGATCACAGTGTGTCCACTCATAATTTGCTTTCTTGATGTGGGTTGCCCTAAACCACCTTTCATAAAGCCGGGTGTTTTTGTGTGAGGGCTACCATACAGTGGGCTCGGTGAAGAAGGTAGATTCCTCTCTTGAATCAAACTCATTTCCTGCTGCTGTAAGGAAGCTCCGTTAGGGTTGGCGGGCATCCCATCAGACACAGATCGCCTCAATTGCAGAGGCCATTTTTTCACCTCAGAACCTCCTACTGAATTAATCGCTTTCTGCCACTCTGTTTACACTCAGATGTAAAGAAACACCACCAAACAATCAATTTAAAAAGAAGGAAATTATCCATGTTGACAATAAAATAAGATTGTCTCCATCCAACTTTTTTTTTATTTTATTTTACGGTCAACGATCACATAGCTACCAAACTGCTTCAGGAATGGTAAACATATTAAATACAAACAAAAAAATTAACGACACTAGATGGAAAATGATGAAGCAAAAAGTGCAAATGTCTTGTTACCTTGGTATTCAAGTTCATAGAAACTTCCAATGCGTGCAATCACAAAATCTCTGGGTCTGGCAACACCAGTATCAGAAGAGCAAGCCTGAAGTATTTGGCAACCTTGCTGCAGAACTTGAATGAAAAGGCACTCAAGACCTTTAGTGTCCTGCCTACTGCTAATTCCACCAAAAGGGAATATCTGGCTATCAAGCAATTCACCCCTTGAATCTGTCCAGATGCATACGAGCCAACGCCAATCCTCAGTCCAGCCATAGCAACAATGTATGCTTGGAGGATTCTTATCCATGTCAGATCCATCAATATGAGAGTTTGATGCAGCATCACCACTTCCCACTGAACTGGAACTCTGCATGTAACTATCATCCAACAACAATTTTGAAGATTCTGAAGATAAATTACCAAAACCAAAAGGTGTATGTCCATGTTGTAGAGAACCAGGTTCTGCAAGAATAAATAGCGGCTCAAACATGAAACGAATTTCATCTTGAAGGAAGTAATCTCCCATTCTGCTTGGATCACAGGCTAATGCTCCAGATCTTGTTTGCCATGAATTGTCCCAGGCACCATGCCTCAAGCTAGAATCAATTTCACCCTCCCTTGGAAGGGAATGCCCAGTAATTCGAGGACCTATGGAGTCTTTCCACATTCCAGGGGTGGGGGAAGGCATTTGTGTCATGACTGACTGAGACCTACCAGACAATGATGATGAGTGGATCGCATCATTAGAAGATCCCCGTGGCATCCGACGAGCCTTGTTATAGATAGTAAATGCAATCTCCTTAAGAATTACAAGCTCACTATGCGATGGACTTGTAACTCTGAAAATGGCATCAACGGTAACAATCTGCAGTACCACTTTGGGAACACTAAACCCTGAGAGCACTAACACATTTGATATTGATGCTTCGTCCACAGATGCAGAACAGCTCAATGCCTTTGCAACCTGACCATGCAATACAGTTCTCCTCTCTCTGTCTGACTGGAAAATTACAGATCCAACGGCAACAGAAGATTCAACAACAGTTTGTAACACAGCAGTAGGCTCAGGGAAAGGGCATACTACATAGATTACCTGGTCAGAGAGTTCGAACATTTGAAATAAAATCCGTTTAGCCATGAAAAGAGAAAAATGTCAACCAAAAAGAAAGAAAGAAAGAAACCATAACTGAAAAAAAAAAAAAAAGAAAAAAAAAAAAAATAGAGTTGATCCACACAATAAATCAAGCAATTAAAATTTACCACTTACCATACATGAACTGCTACTTCCTTCTTTGGCATTTGTGGAAATGCAATGACCAAGCTTCAAGGCTTTTAGAGCCTTTGAGAGAGACTTGAGATAGCTTGCCAAGTCCCAACCATTGGAAAGAGAGAGAAAATAATCACTTATTGAGCCGACAAGAGATGCGTTACTGCTTTCTATTCTCATTGCTTGAGGGCAATCAAGTAAAATAAAACCAGAAGATAAAAATTTCCCAGAATCTACCTCCATTTGGTTCCCAAAACTCTGGGGTAAATGAGTTCCCAGATTGCATGTCTCATAAACTGGAGAGAAAATGACAAAACCCAAAAGAACACATTACAGAGGCATAGAGCGAGAAACAGTGAAAACTACAGTAAACATCAAACATATATCTTGCTTTTGCAAAATTAAATTAGTAGTTATGGAACTACTACGTTTCCTTCAAGAAAAAACAAAAACAGAACGGTTGTTTTCCCCAGATACTATTATGGACTAATGCAAGGAAAAAAATATCAAACTCAAAACTCCAATCTCTGTTTGTCTTCAATTAAATCTGATTTTTACTCACCAGTCCCTAGTTGTTGAAAAAAATCAGAAGCGGCAGATGTAAGAGGATCAATATCTGGACAAACTACACAATAAGTAATCTGCAATAAAGTAAAACAAGATTATTGGAGGTTAAAAGCAATTTCAAAAATCCTTGGACAGAATATACGGCTACACACAGATAAATGGTTACCAACAGACAACCTAAACTTTGTTTTCCGCAAACTTACGGGTTTCTGTAGAGCATAAGGTTCAAAAGGAGCCTTTTCCCACAGTTGTAGAGAGCTCGCTGATGTCTTGAGCCAATCATCTTGATACCTATTTCACAAATAACTTAACGTTACTTTGTTAGAGTATAAGAAACATTATTGAAAAAAAACAAATATATAAGGATTGTACTTGGTAATTTATGTTCCTCCCACTCACTTTTTGCCCCAAATTGCACCTACTTAGGAGAGAATCTTTTAGGCCATAGAGGAAAGTTTCTGATTTTTTCTCATCAGCTCTCTTCTTTTATTCTATAGTTTATAAACCAAAAAGTGAAAGAGAAGAGCCATAGAAGTTTTCAGGTTTCATATAAATCTTTCTATCTGCTGGTTTCATATACCGCAAGTGGTAAAACCATGGGTGAAAAATTAAAATAATATTTTCTTCTTCTTCTTAGCACTCTTAGTTCAGTACCAAGACATAACAGTAATGAAAGTGTTCGATAAATCTAGATACGAAAATATTGCATTTCGGGACAGAATTTTATTCTTTTTCATGAGATATGGTTATTGGGAAACTAGGAAACTGAATATAGGAGATTTGTCAGTATCCCTACTTTTAGGAATTATTTAGCCGTACAATAGTTACCTATTTAGTTTAGTTTCCTGATTTGTATAGGTTGTTTCCTTTTTTACTGTAAAGCCGTGTATTATAAAGCTCCTTGTATGTATTCTATTCGGTGAATTAAGGAAGATTTTCTCCCTACCATTTGTGACATGGTATCAGAGCCCTAGGCTCTTTTCTGGGAAATCATGCTGCAGTGTCTTTGTCTCTGTTTTTGCTCTGTTTTTGTATATTTCTCAGTGTTTATTCGACCTTCACTGCTGAAATTTCTTTGCTTTTTTTTTTTTTTTTTGTTTTTTGTTTTTTTGGGTTCTTATCACCATGTGGCCTTCATTGCCACAATCAAACTGATTGCAGCCATCATTGCTGTTCTCCTTTTTGTTCCTTCCTCTAGGCTCTTTCCTGGAAAATTCTCTCTGCCCTCCCTTGAAACTGATCTTCCTTAGCCTACCTTTGAATCTGAATTTCCTAGTTTTCCATCCGAATTTACTCCCTGCCTTACTGAACATCTTCCTCTCAAAAATGTCGACAACCATGGCCAAATCCACCGAAACCAGACCTGCCATAGATGTCTTCAACCGAGAGTCCTGCTACAGTTTCAACAGGAGATTTATAGAACATACAGGCTGCTTACAGGCTGAATGGAAAAAACTACTTGAAGTGGTCGCAGCTGGTCTGAACTTTTTTGAAGGATAAAGGCAAACTTAGTCATTTGTTGGGCACAGGACCAAAGAAGGGGGATCCTAAATTCGACGCCTGGAATGAGCAAGATTTGATGGTGATGTCGTGGCTATGGAATTCGATGCTTCTGGAAATCAGTGATACTTGTATGTTTATCGATACAGCCAAGGAGATATGGGATGTCATAAAACAGACCTACTCAAAGGTTCATGATGCTGCCCAAATCTATGAGATTAAGACAAAGATTTCGGCAACAAAAAAAGGATCGCAATCAGTTACGGAGTACACTAATTTTTTGCAGGGCTTGTGGCAAGAGACGGATCCTTATCACTGCATTCAAATGAGTTGCAGTCAAGATGCAGCCATTCTCAAAAGGCTTGTTGAAAAAGACCACATTTATGATTTTCTTACAGGTCTTAATGTTGAGTTTAATGCTGTGAGAGTGCAGATTGTAGGAAAAGAGGATCTGCCTTCTTTGAATAAAACCATCTCCATAATTCGGGCAGAAGAAGGGAGAAGAAAAGTGATACTTGAGATTCATGTTGGTGACAGTTCGACCCTTGTGGCAAAATCTGTTGCTGCAAAAAATTTCAGCCCCACCAAAACACATGGTTACCAGGCAGATTTATTGAAGCCGACCAAAAACAGAGGGCAAACACTGGACACCCCTGGGCTCTCTAACTGAGACACTTTGTTTTGCACCTACTGCAAGAAACATCGCCACACAAAGGATAAATGCTGGAAGCTTCACGGTAGGCCTCCAAGGAATCAACGTGACCAGAATTTGGGGGAAGGGGGACAAGCCCACATGGCCAGCAATGAAGGACGCAGCCCACCAAACCCAATACTGGAGTTCAACAGGGAAGAACTTGAGAAGTTGAAGAATTTTTTGGGGACACTTAAAAAACCGGCTGCAGATACATGCTCTTTAGCTTTTTTAGGTAATTCATACTCCTCTTGTGTTGCTAATTTCTCAGTTAAAATTTCTCCAAATATGTGGGTAATTGATTCAGGAGCTACAAACCAAATGACGTTCCTCTAAACTGTTTACCTCCTACATACGTTGCCGTAGTCCTAGAAAAATAGCCTTAGCAGATGGATCCATTACTAATGTGGCAAGTCAAGGAAACATTTTTATAAACAGTTCACTCACTCTTAAAAATGTCCTGCATGTTCCCAAACGTTGTGCAAACATGATCTCAATCAAAAAACTCACTAAAGATTCAAATTGCAATGTGTGTTTTTTCCCTTCTCATTGTATTTTTCAAGAATAGGGCACGAGGAGGACGATTGGACGTGCTAGTGAAAGGGATGGTCTTTACTACCTAGATGAACAAGATGGAAGAACTAGAGTTGAGAATTCCTCTCCTACGTCATTTCCAATAAGGATAAGATTTGGCTTTTTCATCATCGTTTAGGTCATCCGTCATTTAGAGTTCGTAATGTTATGTTTTCGTCTTTATTCAAAGAGTCGGTTCTTGAGAATTTTCATTGCAATGATTGTGAACTTGCTAAACACAAACATGCTTCCTTTCAAATAAGTAATACAAAAGCTTCTGGCCCTTTCACTCTTATTTTTGAAGTGACATTTGAGGACCATCTATGATTCCAAATATTTCTTGTGCAAGGTGGTTTGTGTCGTTTATTGATGATCGTACTCATGTAACGTGGATATAAGTCTAATATTAGCACAATTTTTCCCAACTTCGACAACATGGTCAAAACACAATTTGATGTGAGCATTAAAAGATTTCGTTTAGATAACGCAAAAGACTACTTCAATCAATTTCTTTCTCCTTTTTTCTGAAAAATAGGGAATTATTCATGAGTCTTCTTGTGTCAGTACACCTCAACAAAACAGGGTGGCCAAATGAAAGAACGGTCACCTCTTTGATGCCACAAGAGCACCATTGTTCCATAAAAAGGTCCCTAAACAGTATTGGAAGAAGCAGTCCTAACCGCTACTCATCTTATAAATAGACTTCCTACAAAGGTTCTTGATTTCAAAAGTCCAATGGAAATTCTTACAAAATTCTTTCCAAACTTGAATACCTCCAACAATCTCACCCATGGAATCTTTGGAAGTTTCGCCTTTGTCCATGTTCATTCTCAACATCGGGGAAAACCTGATCCACGTGCTCTTAAGTGTGTCTTCATTGGGTATTCCTCTACACAAAAAGGATACATGTGTTTTCATCCACCTACAAGAAAAGTCTGTTTCTGTTGATGTTACCTTCGTCGAATCATGAATCGTATTTCCAAGAGTCCTATCTTCAGGGGGACAAATTAAGTGAAGATAGAGAAAAAGACCAGTTTCTCCTTGAGTTTCCCAATCAATCCGTGCCTGTCCATTCTATACCTATCGAGTCTATCGAGTCTCAATCTGTTCCTGTTGGGGTCCCAATTGAATGTCTGTTGAGTTACCCAAGTCATGTGGAATGATGCAGGAGAAAGAAAATCAAGAGTATACTCAACCACTGCGTACCTATTCAAGGTGGAAAGTGTCAATCTCTCGAGCTGTGCAAATTCAATCCCCATCTCGTGCTCTAGTTCAAACACCTGAGTTCACCCCTAGACCTACCGAAGCCACCTTACAACCATCTAATCCTATTAAACCAACCTAAGAACCTGAGAAAAAAATGACCGTGACCTACTCATTGCCCTCAAAAAAGGAACTAGAACCTATACAAAACATCCCCTATACCTATTCATGTCCTATAAAAATCTATCCCCAAACCATAGAGCCTTCCTTAGCAGTCTCCATACAATTCCCATTCCGAGAAATCTATTCGAGGTATTTGGAAACAAGGAGTGGGAGAATGCCATGAAGCTAGAGATGGAAGCGCTGGAGAAGTACAAGACATGGGAGTTGGTCAAGTTGCCGAAAGGGAAGAAATTGGTAGGATGCAAATGGGTCTTCACTGTGAAATATAGGTCTGATGGTTCATTGGAAAGGTATAAGACGAGACTGGTGGCCAAAAGATATACGCAAACCTATGGCATAGACTACCTTGAGAAGCTCGCTCCAGTTGCAAAAATGAATACAGTTCGGTTCCTCCTATCATTAGCAGCCAATTTTAGGTAGAGTTTACAGCAGTTTGATGTGACGAATGCCTTCCTGCATGGGATCTTAAAGAGGAGATTTATATGGAAGTTCCTCCTAGATTTGAGTCTAAAGAGGAATGGCATGCAAGTTGAAGAAAGCTTTATAGGTCTAAAACAATCTCCAAGAGCCTGGTTCGAGAGATTCGCTAGGGTGATGATTAACTTGGGTTACAGACAGAGCCAAGGAGATCACACTTTGTTTGTGAGACATTCAAAGGCAGGGGGAGTAACGGCACTATTGGTGTATGTTGATGATATTATAGTGACTAGCAATGATATAGAAGGTATGCAGAATTTGAAAAATGTCTGGAGAAAGAATTTGACATCAAGGAGCTCGGGAAGCTAAAGTATTTCCTAGGCATTGAAGTGGCTCATTCTAAACAGGGGATCTTCACATCACAACAAAAATATGTAATTGATTTGTTGAAGGAAACTGGAAAACTGGAAATCTGGGATGTAAACCAGTTGAGACACATTGAGTTTAATTAATCATGGCCTTTGTGAAGCTCTAGAAGACACTACGTTAGACAAGTTCTAATCGGAGATTGGTAGCGAAATTGATCTACTTGGCACATACAAGACCAGACATCGCCTTTTGCAATATGTCTTAGCCAGTTTATGCACAATCCTAAAGAGGTGCATCTCAAGTTCGTATATAGAATTCTCCAGTATCTGAAAGGCAACCGTGGAAGAGGAATTTTGTTTAAGAAAGGAGGAAGTATGACTCTAGAGGCTTACACAAATGCAGATTATGCTGGATTACTTGTTGACAGAAAATCAACCTCAGGCTATTGTACCTTTTTAGGAGGTAATCTTCTAACTTGGAGAAGCAAGAAGCAAAGTGCAGTAGCAAGATCAAGTGCAAGGTCAGAATTCAGGTCAATGGCACTAGGAATGTGTGAATTGTTATGGTTGAAGATAATTCTAGATGATGTGAGAATAAAATGGGAAGGACCAATGAGATTGTACTATGATAACAAGTCAGCAATAAGTGTCGCTCACAATCTCGTACAACAAGATCGGAGGAAACACATTGAAGTTGACAGGCACTTCATAAAGGAGAAATTGGACAGTGGGTTAATTTGTACTCCATTTATCTAAACCAAAGATCAGTTGGCTAATGTTCTTACAATGGAGCTACCAAGCATGGTTTTCCAAGATATAATCAACAAGCTTGGAATGGAAGATATCCATTCACCAACTTGAGGGTGAGTGCCATGGGAAATGGTTATTGGGAAACTTGAAAACTGAACATAGGAGATTTGTTAGTATCCCTAATTTTAGGAATTATTTAGCTGCACAATAGTTACCTATTTAGTTTAGTTTCCGGATTTGTACATGTTGTTTCCTTTTTACTGTAAAGTCGTGTATTATAAAGCTCCTTGCAAGTACTCTATTCAGTGAATTAAGGAAGATTTTCTCCCAACCATTTGACATTCTCACCATCTTGTTTTCATAGGATGATACCACTCTCCAAAGCACCAAATCAGAAACTCAGTATAATTTGCTTATAAACATGCATATATTACAGATATTGCCGACAAAAAATTATGTATAACATCAGCTTGTTAGACGCTGATGCAAGAGCTTTGGGCAGAAGGCATACCCGACAAGTATAGAAGGCAAAGGAACAACAAAGAGTGTTGGCCTTAGCCGGGAGCAGTTTTGCTGTTCTCCTTCTAAACCACAGTTTTCTTGATTTGATCTCCTTTGGCCTGTCTCTTCCAATTTCCCTCCATCTGCAATAGCAGGCACCGTCCCAAATGGTCAGACTTTTTGACACACTCAGACAAAAACATTTACTTGTGCAATTTTCAAGCATAAATGCAAGTGTATACTATACCTTTGAAGCCAGATGGTCCACCAGAAGACTCAGACGGGCTCATTGAGTCCCCAATAGATACTGCTGCAGATCCTGATGAATCTCTACATTCGTTTATAGCCGATTCAGCAGAGTATCCATCACCCGCGCTTCCTGATTCACCTGACTGGTTTCGGCCTTTGCACCAATCAGTGACAGACAATGGTCCATCCAGCACATCAAATGCAGATTTTAAAGCTGCTTTTATGTCGGACTGTAGCAAACCAATTACGAAGGAAGCATAAACCTAAAAAAAATAAATAAATAAATAAGCAAAGACAATACGGAACCTTATACATCTCATCCACATAACTCGAATTACCCCACAATAGTTCTCACAAAGGAGACTTGGTAAAAACTAGCGTAAAGGTAACAGGAAAAAATTCACTGGACAGAAAGTCAATGCTTAAGGTTTTCTAAATGGGAGTTGTATACCAAGGAAACAAGGATAAAACGGGAGGCTATCAAATAATCACAAAAATTAAGTGAACAAAAATATTAAAAATCATCTCTGGAAGGTGTTTTCCAGAGAGATATTTTCCGAATATAATAGGTTCAAATTAATGTAACAATCTACAAGATGGATAGAAATCCACACACTTAACATACTGATTATGCACACAATGACCCAAATTTTAGCCATGAACATTTTCAGAGGAGGTTATTTCTTCAGTTATTTTGACAGTTGAGGCCTCAACTACAAACTTACAAACGTATTAATATATGATGATCATTAATCACCATCCACCACAACAGATAAACTTATGCACTATGACCACATTTTTGTTAAATCTGCACTATCCAGTACTGGTGGCTCTTGTTTTTCCTCCACTAGCGTGTGATATGATTTTTTTTAATTTATTTTACGGAGAAGTTTTTATTAATAAACCAAACAGTAGGAAAACTAGCATATGATATGATAAATTTAGCACCAACATGGTCTTAACATAATCACAAGGGTTTTCTGTATGATACTAGATAGCCACTTAAAAGAACAAAAAGAATAGCTCTTAAAGTAGTGTGAAAAAGAAGCCAAGTAAAGAGAACTTACATCAGCGGAAAGAGGATCAGTTAACTCCACTCCAGCAATGTCCAAGGAATGACAAGAAGCCAAAGTTCCCCCACAACCTGCATGAACCATAGAAGGTCCACAGGAGAACCCCTTTCTCCACTGCTCTTGTAATGCCAGCAAACCATAAGGTCCGTCACCACAATCCGTATCAAGAGCCAGATCAACAAATGAAGTAGCTTGTTGGACAAGTAATGCCATACCATCAAGAAGCTCTTGAAGCGGTTGTCTTTGCCCATAGGAAAGCATACCTTCCTCATTGAATGGATTATGGAGCAAAGATGGTTTAACGTCCATACTTGGTGAATTTGCGGGTTTTGATGCCCTAGGAACCATAACAGAACGCCAAACACCAACTGGAGCATTGAGATGCCCATCTAGCATTCCTCCATCAACATCACCAGCTATTCTAACCGGTATAGATTCTTTCTTTTTCACCTCATACTTTCCAGATATATCGTCTGTCATAACACTCGGGTCACTGGGAAGCTGATTTAAAATAGTGCTTGGAGTCAACCTACTCAAACCTACAGGCATAGGGCTACTTGAAGATAATAGGGTGTGCCGTATCCTACACATAGAAGCTTGGAACATAATGCACTCAATTTCAGTTGAAAGCACAGTTTTCATGGACAAAAATAGATTATCTCCATCCAATGTGCTGTCGGCAACTTTCTTTGGGGCAACTTTAATATCATTTACGGATTTAATATTTGATAATGGTGATGTCATGCCTTCAAATGTTACAACACTGTCCTTAGAAGATCTTCTATCGTGTTGATCCTTTACACTCTCCACAAAAGTGTAACAGTCCTTTGACTGGAGAGTAGCACTTGAACTTGGCTTCACAGTGCAAGCGTTTGAATTCACAAGCATGCCGGTTTTCTCATCAGAACTATCAAAACAAGGAGAACTGGGAGGTGTTGCACCATATATGTAAGTGTTTGAGCTTGAGCTCTCACTCCCCACTTTTCTAGATTTTGGGAAGTACGGGCTTCTAAAGATAGATGAAGATAACTCACTTGCAGGGGCTTCAACTGCTCCAAATTCAGGAGCAAACGTCATCAGAGCCTCAGCTTTTATAATATGGTCAACCTCACTTGTAGAAGATGCTAAAGAATTGTTCACAAATCCCAATGAGGAGTTATGTGTGACTACTTGATTTTTGCTGATAATCTCCTCATTAGGTGCTGAAGGAGGCTGACTTAAGCTGTCAAAGGATGTAAAAGCATCAGTTGAGAGCAACTGATCTGAAACGTCTATAATCCCAACTGGACTGCTAAGTATATCTTCGCAATCGGGTGCAGAAAATATTAGAGCCTGCGATTCTGCAGTTCCTGGGGGCTTTGAAAACAAAATAATACGTTCACTTTTCAATATTCACTCATGTTGCAACAAGACTTCATATATCATAAAAATTAACACTTATGGGCTATATGTAAAAGAAAACAAAATACCTCTCCAAAAGGTAAAGCATCATTTTCGAAGAAGTCACCAAAATCTCCAAACTCATGAAGAAGAACTCGAATATCAGTACCCACATCATCATCCCAATCCAAATAACCAATCTGATCATTTCCAACACCTGTAATTGCAGAATTGTTAACTTTCAGAGAACCAAGATCAGACTTGTATGAATCTTGCATAGGAACAATTGCAGCCACACCCATTTGACCAAATGAGTCTATCATCCCTCCTCGTGGACGCTTGGAACCCTAATACAAAGTATAAATTTTCTTATCCTTCCGAATCTCGAAAAATACAATCAAAATAATAATCAAAAAGTCATCAAGTAGTGGCCTTCACACACAAAATTGGTATTCTCATTTTCACATTTAGAACATTGTTACAATCAGATGTTCAAAGGTAACTCACTTTCACCAGCAAGTAAAACACTTTTAGTGAAATATAATAAACTGGCTAACTTAGGTTGCAGCACTGCAGATAAAAGAAGTGATACAAAGCAACATCGGGGTGATCGTCATCGGTAGCATTAATAAATGGTCTTTGCCTCAATCATTATACCAAGCTATCACAAGCAAAAGAGACTAATGCACAAAATAAATAAATAAATAAATAAATGAAGTAAGAAGATATAATCTCTCTCTTCCCTCCAAAATTAAATTACTAACAAAAAAACTTGCTTCTACATCAGAATTGTCATTTATGAGATGGAAAAGTAGAATCTAGATTATCTAAGATTTTACAAAAATTTAATCTCTTAATAAAAAACTTGCTTATACATCGGAATTGTCATTTAATGAGACATACACTAATGGAGCTAAAAGCACCTTTTACAATTTAAAGATTAGCAAGATCAAGATGCCTTCCTCTACAAGAAACAAGCCTTCTTGAGAGTAGTACAAAGAAAACAAAAGAGCAGACGAAAAAAACCTCAAATTTCGTCATGTCTTCTCTTAGCAGCTGAAAAAATTGATCTAAATGTAAAGACCTCTATAATTATTTATACCTAAACAACATTCAGATCTCAGTTCCTAACTTCTCTGTGACAACTATTCATAATCAAGGATTTTCAATTATGGAAAGCTAGAAATCAGAGCATGCATAAGTAAAAGACTAGTCACCATAAAAGAATTCAAGAACACAAGAATGTAATACAGTTCTATAGAAATTTGCGTAATGTATCTCTGCGTCTATGATACCAACCAACGTCCATAATAAGGTGATCAGTGCATATAAGAGAAGTAACTGTGAATAAAATAGATGAAGTACCAATCTAGGGAATTCATTCTCCAATTGATCATTAGGTAGTAAACCAGATTGTCTACATGTTAAAGAATCAGCATCTGCCTCAAGTTCACTGGCTCCTGTGTTCATCTTGTAATCACTATCACTGGAGCTGCTGCTTATTGTACTAATGCTGCTACTATTGCTGTTGCTGCTACTATTATAACCATGATGTGAGCGCTTACTATAGTTTTCATTCAATCCTTCCATATAATCTACATTGTCAGCGCTGAATGAACCACAACAGACAATGGGGGAAATAAGAAAATTGGTCGATATTAATATTGCAAGTCAAATAATAGGCAAAGATGCTGCAATACAAAATAAGTAACAGCATAAAATGGTATAGAAATACTTGAATTTTGAGAAAGGGGAAAGAAAATACTTCGGCAGCTAACACGGCTGTAGTGTGTAGGTTGTCTTCCACTGCCGTGGAATATGGGTCAATCACTTTGCCATAATGTGGAAGCATACTAAAACAGAACTATGAGTAGAACTTCATACAAGTTTCAAGTGGAACTAGAGTTCAGACACAAATACAATTCTTTAATTGAATTGAGTTTCCAACTTTTAAACCCAAAATCTATCATCCCTCCACACCCTTTTAGCCTTAGAAAATAGCTTAGAAGGACCCAGTTAAACTGCAATTCAGACATACAGTCACTGGCTTCAACCACTAAAAATATTCGAGAAATATATATGTTACCAAAAAGCAACAGTGAGAACCGTGGAATGAACATTCAAAAGAGAAGGGCAGCAAAATAGAAAGTAAAAAACAAAATGATAAGAGAAATGCATGAAATTGGAATGATATTTAAAATAATAAAAAAAGGAACCAAATGAACTAACCAATGCATAAAGAAAGCTGAACCGGGTAACGATGGTCCAATCCAATTCTGCAGCCAAAACCTGCAAATTCACATCGTGACTTCGTTCACGAACCACATGATGATATTTTCGGATTTTTTTTTTTTTTTTTTGTTTAGACACACAAACCGTATATGTGAATTGGTAGGAGACCGAAAGTATAAAGGTTATAGACAAATAATGAGATAAGCAAGTATTAACGGAATCTTTGACATAGTTCTTATCCAGAAGTGGCAACATTATTCACGAGAACAAGATAAAGGGGAACAAAACCAAGGGTTAAGCAAATACCACAAAAAGAGCCCACCACCAGACTAAAGGTACCTGCATGGTGATGCTTACTGAAAGAATCAACGAGTCAAGAGAGGAAAAAAAAAAAAGGGCCCCATTGCCGAAAAGCAAAGATAGCTAGGAATATAGTATTATACGAGGTCAACCAAGGGTTAAGCAAATACCACAAAAAGAGCCCACCACCAGACTAAAGGTACCTACATGGTGATGCTTACTGAAAAAATCAACGAGTCAAGAAAAAAAAAAAAGACAGCCCCATTGCCGAAAAGCAAAGATAGCTAGGAATATAATATTATACGAGGTCCCAAAGACAGTTATTTCAATTTGAAGTAGAAAAGAAATCTCCTAAATACTATAATAGAACAAAATTACATCGCCAGCTCACATTTTAGGTAACGTGAACAGAGTTCCTACATCCCATCTGGCTGAGTTACATAATTATTTTAACAAAACAACAATAATTGGCAGAAAATAACAACTATAAGGTACCTTTTCAAAGATGATCTAGGAAATGATGTTTGCAAAACTGGGATAAAGACTGCCTCTGGTGGATATAGAAAAGTTTTCTCATAAATTGTTATATTATCTAAAGCTCCCTTCTGATCAGCTCTTCCCAAAGCCGTTGACTCGGTAACATGATGCTTTGGCACATTCCTGGTGGAATTTGAGATTGAGTACATTTGCCCGTCACCCTTAGATCTATGGCAGCCAAGGGTAACTTCAACATAGCAATTTTGGCTCCCCAATTGACAACCAGAACCTTGAGAAGCATGATTTGCTAGACCAATAAAACCATTTGAAGCCCTAAACTTCTTGGAGCTGTTTGAGAATAGAACAAAACGAGTAAGAATTATTTTTCACATACTCAGAATGATGGTCAAATCTGATGAAATTTCAACTAAAAAAAAAAACTTGCCTGAAATACAATTGTTTGACAAGATCATTAGAACAACATCCAGTAAGCCTGCCTCGTATTCCATGAGGAGAAACAACCACTGCACAAAAGCACAAAGTAAAACAACATTAATAGAGATGTGTAATCCCAACTACTTGCAAAGAAATGAGAGGAGAAATGAGGACCAAAGAGGGGTAGGAGGTGAAAAGGCTGAACAAACCTGGGAGTCTCTGAGTCGAATTATTAGAAGACTGCTTTGATATTCTCTCTAAGTCACCACTCGAAAGTGCTCGGATATGCCTGGAGAAAGAAGAGAAAAGATAATATGTCATGGACAAAAAAATACATCAAACATGGAGGATAAATTCTTTCAAACAAACATATAAGATGTGAACTTTGAGTACTTTGAGGATATTAGAGCATGCACAAAAATTCCCTCCTCGGTGGCGGCAAAGATGAATTCAATTGTTGGCTGGCCTCTCCTACGAAAAACACAACCATGCATAAGTCATAATTAAGGATCCAACCAAGCAGCTGACTTACAAAATAAATAAATAAAATAAAGGTATGAAACCAAAATTTAATTTTATACTTAGAAAAGGAAAAGGAAATCAGAAAGTGGGACAAGCTGTCCTCAGAGAACAAAGACAAAAAGATCAGGTTGAACAGAAAGAATGCTTTATATCGATAGTGTGCAACGTATGTTATTTAAACAAGCAGATGTAAGATAAATATGATTACTAGAATCGTTTTAGAACTCTAGCAATCACTCTTGAAAGCCCTTTGGCACCAAACTTAAAGGGCTGGCTGCATCATGCAAATCAAATTGAGGATATCATCTTTAAAAATTATGTGCATTGCCTCAAAACTAAGGGCTTACAAACCAGTGTATAATATAATGACTCGGAATAATAGATTTAAGAAAATAAAACACAAATTGTTGGGTGGTAAATAAAACAATAGCTTGGACTGCTTTATTGACCAGATAAAATAATATTTGATTAAAACTATAATTGTTATCTAAATCCCCTGGATTTAACTTTTTAACTTCACATTCAAGATAATTATCCACCAAAAGCTAGTAAGCTACAACCAAGAAAAGCCCATACTTGATTTGAGAAAAGCTCACATTGTGGAAAAAATTCAATCCTACAAGTGCATTGTGTCAAACTGGACGAAAGGGAAAATTTCCCCAAAGGAATAGTGACTAATGTTATCGTTCAAACTGAAATGATGAGAGTCACCAATTTCACTATCACTATCACTATCAAAAGTATATAACCTATTTATTACCGCAAATGTCTACTGCTGTCACTAGCAATCAACACATGATCTCAGCATACCTGAAAATTTCTTCACTCTGAGATGGGCGGAACTTTGAAAATACATCTCCAAATCTCATATAGGAAAGTCCATGTAAAGCTCTGTGAATAGGAGGAAGAAACTGTTAATTCATAATTATGATGATTTCTTCTAGAATTTTCAGAGATATATGAATACTAACCTGTCAATGCAATTCCTTAAAGCTTGTGAAAGAGCAGCTGCAACCTCTTCTGAGTCTCCAGGAGCCAACCACAGTCCAAACTTAACAACTAGCTCAAAACAAATGAAAAGATAAAATCAATATTGTATCCAGGAAAAGTCAGAAATTAGTAATGACAAAATTATTAAAATGTTATAAAGCCATTACATGATTCACAAGATAAGAATCACAAAACTCTTTGGCCAGAGTAAATCGTACTCTCTAGAAAGTCGTTATACAATTAACAAGAAAAAGTCATGGAAACTGAAAGAACACATAGTACCTCTTAATCGAGATACAGCAGCTTGAGCAGACTCAACAACAGATGAATGTTGTCCAGGAAGAAAAAGCCACAGCTTGATTTTTTCATCTGCCCATTTTATATAAAATAGAAACAGTTAGGTAACAAAAGAGTGATGTGTACAGTGACAGTACGATATAATAAGTCTTCCCTTAATTTTCTTAGCAGCAGATTACAAACAGGCAAACACTAACATAAATGAAAATCTAACCAGGATTATGCAAACCCTGTGACGGATCCCAGGGTCCAACAAAGGAATTAGTCCACGTGCTAAGAAATCCTTCCTTCTGCAACTGCAGATGTGATGAAAGCACCAGCATTGTAGCGGCATCTTTATGGTCCCCTTTCACACTGCTTGACATGCAAAGGAAATCTAAGTTCAGCAATGTTTAGAAAATGCACCCAAAAAAAAGTTTTCTCCAATATGGTCGTTTAAGTAATTCCACTAGTTCAATTTTTAAACCCGCCACCCAAAAAATAAATTTAAAAAAAAAAAAAGAAACCTGCCCTAGAACCTAACCTTTTCTCCGGTAGAGAGTTCCAATCTGATTCATGGGGAAGAAACTGGAACCATGATATTTGATGAAGACCTCCCTGTTGAAATAGTCAGAGTCTTAAATCCTCAAAAGTACACATAGTGGGTACCATACGAAAGGAAACTTAAAAAAAAAATCAATAGGGAAATAGCCCCTGGTTCCTTTGGAAACAAGAAGAGTAGCTGAACCAATTTATTCAAACAACCAGGTAATGAGACAGGAAATAGAAAACCAAAAGAACGTAATAGATACTCCTAAACAAGACATATACAGCCATGGGACTCTAAAGCCTGTTGAAAACACAAACAATTCCAAAATCATTTGTCAAAATCTGGATTGCCAACAACTATGCAGCGCTGCTTAAGGGGGCAGAGGCCCAATTCCTTAAAGCCGCCCACCAGGTGAATAACAACAAGATTGGAAGTTACCAAAGGTTTAGTAGGTTTAGCAAAGTCCTCCAGTTCAAACTCAAGTCCATTAAGTGGACTAAAGGGATTCAAGGGACAAGGATATCAACACCAACAACAAAAGATAATGCCAACACTAGCAAATGAGGCCTCCCTTATCCAGACCACGGCTTCAATTCACTTAACCAATATCCAAAACAAGTTTTTACCATAATTAAGTACCCAAGACCCAGAAAAACATACAAATGAACTAAATCCTACAAGTCAACTAAATTCTCCACGTAAATAAAAATGAACTAAACAACAGGAAGATATATACACCATTGGCAGTCACCAAAGAACCTTCATTTAGTTTTTTATTTGGAAAGTGAGATAGAAGTGAATGAACTTACTATTTTGAAGACATTAGTCAACATCTTCTCAAGCAGTAAAGCCGGTCTAAGCTTTACTCAAATCCTTTAAACCTTCAATTCTTGAAATCTTCAAGCATCACTAGAACTGCAGATATTGCCCAAAGCTTTTTATACACAATTAATATATATATACAAGCTAACGACAAAATATAAATACAGCAAAAAATCAAACAAAAATCCAAAGTCTAGGTATAAGTATAATTATTCAACTTTCTCTGTGATTCTCGGTAACCAAAATAAGAATATAGAGAAAGAGAGTAACCTGCTGAGAAGTGCGGAATCTCGAATTGCCAGAAGAAAAGGTGAAGACGACCAACAGAGGAGACGACATGGACGACAAAAACGACGACCGGAGAAGAAGCAGAAGATGATCAGAGATTGGAAGATGTGAGATGGGAATTATGTAATCGGGAGGAAAAAGAGGAATCTGGGAATTTTGGATTTAGGGCAGAAAGAATCTTTGGAAATAGGAACGGTCGTATTTATGAGAGAGGGGAAAGAAGAGGGGGATGGCGTAGGGGGTTTTTATTTTTATGTCAGCTTTAAACGATTTAAGGAATTTGAAAAGTGTTTGACAAATGTGATGTACGCCACTTTCCCATATTTACAAGTAGCATGAAACTCTGATATAAAACGTTGATATAGAGTTTTATTTATAATGATAATAAAAAAATATTATAACGTAAAATTTTTATATATTATAATAAAAATAATTTTAATTAATAATTTTAACCATCTTATTATACATCTATATTAAATAAACCTCTTAATAGAAATATCAAATATATGAAAAATATGAATAGATAAAAAGTAGCCTTCAAAAAAATAGCAATGATAATATAATAAATAATAAACTTACAATCTCCAAATGAATAAAATAGTTAAAGGATAAGATAATACAAATATTTTATATACATAGTTTCGTATAAAATAATAAAATATCAATATCCAAAAAAGCTTTAGTATTTTTAAAGGTATTTGAAATATTTTTTTCAGTTTAAATATTAAAGTGTTTGGAAACTAAGTTGGAACCAAAAGTTAGGACTTAAACATTGCAGTATGTGAGAGCTTTATATTGTAGCATACTTTTATTTTACACTATAACATACGAGAGTTTTACATTATAATATTTGAAATTTGGTTTCCAAAAACCATCATTAATACATGAAGTTTAAATAGTTTCTTATATGATTCTAAATGTGTCGTGCTGCTACCCTCCATGCATCGTAAATTGTGACAACCCAGTTGCTAAGAAAAAATGTTGTTAACAAGTAAAAGAACAATATCAAATTCTCTGCTTCTGCAGTGATCTTTCGACTTTATTATTCTATATATTTAGTATATAAAATTCATCATGGTTAAAAAACTTGAGAACCATGTCTAAAAAGCAAATGAAAATATGAATTTTATAATAATGTAAGTAAATTTATAAAAGACAACATGTCTGGATATGGGAAAATTTTTTTTTTGCTTTACATCTTCATGAATTCGAAAATGTTGTCATAAAATTTAATGAGTTGAAACTCAACATGGTACATATTTAAGATCCAAATAAACTTCATGAAAATTGTAAAAGAGTTGAATTGACAAGTTGATAGAAAAACCAACGAATAAGTTTTTTAAACCATTCCTTTTAAAAGGAAAACAACTAAAAAGGAGAAAGCTATAGACACAAGATTCCATCTAGATTATCTACTATGGGAGTGTCCATGCTAATAAATATTTATCATTAAAAAATATATAAATAACATATTTGATATGTTATTTTATTTTATACTCCTATAAATAATACTATTTTTATCGCTATTTATATCTTTTGTCATAATTATGTAGCCTTAAAACTTGTAAAAATAAAATATAATATTAAACTAATTTAAAAATGACAATATTGTGCCATTCAAAAAACAACAATATTGTAATGGTTAAAAAAAAGTCAATATATCAATCAATAGGAATCAAATATTAAATTTATCATATGCTATACTTGGAGCAAATTTGTCACAAAAGTTTAAAAATGAGAAATTTGATATAAACAATGACATCGCATTAGAGAATTTTTTTATCCTCTAATACCAAATTTGTCATTGACACATCAATTTAGCATTATAATACTCTTAAAGCTTAACAAATAATACGCCAAAATTTAGAACTAATAACTCTACAGCCTTGACCTTTAGCGAAAGCCAACATTTAGTCTCTATTTTTTTTTTCAATTTAACCAACCTAAACCTTTTATTTTAGATAGAGAAAGTCTGATTCAATGGAAATGAAATTTTGGGCTTTAGTTTTTACCAAACTTAACAAAATTTTGTTAAAAATACACAACTTTCTTTCTCTCGCAAATTCCATGATCTCTTTCTCTATGTTCAAAGCTTCTATGTTCGATAGGCCTCCCTTCTTCGTTGCCGCCTCACTGCGACATTCAGTTACAGTTCAAATGCCATCACCAAGCAATGAGCCATAATCCAAAACTAGCAGGCCCACCGCCGAGCCTCCAACGAGCAATAGGGGCCTATTGACAAGCCCACACCGAGTCGACGATGTCTAAATCTAGACGATGGGAAGTTATTGTCGTCGTTGTATCTGCATGAAGTTGTTGTTGGATTTGGGTACGAGTCGTCAATGCGATCTAGGTGAAGTCATCGTTGGATTTGTCACAAAGTTGTCATTAGGTCTCGCCACCTTCCTTTCTAGCATTGGGTTCTTGCATCAGATTAGAGAGAGACAAAGAGACAGAGAGGACAAAGAAGAAGAGATGGGGTGGAGGTAGGGGGTGACTGTGGTTGGGAAGGGGGAGGGGTAAAAAATGAAAGGTACTTTTTTGTTTTGTTTTGTTTCATATTTTTAGGGTTTTGATTTTTTTTTAATGTGTTGTTATTGTTGTTGTTGTAGGCCCACAAACCATGTGGAATATTTTGATGGGTATTGTGGATCCAAAATAGATCCGATATTCAATTACTAAAGGGGTGTTTCGCAGTGGTTTCTAGCACTTAGTTCTCACCATAAACTCAGTTATGAACAATATAAAGCTCTTATATGCTACAGTAACAATAAAAAAAGATGTTACAGTATAAAACTCTCACATGCTACAGTAAAAGTGGTTCTTACCACCCTTCCAAACACCTTATAAAATGCCCTTATTAAAAGGGGCATGTGCCTCTTTTGTGACTCTCTTTTTAACGTCCGACAATTAGTTTAGTCATTTTACACATAAAAACAAAGATTGGGGTCTGTTGAATAAAAAAATTGGGGATTAACTGCTCACTTTGATCAACGGTTGAGGACTTTCAGAGATATTGATCCCAAAATTTAATATGCCTGCCAAATTAATTTATTACCTATTAATAGCCTTAACTTACACACTCATCACCATGATTATCATTTCAAAAAACAAAAAAAATCAACATTTATTTCCCTGTAATTAAGCATAGTTGATTTCGACCAAAAAGGAAATTTTGGTGTGAAAAACATAAAAAAAGAGCATTACCCAAATAGTAACAAAGAAACAATTGTGGCTATCATTTTTGTAAATAATAATAATAATAATAATAATAAATGACTCAATCTATTACTTAGGAAGAATAGGATAGACACAAAAATAAAACAGAGGCAATAATACTAATAGGCCGTTTAGTACATAGGTTTCAAACCGTTTAAGGTGGTTCAAACTGACGTTTGTTGGAGTAATAACTAAGGCCAATTCAAACCATAAAGATAGTTTTAAAATGGTCAAAAGCCCAAATCCAAACTTTGCCTACCTTCAAATTCTTATGGTTTGAACCATTTTATACGGTGAAAACCATTCTCATTTTTGTATTTTTTTCATAAACCATAATTTTTCAAATATTAATTCTTGTTTTAAATTTGATGTGATATTTTATTCTCGTTTTAAACCTTTACGTTCCAAATGTCAATTCAAATTCAGCTTTAAACCATATAGTTTAGAACCCACGGTTCAAACTATAAAGTTTTAAACTACATCATTTCAAACCCGCACACCAAATGAACCATAATAGAAAAAAATATATATATATTGGTGTAAAGACTAACATCTCATAAGATTAAAGACAAAACAGACAACAAAAATTCAAGAGAATAAAGAAAGAATAGTTTAGTTTAGATTCTTCTTAAGTATTTCAAGAAAATAAACAAAACGTGACATCTTTTATTTTGCTAAAGAAACTATTTTATTGAACTAAGAAATTTTGTTTTCCCTTGTCGAACACTAAATACCTTCAATACAAAATTTGTGAGGTGAAAATGTTATTGTTGCTCAATTTAAGGATGGTTAAGATGGAAACATAAACTACTATAAAGTTGTAATCCACGACCACATGCCTGTCTCTTTACTAACTACATAATTCTTGGCTTTTGTTAATAATCTTGACTGTTGATGGAATCCGGATCCTATAAAAATTAATTCCTATACCAGGCCTCTAAAATATTGAAGAATCTTGATGTTGAAAATACAAAAGGAAAAAATAATAAACATTGCAAAATAAAATCTTAAAAAATAAAAATAAACCACTTAAAAACAAATTACTAATAACAACAACATGATTTGAATTGAACTTTTGAGAATAATTTAAAATGGGCCACACTAATGGTTTTGAGACCTTAACTCCTTTTTAAAGTCTAAGAGTTTAGAACCATTCTTTACAATAAAAATTTTTCCATTCTTCATTTTTCCTAATCTATAGTTTAAATTAATATTTTGCACAAATTTTTAGATGTGATATTGTATTTCATATTCAAATATTTACATTTCAATATCAGTTCAAAACCATCTTTTAAACCATATAGTTTCTAAATTACCAGTTTAAACTACAAAGTTGAAAACCATACCAATTCGAACTCATGTATGAAACGGATCTATAAGTTGTGGAAGAAACTATTTTCTTCTTATTGAATTTCAATTTGAGAATACATCAACGGGAGATTTATAGGACATTTGATATTCTATAATCTTAACAAACTAGATAGAAAAAATGAACATAAAATTCTAACTACTCCGAGCTATATGACTTGAATTTTATTAAATATAAAATCCTAACTAACTTTCCTAGATATTCTTAATACTCCCCCTCAAGTTGGTACGTAGACATCAATCATGCCCAACTTGCTAACAAGAAGCTTAAAGTTTGGTCTTAATAGTCCCTTTGTGAGGATGTTAGTGGTTTGCTGAGATGTAGGAACAAATGGCATGCAAATGATTCCTACTTCAAGCTTCTCCTTGATGAGGTGCCTTTTGATCTTAACATGCTTGTTTCAATCATGTCACATAGGGTTATGAGCTATGCTAATTGTAGCCTTATTGTCATAGTATAGCTTCATTGGTTTTTCTGTCGACTTCCTCAACTCCTTAGTATACACTATAACCATAAGAGTTCATAGACCCAATTAACCATAGCTCGGTACTCTGTCTCTGCACTACTTCTTGCCACTACATTTTGCTTTTTACTCCTCCAAGTAACAAGGTTGCCCTAAAAATAAATGCACTATCCTGACATAGGCTTCCTATCTATCATTTAACCTACCCAGTCTGCATCGGTGTATGCTTCAATCGTTTGTTGTCCGCCTTCTTGAAATACAAGCCCTTTCCTAGAGAGCCTTTTTAGATACCTTAGAATCCTATAAGTAGCGTCAACGTGCTCTTTTAGAAAGTGCATGAATTGACTTACCAGACTTACAGCAAAAGCAATGTCAAGCTATGTATATGATGGGTATATCAACTTCCCTACCAACCTTTGGTATTGAGCTGCATTAACCAGGCCCCTTGCTCACTATCACCTAGTTTCCTTTTCGGGTCAATTGGCGTATCAGCTGGCTTGCATCCACTCATTCATGTCTCCTTTAGAAGATCTAGAATGTAGACCATTATCTCTTTCTTGGATCATGCCACTTCTATTCCAAGAAAATATTTAAGGGATCCCATGTCTTTGATCTCAAATTCTATGGCTACACTGTCTTTTAATTGGTCCATTTCTCTCTGATAATCACCTATTAGGATAATGTCGTCCACGTATACTATTGGAACTGTTACTTTCCCTTCTCATGAATGTCTGATAAACATACATGCTGCTTGGAAAGAGTGGTTTTAACTATTATCTCAGTTATAAACAGTGTAAAGCTCTCACATGCTATAATAAAAAGAAAAAAGTTGTTATAGTGTAAAGCTCTCATATACTACAGTAAAAACAGTTCTAACCAATGGGTCCCACTACCATGCCAAAAACCCTAATAGTATGGTCGATTTGAGCTTGAGTGTACTCCTTTTTTTTTTTTTACAGATCTAGTAAGTTTCTCGAACTAGGCTTTTGGTGATTGTTTTAGCCCATATAGCGATTTCTTTAGTCTGCACACTCTTGTCCCGAATTTCTGTTCAAACCCTAGAGGAGGATTTATATACACTTCCTTCTCTAGATCTTCATTTAGGAAGGCATTCTTGATATCTAACTACTGTAAGGGCCAATCGAGGGTAGTTGCAAGTGATAAGAGTCCTCAAACAGTGTTTAACTTCGCCATTGGTGCAAACGTCTCCAAATAGTCGATGCCATATGTTTGTGTAAAACCTTTAGCCACAAGTCTTACTTTGTCACGATTCAGGGTTCCATCCGATTTGAACTTGGTGGAAAAAACCCACTTACAGCTCATCGTTATCTTTTCTTTTGGTAGATCTTGATCTTCAATATCTCATGTCTTATTCTTCTCAAAGGCTCTCATCTCTTCGAGTACCGCCTCCTTCCATTTAGGAACTTTCAAGGAATCTTGTATATTTTTGGGAATTTCTACACAAGACAATTGAGATATGAAAGTAGAAAAAGATGACGAGAGATTTTTATAGGATATGAATTTAGAAATAGGATACATGGGATGACTCTACATGACCTATTACATTTTCAGATTGCTATTGGGACATCCAAGTCGATAAATGACTCAGTTTGGGATTCAACATTTAACTAAGATATTTTGTTCTAAGATAGATTTACGAATAAGATTGCCTTGACCATCCTAGACTAGACTCAGTTGGCTTTATGAGTAGGCAGGAGGATGTTGGTATTGTCCTTTTGTCTAGATGCCTTCTCTCATAAACCAACCTAAAGATTTTTTTTTGAACCTGTTTCTCCTCTCTTTGCTGTACTAAAAATTTTGCAATCCTGTTGTGGTTGTACATATTTGTCCGAGTTAGTTTCTTTGGGATTTTTTCTAGTTCCAAATTCTGTTGTTTCTTTTGAATTTTGAGCATTGATTTTAGAATTTAAGAGATTTTCCGCAGAGGTATTTTGGTAATCTGGCATTGGCATGAATTTTTCATAAGTTGGAACAGATCCGTTTGAATTTGAAAAAACAAATCTGATTGTGGATTTGGATTTGAAAATTTTGAAAACAAATCTTCCCTTGTTTTCATTCTCCCCCCTAAAGATGAGGAGAGAAAAACATTTAATTTTCAAAAAAAGACAATCCATGGTCATATACAATTTTTTTTTTTTAAATTGGATCAAAAAACTTGTAAACCTACTGAATAGGTGCATATCACACAAAAATATACTTCCTAGCCCTAGGATCTAACTTTCCTCGCCCTTTATCGTGATAGTGAATAAACACGGTACAACCAAAAATTTTCAAGGGTAAGAAAGATATCAATTTGGATGTAGGGTAAAAGGACTGAAAAAACTACAATGGTGGTTTGAATCCTAAAATTTTTGAAGGCATTCCATTAATCAAATAGAAGGTTGTGAGAATAGCTTCACCCCACAGATACTTTGGGACTTTGTTTATGAAAAGTAAAGCCCTATTAACTTCCAAAAGGTGTTTATTTTTTTCTTTTAGCTATCCCATTTTGTTGAGGGGTATCGTTGCACGAGCTTTGATGTACAATGCCTTGTTTTGAGAAAAATTCCCCTAAAATCTTGTTAAAATATTCCTTGCCATTGTCACTTCAAAACACTTTGATTTGTTCATTAAATTGCATGTGTCCCATGGTGTAAAATTTTTTTAAAGACACTTTGCATATCAAATTTTTCTTTTAGAAGATAAACCCAACTAACTCTTGTACGATCATCTATTAAGGAAACAAACCATTTTTTCATAGATAGATGAAATACGTGAAAGCCCCCAAACATCACTATATATCAAAGAAAAAAGTGCATAAGGTCTATAAGGGCATGGAGGAAAAGGAACACGGTGTTGTTTTGTCAATTCATAAATTTGACGTTGAAAAGAATACAGATTTTTATTTTTAAACAAATTTGGAAACAAGTATTTTAAATAAAAGAAACTAAGGCTTCTATTGCTACAACATTATTTCTCTATCACTAGAGACCGTCATAGATTTTAGACAAGTATTTTGGATTAATTTACTTGAAATTCATCCATCTTCAAAAGAAAAAAAAATAGGGACCTCTACACTCTCTAGCACTGTTGGAAACAAAGTGCGCAGCGGAATTTTAAAAATTTTTCATCAGAGTATTTTCCAAAACACAAGTTTGACATGTTATATGTATAAATTAAACAGATCTTACTAACCTCAGTGTGCTGAAGAACCTCCGCGACCTGTGTAGAGAAGTAACGTTCCAGAAGAGCCTCAACCAACTGGTCTTCTTTGCTATTCTCTATCCACAACCGGAGTGAGTGTGGGCTCACACGTACAGCTCTTCCACCGGTGACTCTCCTTCCAACCAATAGAGAGAACCCAAAGCTAGTGTTCGTGATTTATGAACAAAAGCTCTCAGGGAGTTTTTAGATGCTCACTAGAAGAGTATCACTCTTAATCTCTCAAATTGATCTGAGTAAATCATTAGACTCACTCCCTTTTTATACCTATTGGTCCTTGGGGTCAGTCCATATCAGATTAGGTCTCAAAAATCGAAATAGAATCAAGTTCGGATCAATATCTGATAAGATACGCGTGAAAAACGCGTAATCTTAGCTGTCGCGGTCGGCATGCCGAACTGTGAGATAGGCAGGCCGAACTGGCCAGTTCGGCAGGCCGAACACGTCATCCGGCATGCCGAACTGCCGAGAAAAAATCTCCGCGAATCTTTTATTTTCCACCCAAGATTCTAAAGGATAAAGTCTCAGTTTTGATTCAAATAGCCCAATAGAAAAGATATCTGATCAAAACAAACTTTATCAAGATAATCTCTAAGAAAATAAATCAATTTACAATAATTCTATAAGTTTATCTTGTTCTAATTGTCCAAAATTAAAACAACCGATAAACAGACAAGAATTATCCGAACGCCATAATTCAACAAGTTCATCTTGAACTAATTTCTTACATAATTAATTCAACCGATAAACAGACATGAATTATTTGATTCTTATAAATTTTAAACCAATCTGATAAATCCGACATAAGTCACCAATTATTGGAAAAGCACGCCGTGTCGTTACAGGATTTTGTGAGCTAGCAAAGGGGACCAAAATGGACCTATAAAGTTCAAGCTCATGATAACTATGAAACCCAATATCCCAGATATACATTTCACAATTATCAACTCCAACGCTACTCCACTAAAAGCTTGGAGCTGCACTCTCGAACTTTATAGAATTACGAAGCTCGTGTAGCTAAGTCTCCATGACATATCATAGTGTATCGCATCCCCATATGATCATCCATAATCGGCTTAAGGACAAGTTCTGTCTTACCTTCCCGATTATTTTTATCTTACGTTCCATTGTCTCACCATTAGAAAACTTACCATCTAAAGATAGTATACCATTCGGTTACACCTATGTATCCAAATGGTTGAGCGCTCCAGTTTTCCAATTACAGGACAACGCATATAAGAGGATATCATTACTCCTAAAGAGGAGCTATGGATTCCATATCTATGAATAACAAGTCTACGCTACCAAGAGTCATGCCTCCAACGTACCGGCATGCATGCCACTACAGAGATGTGGGAGTCACCCATTGGTACATCAAAAGACACAAGTCGAGACAACGGGCCCATTATTCATCTCAGGATTAAGATACAATACAAATGATTGTCTAAAGTGAATCGATTTGTGAAGACAGAATTATTAATCCAAATCAATTCACTTTATGTCCCGATCCAACACATCGTCACCTATGACAACGCGCCAATGTTTCTATTCACGGAGTCCAACTCCGATGGCCAAGACAAACCATCTCCCAAAAGGGATATAGACAACATAACAATCTTTACATGAATAAAGCGCCCAACTTTATTCCCTCGATTGCGGATCATATATTTTAGACCATCACCTTAAGAGTCGTGTCTACCGCATAATCATCCCATCATATGCCCAACTCTTAAGGTTCAGACTGACAGTCTCAGACTACTGTTTGCTTATCATACATTCAACAAATATGAACGTAAAGAGGACAATATTTGGTATATATATAAATGAATAAATTCTTTATTGATAAAAAATGTCTCCAAAAACGTATTACATTTTTACTCCTTAGAGCATACATGTCTAACAAGCACTACCAATCGTACTCCTCGAATCTAGTTCCTGAAATTCACAATGAGATTGACTAAATTTAGTAAGACAATTGTGATCATGAGTAATTTTGCTTATGGACAAAAAATTACAATATATATTAGGAACATGAAGAACTTTATGAATTGGGAGAAAGGATGAAATTTTAATTGACCCAGTCCTGGCAATTACAAAAAGGGAACCATCAACAATTTTGATTTTTCTTGTTTCCTACACACGGACCATATGATGAAAAAAGGCTAGAACAACCTATCATGTGATTGGTTGCTCCGAAATTGATAATCCAAGCATATACCAAATTAGTTTTGACACTAGAAATGGCTACAGAAAAAAAGTTACCTGTTTGTACTAGAGAACACAAGGAATTTGTGAATTGTGTAGATTGGAAGAGATTATATAGTTTCTCTAATTGCTCCTTTGTAAAGGTAGAGGTACTAGAATTAACTTGCTACTCTTAACAAGTTTCAGCCATAGTTTGCAAAGCTCTCCCATGAGGACGTGTCTTTAGGTTGGCTGGTTTTCCATAATCTTTCAGCACGTTTCCCTTATATGCCATGGTTTCTTGTAGTGGTCACACCATGGTTTCTTCCTCCTTTCTCCTTCAGTCTTAGAATTTCACGAAACCAATGCAAAGCTATCAGGTTTGTGACAAATTTGGCTTTAGATTCAACAAACATAATTCTCTCCTTGCACTTTTCTTGCCTCACTTCAAAAAATAACTCTTGGATGGAAAGAAGGGGTTTTTGATCGAGGATCCTACCTTTAACTTCATCCAAATTATGGTTGACTCCAACAAGGAACATATAGACTTGGTCATTTTCTTTCGCTTCTTATGCCTAGCATAGTCATTAGATTCTCCCAAATATCTGTTAGACATGTATGCCCTAAGGAGTAAAAATGTAATATGTTTTTAGAGACATTTTTATCAATAAAGAATTTATTTATTATTCATATACTAAATGTTGTTCTCTTTACGTTCATATTTGTTGGATGAATGTTAAGTGAACTAAAGTCTGAGACCATCGGTTTAAACCTCTAGAATCAGACATATGATGGATAGATTATGCGGAAGACATGATTTTAAAGGTGATGGTCTGAATCATAAGATCCGTAATCGAAGGAATAAAGTTATGTGCTTTATTCATGCAAAGATAGTTATGTTGTCATATCTCTAACGAGAGATGGTTTGTCTTGGCCATCAGAGGTCGACTTTATGAATAGAAATAATGGTGCATTGTCATAGGTGACGATGTATTGGATCGGGACATAAAGTGAAATTGATTTGGATTAATAATTCTGCCTGGGCAAATCAATCCCCTTTAGACAATCACATGTGTTGTATCTTAATCCTGAAATGACTAAAGCTCGTTATTTTGACTTATGTCTTTTGATGTATCAAAGGATGACATCTAGATTTCACCTTGATATGCATACCAATACGTTAGAGACATGACTTTTGATGGCATAGACTTGTTATTTATAGATACGGAATCTATAGCTCCTCTTTAAGAGTTGATGATATCCTCTTATATGCGCTGTCTTATAAGTAAAAGACTGAAGCACTCAACCATTTGGATACATGATGTAACCAAATGGTATATTGTCTTTAGATGATAAGCTTTCCGATGGTGAGATAATGGAACATAAGAGAAAAATATTCAGGAAGGTAAGATATAATTTATCCTTAAGCCGATTATGGATATCCTATGGGGATACAATATATCATGATATGTCATGGATATTTAGCTATTTGGGCTTCATAATTTTATATAGTTCAAGAGTGCAGCTTTAAGCTTTTAGTGGAATAGCGTTAGAGTTGATAATTACAAAATGTGCATTTGGGATATTATATTTTATAATTATCGGGAGCTTGAACTATATAGGCTCATCAGGTCTCCTTTACTAGCTCATAATAAATCATGTAATGATATGACACGCTTTTCTAATAAATTGGTGACTTATGTTAAATTATTAGATTAGCTGAAATTCGATAGGATCAAATAATTTATGTTTGTTTGTCATTTGAATTAATTTTATAAATTAATTCAAGGTAATAAATTAATTCAAGATAAACTTGTTAAATTATCTGGAATATTTATTTTTTTAGAGATTATCTAGATATAGTTGCTTTAATCAGATAAGTTCTCTATTAGGTTATTTGAATTAAAACTGAGGCTTTATCTAAAGAATCTCAAGTGGAAAATTAAAGATTCACAAGGATCATTTATCATAAGTTCGGTAGGCCGACCAGTTAGTTCAGCCTGCCAATAAGGCAAGCTCGATAGGCCGATCCATTAGTTTAGCCTGTTGATATAACAATTTTTTAATCACGTGTTTCAAACACGATTTTATCAGACGTTGATCCAAATTCAAATTTTTGAGGCCTTATTTGATAATAACCAACCATGGGGATGACCTCTATAAATAGAGAGTGAGTTTTTTATGTTATTTAGATCAGTTAAAAAATTAAGAGTAAGCACTCAAGTCTGTGAGTCTCTAAAACTCTCTGAAGAGCTATTGTTCACAAATCACAAGCATTAGTTCTAAGTTTTCTTAATTGATTGGAAGGAGAGTTACTGGGGAAAAGCTGTACGAGGTGAGCCCACACACACAGCAATCGTGAATAGAGAATAGCAAAGAAGACTAGTTGGTTGAGGTTCTTCTAGAACGTTCTTCTCTATATGGATTGTAGGAGCTCTTTGGCATTCAAAGGTTAGTAAGATCTGATTAATTTATGCATATAGCGTGTCAAACTTGTGCTTTAAAAAATACTCTAATTAAAAATTTTAAAATTTCTGCTGCGTACAGTTTTTCAAACAATTGATATCAAAGCCATGGTTTTTAACATAAATTTGCGAGTTTGTAATCATGCTATATGTATAAATTATGTGATCTTGATCTCTCTTATGCCTGAATTCAACATTTTAGAGAGTTGGCACTCTAGGTTTTCTATACATTTATATGTTGTAATAGATTATATGGTGAATGTTTATTAATTAATTATAGATGATTAAATTATTATTCAATTGTTAATTAATTAATTAATTTGTACTGGTTATGGTTCTTTAAAAGTTAGAATGTATATCTAGGTTTTTCATGTAATTAGATAGCGGTCTATCATCATCGTCTAGGAATTGTTATTTAATTTAAATTTGTAAGAATTATGTAATTAAATAATCATTCGAAGTAAAGACAGATCTAATAGACGGATCAAGAAGATGGAGATAATAGCGGTTCTAAAGGTATTTTTTGAGTCTCTAAATTTTTATGTTTTTGAATCGTTAAAAATAAGATTAAAAAAATTGTTTTCTAAAAAAACGTGACATTTACTCGGTCGACAGGTCAAACCCTCGAGTTCGGCAGACTAATAGTCGCAGACCAGCAAGTCAGACCTTCAGTTCGACAAGCCATCTATGGGGCAGATTTTAGCCAGCTCTAGCGACAGGCCGATCACACAGATCGACATACCGATAGAAAGTTGTTGTTTTTCAGAAAAGGTGTGTTTCGTTGCAGTTTTGATTTTATTTTTAAGACAATTCTAAGAAACATGAGATTTTGTGATGACTAGAAACATGAAGTATTTGATCTATGCGGGATTGATGACTTGAAGATATATACCACATGAAGATAGATACAACTAGAAAATTCAAGGATGAAGAATCAATAATATGTTTCGATTAATCTCTTGTAATCTTTCATTTCTTTTCTATAGAATGGAACCATAATATTATAGTTATTTATTATTATTTTGTTTGTAGCTTTGCTTGTCTGCATCATAATATGATTTGCCATGTATATTGATAACATGTCATATAAAATATGGAGTGTCATTCATTAAAATTATTAACGCATGTTTTAAAATAAAACCTTGATTACAAAAGATTACGTGGGAGAAAGTTTTTGAAGAGAGGATCTACGACCTCCATCGTTGGTCCATAGGTAGCACATCGTGATTCCAACCCCTAAGAAGGGACTTCATCATGTATCAGGTTGAATCTCCAAAAAGATAAAATATTTTAGCAAGATTTATCGTTGCACACCCTTAGGTGGTGATTATAAAATCATTGATAAAATATTGAAATGATGGTTGTATACTCAAGTTGATTTTATTATTAACCTCCCCTAGGAGCTTTTTTAATAAAAGTAACGGCTAAAGAAACGATTATTAATATATGCTGGATCAGATGGATCCTAGTTGACATATATTAATCAAGAGGGGATCTGTGTTTCTACTTGAATTTGGCAAGTCTCCCTTGGGTGCCTTGTTGAATTATGAGTTAGGAATTATTGTTGTCAAGTTGTGATTTTTTAAGGTTTTGACACATAAACACATTGTATGTTTTACATGATTGTTATATTACTAAATTATTATGATATGTTTGCTTATCTTTGGTATATGATTTGTTATTGTAGATGTCTAAAAATGTTTTATCTTCGATACTTGATAAAACCAATTAACCGGTAAGAATTATAATGATTGGAAACAGAACCTGAATATCGTCATACCTTTTGAGAAACTTAAATTTGCGCTAATAACTTCATGTCCTCCCAAGCCTACAAAAGATTCTAATAATGAGCAAATCCAAGCATATGATTGCTGGAAAGATGTTAACGATTAGGCCCACTGTTATATTATGGCCCGTATGAATAATGTGCTGCAGGCTCAACATGAAGATTATGAGACTAAAAAGCAGATCTTGGATAATCTTAAAGACATATTTAGAGGCCAGGCCCTAACACAATAGCAATGGGCACTTTGAAAACTTTTAAACTACAAACAAAGACCGAGGACTTTTGTAAAGGAGCACATGATGTTGGTCATAGGTTACCTTGTTGAGGCTCAAACTAATGGAACTGACATAGATACTGAAACACAGATGATTCTAGTCTATGAGACTTTATCTAAAGACTTTATCCCATTGAGAGCTATATTTAATTTAAACAATAGACAGGATATGATCTTGTTAAATTATTTGAAATATTTATTTTCCCTAGAGATTATCTAGATATGGTTGTTTTATTTAGATAACTTCTCTATTAGGTTATTTAAATTAAAATTGAGACTTTATCTAAAGAATCTCGAGTGAGAAATAAAAGATTTACAAGGATCTTATTATCGCAAGTTCGGTAGGCCGATTAGTTAGTTCGGCCTGCCAATGGGCAAGTGATGAGGACATCGTTAGCACAAGCAAGAGCACGTGGGATGAGACATATTCAGATCCAATTCAAGTTCCCATTGGTCCGGTTACGAGAGCTCATGTGAAGAAGTTCAAAGAAAAGCTTATTGGGCTGATTCAAGCAACTTGGCTCAAGCTATTGCATGGAGGCCCATTGAGGGAATTGCATGTGACATCCAGACCAACAAATGCGTGATTCAAGCTCTAGAAGGGACCGAGTAATTTTCATTTCAGTTACTTTCCCGTTTTGAGGCGACAAGTTGTGAGAAGAATCAGCTATTTACCTTTTAATGTCTAGTTTCCTTTTTGCGTTTGTTTTATTTCTATATTGTAAGGCTTTTAAGCCATTAAGGGAACTTTCCTTATTTGCTTTAGATTTGACGTTTGGTAATTGATTTGCCCGAAATTCCATGGGCAATTAGGAGCTAAAAATTCGCATAGGGGAACCCCTATATATTGTAACGAATTTCATTCAATGGGAAAGAAGTTTTAACACACAATTTGAGTTTTAATTCTCTTCGGTTCCTAAACGAACTATTCAAACTTATCGAAAAATTCTGTGGCGTTCATAGACTTATCAATCAGTCCATCCATAGCTGATTATGGCATCCTCACATACCAAGGTTCGTGCTTCTTGTTAGGCATTGAGTCGCGGTTTCATCCAAAACCGGTTAAGAATTTTGATCTTGGAAACCAATTTTGGTTAGGGTCGCGTCATTTGGTATCAGAGCGAGGTTCTAATCAGGTTTTGCTTATCCGTTCTCTTAGTTTATGTTTGTTTTAGTTATTCGTGAGTTTTGATTTCCATTATCAAAGTTGGTTAAAAAAAAAAAGGATCCGAAAAGAAAAGAAAGAAAGAAAGAAAAAAAAAGGAAAAGAAGAAAAACAAGAGGATCCGAAAAAAAAAAAAAAAGTCTAGAAACCTTCCTTAATTTTTTTTTTCAGATTCTTGTTATTCATCATTTAAGGAACCCGAAATTGAATTCCCTGCACAGACCAAAAACTTTTGCTCAAATTTCGTTCCTTTTGGGTGTGATTTCTGAAAGCCTAAATTATTTGTTCCTGTTATAGTCTTGTTTCTAATATGAGCCTCCTTGGTAATCTATTTATGAATTGTCAAGGAAATTTTGATATTGAGTTGACTAGTTTTATAGGAACTGAGTGAGAATTAACGAGTGGAAAAAGGCAAAGAGGCGAGAGCATTAGAGTGGACAAAAGCCGAAAGTATTGAGTGTAAACATGAGTGAAATTGAGTGAACCATTTCACGAGTGAAACACGTAAGGGAGTGTGGTAAGGTCCTTTGCATTGTTTCTTATTTTGTTTTGCAAAAAAAAAAAAAAAAAATGCCAAACAACAGCAAGAACACTATTGAGGGTACCTCAGGTGCAATAAATCCAAAACTTCTTATGGAAGCGTTGATGGGGGAGATGAGGTGATTGTTGAGGGGAGAGTTAGGACAGCTTCATGAGAGGACAGACAGGATAGAAAACGCACGTGTGGAATAGCCACAACATGTTCCCCATGCGCGTAAGCGGGAAAGGGTTCCGGTTAGAAGAGAGGTTGATGACTACTACAGGATTGATGGGGAAGAGTTTGACGAAGGAGAAGATTCAGCGGGTAGTCATCGAAGATTTGGACGGGATAGAGGAGTTAGGAACCAGGAAAATGATAGTTTGAGAGGCATAAAAATGAAGATACCATCATTTCAAGGCAAATCCAATCCAGAAGCGTACCTAGAATGGGAGAAGAAAATGGAGTTCATCTTTGACTGCCACTACTATTCTGAGGCGAAGAAGGTAAAACTGGCTGTAATTGAATTTTTTGATTATGCTATTACTTGGTGGGATCAGCTTGTTATAAACAGGAGACGAAATAGAGAGCGACCTATTGAGTCATGGGAAGAGATGAAGACCATGATGAGGAAGCGATTTGTACCAACTTACTACTACCGGGAGTTGTACAACAAACTACAAAATCTTAAGCAAGGCAACCGAAGTGTAGAGGAGTACTATAAGGAGATGGAGGTTATCATGATCCGGGCCAATATAGAGGAGGATCGGGAGGCTACAATGGCAAGGCTTTTGGCGGGCTTGAATCGAGATATTCACAATGCCGTTGAGTTACAACATTATGTGGAGTTGGAGGACATGGTGCACATGGCTATTAAAATTGAGAATCAACTTATGAGGAGGGGCAGTAACACACGTCCTAGCCAAAACCCGAGTACATCCGCTTGGAAAATGAACCAATGGAAGAAGGATGAGAAGCAACCCAACACCAAGCCAAAGACCGAGCAAAAACAAGAGGTGGCCAGCCATGGGAATCAAGGTAAATCTGATTCTTCCACTACTCGGAATCGTGATATTAAATGTTTTAAATGTCAAGGCAGGGGTCACATAGCAAGCCAATGTCCGAACAAACGAGCTATGGTGATGCGGGACAATGGAGAGATTGAAACCGAGGAGGATTCGGACAATGATTCTATGCCTTCATTAGAGGATGCCGACGATGAGGAGTGCGCTGTCCAAGGAGAATTGTTGGTTACAAGGAGAGCTTTAAGTGTGCAAGCCAAAGAAGAAGATGAAGAGGTGCAATGGGAAAACATCTTCCACACTAGGTGCCACGTCCAAAACAAGGTATGTAGTGTGATTATTGATGGTGGGAGTTGTACTAATGTTGCTAGCACAACCATGGTAGAGAAGTTAGGGCTGCCAACAATTAAGCATCCTCGACCATATAAATTGCAATGGTTAAATGATAATGGTGAGGTAAAGGTGCATAAAGAAGTGTTAGTTTCTTTTCGCATTGGAAGATATGAAGATGAAGTTTTGTGCGATGTGGTTTCGATGCAAGCTGGGCACTTGTTATTAGGCAGACCATGGCAATTTGATCAGCGAGTTAAACATGATGGTTTCACCAACAAGTACTCATTTGTTCACAATCAAAAAATGATCACTCTTGTTCCGTTAACACCAAAACAGGTCTATGAAGACCAAGTGAGCTTACAGAGAGAAAGTGATAAAAAAAATGAAGAGCGGAGAAAAATCAAGGGTGGGAGTGCAGAGAGAGAGTTCGGCCAGTGAGAGAAAAAAGGAAGAGATGACAGAGAAAAAGGAAGAGATGACAGAGAAAAAGGAGAGCAAAGAGAGCAAGGGAGAGAAAATTGAGAAGGCTGAAAAGAATTCACAATCAGCCAATGAGAGAAAAGCAGAGAGAAAAACAAACTTCTATGTGAGAGGCAGTGAAATTAAAAGGGCCTTGTTTTCAAATCAGCCAATGATTGTACTTTTGCACAAAGAGGCGCTTTTAAACACTAACAAACTTGACCCTGTAGTGCCTAGTTCTGTTGTTTCTCTGTTGCAGGAATTCGAGGATGTATTTCCAGATGAGGTGCCTGATGGTTTGCCGCCAATGCAAGGAATAGAACATCAGATTGATTTTGTACCTGGTGCTTCCACTCCAAACCGACCAGCTTATAGAAGCAACCCCGAGGAGACAAAAGAGCTTCAAAGGCAGGTCAATGAAAAAGGGGTACGTGAGAGAAAGTATGAGCCCATGCGCCGTTCCAGTCTTACTCGTGCCTAAGAAGGATGGGACATGGAGGATGTGCGTAGATTGCAGAACCATTAACAATATCACGGTAAAGTATCGCCATCCTATTCCTCGTTTAGATGATATGTTGGATGGACTGCATGGTGCTTTTGTGTTCTTAAAAATTGATTTGAAAAGTGGATACCATCAAATATGCATGAAAGAGGGTGATGAATGAAAAACTACCTTTAAGACAAAATATGGACTGTATGAGTGGTTAGTAATGCCATTTGGTTTAACTAATGCTCCAAGTACATTTATGCGTTTAATGAATCATGTATTATGTGCATTTATTGGCAGGTTTGTTGTTGTGTATTTTGATGATATACTCATTTATAACAAAGACATGGACCAACATGTAGTGCATTTAAAATCGGTTTTGGATGTGCTTAGAAAGGAGAAGTTGTATGCTAACCTCAAGAAGTGTACCTTTTGCACAGAAAAGCTTGTGTTTCTTGGTTTTGTTGTTAGTGCTCAAGGTATACAGGTTGATGAAGAAAAGGTGTGAGCCATCCAAGAGTGGCCGAGTCCAACTAGTGTGGGAAATGTACGGAGTTTTCATGGACTTGCTAGTTTCTACCAGCGGTTTGTGAAAGATTTCAGTACTATAGCCACACCATTGACTGAAGTGATCAAGAAGAACGTTGGGTTTAGATGGGGAGAAGAGCAAGAAAAGGCATTTCAGTTAATAAAGGAGAAGTTGACTAATGCTCCATTGTTATCTTTACCTAATTTTTCCAAAACTTTTGAGATTGAATGTGATGCTTCAGGTGTTGGAATTGGTGATGTTTTAATGCAGGAAGGGAGACCAGTAGCATATTTCAGTGAGAAGCTGAATGGGGCAACTCTTAATTACCCAACTTATGATAAAGAGATGTATCCATTGGTTCGGGCATTAGAGACGTGGCAGCACTACCTATGGCCTAAGGAGTTCGTGATTCACACCGATCATGAGTCTCTGAAACACTTGAAGGGCCAACACAAGCTGAACAAGAGGCATGCTCGTTGGGTGGAATTCATAGAGACATTTTCGTATGTCATTCGCTACAAACAAGGTAAGGAAAACATCGTTGCCGATGCACTTTCTCGCAGGTATGTCTTAATCTCAACTCTTAATGCTAAACTACTGGGTTTTGAACATATTAAAGAGTTATATGCTGATGACCGTGACTTTAGTACTGAGTATCAAGCTTGTGAGAGATTTGCTAGTGGTAAGTACTTTAGGTATGAGGGATACTTGTTTCGGGAGAATAAATTATGTGTGCCTAATTGTTCATTAAGAGATTTGCTAGTGAGAGAATCCCATGGGGGAGGATTGATGGGACATTTTGGAGTAATGAAGACTTTGGCTATGTTGCAGGAACACTTCTATTGGCCACATATGAAACGAGATGTTGAGAGGCTTTGTGGTAGATGTGTAACTTGTAGGCAGGCTAAATCAAGAGTGCAGCCCCACGGTTTGTACACCCCTTTACCAATACCTAGTGAACCCTGGATTGATATTTCGATGGATTTTGTGTTAGGTTTGCCTAGGTCTAAATGGGGAAGAGACTCCATATTTGTGGTCGTGGATAGGTTTTCCAAGATCACCCATTTTATTCCATGCCACAAGACAGATGATGCTTCCAATGTTGCTGATTTGTTCTTTAGGGAAATTGTGAGACTTCATGGTATGCCTAGGACAATTGTTTTTGATAGGGACACCAAGTTCTTAAGCTACTTTTGGAAGACTTTATGGGCTAAGTTAGGGACTAAGCTATTGTTTTCGACTACTTGTCACCCTCAAATCGATGGTCAAATAGAAGTTGTGCACAGAACCTTGTCTACATTGTTGCGGGCTGTCATTAAAAAGAACATCAAAACATGGGAGGAGTGTTTACCACATGTTGAGTTTGCTTATAATCGATATGTTCATTATGCTACTCAATTTTCACCGTTTGAAATTGTTTATGGTTTTAATCCTTTAACTCCTTTGGATTTAATGCCATTACCTTTGTCTGAGCATGTGAATTTAGATGGAAAAAGAAAAGTTGACATTGTTAAGTAGATACACGAGAAGGCAAGACTCAACATCGAGCGAAGAACTAAACAATATGCTGAACAAGCCAACAAAGGGCATCACAAGCTCGTCTTCGAGCCTGGTGATTGGGTGTGGTTGCACTTAAGCAAGGAACGGTTTCCAAAACAAAGGAAATCCAAGCTGTTGCCTAGAGGGGACAGTCCTTTTCAAATTCTTGAAAGGATCAATGATAATGGATACAAGCTAGACTTGCCAGGTGAGTATGGTGTAAGTGTCTCCTTTAATGTTTCTGATCTAAGTCCTTTTGATGCAAGCGACGATTTGAGGACAAATCCCTCTCAAGAGGAGGGGAATGATGAGGACATTGTTAGCACAAGCAAGAGCACATGGGATGAGACATATTCAGATCCAATTCAAGTCCCCATTGGTTCGGTTACGAGAGCTCGTGCGAAGAAGTTCAAAGAAACGCTTATTGGGCTGATTCAAGCAACTTGGGCTCAAGCTATTGCATGGAGGCCCATTGAGGGATTTGAATGTGACATCCATACCAACAAATGCGTGATTCAAGCTCTAGAAGGGACCGAGTAATTTCTATTTCAGTTACTTTCCCCTTTTGAGGCGACAAGTGACGAAAAGAATCAGCTATTTACCTTTTAATGTCTAGTTTCCTTTTTGCGTTTGTTTTATTTCTATTATTGTAAGGCTTTTAAGCCATTAAGGGAACTTTCCTTATTTGCTTTAGATTTGACGTTTGGTAATTGATTTGCCTGAAATTCCATGGGCAATTAGGAGTTGAAAATTAGCATAGGGGAACCCCTATATATTGTAACGAATTTCATTCAATGGCACTTTAGGGTTTCTTTATATTTATATATTGTCATGAGATTACATAGTGAATGTTTATTAATTTTTTATGGTTTATTAAATTATTATTTAATTAATTAATTTATACTCGTTATGGTACCTTAAAGGTTAGAATGTGTATCTAGGTTTTTCATATAATTAGATAGCAGTCTATCATCATTGTCTAGAAATTATTATATAATTTTAAATTTGTAAGAATTTTGTAATTAAATAATCATTCGAAACAAGACGTTATAAGACGAATCTAAAGATGGATGCTAGCAACTCTAAAGGTATTTTCTAAGTCTCTAAATTTTTATACTTTTGAATTGTTGAAAATAAGATTCAAAAACTGTGTAAAAACTGTTTTTTGAAAAATCATGACATCTGCACAATCAGCAGGTCGAATCCTCAGTATCAACATACCGATGGTCGCAGACCGGCAGGCTAAACCTCTAGTTTGGCAAGCCGTTAGTGGGGCAGATTTTAGCCAGCTCTGGCGGCAAGCAGTTCGGCAGGCCGATGGCCTAAGATCGATAAGCTGATCATACAAATTCGCATGCTGATAGAGAGCTATAAGTTTTTAAAAAAGATGTGTTTTTCGGTACAGTTTTGATTTTATTTTTGAGACAATTCTAAGAAACATAAAATTTTATAATGACTGAAAAAGTGAAGTATTTGATCTATTCGGGATTGAAGACTTGAAGACAGATACAACTTGAAGATTCAATAATGAAGAATCGATAATATGTTTCAATTGATCATTTGTAATCTTTAATTTCTTTCTCTAGGATGAAATCATAAAATTATGATTATTTATTATTATTTTGCTTGTGGCTTTGTATGATTGTTTTGCTTGTCTACATTATAATATAATTCGCCATGTATATTGATAACATGTCATATAGAATAGGGAGTGCCGCTCATTAAAAATTGTTTATGCATGTTAATATGAAACCTTGACTTTTAAAATATTGAGTGGGAGAAGGTTTTTAAAGAGAGGGCCTATGGCCTCCATCGTTGGTTCATAAGTAGCACATAGTGATTTTGACTCTTAGGAAGAGACTTCATCAGATCTCCAAGGATAAAATATTTTGGCATGATTTATCATTACACAACCCTAGGTGGTGATTATAAATCATGGATAAAATATTGAAACGATGGTTATTCACTTATGTTAATTTTATTATTAACCTCCCATAAGAGCTCTGTTAATATAATTAATGGCCAAAGAAACGATTATAAATATATGCTGGATCAGATGGGTCCTGAATGACATATATTAATCAGGAGGGGATCCGTGTTCTTGATTGAATTTAGCAAGTCTCCCCTAAGCGGCTTGTTGGATTCTGAGTTAGGGATTATTGTTGTAAGGTTGTGATTTTTTAAGGTTTTGACACATAAACACATTGTATATTTTATATGATTGTGTTATGTTACTAAATTATTATGGTATGTTTGCTTATGTTTGGTATATGATTCTTTATTGTAGATGTCTAAAAACACTTTATCTTCAATACTTGATAAAAACCAACTAACCGGTGAGAATTATAATGATTAAAAATAGAACCTGAATATCATCCTATCCTTTGAGAAATTGAAATTTGTGCTGACAACAATGTATCTTCCCAAGCCTACAAGAGATTCCAATAATGAGCAAATCCAAACGTATGATCACTGGAAAGATGCTAACGATCAGGCCTGCTATTATGTTATGGCTAGCATGAATAATGTGTTACAGGCTCAACATGAAGATTATGAGACTGCGAATTAGATCTTGGATAATCTTAAAGACATGTGTGGAGGCCAGGCCCTAATAAAGTGACAAGGGGCTCTTCGAAAACTCTTAAACTGCAAACAAAGACCAGAGATTTCTATGAAGGAGCATATGATGTTGGTCATGGGTTACCACTGAGGCTCAAACTAATGGAGCTGACATAGACACTGAAACACAGATGACTATGGTTTTTGAGACTCTATCAAAAAAATTTATTTTATTTCAAACTACATTTTATTTAAGTAATAGACAAGATATGACCTTGATTGAGTTGATAAAGCAGTTATAGGAGTTCAAAAATCTGATCTGGGAAACTCCTGCGGGTGGCGAGGCCAACTTAGTGGCTACCTCTGGTTCCAATCCTAACCCAAAGAATGGAAAGAAGCAATGGGCTAAGAACAAAAAGTCTTCTATTCCTACAAATGGAAAGAACAAGAAGAAGAAAAAGAAGAACCCGAAGAAGCTTAAGTGTTTTTTCTACGGGAAGGTCGGGCACATTAACAAGAATTGTAAGGACTTCCTTTCTCGAAGAGGTAGGTGTGATCTTCTGGTTATTGAAACTTGTTTGGTTGAGAAATTTAGTGACACTTGGGTTATAGATTCCAAGGCAACAAATCATGTTTGTGTTTTTCTAAAGGGTTCAAAGAAACGAAAAGTCTACCGCATGCAAACTTTACATTTCGGATAAACGATACATCCTTAGTATTGGCTAAAGCATTGGAGATGTTTATCTTTATTTTGATAATTATAGGAGTTTAGTTTTGCAAGATTGTTTTTATGTTCCTAACTTAAAAGGAATTTAATTTCTATACCTTGTTTATTTAAAGACCCTTATGTAGTTTCTTTTAATAATAAAGTGGTGATTCGTGAAAACAAAATATGTTATGGATAGATATAAAACAATCTATATTTCATCATACCTAAGGTGGACTTATTGCTTAACATTGAGGTTAATGATAATACTCTAAAAGACTTAAAACTTCTCACTTTAATAAGACTTATCTTTGGCATTTGCGACTGGGTCATATTAACTTGAATAGAATTCAAATGTTGGTAAGGGATGGACCTTTAAGTCACTTAAAGGTGGAATCTATACCATAATGTGAATCTTGTTTAGAGAGTAAAATGACCAAAAAACAATTTGGGTCTAAGGGCAATAAGGCCGGAGGGATTCTAAAACTTATGCATAGTGATGTTTGCGGTCCTATGAACATCTGGGCACGAGGAGGGTATGAGTACTTCATTACTTTTATTGATGATTACTCAAGATATGGGTATGTGTACCTAATGCACCATAAAAGCGAAACTTATGACAAGTTCAAGGAGTTTTAGGCTAAAGTGGAAAAGTAGTTAGGTAAACCCATGAAGGCACTTCGATCCGATCAAGATGGTGAATACCTTTCTGATGAGTTTTTGGAATATTTTTTAGAGAATGGGATTCTATCCTATTTCACTGCACTAGGCACTTCGTAGCAGAATGGCCTAGCTGAAAAAAGAAATAGGACTTTGTTGGACATGGTTAGGTCTATGATGAGTTATTCATCATTGTCTTTATCCTTTTGCAGATATGCACTACAAATTGTATATTATCTTTTGAACAATGTGCCTTCAACATCGTTTCCTAAAACTCCTCATGAGTTGTGGATAGGGAAGAAGACATCCTTAAACCATATTCATATATAGGGATGTCCAGCTCATGTCCTATTTAAGGAAGCGAATAAGTTGGAAGCGGGTTCAGAAGTTTGTATGTTTGTAGGATATCTAAAAGAGACTAAAGGAGGTTATTTCTATAATCCAAAGGAAAATAAAGTCATGATTTCTACAAATGCAACTTTCCTTGAGGAAAGTTACATGAACAACTTTAAGCCTTTAAGTAAAGTAGTACTCAAGGAGTTGGCGAGTGATTCTATCACTCCGAGGTTCCAAATGAAACCGTTCCAATCTGTGTAGAAAACCAATCAAGTGACAACTTAAGGGGCTTCGATATAGTGAAAGGATCGGGTGTCAACCTAAGAGGTGTATGTCCAATGGTGAAGCCTTCTTGGCTGAACTAGATGAACATGACAAGGATCCTTACACTTACGCAGAAGCTGTGGAGGATATTGATTCAAAACGCTAGATAGAAGCTATGAACACTGAGATTAAGTCTATAGAGACTAATCGGGTCTAGGAGCTTGTGGATCTTCCCAAAAGGGTAAAATCCATAGGGCGTAAGTGGATCTATAAGAGAAAGAGAGGAGTAGATGGAAAGGTCGAAACCTATAAGACTAGACTGGTAGCTAAGGGATACACGCAAAAGGAAGGAATTGATTATGAGGAAACCTATTCACCTATAGCCAAGCTTAAGTCCATCCACATTCTCTTCCATTCTTCTGTAGGTTTCTTTGTTTCACCCGTTAGTACTCGAGCTTTCCTCTACCATCATCAGCTAGTTTCACAGATTGTGGCCACTCCAAATAATTTATGCCGTTCAAACGATGAATAATAATTTGCAAAGGAAAATTTGCCATGATGTCGCCACTAGTGGAGTAGGATAGATCGTTGATGTAACCTCAATTTTGTCGACGTCCCTCTGGCTCCGATCATCGCTGTCTTCACCATGGGAATAGGGTTTAAAGACCTGTAGCTCTAATACCATATACGTTGTGGAAGAAAAATAAATTGTTTTCTTCTTATTGAATTGCAATATGAGAATACATCAGTAGGAGATTTATTGGACATTTGATATCCTATAATTTTAACAAACTAGAGAGAAAAAAGTAACATAAAATTCTAACTACTCTAAGCTATATGACTCGGATTTTATTGAACATAAAATCCTAACTTTTCTAAATATTCTTAACAAGATCCTTAGGATAGCCATCAAAAAGAGTAAGGATTAATTGCATTAGTGCACCATAAACCTTTTGTGTTTGGTAACTTGGAGCTTGAACTTCAATTGTGATAAATAACACCCTAAATTTTAAAATGTTATTTCTATTGTGATCATCGAACAACCAACATACATCAATTAATAGATGAACATTATCTAAATTTTTTCCCACAAATAGACCCTAAGCTTTTTGTTAACTGGCACGTTGGATCCTGAACTTTCAAATAAGGTGTTTAGAAGTTCTAACTATGAACAATATAAAACTCTTATATGCTATAGTATGAAACAAAAATGAGTTATGATGTAAAACTTTCACATTTTATAGGCTCTTTTTTCAAACAACCTATAAATTTTGGAATTTCAGATCCTAATCGTCATCTATTAATTGAAGTCCATTATGGATCGAACTATATTGCTAAAGATTGTAAAGTTTAGGGTCTTAAGTGTCAAAATTAAAAGTTTAAAGTGCAACATGCAAAAGATGATGAATTTAGAAAATTAGAAAAGAAATTTGTAATATGGTGGTATTGTCCGAGAGGGATTTAAATCATATATCCAATTTTGACATTTTAAATAATATCTAATTAATCACATTATGACATGTCATTTAAAACCAATCATATTATGATATATCATTTAAAAAATTTAAATAATATTTAATTAACTTTATATGTTTTTTATTAAATAAAATGCCATAATATAATCGATTCGATATTATTTAACAGATTAAAAATTAAGCAAAGCATCTAAGTTGAGCAAGAGAGGGTTGGAGTACAGAGACAGCAAGTGACGTAGACGTGACCTTTCACCAAAGCCTATATTCCTGATCCAACAGATCTAGTCTAATCTACCTTAAAAAAATAAAAAGAAGACAAACAGTATTCTTATTTCTCAAATCTCAAGTAGATTATAAACACAGTAAAACTCCGAACTCGTATTTTCCCATCGGATCTTCGTTCACTCCATTTGCTCGGAGGTGAGAGGCTTTTCTCGGGAAAAAGGCTTCATGAAAGAGGCGAGCACCAGCGAGGTGCCCCTAGGGCAAAACCTGATAAAGCTCATAAGCAACCTCTGCTTCTCTGCCTTTGTCTTCTCCGTCCTCATCTTCACCGTCATCGCCATTACCTACCAGCCTCCAGATCCATGGCTTGAGTCCGCCCCTGCCCTAACCAAGCTCTTCACTCAGACCGAGAACGCCACCTTCAAGAACGATGACTCCATTCTCAAAACCGGCGAGGATTTGGTAGCCGTCACCGACGTCTCGCCGGCGATCACCCCGTCGGCGATTTCGAATCCTATAACGGAAGATGTGATTGAGAAATCCGAGGCGGCGCTGATCAACGATTCGGCGACGCGTCAACTGAGCTGCGAGGATCTGGCGAAGGTGAATTGCTCGGATCCAAGTGCTCTGATCGCGATCGAAAGGTTTAATCTTAGGGTTTTTAAGTCTATTGCGTTCCTCGAGTATCAACCTCCGGTTAACGGATCGAAACCGGACGAATGCGACGTCTCGTGGCGGTTTCGGAATAAGAAGGAGAAATCATGGAGGAAGTACAGGGATTTTCGGAGGTTTAAGCTCGGAGTCGGCGAGAATTGTACTTACAAAGTGGTTCACGCTGGGGGTTGGCATTCTGGCATCAATGCCCGTCGATTTCGTACTCGATTCGGCAATGGGACTGCGACTCGGGCGGGAAAAGTCGTACCTCCGGTGGCGGTTCGGGACGAGGAGATAAATGACACGATCCCGAGCTTGGGATCGGAAACGAGCTTCAGGAAAGGAAGGTACTTGTATTACTCTCGTGGTGGTGATTATTGCAAAGGGATGAATCATTATTTGTGGAGTTTCTTGTGTGGTTTAGGGGAAGCTATGTACTTAAATAGGACTTTTGTCATGGATTTTAGTGTGTGCTTGGCTGCAACTTATAATCCCAGTGGAAAAGACGAGGAAGGAAAGGATTTTCGATACTATTTTGATTTTGAACATCTTAAGGAAGTTGCGTCTGTGGTTGAGGAGGGTGAGTTTTTGAGAGATTGGAAGAAATGGAATCGTGGGCATAGGAGAAAAGTGCCTTTTAGGAAGGTAGCCAGTCATAAGGTGACTCCTACGCAGCTAAGCAAGGATAAGAGCATGATTATCTGGCGGCAATTCGATGCCCCGGAGCCGGAGAATTACTGGTATAGAGTTTGTGAAGGGCAGGCTGCTAATCACATACAGAGGCCTTGGCATGCTCTGTGGAAATCAAAGAGGTTGATGAACATTGTCACAGAGATTAGCGGTCGGATGGACTGGGATTTCGATGCGGTTCATGTGGTTCGTGGAGAGAAGGCACAGAACAAGGCGCTGTGGCCACACTTGGATGATGACACTTCCCCTGGCATGCTTCTTGAGAAGCTTAGAGGGATGGTTCAGCCATGGAGGCCTCTGTATATAGCTACCAATGAACCATTCTATAACTATTTTGATAAGTTGAGGTCTCAGTATAAGGTTCATTTGCTTGATGATTACAAGGAGTTATGGGGGAATACAAGCGAGTGGTACAATGAGACCATGAATTTGAACAATGGAAAACCTGTGGAGTTTGATGGGTACATGAGAGTTGCTGTGGATACTGAGGTTTTTTACAGGGCGAAAACACGGGTTGAAACGTTCTATAATTTGACTATGGATTGCAAGGATGGAGTCAATACATGCTGACAAGGTTGGAGATTCGGATACCCATTCATTGCTTTTTTGCTCAAAATTCGATTCAGTTTCTTGATGATAAGTTTTTAATTGTTTTCAAGCTTCATTGTTGTATTTCTTTTTCTTACTCCCTTTTAGGCTATTGGAAAATTCCTCTTGATCTGAAGAAGCCTATTTGTAGTATATATGTAATTTAGTTTGGCCTTTTTACATTAACTTTTCCCCATTCTCAGATGTTTACTATCTTGTGAAAGTTAATGAATTATTCTATTTTACAGTCTCTCTCACATTTTGTTAAAGATGAGTTGCTTTGTTTGTAGATTTGTAGCTTTTAACTCTATCGAACTTCTAGCATTCTTCACCCAAATGGAAAATAATGCCTCGGTTCTGGAAGCATTGTTCTCACTGCAATATTATTCTGCTACCTGAACTTCACAATTATTGGAATTTTTGGAACTATAAATTGCTTATAGTTTAGACTATAGGCTTTTTCACGTCGGTTCAGGTTGAACCGAATGCTTTGAAAACCTTGGAGGAAAAAAAAACTGAAATAGTCTGCTATATCGTTGTGCTGGTGTCGAACAGACCCTGGCAGTTTTAGTTATTTTTTTTTAATTATTTATTTTCTGGGTTCGGTATTCAAGATTTGAAGTTTATGAGCAAAAGTAGAAAAACGATATAAACGAGACATTGGTCAAGGCAAGAGCTGTAGATGTGTGTGCTGTGTGCTCTATTCACTTATTTAAAATGCTTTCATTGCTTGTGGATTATGCCTATGGAATGAGTGGTCACTCCGTTTTGAACAAGACACAAAACACACCTAGGCAGTGGCGTAAAGTGTGCTGACGTTTAGCATGATTAGTTAAATCCTCAATAGCAATAGTATGTGCGTTTAAAGTAAATTTGACTTCGGAAAAGAAGGTGGTGTATACCAATTTTTTCTTATTAGATAAAATTTTAAGAGCGTTTGGCAACGTCGCTCACGTCGCTCATATCCAACTGCTGTAGTGTAAAATTCTCATATATTATAATATAAAGTAGAAGTGGATTACAGCGTAAAACTCTCGTATACTATGGTAAAATTATTTTAATTTTTTGTTCTAACTGAATTGCCAAACTCACTTTTATTGCGAAGTCAGTCTCTGTATTGCTTACAGCCAACATGGCAACTGAAACATAGATTTCTCCATGCAGTAGTCCTTTTATTTTGCATAAATTACACCCACAGAATACCAGGAAAAAAAAAAAAAAAACTGCAGATGAAGCCTTATTCTTGGGCTAAACACCAAGAAGTTTGAATTAACTCTGAGTTGACAAAAGAAGTGGACTATGAGTTTGCATTGTGGCTTTCCTCTACATTCCAACTTTCAGGTGGTGCAACTTGATGGTGCTGAGGTACGTATTCCTACACACAAGTCAAGAGACTTTAATGGCACAACTTAACCACTGCTAGGAATTAACTGTATATTTACATCATTTCTAGTCCTTTGAAATTTAAAATATTTGAGTATCTCTTTATCACTCAGAAAAATAAATAAAAAAAAAGAATAATTTGCCCTGTCGTCTTCTTTATACTTGTATATGTCTTGTGTTTATGTTTTTTCCTTATACCTGTAGCTTGGTTATGAGCTCAGAAGCAGTTGTAGCAGAAACGACAATGGTCCTTGAAGATGGTTTAATAAATCCCTCTTCCACGCCTTTGTCAAATAGATGTAGCAAGCCATCGTAATACCCATCAACGTTTAACACACCTACCTGTTTAATTTAATTGAAAAACTAAAATGTGTCTTCGGTTTGAACATGAAGAAAGGATTAAGATTCAAATTCTGGGCCGAAATTTGGTGCTTTGTCTTAGTCATGTCATAGCCACCGCTCATCCGTCAATCATAGCTTGGACTGGTATGATTAAGAAATCAATCTGTATAACTTAAAGTTTCCAATCTTGTGGTTGCAGTATACCCTGACGGTAAATCTAGACTCTTAAGACCCGTTTGTTTCGATACTCGAATCACGGTTCGAATCATTTTGCTACAGTATATTCTCTCATAAAAATTTAAATCTTCATTCAAATACTTTATTCAAATACTCGAACCAAACGGGTCCTTAATTTTAAAGTTGAGGTTAAGAGTTCGAATACCCACGCCACCAATTCAGAATTAATAATAACAACAATAATAAAAAATTTCCAACTTTTAAATGCATGGCTATGTTTCACCTCATAATTTTATGATTTATGTGCACGTAAGTTTTTCTGATTTTAGTCAAAACAACGTTTACCAAGCAGCATTATGGCCCCTTATTATTGCATATCCTCAAGATCTGGAATAAATTATTATAGTTTGGCACCTCCGTTCCAATTACATAGTTAAAACTGCTTCAATTTAAAGCTTTCATCTGCTACAATATAAAGCATAAGTAAGCCACAGTGTAAAGCTCTTACACGTGACACTAATAGGGTGTATGGAAAGGTGGTGGGAACCACTTTTACTGTAGCATATGAGAGTTTTACACTGTAACATATTTTTTTTATTGTTACTGTAGCATGTGAAAGCTTTACACTATTCATAACTGAGATTGTGGTGGAAACTGAGTGGTTCCCACCACTGCCAAACACCCCCTAAATTTTTTTAACTTCGTGTTCTAATTACGATGTCAAACGTATTCAAAAAAAACTTTGCTTGTAAGACTGTTTTGTGGTCTAGACAGCTTCTAGAAGCAGCATTTCACAAGCAATGGTAGAAAGGGATTTGCCCAAAGTCTCAATTGCCCTTGTATTTAAAAAAAAAAAAAATCTCAGTTGCCCTGCCTATTGACAACTGCTAACATTTACAAGCTTGGTTTGTGTATTTGAAATCTAATTAAACTTACTGGTTTTCCATGGATTCCAAGATGAGACCAAGCTATTATCTCGAGCAATTCTTCCATTGTTCCATACCCTCCTTCATTACATCATCCAAAATACAAAGTCTATAAATTATTGAATATTTATCAATCCACAAGATTTTGAATAGCTGAATAAATTCATCTTCAAAATGATGATGCTTTTTTTGCTGGTTGTAAAGCAAAATATATGCATACCTGGCAGTGCAATAAAAGCGTCAGCTCTGGAAGCCATCTCTGCCTTCCTTTCATGCATACTTGATACAGTCAACACTTCTCCCACTGATTTTCCGGATATCTGAGAAAATTTATAGTTGTAAGTAAACAAATACAAAGATCTTATATATATATATGTGTGTGTGTGTGTGTATATATGATCTTGATAGAAATTTATACCTCAACTGGAACAAGAGCTTTGGGGATAATTCTAGCAAAAGAAAGAAAAAAGAAAAATCAAAACCAAACAAGAAATCCTGGTATCATGAAGTACCAAACATCCAAGAATAATATTGCAAGCAAGCATTTAGCCAAACAACAAGCGTCACCACAAATTTTTTTAAAAATTTTTTAATTAATTAATTTTTTTTAAAGTCCCCACAAAGGAACTCAATTTGTTAAAGAATGCTGGCATTTGACTAAACCTTCCTATGTGGATTCATACAAATTTACTTAAAATTCCATCCCTTAACATACATACAAAAGCTTCAATGTTTGCAGTGTTCAATACTTTGGATTACCTCATCATTAAATAATTAATTTTGTATTACTTACTCACCCAAGAACATGACATCCACCATCATGAACTGTCTGTGAAACCAAACCCATCAGCCCCACACTCCCTCCTCCATACACCAAATCTATCTCCCTCTTCACCTGCAATATCAACATTCCAACACTTACCCTTTTGAAAATCAAAAGCCTATGACAAAACAACATCATAAATGCGTAAATTTCGCACGCTCACACGTGTGTTGGCGGATGTTAGAAATGAGGTGAGGGAAAGAGAAGAGAGGAGTACCAATTCTCTTCCCAGATCAAGAGCTGAATCACTGAAGATCTTTTTATTCCCTGAATTACTTCCACAAAAAACACAGACCCTTTTGAACCTTCCCATTTGTTGTCCAAAAGGAGTTGAAGAATTCACTTGCACAACCAAATTGGCCTTTTATTAATTTGTATCTAGTCTGCAAAGGAATGTGCCAATATATAGATATATTAGCTGTATATATATGTGCCTGTGTGTGTGGAATAAACAAATTATCAAATGAAAATGACATTCTTTGAATAAGTTGAAGACAAAGAGACAAAAGAAAGGTGAAAGGACATCATACACTGAAAACCAAGCGACACCGTTTCAAGGTTTGGGACGGTTTGAGCCTTCTAAAGAATTCTAGAGAGAGAAACTCTACAATCTGGTAAATCTCTCAAACACTATGAGAGGCATTGACGTTTCATGCCCATTTATATGCGAATAATTAAAGCAGCGATTGAGTCAAAGCCGATTCTTTTCCTTTTTCCCCTTCCTTAGTCATTAATCTTAATTTGCCTTCAATATATGTCAAATTTGATCCCCTTCCTAAGATGCCGTGACAGATCCATCTCCATTTCATATTTACAGCATACAAACCTGCAATGGAGACATGACAAGACGTAGAATTTGAATTTTCCGCCCCAATTCAAACAAAAAACACAAATTGCAACTTATGGATTGAAATGTCAAGAGAACAAAAAAATTAAAGTAGGAAAATAAGGTTGGATTTCTTGCCAATTTTATTGAATTCATTGCCAATAGTGTACTTTATTTTTAAAAGAACATAAGTTATGTGTCGTAAGGCTAGCTCAAATGGTTTGTGTGTAAGAGAGTGTGCGATCATGGTTCAAGCGTTGACAGAAGCTTATCTATAAGAATAAAAAAAATCAATCTATCTATTAATTATTGTGTACAACAAAGGTTGAGAAAAGAAGATTCAAATCTTTTGTCTAATTTTTTATGTCTCAAACGGTGAGAAAAGATATTGCCTATTGTGGATGATTTTGGGTTCATTGTGTGAGAAGGGACATCAAGACTTTTTATACCTCTTCTATATCATATTGCATATGGTCTTACAATCTCAAGACAAAGGCTAGGGCCCTCAAGATGAGGACGATGATTATTATTATTATTATTATTATTATAAAAATTCATAGGTTAGACCTCATCATTGACAATATTAGAGTATGTATGCAATCAATATTATTATATTTTAGTCTAAGAGAACCTTAAAATATTAAGCATTTTATAAATAAATACTTTATTCTGCCATTCTTTTAAATGATGCAGTTAGTCACCCATGGTGTAATTATCACAGGCATTGATAACGTGTTTGGAAAGTGAGTTAAAACAGAGAGTATTATAGCATGTAAAAACTTGACACTTTAGTATGTTTTTGCTTTATATTGTTTGAGTTGAAACTGAGTTTTATTAAACATATTATGATTAACAAATATGATTTGTATTTGGCTCCTTAGTTTTAACTTTCAAGGGTACTTTTTTTTTATAGCTATAGTGGGAAATAGGAATCGGGCGTGCATTACAGACAATGATTATAACGTGTTGTGGGGTAACCATTCAGATTGGGCCGCCATTGAGCCATTGACTCTCTGAAATGATCTCATGCCTTAATTATGTTACCTAAAAAAAGAAAACCAAATGAAGAAGAAAGGAAAAGACCGAATTAGTAAACTATTAAGAATGGTAGAGGAGGAGAATCTATAATGGAGGTGCTCTCCCTCTCTTCCGCTATTGTTTTTAAGTCTTGTTTGTGGGTCGTCTTTTGCAGAGTTGCGTTTGGCCTTGGTGCTCGAAGTCTTGTAATTTTAATTGATTGGAGTTATCCACAGTATTGTAATATCTATTATTTTTTTAACACGTATTATTATAATTAAATTAATTATTAGTGTGTTAAAATAAAATTTTGTGACATTCTGTTTCATCTAAAATTTATCTCTTATTGTCATTTCTATCTATTTTTAATTTTTCTAAAATTTTTCTACACAAATTTTTAAAAATTACCAAAATGCCATTAGAATTTTTATTAAATTACAAAAATACCATTTGATATTTTGTGCACTAAAGTCTCCGATGGAGACTTGATGCCCCAACTCCTTTTGTCTCCTTCTTCTGTTCTTATTTTCTTCTTTCTCTTTTCCTTCTCTTGTCTCCCATGTTCTCATACTCTTTTTCTTTCTTTTTTCTTTCTTGTCTTCTTCTTCCTTCCTCACGTACTCCACTCACTCTTCCTTGCTCTCAATTTCTTTCTTCTTCTTTCTTATTTTCCTTCTTTCTTTTCTTCTTTCGTCCATGATAGCCCAAATCAGAGGAAAGCCAAGAAAAGAATCAAACATCAAACTAAGCTATTTTCCACCTAAAATTCATAAAAACAAGCTCCTAGCAACCTATAAAGCTTGAACTCAAGGGGATTTTAGTGATCAAAACAACATATTTGGCTTGAATTTGAGGTAAACTTTTCAAAATTTAAAACTTAGATTTAGATTATGTTTTAAGTATAGAAATCTATAGAAATGAGTTTTTATTATATAGAGATGACTATATATTGTTAATATATTGTTTTTGAGCTTAGAAAGCTGTTACAAAACCAAGATTTAAAGAAAAACTAAAAATTTTGAAGCTTTGGGCTCTATGTAGAAAATTTCTAGGTGAAAAATGACATCTCATTTTTCACAAAAGCTACGTGTCGTTTTTCACAAAAACTGCATGTTGTTTCTTTTCAAAAACTACTTGCTCTCGTTAAGACTCGAATCTACAACCTCTTAACAGCTTAGGATGCCTTCCACTATTTTGTTGATTCTATTCTTTTGTCAATTCTCTTGTTGTTTGATATAATATAGGTCGGATTGATACGACCTTAATACAAAATTTTTATTTAAATGTTTTATTTCACAATATTTTAATCTCATATTATTTTGTTTTAAATTATTTTTAGACCATTTTAATTGGAATATGGGCCAATTTTTGTTGTTATTAAAATTAAATTATGTGTTTATTTTTTTACGCATATTTTGAACGCATTAATTTTTATGGCACACTAGTAAAAAATAGACAGTAAATTGGCATGATTATAGGGTAGGATTTAAGATAAAATATGATTATTTTATACATCGTAGGATAACGATGTACTTGAAGCTTACGTGGTGAACTTGGTTTCGTGAGCTGAAAGTTATTAGTAGTATATTCACCAAGAGGTAGGGAATCTATTACTCATCTTTTGTGAGGTTTTATAAAATTAAAATTGGTTCTTTACATTGCAAGATATATATATATAAATATATTTATGTTGAACTGTTATTATATGAATATCACTTATGATATAATAACATGAACTCGTCCTCTAATGTACAACGAGGAATAAATTGATTTAACATGTATTGAATAAATTGAAAAGCATGGTTACGAAATATACTCTAGACATAACAGTAGTAGTTATGAAAGGAATGGTAAGACATGAAGAGGACGACGGTTACGTCCTTGAACACAAATACCCTAAAAGTTAGAATAGGAGGGAGGTGATGATGCTCTCTTGGGTCCAAAGTCTCAGAACACACTGCACAAGAATCGACTTGGTGAGGATTTAGAGCTTGTTGTCTCCCACTGGACATTCTTGGAATGATTGTAGAGTGTTCAAGTGCGTCCATTTAGATTTCGCTGAGTTGAGTGATATGTTATTATATTGCACAATGGATACTGATGAGCATTATTAAATCCTAAAATAATATGTATATATATATATATATATTATGTATGGAACTTGGTAAGAATAATCATAGTGTATCTATTCGAAATAAATATGATAATATTGATAAATAATGTTGAGAACTTACTAACCATGCAAGTTTTAATGTAGCAACGATAAAAGCTTAAAGGTGAGGAATGATTTTTCTTACTGAGCATGTTGTCGCTTATTCACCTATATTTTCATCTTTTCAGGACTCATAAAGTGTGAGGTGGTAATAAGAGATATAGTTGAGGAAGTTATGTATCTGTATTCAGTTGGAATCTCTTCTTCTACTGAGAATGTTCTCCTTGATAATGTAAGCATAGTATGTTACTTTCTGTGATTATATTAAGATATATTGAATGTTGAAATAATAATGATGATAGTTTTATATTATTAATTTAAAGATGCTAAATTAAACTGTGGTTTGTTGTTGTTGTTTATATTTTTATCTTGATTTGAGAGTTTTTATTTAAGTCCTGAGCAAATTTATTTTGAAGTTTTATTTTTATTTCTGATCTTTATTTAATTTATTAAAAACTATTAACCCCCAGATAGTGGCGTTATAGAATTTTTAGTATTAGAGCCTAGGTTCAATTAACCTAGGAAGTGTAGCACCACTTTAAAAATTAGTTTTAGAGATGGTTTTAAAGTTGAATTTTTAATGTCATTATCAAATAGAACCTTCAGGTTGATTCATACAGTCTAGAAAGATGTCGTGACATAAAGAAAAAAAGAATGGAATGAAAATATTAATGGTTATGTAGGTATGATAATTATATAAAATGAAATTATGCATAGATTGCTTAAGAGAGGTTCCTATAGATACGAAGATTTAAAAGCTTTTTATCTCATAAGAAATGCTAAGAAATTCAATGCTTGAGTGGCTGATTTCAAGATTTGGCATGGTTGTGCCAAATTCTTCATAATTGATTCAAACCTATGTAATGATTATGTGTGGACTTGATGGAGTACTTAAGTCTCAAAAAAAATTTCTTAGAGGTTCTATGTACTTGAGGAACATGAGATAAACAAGGAATCCATGACATTGAACCTTGAGTGAGATAAATGTTAATCTTTTGGTCTGTTGAGGTTTTGTAAAGTCAAAGAATTTATGAATTTCAAGGTTGGAATATTTCTATTGCATACATTGTATTTAAGTGGTAATATTAGTCTTTACGAATAGATATAATGTAAATGACCAATAGAAGTTTCCTTAAGTGAATCATAATACTTAAGGCACCTGTAATGATTTTGGACCTTTACGATGAAAGGTTTAACTTTTAGATGTTTAGATGTAAATCTCTTGGTTACTTAAAATTTCGTTATATGAGGAATTAAAGATTGTATAAGTGGGATTATGAAGGATTGTAGATGTCCTTAAGTAATAATATCAATGTTCTTTGCTCATTGATGTGATCTATGTTGGAAGACAAAAAGTATATTGATTTTAAGGTTAGTCATGTTCAAAACCCTTGGTAGTGTTAATGGTGAATATATTGACAGAAAGGTTTTAATTAAAGTAAATTATTTGAGTTGTGAGAGGATTTGTTGTTATAGAACGGTTTGAATACCATTCAGAAAGACCCTTAATTGTTATGAAATTGGGCTTGTTATTCTTGGTTAATTCTATATTAAGTGGGCTTCGAATTGGACTTAAGATTTAAACAATTTGGGCTTCAAATTTCATGTTAATTGTTTAACTCGTTCCGAGTATGTTAAGGCCTGAAATAACCTGACCCATTTCAACTTAGAATATTTGGGCCTAGTCCAAATTCTAAATCACTTCGATCCATTAAAAAAATAAACACACCGACTCTCGCACGTGGTCTCTATACGTATCACCTACAATGATTCAATCATTGTTTACATATACGTTTACAGTGCATAGGAGCTCATTTCTCCGTGCCCCCTCTCTCTCTAAACTTGTTATTCTCTCTAAATCGCAAATCCTCTTCCTTCTCTCTAGATCTTCTTTTTTCTCTCTCTAAAAAAAAGGATTTCTAAGATTTTGCAACTTACTGTCTCAATATTTCTTTTCTATTTACTCTTATTTCATCTTATCATAGTCCTAAAGTACCAACATCTGAGAAAATCTTTTACATCACTTTCCCAGAAGGTTCTTTGGAAGCAATACAAGACTAGGATAATTCGATTATAGATTCTTATGCGTTTTAGCATCCCTAGTGATGTGTCGATGCTGATAAAAGGGAAAATTTGTCCGAGTGACTTTAGTCAAAACGTTGATTTACCAGGTATAAATACTAGTCGTAGTGCGATGAAGAGAATGGCTCGTGTCATTGTGGTCGCTTGTAACAAATGTGGATAACAAAATTGTAACGGTAAATGTACTTCACCTGGATTTGTGACTATAAATAGAGAGGATAAAATAAACTTCTGTATGAATGGACTTTTTAAGGAGAATTTGGATGATCTTTATGCTTCTCTTCAAGATCATCCTTGTGGGTATGTTCAAGGTGCCATCTCTAAACTCTAGCTCAAATTTCATGCAGAAAGACACCGTCTTAAGAATATGGTATTTTTAAGATCCTGTTTGCCAAATCATAAAAAAACTGGATAAGGAATAAGTCATCACTCTATAAAGGTGGTTAAGTGTTGTTTGCTTAAGATTGTTTTAGTTGGAGTTTAATTACCTGTGTCTTTCTCTTCAGTTAAAACTATTTGCATTCAGAATATTGGCTATTAAGTTCAACTAATTGTGGTTATTAAATTAATACAAACAGTGTTAGCGTTTCATTTAATATATGGTTGTCTTTAAAAAAAATAATATATATAATAATATAATGTATTATCTTGTCAGACACATCACATGCTAACCTGTAACATGCTTGAATTTTTGAAACTTATCTAGATATTTTGAGACTTGTGTCTCAAATTTCAAAAGTTCTACAGTAGTTTGTCATTCATACTGATTTTTTAAATTTGGTGTATATTTGTCAAAAGGTCTATAGTTGTGTCAAAGTGTCTTCTGTCAAACTATTCTCAATTGTCAAAAGCTATGCAGTTCGAGTCTAAATTTTGCAAAAGTATATTAGGCTTTCCATAACTGTCAATAGCTTTTTCTTACTTTCTTACCTGCACAATATTTTGTTTAGACCTTTGGATTACCTGTTTGTCACCTACTCGCCTGCCTCCTTAATTCTTTTGCATATCTATCATATTTAAGCCTCATGTAGAACTCCAAGTCTGAATGGAGTAGACATAAAGCAACTATCATACAAACCAAATATGTCGACCCCCCAATCAACTAGGAAAATAAAGAATATCTGTGTCTTTTGTGGTTCCAGCCTTAGAAAGGATAAAGTCTACCTAGAAGCTATAAGACATTTGGGACAAGTCTTAGCATGCAGAAAGATTAATCTAATCTATATGGGTGGTAGTTTAGAAATGATAGAAAATATGGTGATAGCAGTTAAGTCTAATGATATTGAAGCCGTAGGGATTATCCCTCGTATTATAGTTGAAGGAAACCTTTGTAGGCAAACCATAGGTAAGGAAAAAGAAGTTATGAACAACCCTAGGTGTCTCCAAACCATAAGCAATAATTCTGATGTTTTTATAGCTTTACCTAGTGGTTTAGGTATTCTTGAGAAAATATTCGTGGTTGCTAGTAGGAATTTATTGGGCATTCACTCAAAACCCTTGGGACTGTTAAATGTAAATGGTTTTTGTGATGATCTTTTGAAATTTTTAGATTATGCTGTGGAACAAAATTTCATCTTAGTGTCGGGGAGACAAATCTTTGTTACTACTTCAATAGTTGAGGAATTACTAGATAAGATGCAAATCATCTATCCGGAGTCCGACACTACAACATCCAAGCTTAAATGGAAGAAGAAAAGCCGAAAGCGGCCACTTGATTTGAATCTCTACCTGTAATCTTTTGGTTTTACCCATGGCATGTATGTTCGTATTTCATGTGTCATGAATAACCATTTTTCTTACACTCTGTATTTCTTGTGGCATGCTATTGTTAAAACTTTTAGATTCATTGACCCTAATGTTAGGATGGCTGGTGATATAGAGTAATTAACACTCTCAAAACACATCCCATTTAAGATCAGATCATTTATTTATCCATGTTTTTGCATTCTTTAAGTATGCATGATATGGATAGTTGGTTATACGGAGTACTACTTGTACCCTTGAAATGTATCCGCATTATGTTTGTAATGTATGATATTATGTTAATGTCTTGTGAAAGAATCAAAGTTAACTGTGGAGGTACTAAAGTTAATTATGGGGATACTCTATAGAAAAATATAAGGGCCTATTTGTTTTGAGTATTATTTATACTCAATGGATTCAAATTTGGATTCAAGTATCAAGAATCTTTTAGATACATGTTTGTTTCACCCAAAATCTGAATCCTTTGAGTATCAAGAATCTAAGTTTTTAGAGTTCTCATCCTTTAAACTTTTGATACTAAGATATGTCTGCTACAGTAAAAACTAAAATTCTATATCTTGTATTTGAGGAAAAAAATCATAACTTCTTAATTTGATATCCAATTGAGATGATTCTTTTTTCGTTGTATTTTTAGTGAACAGAGGAATAAATTAAGATCCATATTGCATATTTTTAAGGATCATTAATATTAAGATTTTATTAGATTTGTTAATAAATTAAAAACTATTTTTACTACCTCTTCAAACACAAATTCCAATTTTATTTCATAATCAGATTAAAACTTAAATGCAAATCCAAACTCCAATTCGAATAACAATTCAAATCATTAACTTAAATCCTAATTCAAATTACATTAACTTAATTCAAATCTATTTACCAAACGGACCCTAAGTGTATTATTTAGGTTGAATGTTTGTATCATGAGAGTAGCCGTTTATTGAAGGATCTGTCGAGTTTGCTTACAACCACAGGATTCCTTCTAATTTCTCTTTGTATTATTTTAATGTACGATTTAAATAGAAGTACTTGTGTTATATATCTTATGGTTATGTTTTAATTTATTGTTAGTTGGAATATGGAACCAACCATCCATGACTTTTTCTTACTTAGAAAGAAAAAGAAACCCAAAGATAAAGTATACAAGAATTTCTTTGGTAATTTCCTTAACATAATTGTAAATCATGGTCTAGAGACATGAAGAAATGGAAAAAATGGTATGACCGACATGTGTACCTTTTTGATTAGATTCCTAAACCATAATATGGTGTTGTAAATTCGGAACCTATTAGAAATAATCTTGTTGAGGGATTTAGTATTTAGAGTAAGATTGATATTTCAAGTAAATGAATGGAGATATGGTAACCCACATTTGGAGACAAATAATATTGAAAGTGTAGAGTTGAAAGCGGAATTATAATGGATTTGTGATTTATATTAGCACCATTAGATTTGAAATTTCGAGGATGAAATTTCTATACGGAGGGTGAAGCTGTGAAACCTGTTATTTTTCTAATAGGTATTATTATAATTAAATTAATTATTAGTATGCCAAAATAAAATTTTGTGAAATTCTGCTTCATCTAAAATTTATCTCATATTATCATTTCTACCTATTTTCAATTTTTCTAAAATTTTTCTACGCATATTTTTTAAAATTACCAAAATACCCTTAGAGCTTTTATTTTATTATAAAAATATCATTTGGCATTTTGTGCACCAAAGTCTCTGATGGAGACTTTGGTGCCCCAACCCCTTTTGTGCCTTTCTTCTTTTCTTCTTTCTCTTTTCCTTTTCTTGTCTCCCATGTTCTCATCCTCTCTTTTTTTTTTTCTTTCTTTTCTTCTTCTTCCTTCCTCACCTACTCCACTCTTCCCTGCTCTCAATTTCCTTCTTCTTCTTTCTTCTTTTCCTTCTTTATTTTCTTCTTCTTTCCTCCATGATAGTCCAAATCAGAGGAAAGCCAAGAATCAAACATCAAACTAAGCTATTTTCCACCTAAAATTCATAAAAACAAGCTCCTAGCAACTCATAAAGCTTGAAATTAAGGGGATTTTAGTGATTAAAACAACATACTTGGCTTGGATTTGAGGTAAACTTTTCAAAATTTAAAACTTAGATTTATATTATGTTTTGAGTATAGAAATCTATAGAAATGAGTTTGTATTATATAGAGATGATTATATATTGTTTATATATTGTTTTTAAGCTTAGAAAGCTATTACAAAACCAAGATTTGAAGAAAAACTTAAAAATTCAGAGTTTTGGGCTATATGTAGAAAATTTCTAGGTGAAAGACGACATGTCGTTTTTCACAAAAGCTACATGTCATTTTCCACAGTAACTGCATGTCGTTTTTTTCAAAAACTACTTGCTCTCCTCAAGACTTATACATACAACCTTTTAATACCTTAGGATGTCCTCTACCATTTCACTAATTCTATTCCTTTGTCAATTCTTTTGCTGTTTGATATATTATAGGTTGGATTGACCCGACCCTAATACAAATTTTTTTTTAAATGTTTTATTCTAAAATATTTTAATCTCATATTATTTTGTTTTACATTACTTTCACAACATTTTAAATTGGAATATGGGTCAATTTTTGTTGTTACTAAAATTAAATTAAATGTTTAATTTTATATGCATATTTTGAACGTATTAATCATTATGGCACACTAGTAAAAAAATAGATAGTAAGTTGGCATGATTATAGGGTAGGATTTAAGTTAAAATAGGGTTAGTTTATACATCGTAGGATAACGACGTACTTGGAGCTTACGTGATGAACTTGATTTCGTGAACTGGAAGTTATCAGCAGTATATTTGCCAAGAGGTAGGAAATCTATTACTCATATTTTGTCAGGTTTTATAGAATTAAAATTAGTTCTTTACATTGCAAGATGTGGCGTACCCAGCCCCACTCAAGCCCCCATGAGGCCCTTAGGTCGACCCCCGGCATAATTGCCTCTTATTGTGGCGTAACCGGGTCTACTCATCCGTACTGTCCTCTCTAGGGCCCATTGGTCCCTCAGGGTTTTCTTTCTCGTCCCTCATGGTTCGAACCTTAAACCTCCCTTAAGAGGTTCTTATTTCCTTCATGAGTACCAATTGAGCTAGCTCAATTGGTACTCTTGAAGGAAATAAGAACCTCTTAAGGGAGGTTTAAGGTTCGAACCATGAGGGACACGAAAGAAAAACCTTGAGGGGCCAGAGGGCCCCAAAGGGGACAGTACGGATGAGTGGGCGGCCGCCACATAAAGAGGTGGGACGGTGTCGTACGCCACAATAATTGTAACACCCGTCAATTTCTATGTAACGGATTAGGTTAAATGAATATTGACGTTAAATAATTTCTTTATTAATATGTGTTATAATATTACTAACTATTTTATGTTAAGTATTACGACAGGTGACGGCCATGTGGAATTGATGTGTTCAAGGTGTTCATGTCATTTTATGTAGTATGTTTAACAATTTATTTAATGTTTTAAATATGGCAGTTCGGCAAGCCGAACCTTCAAGTTCAGCAGGCCGAATTGTCCTCATGAAACGGCAGGCCGATGAAATTTCATCGGCAGGCCAGACTCCATGCCTTCGGAAGGCCGAACTGTGCAGTCGGCAGGCCGAAGATGGCTGACGAGCAATCAGCAGCGATCTCTCCAAAATTTGTGATAAAGATAATTTCGATGATTGGTTATGATTGAATGATGAATTGTGATTGATTGGCTTATTTTTGGATTGATTGCTCTAATTTTGGTAAAGAAACCTTTGACTTTAGATGGATTGGATGATTTGATATGGTTTCCGATTTTGAAAGCTTGATATATGGTAAGAGAGAATTTTTTTTTGACTTTCCTTTTTTTCACTTCTCATCATACACGTGAATGATCCCCTCTTATTTTCAGAAAGTTATTTTTAATATTACAGAGAGATTAGACCATCTCCTCTCATTTGTCCCGTTTACGTGATTCTCACTCAGACATTTTTTTTTCTCTCTCTATTCTTCTCTCACTGCTCTTCACGTTTCTCCTTCTCTCCTCTCCTTAATATTGCTACAAATAATTGAAAGACATATTGAATTTTCGTTGGGGTTAAATTCAAGGAGGCTTGAGAAGAAAATTTTTGAGGTAAGAGACTCTTCTCTGTAATTCTAGAATTTTGAACACCCTGTAATCCGATTGCCATATCTTTTTCTACAAAATTTCTTTTTCTGTGAGTTTTTTATATGTTACTCATGTATGTGTTATGTACTAACCCTCAAAATTTCACCTCAATTGGATTTTTCTACACCGAGATATGAATTTTCTTCTCTATGCCACTCACTGCAAATTAATGCTGATCGGTAACGTTGTTTTGTCTCTATGTTCCGACCCCCATAACTTTAGCTAGGAATTTTATTTTGCTCTGAAATTTTAATATGATTATCACATATGTGTTAGGAGATTTTTCTCCAAGTTTCACGTTATTTTGATTTTTCTACATTAAGATACGAATTTTCTACTCTCTGCCACTCACAGTAAAACGTTGCGGTTTGATTATGTTGCATAAAAATGTGGTTTGATTACGTTGCGGTTTGATTATGTTGCATAAAAATGTTGCATAAAAATGTGCCTTAAACGGACCTGAGTTTAAGATTGTTCGCTGCCTATCTATTGCTGGCCGATTTCATGTTTGAAATGTATAGTTTGTTTTTAGATACTTAAAGTAATTTTTATGACTAAAGAAAAATCATGGTAATATGTTTATGTATCAACTTTACCCCTGTCAAGTATGGTTCTAAAATTATATGAGAATGTTGAGTTATTAAATTTTTAATTCATGGAGGTCAGAAGTATATTTTTGATGATTAAGGTTATGGATGCATGTTTTGAATTATGTATATGTGATGTTACATGAATGGATGTTTTACTCTATGAAAATAAGTATTAATTTTATTTTGTAATTTTAAATGAATAAATGGCATGAACACTTTAAGGATTGAGCACATCGAGAACGCGGCGTCGTCACCAATACATATAAGGTTAAGTAAGCTAGCTTCTAAGGTAAGTACATTCTCACCTGCAATATGATATGTTTTATAAGGTTTGAAATTATGTGCATAATGATAATTATTCTATGATGGATTTTATGATGGTTTCATTTAAAGTTCTCTCATGAAATATTTTTTTGTTCATAAAGTTATGCATGTATGATGATGACGTATTTCAAAGCATGAAAATTTTATATATGTATCACCTAAATAAGTGTTGCACACCAATGTTATGATATGTTATGATGTCATGTTTGGTTTAGGATTAGCTACCCTTTTCCTCTCATGACGGCGCGCCTACGATGATGATTATGGTGCAACACTTGGGCCCTTAAGATAAAATGGAATAAGTTTTAAATTGGTCAATGTTATGAAAGATATGTTCCTATGAAAATGTGCCTAGTGCACTATTATGATGATGTTCATAAAATGTTTTAAGTTGTGAGATAATAATGTACTTACTAAGCTTTAGCTTAATCAGTTTATATCATGTTGCAGATAAGGGTAAGAAAGTCATCGATTAGGTAGAGGGCAAGGAAAGGCGTGTGAGCGAAGGACGATGAATTGCAAATGGAAGAACGCCAAAGAAGGAAGTTTCAACGATATAAACTATGTTTTATAATTTGAACACGTTTATTATTAAGTTTTAAAGAATTCACGAATTATGTTTTATTATTTTATCTTATCATTTTAAGTATATAGACTTCCGCATATTGAAGTATTGATTTTTGTTTTAAAAATTTAATTTTTCTAATTTCTTTTTAGTCGGGCAGCCTGCTGGTAGACGTTCTCCGGCCTGCCGATCAAGTTCGACCTGCCAATCAAGTTCGGTTTGCCGAACAGTGAGAGCTGATTGTTTTAAAATGTTGTGATGTTTCTTTTTAAGTTATGATTTTATTATTTGGAATCTTTAATTAATTAAAGAATGTTTATGATCAAGTAAATTTTTATTGTTATTATTATGGATTAATTTATTGATTGTTATATAAAAAAAAAAATTGCATGCATGGATCCTGGGTTCTGTTTTCAAACAATCTTTTTGATCAAATAGTTTTAAAATAAAGGTTAAATGAATGAATGTAACGACATTTGTGACGTCCGTAAGGGGGGCGTTACACAAGATATATAATATATAGATATGTTGAACTATTATTATATAAATATCACTTATGACACAATATCATAAACTTGTCCTATAATGTATAGCGAGGAATAAATTGATTTGACACGTATTGAATAAATTGAAAAGCATAGTTAGGAAACATACTCTATACATAACAACAGTAGTTATGAAAGGAATGGTAAGATGTAAAGAGGGCGGCGGTTACATTCTTGAAAATGAATACCCTAAAAGGTAAAATAGGGAGAGGTGATAATACTTTCTTGGGTCAAAAGTCCCAGAACGCATTGTACAGGAATCGAGTTAGCGAGGATCCGAGGCTTGTTGTCCCTCACCAGACACTCTGGGAATGATTGTAGAGTGTTCAAGCGTGCCCATTTGGGTTTCGTTGAGTTGAGTGATATATTACTATATTGCACAGTGGATACTAATGAGCATTATTAAAGCCTGAACTAAAATGTGTATATAAATATATATTATGCATGGAACTTGGTAAGAATAATCATAGGGTATCCATCGAAATGAACATGATAATATCGATGCATAATGTTGAGAATTAACTAACCATGCAAGTTTTAATATTATAATGACAAAAACCTAGAGGTGAGTAATGGTTTTCTCTACTGAGCATGTTGTCGCTCATTCTCCTATATTTTCATCTTTTCAGGCTCATAAAGTATGAGGTAACAATAAGAGATATAGTTGAGGAAGCTGTGTATTTGTATTCAGTTGGAACTCTTCTTATACTGAGAATGTTCTCCTTGATAATGTAAGCATAGTATGTTACTTTCTATGACTGTATTAGGTTATATTAAAGATTAAAATGATGATGATGATAGTTTTACATTATTAATTTAAAGGTGCCACATTAAACTGTATTTTGTTATTGTTGTTGTTTATATTTTTATCTTGATTTGAGAGTTTTCATTGAAATCCTGAGCAAATTTGTTTTGAAAGCTTTATTTTTATTTTTAATCTTTATTTAATTTATTAAAAACTGTTAACCACACTTAGGAGCATTGTAGGTATATAATGGTGTATGTGAAAAAGCTATTTGTATGCTCGATTATTGGAGTACCTATTTCGTTTCTTCTTGTTAGAACTTGATATACATGTATTATCCTATCGAGCATTTTAATCCAACCAACTAGTGGTTCCAATATGTTGTTGGGGTTGAGTCGCTAAATATATCATGTTCTTTCATGTATGAATTAATATTTGTAATGTTCTAATTTGAAATGCAATACCATTAAAAAAAAAAAAAGATCGGTAAAGGGAGAGAATCCATTTAGATCGGTGTCGAGAATGCATAACACTAAGTAATTTGCATCATTCAAATGAATCAATGTTAAACGGTTCAATTATGGTTAACCAATGAATCATTTCCTGATTTGCAATGTCATAAGTTGAGTAGTCCGACTATAAATGTAAAGTCTAGCGGCCATGTAGCACTGTAGAAAAAGTCGTATATTTAAATACTCTTAAGTTTAGAATCTGACTACAAAAGCAAAACAAAAATAAGAAATGAACAAGAAACAAACCTATAGAGAAGATAAATAATGAGTGCGTTTGGTAACGCGGTTTTTCTCTAACTTTGAACGCGAAAATAATAGGTTCTTTTCAAAATTCGAGGTCTGAATTTTACACTAATCTGAGCCCACAATTTGACGCTTTTCAAATTACCATTTCAATTTTTTATGAGCTAGATAGTTGAGCGTGATTGAAAACATAGTTAGAACGAAAAGTTAGAATGAATTTACTATGATATGTGAGAACTTTATACTGTAGTACGTAACAGCTTTACATAATAGTTGGAACGACTTTACTAAACAAAACCACATTTTTGGCATGAGTAGCTGTCTAATTCTGTGTGTAGAATTTCCAATGATTATGGACTAGGTTTGCTAGATTAAATGAACAAATAGCTCAACAATCCTCACTTATACTCTCTCCAATCACTATCTGACACTTGGAATTCACTAGCATTGTAAATTATTATTTAAACAAAAAAAAGATAATGGAGTCCACGTGTCAAACATTGATTAGAGAGAGTGAGAGAGAGGGTGTTGCTACCACTCCTCTTATACAAATATTTGGAGAGTTAGCTATTTGTTCAATTTTTTTTTTCCACCCGGGGAACAAAAAATAGCCAGCCCTCCAAATATTTGAAAGAAAGTGGGAATTGTTGAGCTATCAATTCATTTGTTTTGTTTTCTTTTGAAGAATTTTCATACAAATACATTCCAAGTCTCTAAGGTCATGACATGACAAAACCAACTACTCATCTAGCTCAACAAAACATGAGGCAACCAAAAAATTGATTGAAGAGATGGGGTGATAATGAAACTCTTATTGTGGTAATGAACCTTTGGGCCCCACTTCGAATTAACAATGTCTACTTTGATTTTTCTACCTGGAATTTTTTATTTTTGTTGTTTTCGAAAGGGCCAATGAACATCTGTTGATGATGGTCTCTTATTGGTCCAAATGCTCTTCATCTTCTTTAAAGTCAATTTTTAACTTCTTCAAGGTTTTAATTTATTTTATTATTATTATTTTTTTAAAGTAACATAAACCAGTTGGTGAAATGGTCTCTTGCTTGTCCATGGTCACACTTTTATTATTAACAAGATTGCGTCTCTTGAGGGTTATCAATCATCCCCATTGATGAATTTAATACTAGATACATGGATTTAGATTTCTTTGTTATTTTTTTAATGTTTTAAACGGTGTCTAAGTAATTATATTCCGTCAGATCTCATAGAATCGCATAAAAAAAAGTAAAGGCCGCTAAAAAATATTTATTTTTTTTAAATGACATAAAGTATTTTGATTGATTAGACATTATTTAGCACATTAAAATTAGAAAGAAAAATTCTAATAATTTAGATATTAATAACTCTTTCATCATTGATGAACTGATTGTTTTAGGAATGATAATTTTTTTTCAACCAATACTCCCAAACAGGTGGATCACATGATCCATTTTTTTACGGTAAATTTGATGGTTGTACTTTTTTCCACACCGACCAAGAGAATTACCAATAAAAAAAGCTTTCCAGGTGTTTGATCTTTTGCTGTATTTTTCAGGTGTTTAATTGAAATGCATGAATCTATCCTGAGTTTTAGAAAGTAAGAACTGCTTAGCGACAAAGTCTAAACTTGATTGACGACATATTTAGTCAAAACTGGTTGAATGAAAAGACATCATGAGCCTTTATAAAAAAAAAAAAAAAAAAAAAACCAACAAAACACAAAAGCGAGAGAGAGAGAAAGGAAAAGTAACTTTAAACCAACCAATACAAGTCCAGATAGAAATTTAAGAAAAACTTGAAATCGATCTATAAAAAATTGACATAATTATCAAATGAGAAGACTTTACAAATTATGCTTATAGAGTTCCTTAGCTAGGGAAAGATAATGAATAGAAGTAACAAGTGTTCAAGGTGTGTTAGCATCTGAAGTCTAGAGACCAAGAGTTTCATGTTTAAGTGCTATGATAATGTAGTAGAGGGAAGACCAGCAGAAGTTGCAGAATGGCGCGCCACAAACGATTCGACAAGCGGGTTTACGAGATTAGGCGCTTCATCCTTCATGGCAATACCAATAAACATGAGTCCAAAATTTTGTAATCATTCATGTTTAGTGAGAAAGAAGAACTTATTGTGCATCACATCTCTAACTTTGGGCTAAGTTTGGATTTGGGATAGCTTTAACTTTAGACATTTGAGACAAGTGAAATAACCTCTTATAACCTTTTCAACAAACTCAATTTTCACTTCAGTTAGAAATTAAATTCATGTCCTCAAAAAGTAGGCAAAATGCAAATATTGCTAAAGAGAGTGTGTTGTGAAGCACCTGAGGGCAATGGCTGACATTCGGAAGCACAACAAAGTCTTCCACGGAATCGAAATTCTCAAAGGCTCTTCCAAGTTCAAGGGGTTCCCATGGATCTTTGTCGCCCCATCCTATCAAAACAGGACACTGCAAAAGGAAGGACACCAAAAGAGCAGCATAATTATTTAACACTCAAACTGAGAATAACATTTGAGCAGTGCAAAAGATAGTTGGAAATTTGTGATTACTAACCTTCACCTGAGGCAGTAATTCCTCGGGAAGCGGGCCACCGGAGTAACAAATGAACTCAAGAAACACATCTGCAGCACCGGGCTCAAGTCCTGGACGAAGGATGCTTTGAACGAGCTCTTCTGTCACTTGGGAAGTGTCATGGTAGCACTGAAATGCAACTATCAGAATGCAGCCAAATAGAGGGAAACAGGAAACATAACACATCATGAACAACCTTGAGAAAATTAGTATTCTTAGATATGCTGCCTAGAACAGATGTTTTGATATATATATATTTTTTAACTTGAATTTCCAAACTTAGCATCTTAGCTTGTCTGTATATTCCGCTATTGATTAATTCATGATATTTTCCAAACTTACAAGTTAATATCAGATTGAGTTCACAAAAAATTGCATGCCATCTGCCGGAAAAATAAACTTAAGTTTTCCATGTTGTTGTTAGGTTTTCTGTTGCTTATTTTCTTCTTAAGAAGCTCCTACGCCATCCGATCCTAGCAACACTGTTATTGCCTTATTCAAAGTAGTCCTTGTTTCTTGATGACAAAATCTATACCAAGAGAAACTTATAGGAGATAAAGAAATTACATCTAAATTGCAGACCAAAAATAATGTGTGAATCAAAGTGCAAATTTATGTAAAATTTATACCATGACTTAAAACTCTTAGGGTATAATTGGTAAGGAGAAAAGAAAATGTGAAGGAAAGAAAGGTATATAAGCTAGATGGGGAAATGGAAACAAAGGGAATAAGTTTTCTCTTTTTATGTGCAGTATAATCAGTGGCAGAGCCGGGAATTTTTTTCACAGGGAGTGCAGTAAAACTAAAATTTTCATTAAAACTTCGTCTCATTTTTTTGCCTTTGTTCTATGTATTTAAATTTCTTCTAAATAAACTAAGTGTGTAATAAATTTAATTCACTTTTTAAAAGAATTTTTTCACTGTCCCCACGGGCCCAATGTAGCTTCGACACTAAGTATGATTCCCCTCCTCCTTCGACCTTAAGCTTGTATGGACGATTATGAAACCCTCATGCCGTCCATTCGCTTCTCTAATCCTTTCTACCGAACAACTATAGGTCCTAAAATCCTTCCGCTGCTCGCCCACTCCTATCCTTCCTTTCAGTATTCCCTCCTACCAAATAAAGAATACCTGGCAGAGGACATTCCTAACTGCTTCTGGTGTGGCAACAGATCTGAAGAAATATTGTCCCAAAGCGGTATTCCTGCCGAAAAATTTCCATCATGCATATGAAGACGACACAACTGAACTAAAGAGTTTAAAAGAAAGAAACTAATGACATGTTTTTTCTATACCTTAGCAAATTCTGAAATGATCTGATAAATGGTTTTGCATACCAAGGCTGCTTTTTGATATGAAGCATCCTAAGAGATATATTTAGAAGCATTATGCCTCTACAAATCTTTGGCTCCATAACTACCGCTTGAAGACCAACAACTCCTAGATGAAATTTACAAAAGACACAATAAGGGAAAACTTCATTTTGTTTTTAAGACGCAAAAAGAAATTAGAATTAATTTTCTTGCAGGACAATTAGAGAAAATAAATGAAACATAATAGACGATAGTTAAAAGAAAAACAAAGGGCAAAGGAAACATATTTCCTGAAAGTGACTTTGCTTGTAAGTAAGCCATAAAATAAGGAACATAACTCAGTTTTTTTCTTTTTAAATAATAATACAACAGATTAAATGAGCTTAAAACTGACACAAAACTAAATGAGCTTAAAATTAATTGCCTCTATGATTGTAATAGCTACTATAAAAGTATATAACAAAATAATTAAAACAGGACAATTTTTTTTATTATTTTTTTTCCAGTTCAATACCAGTATCAGAAAACTATGTATCTAAGGCTTTATTTTGCCTTATGAAAATTATAAGACAACAAAAAATCTCAAGTACCCAAATACCTCCAATCGAGTTGCAAATAAAGAATGCTTTATCCTTAACCACTTCTTTACAGAACTCATTTAGCTGCGCAGCCCATGTCTCGAATGTGTAGAAGGAGGTGTCCCCAAATTGGCGAGGATGCGGTTTGTCCGAGTATCCATAGCCAATAAGGTCAATGGAGTACACTCTATGCGATTTTGCAAGAGCTGGAGTATTTTTCCTCCAGTGGTCACTGTAAAGAGTAACTGTGTATCATTGGTACTTAACCATGAGAAATAGGCATAAGATAAAAGAAGCAATTGAAGATCGCTTTCAAAACTCATTGAGAGTAAATGAAAGGACCTCTTGACACATTAAACATGCCAGCAACTGAAAGTGGAATTTCCCACCACAAGGAAGAAACGAGAAAACTAAAGAACAAAAACTAAGTACAATACAATGACTTAAACATCATGATAGTTGATTTCCAAATTCCTTTGTTATCTCTCTCTCTCTCTTTTTTAATCATCAATTTAAATAATAATCATATGGCATAAACAAGTGAATATACTTTGCAGATATGCAATTTCAAGCTAATACATAATGACCTTTCCAGCACATGACCAAGTGAGTTCATACTGGTACAAAGGAGACAAAATTGTGTGGGAAAAAAACACTCTGGTATTTTGTATGTTAACCATTTTTTCCCCCAATTTGATATACTAATGTTTGGAAAATCTGATTAAGTTACCCTGCTATAAAAAAATCACTTGAGTACCTTGACGCCTTTTCGAGACATAATATGACAATCCTGCCCTTTTGATTTTTTTTTTTTTGGCTGTGGCGAGAAGCAGATCTCTTATTATTTTTTTTTTTTAAGATTTTATTATTGTTATTACAATCCATTTGGAATACATGCCAGTTCCATGAAACTCAAAGCATAAGTGTGAGCACACATAAAATTTGATTCATGCTATAGATATGTAGGAATATAGGTTGAGCAAATTGTGTACAACATACTACCTACATGATCAATTATTTGTCTGGTAAGTGAAGCAAGATATGAGTGATGTAGACCTGTTAGCTCCAAAACCATGAATCAATACTAATGCAGGGCCACTCGTTCCACAAAACTGATAGCGAATGTTGTAACCCCTCCAATTCCACATGCTACAGCAAACAAAATTATGAGGTCACAAATCAACAGGACCAATAAATATTGTTTTTATAGCCTGTGTTAACTAGATGGTAAGAAAATACAATCAGTGGCAGAGCCAAGTTTTACTGACCAGGAGACCCATCCCTACCTAAATTTCAAAAATTTGCTTTGCCTCCCTAAAAATTTGGCAAAAAAGTTAGTTGTGCCCAATGATGAAAATATGGGTATCGGTGGAAATATCGGGACTTTAATTTTAAGAAGGTATCGGGGGAAATATCTATTTTGGTAGAAATTTCCACAAAAATTACATAAATTACGAAAATTTTATGTTAAATATATCTCTAATATTTTGAGATACGTAAACATTAAAAAGAAATAAATAAATGTAATTTACATAATAAAATCCATATATATGTTAGATTTGTCAATACCAAAATAAAATTATGTGAGACTTAAACATGGTTGGGATTCCATCTTAATTCAAACAATATTAGTGCCATGACATGTTATTTGAATAGTACTGAATATAGTTATGAATATGTCACATGTTGGTTTGTTGACTTCTTCTTATTATATTTCAATGAATGGGAAACTGTGAATCCTTCTAATTGTTTGCATGAGATGGTAGCGATATGCTTGGATAATTAAAAACTCCATTATCATCATAGTTTTCAAAGTTTTGACTATGTGGATAATAAACAGGAGGAGCCTCATTAGAGGAGCTGATATAATTGGATTCCAAATTTATTAGTTGTAAACTCATGGAAATGTTAACTCCGTTCGATGTTAATATTCTTAATGTATATAGGACAAATATTCATTTATTGAAAATATAAAAAACTGATAGATTATTTAAGAGGAAAAAAGTTTATTAATTTTTGTAATTTCTAACATTACTGAAATTTGGTCAAAATTTCTACGATATGCATCAAAATTTTATATAAAACACACTACAGATTTTTGATATCGATATATTTATCGATATTTATGATATTTCTCCGATATTTTACCGAAATCGATATTACAATGAAAAGTTTTTTGATAGCTTGAAATTTCTAAAATTTCCATCAAAATTTCTGAAATTTCGTGGATATACGTCTATGGTTGTGCCCCACTTTATAAAACTGTCCTTACTCGATGTTTAAGATATAGAGCCACTTTCCTATTTCAATAAATAATTTTCTCTAGTTCAGTCACTTAAATCATACAAGAGCATTCCTATTTAACCCTATGAGGTTAAAACCCCACTACTCACAAAACAATAGGTCCAGACTAGAAAATACGTTATAAACTAGATTGAGTCTTACTGTTTTATGAATACTAAAATTTTAAGCGTTTTAAGCCATTAGGATTGAAAAAGATTTTTCTATAATGTAGCTTTTTCTTTTTTTAAGCTAATAGGAGCTGGTTTAACAAAAGAATATATTTTTGGATTTATTTCCAATATGTTTAACAAAGCCAACATATTTTCCTCTAACTTTTTAGCCCACTTGCTTCACAGATATATCAAAACGTGACAAAGATAACCAGAAATCTTCAATTTGTAAATGTTTTTGGAGAGTGCTTTGAACTTTAGAGTTTTAACCATAAATAATATAAAACTATGGTTCAAATTATTGTCATTTAAATTCTTCTCCTAAATACCATGGTAGACTTTTGTAACATCCATAAAAAATTTGAGTGCTTAAATTCTACAGGAAAGTTTGCTACTCTGGAAAACCCAGAAAGCAGAACATGGAAAAAATGAAACTACTCTACTATTCATGTGCTTTTCTTTAAAACAAAAAGAAACTTGTAATGACAAAATATTAACCAAAAAAAAGAAAAAGAAAAATGGGATTAAAGTTGAAAGAACAAAGAAGGGATCAAAGTGAATTACTTGGTCTTAACTTGAAGCAGCTCGGAACCACTGGAGAGGTTTTTCTCGGCAATCTGATCATTCAAACGGGAAAATAAGACTAACCCACTTTTCTTAAGGCTAGAGAATCTATAAATTTTGCGAGGAAATGAAGAAGTTCTGATGAAATTCAGTGGCGGTGGAGTGATTTTCTTGGCGGTTCTTTGAGATGAGAAGAAGAGAGACGAGTCCAGCTTTGACAACGGCGAGAGATAGCTCGCGTTTGCCATGAGAGATAGAGAGGGGGAGAGGGAGGCAAATGGGTTTCGTTATTACAGAGCAGTAGGATTCATATTTGAAATGGTGGTTGTTTTGTGTTTGTCAGCTGTGAAGCAACGATGATGCGGAGCTAACGACCCCTAATTTTCATGCCTTTTCTTTTAGGACCGTGCGTTGGGTTCCTGATTGGGATTTCTCCACGTCCTCAATACGCAGATGCCAATTTATACACCATATTTAGTGAGCAGGTTATAAAGCCAGTTCAAACTATAAAACAAACTATAAAAGTAGTGTAAGTTAATATTTTAAAATTAGTTTAAATTATTAAGATAGTTTTAAAATGGTTAAAATTTTTAAAATCTAAACTCGGTCCTTCTTAGGTTGTCACAGTTTGAACCATTTTTAAAGTAAAAATTATTCTATTTTGTTTTCCTTTCACAAATCATCAATTTAGGTTTAAAAACTGTAACATGTGAGAGTTTTATATTTTAGCTTTTTACTGTAGCATAGAACGACTTTCTACTGTTCACATTTTAAACCAATATTTGAACCATTCTTTTAAAGATCATAACAGTATTTTAAACATCAGTTCTCGTTATAAAGTTTATGTGATGTTTTATTCTTACTTTAAACCTTTACATTTGAAACACCAATTGAAAATCATTGTTTAAACCATACAATTTAAAACTCACTGTTTAAATCATAGAGTTTTAAACTATATCATTTCAAACCCGTATACCAAACGAACTCTTAGATTTGTTTGGATAAATTAAAACCGTTACCTCCATTTGTCATAATGGTTCGAACTATTTACAGTGTCAAGCTCTTTGCAGTTATAAAGTAAAACAAAAAATAATAAAACTTTCATATTCTATAGTGTTTTGAATAAAAGATAATTTAAACTAATGATTTAAACCTTTTTCCCAACCAAAAGTTTTTTTTTTGAAGGGGTAAATAAATTGGATTTTAACCACTATTCTATGAGCAGTAATTTCTAACTTTTAACTCCATACTAGTTAGAAGACTGCGCCTGTGCATTTTTTATACTTCTTAGTATGATAATTTGAAATTCTTTCTGCTATAAATTTTCCACAAAGAACGAAGTAGCAGAAAAACCTAAACAACCATAAATTAGATACAAAATTGAACAAAAAATGGAAACAAATCATAAAAAAGGAAAAAAATGTACAAAAAAATGGCCTAGCAGTACTACATGGCCTAGCGGCCAACCAAACACACTTCAAAACTACGTCAGCATCTTAACCTTATAGACAACAAATATTACCAGTGACGTGAACAAGAAGATGGAGAGAGAAAACATCTTGGATCCTTGGAATAAAATTTCCCATATACAACACCAATTAGACTAAGTTCTGTAAAGATTGAAGAACATTTATGAATGCAAAACAAGAAAATTTCCCTCGAAATAGCTAGCCGATCAAATAGGTAAAGTATCATTAGTACCCTATTAAGGCAGAATAAGCGTTGTATTTCACTGACCAATTAGTAAGAAGCTTTATAAAGAAATCCTTTAAATGATCTATTGAAAAAAGGCTCAATCCTGTACCCAAGTCCTAAAACATCTTCCCAATCACTAGAAACACTACTTGCTTCCTAAGTAAATTAGATGGTGTATTATTTTTTAACTATCATTATTATGTTCAACTACTTATTTTTTGAGAAAATTTTATTTTGATATCCTTTATCATATCAAAATATGATTTTAGTACTTTTGTTTTGAAAAATTTTATACCAATACTTTAACCTTTTAATTTTTTTTTAATACGTTAAAAGCCTTTATGAGACATAAGATAAAATTACAATTTAAAAGGTTTTCTATTTGATAAAAAATACATCAACATCACACATGAAAAACTCCTTTTTTGCGTCAGATAAAAAAAAGCTGTGATCTTGACAGCGAATCTTCTTCACGGTCTCCACCTCATGCCTTTGTATCTCACCTCCTTCCCCAGTTCATCATTATTTAGCTCCACTCCTCTGCCTCGCCTCATGGCTCTAACCACAAAAGGGAAAAAAAATCAAAAATGGAAAAGGAAAAAAAAGACCAAAAAAAGGTTTGTTATTTTACAGAGAAACGCAAATCAGGGCCTGGTTTTCATGAAGAAAGAGAAAAGATAGAGAGAAAAAGATATGCGGTCAAGCTCGACGAGACATGTGTCAGCACAAGATTAGTTGTTTCCTGTACGAGCGTAATCGTTGCATCTCTTTGAGTTTTGTGCTCAAGTTTCGACTAAAAATAAAGGTTGATTCCCCGTTGTTCTAGAGTGTTAGCATGACTAAATTTCTAAACTTTCGAGTTTTAGCTGCTGAGCAGTAGAAAGTAATTTGAGGACTTTATTTTTAGACTCGAACAACTTTATTCCCGAACAGGTAATTCTCGAGTAGAAAGTTAGCCATGAGTGATTGAAGTGATTCCCAGAATGATTCGATTACTTTCAGGTCAGACGATAGCACCAAGACCGACTGATCCATAATTGAGGAGGTGGACAAGAAGAAACTTCACCCGACTAGGACAGGGCAGCCCAACTGGCCAAGATTCTTAACCTTGGTTAGGGGACGGTCCTAGAGAGAGAGTTCCTAGACATGATTGAAGGGCAGCGCCTAATCAGACCGTGGAAGGGTGAGGACCCGTATATCATGGCAACCACCATAGGCACGTCTCGAGTCTTGGCCAGGGAGCGTGCCAGGTTGGTGGCAGCCACTGATATGCCAAGCACCTTTAGTCAGGGTTTGAGACTTCGACTCCTCTGATGGGTGAAGTATCCATTGATCTATCTGTCGAGGAGGACCGGCCAACCGAAGGTGATGAGGTCGAGGATGAGGGGGTTGAGGAGGAAAGACCTACCATGCCGACCAGGGTTCGTGGAGCAGTCGCCTTTAGAGGGGATCAGCCTGGCTAGACTTCAGTGATAGGATATTCTTCATCATTGACGCCAAGCTGACTCGAAGCCTAATGTCGAGAATAATAGATTCCCAATAGCATTGTCCTAAGGCTGCCCCGAGAGGGCGATTCTCTAGTGGACTCGCATGAGGGATACATCACGTTGTACGCGGAGTTTTTTCGAGCAGGACTTTGCCTTCATTACATTCGTTTCTCTAGTGGGCACTTAATGATTTGAATGTGTGCTTTGCTCAGCTGAACTTGAACTGCTATTGATCCCTAATCGGGATGTACGTTCTATAGAGGTACTACAATATGACTGAGATGTCGTGGGAGGCCTTCAGGCAGGTCTTCAAGATGAAGAGGCTTCCTCGGTAGACTAGTTGGTATTACTTCACCAGCTTTAAGAAGGATTTCATCCTTAGGAACCCCGACTCGGATAAGCTTTGAAAATTCAAGTGGTTCTACATAAAGGGGAACTGGATGTCTCGGGTCGTGAGGTGGTATCTGAAGATCAGGAGGTCCCAAAGCAATTCGAGCAGGGACACATATGGTCAAAGAGATCGTGGGCACCGAGCAGAGTCATTGCACTATGGAGGAGTTGTTAGACATGTATGCCCTAAGGAGTAAAAATGTAATACGTTTTTGGAGACATTTTTTATCAATAAAGAATTTATTCATTTATATATACCAAATCTTGTCCTCTTTACGTTCATATTCGTTGAATGTATGATAAGCGAACAGTAGTCTGAGACTGTCAAAATAAAACCTTAAGAATTGGGCATATGATGGGATGATTATGAGGTAGACACGATTCTTAAGGTGATGGTCTAAAACATATGATCCGCAATCGAGGGAATAAAGTTGGGCGCTTTATTCATGTAAAGATTGTTATGTTGTCTATATCCCTTTTGGGAGATGGTTTGTCTTGGCCATCGGAGTTGGACTCCGTGAATAGAAACATTGGCACGTTGTCATAGGTGACGATGTGTTGGATCGGGACATAAAGTGAATTGATTTGGATTAATAATTCTGTCTTGGCAAATCGATTCACTTTAGACAGTCATTTGTATTGTATCTTAATCCTGAGATGAATAGTGGGCCGGTTATCTCGACTTGTGTGTTTTGATGTACCAATGGGTGACTCCCACATCTCTATAGTGGTATGCATACCGGTACGTTGGAGGCATGACTCTTGATAGCGTAGACTTGTTATTCATAGATATGGAATCCATAGCTCCTCTTTAGGAGTAATGATATCCTCTTATATGCGTTGTCCTGTAATTGGAAAACTGGAGCGCTCAATCATTTAGATACATAGGTGTAACTGAATGGTATACTATCTTTGGATGGTAGGTTTTCTAATGGTGAGACAATGGAACGTAAGATAAAAATAATCGGGAAGGTAAGACAGAACTTGTCCTTAAGCCGATTATGGATTATCATATGGGGAAACGATACACTATGATATGTCATGGAGACTTAGCTACACGAGCTTCGTAATTCTATAAAGTTCGAGAGTGCAGCTCCAAGCTTTTAGTGGAGTAGCGTTGGAGTTGATAATTGTGAAATGTATATCTGGGATATTGGGTTTCATAATTATCATGAGCTTGAACTTTATAGGTCCATAATGGTCCCCTTTGCTAGCTCACAAAATCCTGTAACGACACAGCGTGTTTTTCTAATAATTGGTGATATCAGATTGGTTTAAAATTTGTAAGAATCAAATAATTCATGTCTGTTTATCGGTTGAATTAATTTTGTAAGAAATTAGTTCAAGATAAACTTGTTGAATTATTGCGATCAGATAATTCTTGTCTGTTTATCGGTTGTTTTAATTTTGGACAAAATTAGAACAAGATAAACTTGTAGAATTATTGTGAATTGATTTATTTTCTTAGAGATTATCTTGATAAAGTTTGTTTTGATCAGATAACTTCTCTATTGGGTTATTTGAATCAAAATTGAGACTTTATCCTTTAGAATCTCGGGTGAAAAATAAAAGATTCGCGGAGATTTTTTCTCGGGAGTTCGGCCTGCCGGATGACGTGTTTGGACTGCCGAACTGGCCTGTTCGGCCTGCCGATCAGAATGTTCGGCCTGCCGATCAGCGGAGATAAGATTACGCGTTTTCACACGGATCTTATCAGATATTGATCCGAACTTGATTCTGTTTCGAGTTTTTGAGACCTAATCTGATATGGACTGACCCCAAGACCAATAGGTATAAAAAGGGAGTGAGTCTCATGATTTACTCAGATCAATTTGAGAGATTAAGAGTGATACTCTTCTAGTGAGCATCTGAAAACTCCCTGAGAGTTTTTGTTCAAAAATCACGAGCACTAGCTTTGGGTTCTCAATGTTGGTTGAAAGGAGAGTCACCGGTGGAAAAGCTGTACGTGTGAGCCCACACTCACTCCGGTTGTGGATAGAGAATAACAAAGAAGATCAGTTGGTTGAGGCTCTTCTAGAACGTTACTTCTCTACACGGATTGCGGAGGTTCTTCGGCACACTAAGGTTAGTAAGATCTGTCTAATTTATACATATAACATGTCAAACTTGTGTTTTGGAAATTACTCTGATGAAAAATTTTTAAAATTCTGCTGTGCACTTTGTTTCCAACAGGAGTTATATTCGAAGCCTAAAGCTTCTTGGCAGTAGGCCTTCTTGCTGCGGTAGAAGAATCTTGCCCACTATGGTTGGTTTCGGAGGTCCAGCTCAACTAACTCCCGACATGATGACGTTCCACTTGCTCGCCCTGTCGAGCAAGTAACAGTTGTAGAGCGCAGTGTTGCTGACGTCTTGAGGCCAAGCACTTACCAATCCGGATGGCCAGTGGGGGAGCTATCATCATCTAGTTCTGAGACTCTTTTAGTGGTTCCATCAATTTAGGGCCACCCATTATCGATCAAGAGCTCGGGGATGTGATAAGGCTGTTTTACCCGCCAGGCCAGCTTCGGATCGATGGCTTGCCCCAATTTTTTTTTGATGTTGTTGTTGAGCTTGTCTTGACTTGGTGATTTTCTTCTTGCAAAAATGTCTTCGAGAGGGATGTCCAGGTAGGAGAGGCATGGGATGATGGAGGAGCTCTATTGATCCAAAGGATAGGGGGTTGCCGGGTCCAAAAGTAAAATGATTGAGGAACCTGAGTGCCCCATTGCTATCGACCCACCGAGCATCTTGCCACCACCGACAAGACGGAGGAACTCATCAAGCCATGGGGAAGGCAACCCTCTGGCCATCGTCGTCATTGTCCTGCCATTGCTAGCCGACCATCGAGGAGGCACCGTGCTTCGTACCCTTTAATGGCCCAGACCATTAGGGAAGTCATGCTGAATGAGGAATTTTTTTAGGCGTCTTGAGAGTAAACATTCTTGGACTGTTTCTAGTCAGCCTTCTAGCTCATTGTCTGGGTATGCCTAGTTTATGTCTCGAACTCTTTATTACTTATGTTATTTTTTCGATTTCTGATCTGTGCTTTTGCAGGCCTGTTCGTACCTAAAGGTCATTGACCTCCTAGCCGAACGTACTTTCCACACAGAGTGGAGAAAGGCCGATAGGGCCGCTGAAGAGAAGGATCGAGTGGAAAAAATGTTCGATGAGAAGGAGGCCGAGCTTTCCCAAGCAAAGGTCAATGTAACCCGAGTTAAGGATGAGGCCAAGAAAGCTTGGAAGGAGGCCGACCAGGCACGTGCAAAGGCAGAACAGGCTCGGGTTGCCTTTTACGAAGAAACAAACAACGTTCAGGCCGCTCGGGATGAATACGAGCGGTTCCTAAGGGTGGAGCTGCCCGGTAGGCTAGCTCCGATAGCGGAAGAGTTCAAAGGCTCCGTCAACTACACGGACAACTATTACCTTGGGATTAAGGACTTATAGGTGTATATTCTGGAAAAGCTTCCCGAGGCTACTACCTTAGACTGGTTGCTCATAGTTGAGCCTAAGGTCGATGAGGAAGAAGAGCAGTTCGAGAAAGTCTGAGCTCCAGGAGTCCAGGACATGGTGGTTGACCTTGACGTTAAGGATGGTGATGTCAGGGCCCAGAACTGATGGCCTTTTTGTGCTCTTTTCTTTTGTAATTTTTTTCTTTGTCTAGGTTTGGGAGGCGCCAGGTTATTTGTACCTCCTACAGGCATTAATAAAATTTCGTCATCATTTTTTTAACTTAAATGCTTCTCGGATTGTTTGTGCTTTTTCTAAGTTTAATATTCATAGGGTTGTTATTTGTTGTTTTGTTTTTTATTTTTCCCAAGTTTAATATTCCTCGGGTTGTTTGGCTGAGCAGAAGAAATATCCACTTCTCTAACCCATAGGTTAAGAATGCCTATTTGGCATGTTTAATATGGGCTGGCTACAATGGTGCATAGTGCCCTGTACCCCCTTAGACTTGTTTAAGTTCTTTAGGACTTTTATAAGTCTAGTTGTGGTCGGGAGTCGATTTCCCCAGGGTCATCATCATGTTGGTGTGATTGTTGGTCAGGTCGTACATAAAGAGTTGAACTAGCGAACTGTTGTTTCAAGTCCACTTGTAGTCGGCATATGTGCTGACCAGCCCCCTAGTTGGGAGTCAGGATGACTCTCTCTCTTCAAGAGTTGTGGCCTTTTTGAAGTGCAAATTGATTGGAGGAATTCTTTGACTATATGTCTTTCATTGATTTTTTCTTTTTTGTACATGTTTGTGCTTCGTTTGGTAGATCCTTTAGTTACAAAAAGAATGACGAGGCCAAAGATCAAAAAAGGTGCTCTAGGTCTTGTCAACAATAAAACTTCTTTAAGTGCTCGGCATTCCAAGAAAGGTTGAGCATATTTCCTTCCATGTTGGCTATCCTGTACGTGCCTGGCAAGACAATGTTAAACACCTGGAATAGGCCATCCCATTTAGGTCCAAAGGAACCAAGCTTGGGCTATTGGATGATGACTTTCTTTAAGACTAAATCACCAACTCTAAAACTTCTTGGGTGACCCGCTTATTATAGTACCGGGCAATAGCTTGGTTCCGAGCTATGGTGCAGATTAGGGCTCTATCTCTCTTCTCTTCCAGTAGGTCAAGCTCAGACATCATAAGTTTGGCATTTTGCAACTCGTCATAATGTTCAAATCTGAAGCTTGGCAGGCCGACCTTAGTGGGATAACAGCTTCGGCTCCATGGACTAAAGAGAATGGAGTTTCTCCCGTAGCAGTCCGAGCTATGGTGCGGTAAGCCCAGAGTACCTTCGGGAGCTCGTTGATGCACTCGCCTTTGAGCCCTTGTAGTTTCTTCTTCAGGTTGTACTTGATAGTTTTGTTGATCACTTAACTTGTCCATTGCTTTGAGGATACCCCGGCGAGGAAAAACCTTCTTGATGCCTAGCTGTTCACACATATGGAGGAGACCGGCTGCTTCAAACTGCTTGGTATTATGGTTGACTATGGTGTACGGGATGCCGTATGGGTAAATAATGTTCTTTTAAATGAAGTTGGTGCATTTGGCTTCAGTCATGTTGATGCAGGGCTCGACCTCTACGCACTTAGTAAGGTAGTCGATGGCTACTATACAATACTTGAATTGCGCTCGGGCCATAGGCATGGGTTCGATTAGGTTAATAGCCCATTTGGCGAACAACCAGGCAAACATAATAGAGTTGAGCGGCTCGTTGTGTTGTCCAATTGCCCGGGTAAACTGCTGGCATTTGAGGCACTTTCACGCATATTCTTTGTAGTCATGATCCATGGTCGGCCAGTCGTAGCCCTGGCGAAGGCACTTAAGGGATAGGGAGGGCCCTCTTGCTTGATTATTGCACAACCCGCTGTGGATTTCTTGGATAAGGTATTGAGCTTCTTGAGGGCCTACACATCTCTAGTAGGGTGTAATGTAGCCGCGTCTATAGAGTTTCGCCCCGATCATCGAATATCAAGCTGAGTTATTGTGCATATGCCAAGTTTCCTCTCGGTTGCCCGACAACTCTGTTGTGGTCAGGTATTAGATGATTGGGTCCATCCAAGTGTCTGTTTGCTCCTCGGCTACGTTCACTACTTCCTTATTGATGCTTGGCTTGGCCAGCCTCTCTATTGGAACTGACATCAAGTCGCTGTCTTTTAGGCCCGAGGCTAGTCGAGCGAGTGTGTTGGCTTCTGTGTTCTTGAACCTCAGGATCTGAATGAAAGAATAGGCTTCAAACTATCCAAGCAAGGCTTTGACCTCTTTCAAATATATGGCTATAGATTCTGCTCGGGCCTAGAACCCTCCGATGGCTTGTTGGACAACGAGTATTGAATCGTAGTGGATGTGGATGCAATCCACACCGAGATTACGTGCGATTCTAAGCCCGGCTATAAAGGCTTCATATTCGGCTTTGTTGTTGGATGCCTTGAAGTCGAAGCAGAGCGCATAACTCACCTTGTAACCCACCTCTCTATAGATATGACAACTTTCCTATACTATTAACGTTTGTATTTAAAGAATCATTTTGGGTGATACAACAATAGACTAGCCTTTTTTTCAATTTCAAATTCATTTAGTGACGATTTTGATTTTACTTGACAAGGTTTTGAATCCAAGTACTATGTTAAATGTACGATCTCTGGCTTTTACATTCATTATTTAAGTTTCTAAATAATTCTAACATCACATTGACATTTTATTAGTTAAATTTAGTATTTAATTTTCTAAATATTATTTCAAGTAAAAAAACTTATGGTGTTGATTTTAAATCTAAATGGTATGCTAATTATTGCAGTATAGATTCAAATAAGCTTGGTGCAAAGCATTGCCCTAAGTTAATAAGCGTGAACAGAAATAATCTATTCTAATTAAGCTATGCCGGTTAAAACGATAATTAGCAAATCTAAATTAAACAATACATGAATCATTGAGAAATTGTGGCGGAGGGTATTTTTAAAGCCAACTTTTAGTAAACGTCCATATATGGTTTTGTTAAATTAATTAAAAAATGTGTCAAGTTTTTTGATTTTAAAAAACCTTATAAATCTGTAATTTATTTATTTTTATAATTTATTGATTGATTTTTATATATTATTAATTAATTAATGATTAGTTCAACAACGTACTAATATTACATAATTTTTTATTTTTCAATGATGTAAATTTATCAATTTTAAATCTTTATATGCACATTTTTTTTTCTATATACATTAACACTAGGCTTTTAAGAGGCATATATACATATATCTCTCTATTGATAGAATACGAAGCACTGATCGTTTAGTTTCATGTTTTTCATTCTTTTTTTTTTTTTATATGAGAAAAGGAAACAAAAAAAAAAAAAAATCAATTCGTGAAAACTGTTTCGAACAAAAGAGTAAAAGTAGATGATTATAGTATGACGATCCAATAGCAGGCAAACCATGCTGAAACGAGAATAAAAATGAATTTGACTGTAAACTATACATAGTTTTGAGAAGGAGAATTGCGAGTTTCAAGGTGGTGATGTTGGCATGGTATAGCGGCACAAGGGACACATGTGAGAGATTTGTAACCACCGTACGATGCAATCCATGTGATAAAGATGAGAACAGGGCATCCGTCCGATCTCTTTCTTATGATCACCGTTATCATCACCGTTCTCAATATTTGACGTATATTCTTCCATACAAATACAACAATAATTTTTTGTCGTGCTTATGCCTCCCAAACCCTCAACCCTCAATGCCTCAATGGATGACTTACTTGCAGGAACCGCAGAGAACTCTTCTGTTGATTCTCTCATGGAGCGTTCAAACTGGTCTTCTTCAATGTCATCATTATTGTCTGGAATAATTTCGACGACACTAACGCCGATAGTGAAAGCTTGTATTCTAGAGTCTGTATTCTCAGTAGTCTCCTCGATTACCTCTTTAACAAAGGAGCACACAGCCGGTGCAAAATGGTCTGCTTGATCACTTTCCAACCCTAATTTAGAAATAAGCATGTCGCGAGCTAGGGCTAAAGATCGTGCCAAGTACTCGCGGCGGGGTATTGTAAGATACTCTAGGACCATATTTTCTATGTGAATGTTTCTATCTTGCCCCGGAAATAAGTTGGTATTATTCAATCTATGTTCATGGAAAAGGCTCAATCGGAAGATAACATAGTTGCCTTCTTTTGGGACATCATGCAGAAAATTATCGTCAATCTCATGGGGGTCAAGATGGAATATGGAGAGTTCATAGGTAGTGTCTGGGGTCGCCATGTAAGTTCTCTTTAAAACTTTAATGTAAATTCAATATATATATATATATATATATATTAATAGAGGAACTATATTATAGGGAGAGGGTTCGCAAGGACATTTATAGAGCAGTATTAATTGTAATTGTACCGTGAATATGATTGTGGATATTAAATCTACACCAAGAGGGATACGGATACTAGAAAGTTCGACAAAGAAATAGATTAATAATAATAAAAAAGTTATCTGAAAGTTATTCGAAATTATAACTCTACTCCAAATACAATATGTATGGTAGATATTACCCTCGTGCATTCCCCCAGTGCCCAACGAACGCCAAAAAGCTTGACATTTTATTATGTGCCCTAACTTCTTTTAACAATCATACACGTGTACATGGCTGTTAAAAAATGTGAACAAAGCGTTTAAGATAATGTTTTTTTTTTTTTTTTGTTTAGGATTAATTACAAAAACTCTCTCAAAATTATAGTATCTGTAACACTTTAACCCCTAAACTCTAAAACATAACATCCTTTGCCCTTAAAGTATAAACTAATAAGAAAAAGTCATTTTGTTAGAATTTTAATGGCAAATTGACAAATAATTATAAAAACAAAAAAACTATAATAAAATAATCTTTATTGATGATTAAAAACAAAAAAATAACTAAAAACATACAACTATCTGAATCCCTCTTTTTTTCGATATACTAAAATTTTCTTTAAAATTTTATTCTTATTTAACACTGAAAAAGTATTTTGAAATTTTTAAAGGTATAAATACCAATAAAAACTTTAAAATTATGAAAGAAATTTTATTAATATTGTCAAAGTTTTTTTCTCTTTAAAATTTTGTGTTGTATTAAATATATTTATGTTATATATTTTTTTTTCATATCACTGATATATATATATAACTTTTATAATTTCAACATACCTTTTGCTGTGAAAAAGAATACCACACTATCTTTATACCCAGCCAGAAAAACCACAAAAACAAATAAAAATATGAAATACCCCATTCTTCACATTACTCAAGTGCAAATAATTCTACACAAAAAATAGGGGGAAAACAACGACAACAACAACAATGACTCATTGGCTTCAACGCCATTTTGTACTTCTCCAGATTCCAAAACAGAGAAAAGAGTGCCTCGTTTGTTTTGTTTTGTTTTTTGTTTTTGTTTTTGTTTTTTTAAGATGGACTTAAGCAAGACTAAACGTGGCTACTCAAAGCTAAAGAAAGTACAGAAAATGAAGGATTGAACATGATATGCTAGAGTGAAGAAAATATGTATAGTTAACAAGATTAGTTAAAAAAAAGACATTTTTTAATAAAAAAAATTGAGGCATTAAAACATTTTTTCACCAGTTCTCTTTTGATCCGTAATTTGTTTATGGCAAGTGGCCGTGTAGTTTGTTGGTCCCTTGAGTCCACTGGTTAGGACACCCTCTTTTCACGTCGAAGACACGGGTTCGATTCCTGATACTCATTCCGGGCCACTTTCAGTTAGTGTTCATTGCCGTTGTTCCCTTCAATCATGCAAATTATTGATACCACACGTCAAAGAACATACGCAACTGATGACTTAGCCATAAAAAAGAAGCAATTGACTAGAAACACTGATGGCACTTGCAAAGGAAGGAAAGGAAACAAAAGAAAGAAAGAAACAAAGGGAAGAAATTCTTGTTCTTCTCCACAGCGCAAAGATCATTTAAAAGAAGGAAGAGAAATATTCAGGAAGAAAATACAATATACAACGACTTAAATAAATAAATAAACTAGAAGTAAAAAGAGGAAATTAGCATAAAACTGTTCACTTTTAATCCGGGCTAAGTATACTGTCACATGTTACAGTAAAAAAACTGTAGTTCAAAGAAACAACAATTAAAAAAAAAGTTACTAATTAAGAGAGAAGGAATCAGAAGAACTTACTATATAGATGATCTCTCACTTGGAAACGCCTATGAGTGAGATTTTCAGTCTGCCTGTGTTCTATTAATCATAGGAATAAAATAACCGACATAAATCCTTGGAAATCAATCATATCCCTTGCATCTTCTTGTATGAATTCCTGAAGAGATGCAACGATGTTGTCCACCTTAGCTGCCAAATTCAAAAAATCGCCGGTAAAAATTCAATTGTTCCTTGATTCGCAAGTAATAAAGGCCAGCCACTGCAGAAAAGGAGGGAAAAGAAACGCCAAACAACTAAGTAGAATATTATAAAAGTTTCTAAGAGAAGAAGATACATCGTATTGGTCAAAAAGTAATACACAACTTGAAAAGCGAGTTAGACAAGCAAATAAATCATAAAAAGAATAGGAGTATAACTGGATTAGAAAATTAAAACACAGCTGCCTGCTTCTTACATTTTTATTATATAGTAGAGAAAAGAAAGCCAAACTGAAGGCTATTGCTGGTATAAAAAGAACATTATGCTGCCCGTAACCAGTTCTTCCTTTGTGTCCATTGTCAATTGTTTCAGACCTTGAACTGCTACTTGCATTTGAAAATAGTCAGATTTAGATTTTGTCGTTAAAACTTGAACTTCAAAAGTACCACACACACATCCTTTTCCGACCTTTTTTCTTTAATAATACACTTCTTTTTTGGATGCTGAACCCAAGAGAGTACCACTAAAGTTTAATACAACGTTTGGTGCATGGGTTTAGGTCAATCCAAACCATAAAAGCGGTTTAAAGCCGATGTTTGGTGAAGTAATAATTAAGGTCAATTCAAATCATAAATGCGGTTTTACACTGGCTAAAATACCTAAAATCCAAACTTTGCCAACCCCTTCCTTCCTTAAGTTCACATTGTTTGGACCTGTAAAAACTATTCTCATTATTGTTTTCTTTTATAAATTATAGTTTTTTAAACACTAATTTTTCATTTTAAACTTGATATGATGTTTTATTTTCCTATTAAACGTTTATATTCTAAACAACCATAAAAACACCATTCAAACTACACCGTTTTTAATTGGGTTCATTTTCTATATATTTTCAAATTTAAGGAAAAAAATTGCCAAAATTAAAAATTCAAAGGATATTGTGATGTGCGATAAATGGTTTAGAGGGCAACAATACAATTCAACTGGTTTAAGTTTAATTTTTATCTTGGGGAAAAAAAAGTAAATAAGCTAGATTGATTACCCAGTAATAAGTTAAGCTAAGTATAAAAGTAGTCTGAGCAACAAGCATAAAAAGTCAAGCTGATCGGTATAGAACTAACAACAATTTGTTCATTAGTCGGGGGGAAAAAGGGATATCCTCGTGATTAAGAAGTGCAACAAGAGAAGATTCAATCCAAAAAGTCAACCAAGTAGTTATTGAACTTTAAGGCAATGAACGGAAGTAATTCTCGGACAAAAATTCAACTTTAGACTTGTAAACAACTATGCTAATTGAGCTTCTAACATTGATAATTAACACAAAAGTCTAGATCTGTTATCCTATTTTCTTATCTTTTTGGTTCACTACAATAAATTCGAGATTATACAACTTTATTTAACGACCGTTTTTCAAAAATCGTTGTGATAAGGGAAAAAATGCTACGATTACGCCCGCAAAGACGAAAACCTTGATAGTATGTGCGGGAGCTACCAATTGCAAATGTATAAATGAATTGGAAAGGCTAAATAATTAAATCCTTGGAAATCAATCAAATCCAGGACGTGGCGGATAATATACATCTTCAAGCGGGAAATGGTATCACAAACTGAGCGAACAGAATGCTATATTCTAGACGTGTCCAAGACTAACAAGGAAACATAAAATGTGATTTTTTTATTCTACGTTTTATGCTAGATATAATTACAAATGGTATAAAAGCACTAGGAAGAAAAGATTTTTATATACATGCAAATATAAATGATGTTAGATTAGAGTGGGTACAATTTATAAATAGGTATGTCATTTTTAGATAGATAGTGCAACACTCACCTATTTTTATGTAATGAAACACGTTAAGTTAGTAACGACATTAATGAAATTTTATTAATAATTTATGTTATATGTAATGATATATGATGTTAATGTTACTAACTTTTTATGTCAAGTTTTATGACAGGTGACGACAGCATGGAATCGTTGTGCTCAAGTGTTCATGATTATTTTAATGTATGTTTAATTATGATGCGATGATGTATGAATGTTTTAATGTATGGCATTTATGGACAGTTCGGCAGCCGGACTTTTAAGTTTGGCAGGCCGAAATGTCTACCCAAGATCGGCAGGCTGAAGAAAACCATCGGCAGGCCGAACTTGGTGGAACCGGCAGGCCGAAGGGGAAAATCAGCAGGCCGAATACGGCTGACAAGCAGTCAGCAGAAATCTCTCCAAATTTATGGCTGAGATAATTACGTTAAATGGGTAATTTATTGTGATTAATTGGCACAATAATTGAATGTTTTATCAGTTAAGGAAATTAAAGGGTTTGACTTCGCATTGATTTGTATTATTTTAAATGGTTTTCTATTTTTAGAGGGTAAAAATATGGCAAGAAAGATTAGAGTTTTGACTTTTCCTATTTTCTCTCCTTCCTCCACGCCAATTGCCATCTAATAGTCAGAAAATTCTGACTTAATGGAGGGTAATGAATCTTCATTATGCTCATAACGTTAAAAAAAAAATTAACGTTCTTTTCCTTCAGATATTCTCTCCTCTTTTCCCTCTCAGTTCTGAGACATTCCCTCATTCTTTATTCTTCTTCTTCTCTTCTCCAAGAATCCCATCTCCATCTCTCTCAAAAATTCTCTACAAGTATTGAAAGAAAAAGTCATATTTTGTTGGTTGAATTCAAGGATTTTAAGAAGAAATTTCAAGGTAAGTACTTTTTCGGTAATTTTGAAAAGAATTCTTCTCCTCAAATCGTTTGCAATATCTTTCTATAGGTATTGTATTTTTGCCCTGAGTTTTTATTATGACGTTCATATATGTATTATGTGATATTTTTTCAAGTTTCATGTCATTTCGGTGTTTTTATGAAAACTATGAATTTTCTATCTTCTACCCCTCATAGTAAAATATTACTGTTTAATTTTGATGCATGAAAAAAAAATGCAATGTTTATTCAAGAGGTAAATAAATGATGTTTTTCATGAAAGTTGTCAAGAATGTGCATGTATAATGTATAATGAATGTATTTTATGTTATGAAATTTTTATGAGATTACATTAAGAAAGCTGTTTTAACAATGTTATTTATGGATTTTTGTTTATGAAATGTTATATATGTTTAAATGATTTTATGATAATGAAATAATTTTATGCATGATAATAAGATGTTTGTATGAATTTTTTAAAATTAAAATATATGTATTTTAATTGTTCGAAAACATTTTTTTAAAAGATATTTATGTTTAAAATGTATGGTTTTTTTTTATATGCTTAAGGTAATTTTTTATGATTTAAGAAAAATCATGATAACATGTTTATGTGATAACAACTTTTATTATGGCTATGAATTATGTTTGTAATATGTGATGAATGTATACATAAATGTTATATGAATGGATGATTTACGCTACGATGACAAGTATTGATTTTTATTGTATTTTAAATGGAGTAATGGCATGAACACACAAAGGAACGAGCACTTCGAGACCGCGGCGTCGTCACCAAATCCCGTTAAGGTTAAGTAAGCATTAGCTTTAAGGTAAGTACATTCTCACCTGCAACATGACATTTTTTTCAAGGTTTGATGATATGTTCACAATGGTATTCACGATGATTTTATAGTTATTTTCCTTAAAGGATTTCTTATGAAAGATTTTCATGATTTAAAGTTATGCATGTATGATGATGATATGTTTTATAACATGAAAATTATATATATATATATATATATGTATCACCTAATAAGTGTTGCACACCAATGTTATGAAATGAAATGTTATGATGTCATGTTTGGTTTGGGATTAGCTACCCTTCTCCTTTCATGACGGCGCACCTACAATTATGTTCATGGTGTAACACTTAGGCCCTTAAGTTAAAATGGAATAAGTTTTTAAATGGTCAATGCAATGAAAGATATGTTTCTATGAAATTGTGCTTAAGGCACTTTTATGATATGATGACAATGATGATGATGATGTTTATGTAATGTTTTAAATTGTGAGAATTATATGTACTTATTAAGCATTAGCTTAATCATGTTTTATGTCATGTTGCAGATAAGGGAAAGAAAATCATAGATTAGGCGGAGGACATGGGAAGGCGTGTGAGCACTAAGCACGATGAATTGCAATCGGAAGCACGCCAAGAAGAACATTTTTATATTTTAAATCAAGTTTCATATTTTGAACACAATTTTTTTATGATAAATATTTAAAGGATTTTTGAGCTATGTTTTATATTTTATTTCATTATTTTAAGTATTATGAAATTCTGCATTTTTATGAAAGGATGGTTTTGTTTTAAAAAAAATAAGTTTTCCCAAGGATTTTTGGCTTGGTCAGCCTGCCGATGTCCAAAAGTTTGGCCTGCCGATCACGTTTTCGGCCTGCTGGACAATTATGAGTTTTTAAGCCAGATTTGTAGAGCCTCTGTCGGCCTGCCGGTTGAGAAGTTCCGGCCTGTCGATCATGTTCGGCTTGCCGAAGTCCCCAGTTCGGCCTGCCGAACTGTAGGAGTAAGTAAACTTTAAATAATGTGATGATTAATGAGATATGATGTGATGTTTTTATAAGTCCTAATTTTACAACTTGGTATACCTATATTATTAAAATAAGTTCATGATTAATTTAAAGTATAATTGAATAAATTATGACATGGAATGAGTTTAGCAATGTGATTTAACAATGTTAAGTTATATAAAAAAAAATGTATGAATGGATCCTGATTAAATATGTTTAATTACTTTTACAATTAAAAGTATCGTTTAAGTTTTGTATTCATATATATGTTTTGAGTTAAATAGGTATGAATGTAAGAATGTAACGACATCTGTGACGTCCAAAAAGGGGCATTTCAGGCTTTGGTATCAGAGCGATTTTTTGATTACAATTCATATTGCCACACGTCAATCCAAGTCCTCCAAGTAAGTATGTTATGAAGTTAGATGTATTGATGCAAGTATGATGATAAGATTAAGGTTTAAATGTTTAATGATTAACGATCCAGTAGTGAAAACCTGTCTCGTAATTGGAAGATTATTTCTAAAGTTCCTAATTCTTTTAGGAAATTTACGATGGACGGCCACAGAAGAATGCAGACTCGCACCCAAACCAACGAAAGACTCATGACAATGATCGCTGAGTTGCAGAGGCAACTTGAGGATCAACGAAGGGAAATTGCTGCGTTAAGGGCCAACGGCCAGAATGATGACTGACGAGGTAATGATGTGCCTCCTCTTCCTCCGCAGCCACAAGTAAACGAAGTTTCAATTCCTGCTGCTGAACCAAGAGCGGCCTATCAAGAACCCCTATTGGTCAGATGGAAGAGAGTTAAGCCAGTGGATTTCGAAGGTTCTAAGGATCCGCTAGTAGCTCAAGGATGGTTAAAGATGATTGAGGCCACCTTACGACTCATGGATTTCATGAACAATGAAAAGGTCCTCTGTGCATCGTACTGCCTCACCATGGAGGCTAGGATATGGTGGGATGGCATCGAATGGAGTAGGAATGTTGAAGAGATGATATGGGCTGACTTCGTTTATGAATTCAACACAAAGTTCTTCCACATGAATGTTACAAGGAAGCATTACGAGGAGTTCGAGAGCTTACGCCAGGGGGATATGTCAATCACTGATGTAGTGATAAAGTTTGACCAGCTTGCTCATCTATGTTCAAGAATGGTGATGAATGAAGGTGAAAGGGTCAGAAGATTGATCAGAGCCCTTAGGCCAGATATTGCTGCGATCGTTGATAGGACAAGTCCACCCAGGACTCAAGAGCAGGTTGTTATGAGGGCTCAACATGCTGAGTTTCATCTATCCAAGTTAAGAAGAAACCAGCCTCAATCGGGTCAGCAAGCCAACAATGCAAACAACCAGAACCGTCCTCCCCACAGGAACAACAACAACAACAACAGCAGCAGCAACAACAACAACCAAAACTGGAGGAATAACAAGAGGAAAGGTAATCCTCAAAACCAGCAGGGTCAAGACAACAAGAGGCACAGTGATGGTCAGCCTAACAATAAAAACAGACGATTTCAACCGTGTACCAAATGTGGAAAGAAGCATCCAGGGGAATGCCGCTTGGGAACAAACCAATGTTTCATTTATGGGTGTGAAGACCACTTTGTTAAGAACTGCCCCAAGCTGATGAATGCTAATGCCCCGCAGAGAGCTCCTCCTCAAACCCAGCTTCATCAGATGCAAGCCTCCCTTGAAGGGCCACTTATTAGTCAAGGGAGAATTGAAGTCCCACCGACGAATGCCCGAATCTATGCCATGACGAAAGAACAAGTGGCTGTAGAAGCTTCCAATGTGGTCACAGGTCAGATAACAAGCTTATCTAATGATGCTTATGTTCTTTTTGATACGGGTGCCACGTATTCTTTTGTATCTATGTCATATGCTAAGAAATTGGAGGTACGTTTAGAGCCTATGAGACAGGGATTCACTACGACACTACCCTCCGGGGAAGTGATATTATCTATGCACTGCTTGTGTATAGTACCCCTATGGATTTCTAATAGGGAGTTATTCGTCAACCTTATTGTGATCGACATGCATGACTATGACATGATTCTTGGGATGGATTTCCTGAGCAAGTATAATGCCGCTATTGAATGCCGAAGACGAAAGGTGATCTTCCATCCTGAAGGTGATCAGAAGTTCATTTATGTTGGTGAGTCTAGAAAGAAACCTCATATGTTTCTATCGGTAATGAAAGCAAGGAAGTTATTAGCAAGTGGCTACATGGGCTATCTGGCGAACGTTGTAGACAAAAGCCAAGAAGGAAAGACAAGAATTGAAGATGTGCATGTTGTACATGAATATGTTGATGTGTTTCCTAATGATCTGACGAGTCTATCGCCAGAAACAGAAGTTGAATTCGAGATTGAGCTCGCTCCTGGCACCGATCCAATCTCAAAAGTGCCTTACAGAATGGCCCCGGCAGAGTTAAAGGAGCTTCACACACAATTAAAGGAGCTACTTGACAAAGGTTTCATCAGGCCAAGTCACTCACCATGGGGTGCTCCAGTCTTGTTTGTAAAGAAGAAGGATGGCACTATGAGACTCTGTATCGACTATAGAGAGCTGAACAAGGTGACGATCAAGAACAAGTACCCGTTGCCTCGAATCGATGATTTGTTTGATCAGCTCAAGGGTGTATCGGTGTTCTCAAAGATTGATCTACGATCAGGATATCATCAGTTGAAGGTTAAAGAAGGATATATCCCCAAGACTACTTTCAGGTGGAGGTATGGTCACCATGAATTTGTGGTTATGCCTTTTAGTTTGACGAATGCACCTGCTGCCTTTATGGAATTGATGAACAAGGTATTCGAGGATTTCCTCGATAAATTTGTTGTCGTATTTATCGATGATATTCTTGTCTATTCTAAGAATCAAGAAGAACATGAGGAACATTTAAGGACTGTGCTGGAGATTTTAAGAAGACACCAGCTATATGCAAAGTTCTCTAAGTGCGAATTTTGGCTTGATAAAGTGTCATTCTTGGGGCACGTTATTTCAAAGGAAGGGATAATGGTTGACCTTGCTAAAGTAGAAGCTGTTCTCAACTGGAAGCAACCGATGAATGCAAGTGAAATAAGGAGCTTCTTGGGATTAGTAGGATATTATCTGAGATTCGTAGAAGATTTCTCCAAGATAGCAGCTCCACTTACGAATCTAACTCGCAAAGGAAAGAAGTATGAATGGATAGATGCATGCGAGAAAAGTTTTCAAGAATTGAAGAAAAGGTTAACGACAGCTCCAGTGTTGGCAATTCCTGAAGGAAATGATGGGTTTGTTATTTATAGTGATGCATCCAAGATGGGCCTCGGAGTTGTATTGATGCAGAATGAAAGGGTGATTGCTTATGCTTCAAGACAACTGAAGAATTACGAAAAGAACTATCCTACTCATGACCTCGAGTTAGCAGCAGTTGTTTTTGCGTTGAAGATATGGAGACACTATTTATATGGGGTCCAATGCAAGATCTTCACTGATAATCAAAGTCTGAAGTACTTCTTCACGCAAAGAGACTTGAACATGAGACAACGAAGATGGCTAGAGTTGGTGAAGGATTATGATTGTGAAATCCTTTATCATCCTGGAAAAGCTAACCGAGTGGCTGATGCTCTAAGTAGGAAGTCAGTTGCCACGTTAATGTCAATGCAAGCAATGTCTCCACCTTTAAGAAAGGAAATTCTAGACTTCGGTTTGGAACTTATAGCAGGCCAGCTATCAGCACTCTCTCTTGCTTCGACGATGTACAAAGAAATTCAGAGAAAACAAGATGAATATGTAAGTCTTGCAAGGATCAAGCAAGAAATGAAAGAAGGGAAATGTTAAGAATTTCGTATCGCAGATGACAAAACTCTGTATCTCAAGGACCGTTTATGTGTTCCCAATGTCGATGATTTTGTTAGACATGTATGCCCTAAGGAGTAAAATGTAATACATTTTTAGAGACATTTTTATCAATAAAGAATTTATTCTTTTATATACCAAATCTTGTCCTCTTTACGTTCATATTTGTTGAATGTATGATAAGCAAACAGTAGTCTGAGACTGTCAGTCTAAACCTTAGGAATGTGGCATATGCTGGACTGATTATGCGGAAGACACGATTCTTAAGGTGACGGTCTAAAACATATGATCCGCAATCGAGGGAATAAAGTTGGGCGCTTTATTCATGTAAAGATTGTTATGTTGTCTATATCCCTTTTGGGAGATGGTTTGTCTTGACCATTGGAGTTGGACTCCATGAATAGAAATATTGGCACGTTGTCATAGGTGACGACGTGTTGGATCGGGACATAAAGTGAATTGATTTAGATTAATAATTCTGTCTTGGCAAATCGATTCACTTTAGACAGTCATTTGTATAGTATCTTAATCTGAGATGAATAGTGGGCCCGTTTTCTCGACTTGTGTCTTTTGATGTACTAATGGGTGACTCCCACATCTCTATAGTGGTATGCATGCCGGTACGTTGGAGGCATGACTCTTGATAGCGTAGACTTGTTATTTATAGATTTGGAATCCATAGCTCCTTTTTAGGAGTAATGATATCCTCTTATATGCGTTGTCCTGTAATTGGAAAATTGGAGCGCTCAACCATTTGGATACATAGGTGTAACTAAATGGTATACTATCTTTGGATGGTAAGTTTTCTAATGGCGAGACAATGGAACGTAAGATAAAAATAATCAGAAAGGTAAGACAGAACTTGTCCTTAAGCTGATTATGGATGATCATATGGGGATACGATACACTATGATATGTCATGGAGACTTAGCTACACGAGCTTCGTAATTCTATAAAGTTCGAGAGTGCAGCTCTAAGCTTTTAGTGGAGTAGCGTTGGAGTTGATAATTGTGAAATGTATATCTGGGATATTGGGTTTCATAATTATCATGAGCTTGAACTTTATAGGTCAATTTTGGTCCCCTTTGCTAGCTCACAAAATCCTGTAACGACACGGCGTGCTTTTTCAATAATTGGTGACTTATGTCGGATTTATCAGATTGGTTTAATACTTGTAAGAATCAAATAATTCATGTCTGTTTATCGGTTGAATTAATTTTGTAAGAAATTAGTTTAAGATAAACTTGTTGAATTATTGCGATCAGATAATTCTTGTCTGTTTATCGGTTGTTTTAATTTTGGACAAATGAGAACAAGATAAACTTGTAGAATTATTGTGAATTGATTTATTTTCTTAGAGATTATCTTGATGAAGTTTGTTTTGATCAGATAACTTCTCTATTGGGTTATTTGAATCAAAACTGAGACTTTATCCTTTAGAATCTTGGGTGAAAAATAAAAGATTCGCGGAGATTTTTTCTTGGGAGTTCGGCCTGCCGGATGACGTGTTTGGCCTGCCGAACTGGCATGTTTGACCTACCGATCAGCGGAAGATAAGATTACGCATTTTCATGGGGATCTTATCAGATATTGATCTGAACTTGATTCTGTTTCGAGTTTTTGAGACCTAATCTAATATGGACTGACCCTAGGACCAACAACTATAACAAGGGAGTGAGTCTCATGATTTACTTAGATCAATAGAGATCAATTTGAGAGATTAAGAGTGATACTCTTCTAGTGAGCATCTGAAAACTCCCTAAGAGCTTGTGTTCACAAATCATGAACACTAGCTTTGGGTTCTCTCTATTGGTTGGAAGGAGGGTCACCGGTGGAAGAAGCTGAACGTGTGAGCCCACACTCACTTCGGTTGTGGATAGAGAATAGCAAAGAAGACCAGTTGGTTGAGGCTCTTCTGGAACGTTACTTCTCTTCACAGGCTGCGGAGGATCTTCACACAAAGGTTAGTAAGATCTGTCTAATTTATACATATAACATGTCAAACTTGTGTTTTGGAAATTACTCTGATGAAAAATTTTTAAAATTCCGCTGCGCACTTTGTTTCCAACAATTGGTATCAGAGACAAGTTTTTTACATAAATTTGCAAGTTTGTGATCATGTTATATGTATAAATTTTATGATCTTAATCTCTCCTATGCTTGAATTAAATTTTATAGAGAGATGACACTCTAGGTTTCTATATAATATATATGTTGTCATGGATTATGTGGTGAATGTTTATTAATTAATTATGGCTGATTAAATCATTTTTTAATTATTTATTAATTAATTAATACCGGTTATGGTTCCTTAGAGGTTAGAATGTGTATCAAGGTTTTTCATGTAATTAGATGGCGGACTATCATCTCCGTCTAGGAATTGTTATTTAATTTTTAATTTGTAAGAATTTTGTAATTAAATAATTATTCGGAGAAGACGGAACGAGAAGTCAGATCTTGAAGATTGATGATGGCGCCTCCAGGTATTTCCTGAGTCTCTAATTTTATGTTTTTGAATTGTTGAAAATAAAATTGATGAATTGCATTAAAATTGTATTTTCTTGATTAAGGGTTTTCTGCTTGGTCGGCATGCCGAACCTCACAGTTCGGCAGGCCGAAGGTCACAGATCGGCAGGCCGAAGGTCACAGATCGGCAGGCCGAACGTGTGGTCCGACAGGCCGACAATGGGGCAAAAATTTTGGTGCTCTGCCGGCAGGCCGAACATCCAGATCGGCCTACCGATCGAGAGCTGCCGGGTGTCCAGAAAAGGTGCAATTTTTCAGTGCAGTTTTAATTTTATTTTTGGGACGATTATGAGAAACATTAAATTTGGATATGACCGGAAATATGAAGTATTCGATTCATACGGGATTGAAGACTTGAAGATGGATATTACATGAAGAAGGATATAGCTTGAGGATTCAAGGATGAAGAATCGATAAATGTCTCGATTATTCTCTTGTAATCTTAGTTTTCTATTCTCTAGGGTGGAACCATAATATTACGGTTATTATTATTTTGGTTGTAGCTTTGCTTGTCTGCATTATAATATGATTTACCATGTATATTGATAACATCATATAGGATAGGGAGTGCCGCTCATATTAAAATTGTTCATGCATGATTTTAAAATAAAACCTTGACTTCAAAAGATTGAGTGGGAGAAGGTTTTCGAAGAGTGAACCTAAGGCCTCCATTGTTGGTCCATAGGAAGAACATGGTGGTCCCGACCCCTAGGAAGGGATTTCTATCATGTATCAGATTGGATCTCTAAAAGAATAAGGTATTTTAGTATGATTTATGGTTGCACACCCCTAGGTGGTGATTATAAATCATGGATAAAATATTGAAACAGTGGTTATACACTCACGTTAATTTTATTATTAACCTCCCCTAGGAGCTCTGTTAATAAAATTAATGGCCAAGAAACAATTATTAGTATATGCTAGATCATACGGGTCCTGGATGGCATATATTAATCAGGAGGGGATCCGTGTTCCTGATTGAATTTGGCATGACTCCCCTACGAGCTTGTTGAATTATGAGTTGGGAATTATCGTTGTAAGGTTGTGATATTTTCAAGGTTTTGACACATAAACACATTTGTATGATTTTACATGATTGTGTTATCTTACTAAATTATTATATATGTTTGCTTATGTTTGGTATATGATTCTTTATTGTAGATTGAAAATGTCTAAAAACGCTTTATCATCAATACTTGACAAAAACCAATTAACCGGTGGGAACTATAACGATTGGAAACGAAACGTGGACATTGTCCTTTCCTTTGAGAAACTAAAATATGTTCTGACAACTCCTTGTCCTCCCGAGCTTACGGGAGACTCAAGTAATGAGCAATTCCAAGCGTACGACCGCTGGAAAGATGCTAATGATCAAGCCCGTTGTTATGTTATGGCCAGCATGAACAACGTGCTGCAGGCTCAACATCAGGATTATGAGACTGCGAAGCAGATCTTGGATAATCTTGAGGATATGTTCGGAGGCCAGGCCATAACAAAGCGGCAAGGGGCGCTTCAGAAACTCTTAAACTGTAGACAGAGACCGGGGACATCTGTAAAGGAGCACATGATGTTGGTCATGGGTTACCTCGCTGAGGCTCAAACCAATGGAGCCGACATCGATGCTGAAACTCAGATGACTATGATCTTTAAGACTCTGTCTAAGGAATTTATTCCGTTTAGAGTTACTTTTAATTTAAGCAATACGCGGGATATGACCTTGACAGAACTGATGAAACAGTTACAGGAGTTTGAACTGCTGATCAGGGAGTCTCCTGTTGGTGGTGAGGCCAACGTGGTAGCTGCTTCTGGTTCTGATCCTAACTCTGGGAATGGAAAGAAGAAACGGGCCAAGAGTGGGAAGTCTTCTATTACTCCTGCTACCAAGAGCAAGAAGAAGAAGAAGAAGAACCCAAAGAAGCTTAAGTGCTTCTTCTATGGTAAGGTCAGGCATATAAAGAAGCATTGCAAGGACTTCCTTTCCAAGGGAGGTAGGTGTGATCTTCTATATTTAGAAACTTGTTTGGTTGAGGAATCCAGTGACATCTGGGTCATAGATTCCAGTGCAACTAATCATGTTTGCGTTTCTCTGCAGGGATTCAAAGAAACGAGAAGTCTACTTCGTGAAGACTTAACGCTTCGGATGGGCAATGGATCCTTGGTCTCAGCGGAAGCAGTGGGAGATGTCCATCTTTATTTTGATAATTATAGGAATTTAATTTTGCGAGATTGTTTTTATGTTCCTAAATTTAAAAGGAATTTAATTTCTGTATCTTCTTTATTTAAAGACTCTTACGTGGTATTTTTTAATGAAAAAGTGGTGATTCGTAAAAATAAATCTTTTATCTGTTCTGGATGGATGCAAAATAATCTATATTTTATCAAACCTAAGATGGACTTATTGTTTAATGCTGAGATAAATGATAATGACTCAAAAAGACTTAAAACTTCTCACTCTAATAAGACTTATTTTTGGCATTTGTGCCTTGGCCATATTAACCTGAATAAGATTCAAAGGTTGATAAGGGATGGACCTTTAAGTCACTTAAAGGTGGAATCTATACCTCAATGTGAATCTTGTTTGGAGGGTAAATTGACCAAAAGACCATACGGGTCTAAGGGCAATAGGGCCTAAGGGGTTCTAGAACTTGTGCATAGTGATGTTTGCAGACCGATGAACATCCGGGCACGAGGAGGGTATGAGTACTTCGTCACTTTTATTGACGATTACTCAAGATATGGGTATGTGTACCTAATGCATCACAAATGCGAAATTTATGATAAGTTCAGGGAGTTTAGGGCTGAAGTGGAAAAGCAATTGGGTAGACCTATAAAGGCACTTCAATTTGATCGAGTTGGGGAATACCTTTCTGATGAGTTCTTGGGACACTTGTTAGAGAATGGGATTTTATCCCATTTGACTGCGCCGGGCACTCCGCAGCAGAATGGCATAGCGGAGAGAAGGAATAGGACTTTGTTGGACATGATTCGGTCCATGATGAGTTATTCATCATTGCCTTTATCCTTTTGGGGATATGCACTACAAACCGCATGTTATCTTTTGAACAATATGCCTTCAAAATCGGTCCCTAAAACTCCTCACGAGTTGTTGACAAGACGGAAGACATCCTTAAACCATATTCGCATATGAGGATGTCCAGCTCATGTCCTGTTTAAGGATCCGAATAAGTTGGAAGCACATTTGGAAGTTTGCGTGTTTGTGGGATATCCTAAAGGGACTAAAGGGGGTTATTTTTATAACCCAAAGGAAAATAAAGTCGTGGTTTCAACTAATGCAACTTTCCTTGAGGAGAGTTACATGGACGACTTTAAACCTCGAAGCAAAGTGGTGCTTGAGGAGTTAAGGGGTGATCCGTTCACTCTGGAGGTTTCGAACGAAACCATTCCGATCGGTGTAGAAAAACCAAACAAACCTGAACAACAACCTCAGGGGCTTCGGCGTAGTGGGAGGATCGGGCGTCAACCTGAGAGGTATATATTCAACGGGAAAGTCTTCTTGGCTGAACCAGATGAACATGACAGGGATCCTTATACTTACACAGAAGCTATGGAGGATGTTGATTCAAGACTCTGGACAGAGGCCATGAACATTGAGATGAAGTCTATGGAGACTAATCGGGTCTAGGAGCATTTGGATCTTTTCAAAGGGGTAAAACCCATAGGGTGTAAGTGGATCTACAAGAGGAAAAGAGGAGTGGATGGAAAGGTCAAAACCTTTAAGGCTAGACTGATAGCTAAGGGTTATACGCAAAAGGAAGGAATCAATTATGAGGAAACCTTTTCGCCTGTAGCCATGCTTAAGTCCATCCGGATTCTCTTGTCCATAGCTGCCGCTCTCGACTACGAGATTTGGCAGATGGGTGTCAAGATGGCTTTTCTGAATGGCTATTTTGATGAGTCCATTTATATGGAACAACCAGACGGGTTCAAGGTCGCGGGTCAAGAGGGTAAGGTTTGTAAGCTGCTAAAGTCCATTTATGGACTTAAGCAGGCTTCTCGTTCTTGGTACATAAGATTTGATCAGGTGATCAAGACTTATGGGTTCTCACAAAATGTGGATGAACCATGTGTTTACAAACACATAAAGGATGGGAATGTGGTTTTTCTACTGCTCTATGTAGATGACATTCTGCTAATTGGAAATGACGTTGGGGTGTTGTCATCGGTCAAATTATGGTTGACCAAGCAGTTTGACATGAAGGACTTGGGTGAGGCTAATTTTGTTCTCAGTATACAGATCATTCGGGATAGGAAGAAGAAAATGATAGCTTTGTCACAGGCCGGCTACATAGATAAAATTCTCAGGAGGTTTGCAATGCAGGATTCCAAGAAAGGTGGGCAACCATCTAGGTCTGGAATTACTCTTTCTAAGAAAGACTCTCTAAAGTCTTATGAAGAAAGAGAATACATGAAGAAGGTGCCTTATGCTTCAGCAGTGGGTAGTCTCATGTATGCCATGCTTGCACTCGACCGGATATAAGCTATGCGATCGGGATTGTAAGTCGATTTCAGGCGGATCCAGGACCGAACCATTAGGTTGCGGTAAAGCATATTTTCAAGTACCTAAGAAGGACTCGAGGGTATATGATTGTGTATTCGGGTAAGGACTTGACTCCTCTAGGATACACTGATTCGGATTTTCAATCCTGCCTGGATTCTAGGAAATCGACTTCGGGGTTTGGGTTTACTCTAGGTGGCGGTGCCATCAGTTGGAGAAGTGCGAAGCAAGATTGCACTTCGGATTCAACGATGGAGGTCGAGCATGTGGCGGCTAGTGATGCTTCGAAAGAAGCAGTGCGGTGGTAGCTAATGCTAAGGAACCAAGATTTCGTAAGAAGAGTAAGCATATTGATCGAAAGTATCATGTGATAAAGGACTTCATTGAGGGCGGGCATGTCACGGTGTGCAAGATCGCGTCAGAGGACAATTAGCTGATCCATTTACGAAGACACTTACTAGGAGAGTCTTCGAAAGGCATGTGGAAGCTATGCGGATGCGAAATTTGCTGTATTTACTCACTTAATGCAAGTGGGAGATTGTTAGACATGTATGCCCTAAGGAGTAAAAATGTAATATGTTTTTAGAAACATTTTTATCAATAAAGAATTTATTCTTTTATACACCAAATCTTGTCCTCTTTATGTTCATATTTGTTGAATGTATGATAAGCAAACAGTAATCTGAGACTGTCAGTCTAAACCTTAAGAATTGGGCATATGATGGACTGATTATACGGAAGACACGATTCTTAAGGTGACGGTCTAAAACATATGATCCGCAATTGAGGGAATAAAGTTGGGCGCTTTATTCATGTAAAGATTGTTATGTAAACTGTATCCCTTTTGGGAGATGGTTTGGCTTGACCATTGGAGTTGGACTCCGTGAATAGAAACATTGACACGTTGTCATAGGTGACGACGTGTTGGATTGGGACATAAAGTGAATTGATTTCGATTAATAATCTACCTTGGCAAATCGATTCACTTTAGACAGTCATTTGTATTGTATTTTAATCCTGAGATGAATAGTGGGCCCGTTGTCTCGACTTGTGTCTTTTGATGTACCAATGGGTGACTCCCACATCTCTATAGTGGTATGCATGCCGGTACGTTGGAGGCATGACTCTTGATAGCATAGACTTGTTATTCATAGATATGGAATCCATAGCTCCTCTTTAGGAGTAATGATATCTTCTTATATGTGTTGTCCTGTAATTGGAAAACTGGAGCGCTCAACCATTTGGATACATAGGTGTAACTGAATGGTATACTATCTTTGGATGGTAAGTTTTCTAATGGTGAGACAATGGAACGTAAGATAAAAATAATCGGGAAGGTAAGATAGAACTTGTCCTTAAGCCAATTATGGATGATCATATGGGGATACGATACACTATGATATGTCATGGAGACTTACCTACACGAGCTTCGTAATTCTATAAAGTTCGAGAGTGCAGCTCCAAGCTTTTAGTGGAGTAGCGTTGGAGTTGCTAATTGTGAAATGTATATCTGGGATATTGGGTTTCATAATTATCATGAGCTTGAACTTTATAGGTCAATTTTGGTCCCCTTTGCTAGCTCACAAAATCCTGTAACGGCACGGCGTGCTTTTTCAATAATTGGTGACTTATGTCGGATTTATCAGATTGGTTTAAAACTTGTAAGAATCAAATAATTCATGTCTGTTTATCGGTTGAATTAATTTTGTAAGAAATTAGTTCAAGATAAACTTGTTGAATTATTGCGATCAGATAATTCTTGTCTGTTTATCGGTTGTTTTACTTTTGGACAAATTAGAACAAGATAAACTTGTAGAATTATTGTGAATTGATTTATTTTCTTAGAGATTATCTTGATGAAGTTTGTTTTGATCAGATAACTTATCTATTGGGTTATTTGAATCAAAACTGAGACTTTATCCTTTAGAATCTCGGATGGAAAATAAAAGATTTACGGAGATTTTTTCTCGGGAGTTCGACCTACCGGATGACGTGTTCGGCCTACCGAACTGGCCTGTTCGGCCTGCCGATCAGCGGAAGATAAGATTACGCGTTTTCATGGGGATCTTATCAGATATTGATCTGAACTTGATTCTGTTTCGAGTTTTTGAGACCTAATCTAATATGGACTGACCCCAGGACCAACAACTATAAAAAGGGAGTGAGTCTCATGATTTACTTAGATCAATAGAGATTAATTTGAGAGATTAAGAGTGATACTCTTCTAGTGAGCATCTGAAAACTCCCTGAGAGCTTTTGTTCACAAATCACGAACACTAGCTTTGGGTTCCTCTATTGGTTGGAAGGAGAGTCACCGGTGGAAGAAGCTGAACGTGTGAACCCACACTCACTCCGGTTGTGGATAGAGAATAGCAAAGAAGACTAGTTGGTTGAGGCTCTTCTGGAACGTTACTTCTCTTCACAGGCTGCAAAGGATCTTCACACAAAGGTTAGTAAGATCTGTCTAATTTATACATATAACATGTCAAACTTGTGTTTTGGAAATTACTCTGATGAAAAATTTTTAAAATTCCGCTGCGCACTTTGTTTCCAACAGATTTAAGGGAAAAGATCTTGGCAGAAATTCATGATACTCCTTACTCTATTCATCCAGGTGCAACAAAGATGTATAATGATCTAAGGGGCAACTTTTGGTGGTTTGGAATGAAACGTGATGTTGCAAAGTATGTGAAGAAATGTATGATATGTCAGCAAGTGAAGGCTGAACACCAGAGACCTGGTGGTGAATTGCAGTCTATTCAAATATCAGAATGGAAGTGGGTGGATATAGCAATGGATTTCATTACTGGTTTGTCCAAAACTACAAATGGTTATGATGCAATTTGGGTAGTTGTGGATCGACTGACTAAGACGGCGCATTTCATTCCTATCAAGATCACTTACTCTATGGAACGGTTAGCGGAACTCTACGTCAAGGAAATTGTACGACTTCATGGGATTCCCAAGTCGATCATCTCAGATAGTGATGGCAGGTTCACATCTAAGTTTTGGAAGAGTGTACAGACTGCTATGGGAACCAGGCTACATTTCAGTATAGCTTTTCATCCTCAGACAGATGGCCAAACGGAGAGGACGAACTTGATTTTAGAGGATATGCTACGAGCTTGTTCTCTCGATTTTAAGACCAGCTGGTGTAAAATGTTACCGTTAGCAGAGTTTGCTTACAACAACAGCTTTCAGGCGACAATTGGGATGGTACCATATGAGGCTCTGTATGGACGAAAATGCAGATCGCCTATATGTTGGCACAAAGCTGGTGAAAAGAAGATGATGAAAAACGTCGATGCTGAAAGAAATGATTTTGTGAATGAAACATCGGAGATGATAAAGTTGATAAGAAGAAGAATAAAGACTGTACAAAGCCGTCAGAAGAGTTATGCTGAGAAGAGAAGAAGACCCTTAGAGTTTGCCGTGGGCGAATATGTGTTTCTGAAAGTTGCACCAATGAAAGGAGTTATGAGATTTGGAAAGAAAAGCAAGTTAAGTCCAAGATTCATCGGTCCTTATGAAGTTGTGAAACGAAGAGGCAAAGTAGCTTATCAGCTGAAGTTGCCTTCAGAAATGTCCGCAATGTACGATGTATTTCATGTCTCCATGCTCAAGAAGTATGTTTCGGACCCTATGCATGTGATTGAGCCACAAGTGATCAAGATACGAGAAGACTTAAGGTATGAAGAAAAGCCAATAGAGATACTCGATCGAAAAACCAACAATTTGAGGAATAAAGAAATTCCATTGGTCAAGGTGTTATGGCGAAATCAGCAAGTGGAAGAAGCCAAATGGGAATGTGAAGATGACATGAGAACTATGCATCTGCATTTATTCTAAGTTTCGAGGACAAAACTTTTATAAGGTGGGGAGAATTGTAACACCCACCTATTTTTATGTAATGAAACACGTTAAGTTAGTAACGACGTTAATGAAATTTTATTTATAATTTATGTTATATGTAATGATATATGATGTTAATGTTACTAACTTTTTATGTCAAGTTTTATGTGCTCAAGTTTTCATGATTATTTTAATGTATGTTTAATTATGATGCGATGATGTATGAATGTTTTAATGTATGGCATTTATGGACCATTCGGCAGGCCAAAATGTCTACCCAAGATCGACAGGCCAAAGAAAACCATCGGCAGGCCGAAGGAGAAAATCGGCAGGCCGAACACGATTGACAAGCAGTCAGCAGAAATCTCTCTAAATTTATAGCTAAGATAATTACGCTAAATGGGTGATTTATTGTGATTAATTGGCACAATAATGAAATGTTTTATCAGTTACGGAAATTAAAGGGTTTGACTTCGCATTGATTTGTATTATTTTAAATGGTTTTCTATTTTTAGAGGACAAAAATATGACAAGAAATATTAGAGTTTTGACTTTCCCTCTTTTCTCTCTTTCCTCCACGCCAATTGCCATCTAACAGTCAGAAAATTCAGACTTAATAGAGGGTAATGAATCTTCATTATGCTCATAACGTTAAAAAAAAAAAAATTAACGTTCTTTTCCCTCAGATATTATCTCCTCTTTTCCCTCTCAGTTCTGAGACGTTCCCTCATTCTTTATTCTTCTTCTTCTCTTCTCTAACAATCCCATCTCCATCTCTCTCAAAAATTCTCTGCAAGTATTGAAAGAAAAAGTCATATTTTGTTGGTTGAATTCTAGGATTTTAAGAAGAAATTTTCAAGGTAAGTACTTTTTCGATAATTTTGAAAAGAATTCTTCTCCTCCAATCGTTTGCAATATCTTTCCATAGGTATTGTATTTTTGCCCTGAGTTTTTATTATGATGTTCATGTATGTATTATGTGATGTTTTTTCAAGTTTCATGTCATTTCGGTGTTTTTATGAAAAATATGAATTTCTTATCTTCTACCCCTCACAGTAAAATATTATTGTTTAACGTGAATGCATAAAAACAAATGTAATGTTTATTCAAGAGGTAAATGAATGATGTTTTTCATGAAAGTTGTCAAGAATGTGCATGTATAATGTATGATGAATGTATTTTATGTTATGAAATTTTTATGAGATTACATTAAGAAAACTGTTTTAAAAATGTTATTTCTGGATTTTTGTTTATGAAATGTTATATATGTTTAAATGATTTTATGATAATGAAATAATTTTATGCATGATAATATGAATTTTTTTAAATTAAAATATATGTATTTTAATTGTTCGAAAACATTTTTTTAAAAGATATTTATGTTTAAAATGTATGGTTTGTTTTTATATGCTTAAGGTAATTTTTTATGATTTAAGAAAAATCATGATAACATGTTTATGTGATGACAACTTTTATTATGGCTATGAATTATGTTTGTAATATGTGATGAATGTATACATAAATGTTATATGAATGGATGATTTACGCTATGATGATAAGTATTGATTTTTATTGTATTTTAAATGGAATAATGGCATGAACACACAAAGGAACGAGCACTTCGAGACTGCAGCGTCGTCACGAAATCCCGTTAAGGTTAAGTAAGCATTAGCTTTAAGGTAAGTACATTCTCACCTGCAACATGACACCTTTTTCAAGGTTTGATGATATGCTCACAATGGTATTCACGATGATTTTATGGTTATTTTTCTTAAAGGATTTCTTATGATAGATTTTCATGATTTAAAGTTATGCATGTATGATGATGATATGTTTTATAACATGAAAATTACATATATATATATATATATGTATCACCTAATAAGTTTTGCACACCAATGTTATGAAATGAAATGTTATGATGTCATGTTTGGTTTGGGATTAGCTACCCTTCTCCTCTAATGACGGCGCGCCTACAATGATGTTCATGGTGCAACACTTGGGCCCTTAAGATACAATGGAATAATTTTTTAAATGGTCAATGCAATGAAAGATATGTTTTTATGAAATTGTGCTTAAGGCACTTTTATGATATGATGACAATGATGATGATGATGTTTATGTAATATTTTAAATTATGAGAATTATATGTACTTATTAAGCATTAGCTTAATCATGTTTTATGTCATGTTGCAGATAAGGGTAAGAAAATCATGGATTAGACGGAGGACATGGGAAGGCGTGTGAGCACTAAGCACGATGAATTGTAACCGGAAGCACGCCAAGAAGAACATTTTTATATTTTAAATCAAGTTTCATATTTTGAACACAATTTTTTTATGATAAATATTTAAAGGATTTTTGAATTATGTTTTATATTTTATTTCATTATTTTAAGTATTATGAACTTCCGTATTTTTATGAAAGGATGGTTTTGTTTTAAAAAAATTAAGTTTTCCCAAGGATTTTTGGCTCGGTCGGCCTGCCGATGTCCAAAAGTTTGGCCTACCGATCACGTTTTTGGCCTGCCGGACAATGATGAGTTTTTAAGCCAGATTTGCAGAGCCTCTGTCGGCCTGCCGGTTGAGAATTTCTGGCCTGCCGATTATGTTCGGCCTGCCGAACTTTGGGAGTAAGTAAACTTTAAATAATGTGATGATTAATGAGATATGATGTGAAGCTTTTATAAGTCCTGATTTTACAACTTGGTATACCTATATTATTAAAATAAGTTCATGATTAATTTAAAGTATAATTGAATAAATTATGACATGGAATGAGTTTAGCAATGTGATTTAACAATGTTAAGTTATAAAAAAAAATGTATGAATGGATCTTGGTTAAATATGTTTAATTACTTTTACAATTAAAAGTATCGTTTAAGTTTTGTATTCATATATATGTTTTGAGTTAAATAGGTATGAATGTAAGAATGTAACAACATCTATGACATCCAAAAAGGGGCGTTTCAGATAGAGATAGGTCAAATGTAAATGATCTTGTAAATACCTTGTAATTTCAATATACATTAAAATTTGCATGCAATTAAGGCTTTGTTATAATGAATAACACATAAGACTGGCCATCCCGCAGGAAATCACAAATTTTGTCAATTTTTTTTGGCCAATATGAATTTTCCATGATGATTTTTTGGAAAACTGTCGTGGAATACTAGTCCTTCCACGACGGTTTTCTAGAAAACCATCGTGAAAGATACGGCGACACACCCCCTTTTTCACGCCTATTTTGAGGTTCTACGATGGTAAAAAACCATCGTAAAAACTCAATTTTCTATCACGATCGAAGTTTTCACAACTATTTTTTAGTCATCGTGAAATTTTTCTATCTGTTGTAATGGGTGTTTTATCCAATTAAATTTTGCCACATCATTGAAACTCAACAACCTAAACACATGATTAGAACCTAAATGTTAAAAGTAATTAAAAAATTCACTTATATGTCAAAATTTCATTAAGAGGACAGCTAAGGGAACAAACAAAATATGACAATAGATCTTGATTCTTAACACAAGCACACACTAGCCACTTTAGGGAAAAAATGCTTTTCTAAGTTTTGACATTACCAAACAGAATCACTAATAACAAGGGAGGTACATGGCAAGAAAAATGGAGCATATATAAGAGAGACCTTCTGTCTAACATAAGACGTAGAAGGAAAATAACGTAACATACAATCGTTAAAACTTAACATTGATTTTAAAATAAATAAATAAATAAACTAAAAAACGTAACAAAAGATATATTACAACTCTTCAACACCAATTTTACGTTTTATGAATGTCATGTTATGTTTTTACTTCTATATGTCAAACAGAGAGACCTTTCACCGGAGGGATTATAAAATTATAAAATACTCTAATATATGTGTAACACCCCAAAATTAATTCAGTGTGAGTAGTGTATAAAATGATGAATTGATGTGCTATGATGTAATTTGAAACTTAATTTAACTATTTTGTGATATTTTTGAATTAATGTTACTTCTAATTATTTTTAATCACTCTTAATTATTTTTATTTGTTATTTTAAATTTTTAGAACAAAACAATTTGTCAAATACCAAACATGTCCCATTTGAAACCTGTGTGCTGAACGCAGTTTTCATGTTGAAAACCACTCCACTCCCCCTCTATTATCTCCCATCTCTCCCTCTCTTTCCCGTCACACTCTCGCAAAGTCTCTTTCTCTCTCTCTCTCGTTCTCTCTCACATTCTCTCCCTCTCTCTTCTTTTGATTTCAAAAATTGAGCAAAAGCTCTCGATCTCCAGCAAGATTGGAAGCTTAAAAACAAGAATTAGCCTCCACAAACTCGATTTTAAGCTCGGATTCAATGTTAGTTCAACTTTTTTTTTTTCAAATTTCAAACTTTTTCTCCAAACTTTCAATTTCTTTAAAATGTTATAATCCGAGATTACTGAGCTTAGAAAACCATAAATCTAAGTTAGTAAGACTCAAATCATCTAGAATCTAGGTTTGATTTGATGAGAAATGGATTAAACCAAGTTTTTTTCTTTTTCTTTATTTTCGGATTTCTTTGAAAATTTTTATGTAAATCTTGTTTACATGTGTTTAAAAGTGTTCTAGTATGTTTTTTTTTTTTTTATCATTTATGATCATTATGCATGCTCTAGGAACTGAAAAACAGGTTGGAAATGAAGATTCGAGCTTGGGAAGGCCGAAGCTTGAATCTAAAAATTTTCAAATTTTTCCCACTTCGGTAGGCCGATGTTGAGCAGGCCAAACTCATGAGTTCGGCATGCTGGACTCATATGGTTGGCAGGCCAAACCTGGAAAAGTTTGGCAGGCTGGTGTTATACAACTGGTAGGCCGAACTGTGGAGTTCGGCAGGCCAAACCAGGATGTTCAGCAGGTCGACTAGGCTCCATGAAAAATGACCATTTTTCACCCGTTTCCACCATTTTAAATGTAGATAAAGACTTTAACCTTATAGTATGATTTTGTGAACTTTACTAGCACACTAAGACACTATGAGATAGCTTAGTCGTGTAGAATATCCTAAGCTAGATATTGACAAACTTAGTTTACATTTTAGGTCGTTCGTGGTTCTATGGAGCTAACGTATAGTGGGCTGAGACTGCGGTGTTAAGCATCAGTGCAGGACATCGAGGTAGGACTTCTATCCCTTTCTTTGGTAGCCAGATTTTAAATGGTTTTGGCCTCAAAATGGATTCTTTCAAAATGTTTTCAATGAATAATTGACAAAGACTTTTATCAGTTGTTTTCATAATCTGTTTAATCAGGTGATGTTCATAATGAACAACATAATAAATGTAAATGAATACACTTGATAAAATGAGATTTAAATAATGATAAAAATGCATAAATGAGCATGATGCCATACTCAGAGATCAGATTGTGTAGAGTGCGACCTTGGGGGCAGGTCTCGAAACCCAACTAGGCCACTATGGTGGTGACATTTATGGTTTGTCTAAGAAAAGATAATAAGATCCTTTTTGGACGAACAATGACTGTTTTTGGTAAGAATGATTTAGTTGAATTTATTTATTTAATTCTATTTTCTAAATATTTTTCTGAATGATAAATTTTATATTCAAATTAAATGTTTTTAAAACCTAGTCCTACTGAGCCTTTTGCTCACTTTTTATCTGTTTTTAAACCCTTTCCCTTAGGTGGAATTTAGCTTAAGACTAGCCAGGAGTCCACTGACTGGACTTATGAGTAGTAGAAGAATATGAGTAGGTTACTTACATATTTTGTTCAAGGCATTTGATATTTTAATTTCCCATTTCTTATATCGAACTGTGGTTGTAATTTTAAATATTGTCGACACTATATGTGTACGCACTGATGTGAGTCCGTTAGGGCCCAACACATAGTTATTTGCTTTTACTATTTTGTTTTGTCTTATCTGCTTTTATTATTTCGATAAGAAATTTAAAAAGGGTTTTAAATTTATCACACTTTCTTAATTAACTAAATTCTTTAATCGGTGTTTTTAATCAAAATTTAATTTAATTAACTTAATAAATTGATTTAATTATATTAATTAATCCGTCACATCACCCCTTGGATTTCGGGGCGTGACAATATGTGTGTGTATACACACACATAATGATACTTTGTCAAAGTAAAAGTGATCATATCTAATTTCATAGTATGTGTAAATTCATAAACATTATCATTATTATTTTCTTTCCTATTACCATTCTAACACTAGAACCAAATGCGCCCTTGTCTCTGAAGTGCTTAACTAGGGATTTAAAGTCCCCCATGTCGTTGTATGGTAGATCGGCTTTGATTATTTGCACTAGTCTTGGACTTGATCTGTATCAGTGGAAAAAATAAGATATTAAAAATTTGGCAACATCACCTCTAATATCAATTGTCCCAAAATTTTCTAATAATCTTCAGGATGTACCTGTGTTTAGAACTTGAACATCAGCTGGGAGGATCCGGGTCAGTGGCTGGTGGTGGTAGGACTATTCACTCATGGCGTGGCGGTGGATCTCAATTGTGGTGTAATGGGCTGTGGCCGAAGGCTTTTGGTCTCATCATTCTATGGTTTGGTCCGCCGACATTCCTTGTTTCTTCAATCAACATTATTTTCTCGGTGTGTACTTGTTTTTCAATGAAGGGGTTGATATTTCTGCCTTATTGTTGTGTTTTTTATGTTGTTTTTACGTTAAGATTGTAGTAATGGGGTGGTTTCCCTATTTTTGAGATTTACTTTAAGTTTGCCAGATTTGAGTTTAGGCGAGTGTTTGGTTCCACTAGAGTTGGCTCTTGGTGGTGTTCGTGGCGGCCCTAGTGCCTTTGAGTCTTGCTTTTCAACCGATAAGAGGAATCCATCGATTGTTTGCTTTGTCAAAAATAACTTTACATATGCTTTATTTCAATGTGCTTAAATCTTTTTGTATCATTAGATCTCTAACATACGTGCCTTTCATCAAGTGTCCTTAGAATTTATTAATGGATTCAATTTCATGAAAGGGTATTGTCTGATATATTACGAAGTCAGTTGTTTTCTGTGTATCTGTAACTCTTCTTTTGAGTTTAACAAAATTTTTCCATATTAAAGCACCAACAAAGAAAAATCTGACAACGTTTAGACTTTAGATTTAAGAAAGGCAACAAAGGAAAATCTGAGAATATGCGTTGGCTTTAGATTTCAAACAAAAGACGTCAGACTTTAAGATTGTTTGTTGGCTAGTCAATATTCAAACAAGTGCTATTTTAAAACATTTAGAGCCTGTTTGTTTCGTGGTTTGAATCACGGTTTGAATCGTTTTGCTATAGTATTTTCTCTTATAAAAATTTAAATCTTCATTCAAATATTCTATTTAAATACTCAAACCAAACGAGCTCTTAATTATTCATATTAAACCACATAGGGACAATTTGAAAAGAAAGCTTTCCACGGATAAGATCAAGTACAGCACTGTCAGCGATAGGATCTCAAAAAAATGGGACGTCAAGTACGTGTATCCCTTTCGTATGGAGAAAAATGTTATTTTATTTCACATTAAAATAAAAGAATTTGATTCCCACACTCAAAGATGGATTTGATTATAAAGAGAGAAACAATCTGACGGCTGTGAAACTGAAGAAAGAAGACATAAACATAAACGGAGACAAAGATAGAGACAGAGATAAGGGGTCGAATCTCCAACGATGAATGGTGGAAACGGCGTGTACAGCTATAGCAAAAACTCTGTCGTTCAGGTGAGTGTTCCCAATTGTTTCCTTTATGTTATGTACATGTGAAAGAACCATTAACATTTAATCTTATATATATATATGTAATTACATACAAGAAGAGACATAAAGAAAAAGAATTGAGTTTCTAAATATGCCTGATTTTTACTTTCAAAAGGAATAATTATGCCTTATTATTATTATTATTTTTTTAAGCTGGTTCCCAAAATGCACAGATCAAACACTAATCATCACCAAAGTTACTTACCACTGCATCTTTCAGTTTTGCCTTAGTTGAGTTTTAATTAAGTATCCTTGTGTTCTTAAATTCTTGTCCCCTGGCTGTTCTATCAATAAAAGTTGACAGTACATCCTCGTTCACTTGGGGAAGTAGAGAGATTAACAAAGATTCAAGTGACCACTTCTATCCTTATTTTAAATATCTATCTTTTTTTTTTTTTGCATCTAAAAAAATAGAGTAAAACTAATAAATAATTACAAACAGAAATTATAGTTATGTAATTGACCTTAAATCGTTTGGTAGGATATTGTTCTTCATGTAGGTACTATTGGAGAATTTGTAGGTAGAACAAGAGAGAGACGATTAAGAAAACTTGAAACAATGATGAGTTTGAGGCCTATAGAAATACTTTTTTAAAGGTTTTATTTACCTCTTCTATTAAATTTGTTAACCAGGTTTGAGCGCAAATTACCTCAAGATACAACAAATCTCTAAACACAATATCTAGTAACAATAACAGTGTTTTTGAACAAAATATGAAACTTGTATATTTTTTAAGATTTAATAAAAAATAGAAGTGCCATTTAATGAATGAAAACAACTGATGCAATTTACGTAATCTTTCACATAAAGGTATCTTTTCATGTAAATGTACTCTTTCATGAAGCATCATATCTATTGCCAAGAGTCAGTTTTGTATGAAAACATACAACCAATTAATACACCGGTTTAAAACAATTCAAATGACTCTTTTTTTGAACTTAGTGTTTTCTGGGTACACTGCACCACTGTTGGTGCTGATTCTGAGTGGACGCCACGGTGCCCATTCTAGCGCCTGGGTGCCGCACACCTAGCGCCTCTACCTTGGAAGTGCATTTTCCAACACTACAGACTCAAATTCTAGCACCGCAATGCTACATGTTGATTTCAAAAACATTAAAAAAATATGTATCTTTATATTTACTTATGTGTCTTTATAGTCTCATTGTTAGAGAGATATATTACAATCTCTCGTGCACTACTATTTTTTTGAACGTTAAATCTTTAGTAGGTTCTTTCAAATTTTGCATTTTTCTTTTTAATCTAGGTAGGGTATGAAAAGTTCCAAAAAGTAAACCCAAGTTCATTTTCCTTTTGCAGAGCAAAGCAATAGATGCTACTAAAGAACTGATCAACAATGCAGTTGGCGAGAAACTTGAAGTGGACAAGATTTTTTCTTCTTCAGACACCTTTAAAGTTGCTGATTTAGGATGTTCCACCGGACCTAACACATTCCTAGTCGTGCAAAACATAATCAATGCTGTTGATATCAAATGTCAAAGCCAGGAAAGAAGTGCTTCTCCGGAGTATCAAATCTTCTTCAACGACGTGGCCATAAATGATTTCAACCAGCTCTTCACTTCCCTTCCATCCGATAGGAAATACTTCGCAGCCGGTGTGCCGGGTTCCTTCCACGGTCGGTTGTTTCCCGGTGCCTTCCCGCTACTCGAACTCTAGGGACGAAATTGTGACGTCTTATGAAGCGCGATATGCGGAGGATATGGACAATTTTCTTGCTGCTAGAGCCGAAGAAATTGTGGATGGTGGACTCATGGCACTTATTTTTCCTGCTCGTCCCAATGGAACTCCTCATTCTCAAGTTTATCACAACAAAATACTTGAATTTGTGGAGTCTTGCATCATTGATATGGCCAAGAAGGTAATTACAATCGTAATATACTACTTTTTTTTCTCTTTACAAAAATATTCAAAAGGCTATCTTTATGCAAAGTAAATTTTAAAAACTAATTTTCTTAACAATTAGGCTTTTAAGATTATAGGGATTTTATTTTTATTTTTATTTTATTCTTTTTGTGATAAAAGACTACTTATCACAACAAGGTACATTTGGATCTCAAAATTGTTGCCTATTTTTACAGAAGAGTTTAAACGAAAAATTACATTATAATACATAATCTTAAGGTTCACATATATGGCTCAATTTTTACTCCTTTTTGTTCTTCCTTGAAACAGGGTATGATTAGTAATACAAAAGCGCTTGCTGACTACAACATGTCAGCATATATGGCCTCTCCTGAAGATGTGGAGTCGGCCGTGAAAAGAAACAAGTGTTTTAGCATAGAAATAATGGAGACATTGCCACAAGAAAAGGCACCACCCAAAGTCATGGCATCAACTATTAGAGCTGGCATGGAGAGATCCATAAAAGAGCTTTTTGGAGAAGAGATTATAGACCAGCTGTTTGATTTATTTTGCACTAAGCTTGAAGAAGAGTCATCCGCTCTCGAATCCTCGAAATCGGTTAGCCTCTTTGTCTTACTCAAACGCAAAGCAAATGGAGTGAAAAATTGTTTGGCGGAATCATCATTGAACTAGCTAGTCAGTCCATCCTAAAAGTCCTAAGAAAGAGTGTTTGTATGGATTTGAATATTATTGTTGTCATGTTGAATGTTTAACAAGGGAGATATGTGATGTATTCTATAAGGATTTGTGAAGGAACAATTAAATGGTAAATCTGACATTTATCATGCAAATCTTAGATTTACCTCATGATTAAATTTGATAAATTCAATATTTATTGGGTAAATCTCAAACTTGTCCATGACAAAATTTAGTATATTTAGGATTTACTCTATAAATCTCTCTTTTTTTTTTTTTTTTTTAAATAGAAAGGCTATATTCATTGATCATGATGACAAATCGTCAATCACAATAAGAGAAACACATTTAGGTACTTCCTTTAGCCAATAGAATTCAGTATTACGAGTAAAAGCAAAAACAGGCTAATAAGTGGACAGCCACATTTGCTAAATGCGAAATGTGACAACAAAAATCACCACCAAGCCTTGCTACAAAATCAAAATATCATTAAGAATAGGACCAACAGGAGCTAAATTATCAGGATTGTTTACATTCCTAATGGTGAGTAGTGCATCACTCTCAACAAACTGTGCTTGGAGACCATTGTCGGCCGCAAACGGGAGCCCTTCCTTGATTGCATTGCAATTTGCCAGTAAAAGATTGAAGATACCTACAGCTAGTTTGGATATAGTGCCCAAAGCAAAACCAGTGGCTCGTGTGGTTGTTAAGTCTCTCATCGGTAACTACTCGTTTTTTTTTTTTTTTTTTGATAGTTGATAATTATGAAACCACAGAACCTCATATCCAATCACATCCTTGGGCTTCTTTAGTTTGCCTCCATGTACAAACTTATAACGTTCATGCCAAAGGCCCCATAGGAGGGTAGCTAATACTGCAAAATCTTCCTGTTTGAATTTTTAAAACATAAACAGAAAAATTTCTTGGCAGGATTCCCCCCGAAATTGCAAAAATTGTGGACCAAAAGCATATGAATCCCAAACATCACCAATAGTCACACAACGAACCAGAGCATGAAGTATAGTTTCGGGTGCTTCACGACATCTCGTATAAACCTTGCTGCAATTAAGCCAACAAGCATGTAGATTGTGTGCAGTGGGAAAAATGTTGTGACATCAACGGCATAAAAAAATTCTGATCTTGGAAGGGAAAGGAGGGTTCCACCCGAAATTCAACCAGTTTTTAGTAGTAGATGGGTCCGAAGAGCCTTCATATCATGGAAAGTGTCACAGGGTCAAAACTCTCACTCGTATTTTTCATCAATGATGGCGCCAAGTATCTGACTCAGCCAACAAACTCACACACACTGAAGGACAAAGTAACACAAGCACACACACGTAGGGGAATCTCCCAACCTTTTATTAATCTTGCAAAAAAAAAGGAATACACCAACGGTTTTGCTGGGATCACACACTCGCAATCGTGTCCTCAGCCTTACCATCCATGGCTATAAATAAACAAACGAAGCAACCAACGCGTTGGCTGACAACCCTAGCCACTAGGCCTCACATTCATCATAGGACACGTGTATTGGGTCTCGATTAGCCACCTGTGAGTAACTGCTGCAGTGGGGGTTTGTGTTCGACTCAAGTAACTGCTCATTGCCTTATCTGCGTAACAACTCGCATCAATCAGCCTGCAATTGCTTGTAACTGCTCACACACGCTCAATAGTGGCACACGCTTGGCTTCCCAAAATGGCGCGCCACCTCAGTCAGGTAACTGCCTAGCCACAACTGCCTCGTCACATGCATCAAGGCCTGGTCTCTCCAAGCTGCGTGCCTCAACTACTCCGTCATGTGCCACAACTAACTTTGAGTCACCCACGTGTGTGCATGCCTACTCCCATGCACATTGCCTCCCTCACATGCTGGCTCTTACGTCCATGCCATTCGAAACTCTTCTGCCACTGAGCAGAAGTGTGACCATGTAACGCCCCCCTTACGGACGTCACAGATGTCGTTACATTCATACATTACATACTTATTTATTTATTTATTTTAGATAAACTTTAAGTACAAAACTTATATGAAACTTTAATTGTAAACGTAGTTAAGGAAAACATAACAAGGATCCATACATACATTTTTTTTTTACAACATTCATTAACTTAATCCATACTATTAATAATTCAATTACACATTAAATTGATCATAAACTTCCTTGAATAAAGTAAATATACCAAATAGTAAAATCATAACTTATAAAACATCACATCATTTAAAACTATTTGCTCCCACAGTTCGGCAGGCCGAACATCACATCGGCATACCGACCAATAATGGTATGCAGGCCGTCTGAAACAAAACAAAAACTTTTAGAAAACTTAATTTTAAGACAAATTCATTTTTCTTTCAAAAATGCGGAAGATCAATTTCTTAAAATGATAAAATAAAATATTAAAACATAGTTCTTGTATTCTTTAAAACTTATCATAAAAATATGTTCAAATAATAAACCATAGCTTAAATCATAAAACTTGCATCATTGGCGTTCTTCCGGTTACAATTCATCTTTCTTATGCTCACACGCCTTCCCATGTCTTCTGCCTAATCCATGACTTTCTTACCCTTATCTACAACATGATATAAACTTGAATAAGCTAAAGCTTAGTAAGTACATATATTTCTCACAATTTAAAAACATGTCATAAACATCATCATCATCTCATCATCATAGTGCATTAAGCACATTTTCATAGAAACATATCTTTCATTACATTGACCATATTAAAACTTATTCCATTTTATCTTAAGGGCCCAAGTGTTGCACCATAATCATCATTGTAGGCGCACCGTCATGAGAGGAGAAGGGTAGCTAATCCTAAACCAAACATGACATCATAACATATCATATCATAACATTGGTGTGCAACACTTATTAGGTGATACATATATACATAACTTTCATGCTTTGAAATTTGCCATAATCAAACATGCATAACTTTAAATCATGAAAATCTTTCATAAGAAACCCTTTAAGGAAATTATCATAAAATCATCATAAATATCATCATGATCATAATATCAAACCTTATAAAACATATCATGTTGTAGGTGAGAATGTGTAACGCCCCTTAGCTCAGACTTCACAGATATCGTTACATTCATACATTCATACTTATTAAACCTTAAACATAAACGTAATTACATAGCTGATGTTTTCAAATATAAACGTAGTTCAACATACATAACCAGGATCCATTCATACATCTAATTTTTTTTTATATAAGTTGTTTAACTTATTCCATATCATAATTTATTCAATTATACTTAAAATTAATCATGAACTTATTTAATAATATAGGTATATCAAGTTGTAAAATCAGGATTTATCAAACATCACATCAAATCTCCTTAATCAACACATCATATATAAGTCTCTTACTCCCACAGTTCGGCAGGCCGAACTTGAGACTTCGGCAGGCCGAATATGATCGGCAGGCCGGAGTTCCCTCAACGGGCAGGCCGGCAGAGGCGTTGCAGTTCAGACCAAAAACTTATCTATGTTCGGTAGGCCGAAAACATGATCGGCAGGCCGAACTTTCAGACTTCGGCAGGCCGACCGAGCCAAAATCTAGGAGAAAAACTTAATTTTTAAAACAAACCAACTTTTCATAAAATGTTGCGGAAGTTCATAATTCATTAAAAATGATAAAATAACTTATAAAACCATAGTATAAGTATTCTTAAAACTTAACATAAAAATATGTTCAAAATATATATAACTTGATTAAAACATAAAAACGTTCTTCTTGGCGTGCTTCCAGTTACAATTCATCGTGCATAGTGCTCACACGCCTCTCCATGTCCTCCACCTAATCCATGATTTTCTTACCCTTATCTGCAACATGACATAAAACATGATTAAGCTAATGCTTAGTAAGTACATATAATTCTCACAAAATTAAAACATTTCATAAACATCATCATCATCATTGTCATCATATCATAAAAGTGCCTTAAGCACAATTTCATAGAACATATCTTTCATTGCGTTCATCATTTAAAAACTTATTCCATTTTATCTTAAGGGCCCAAGTGTTGCACCATAAACATCATTATAGGCGCGCCGTCATGAGAGGAGAAGGGTAGCTAATCCAAAACCCAAACATGACATCATAACATTTCATTTCATAACATTGGGTGCAACACTTATTAGGTGATACATATATACATAATTTTTATACTTTGAAACATGCCATAATCATCATGCATAACTTAAAATCATGAAAGTCTTTCATAGAAATTCTTAAGGAAAAATATCCATAAAATCATCATGAATATCATTATGAACATAACATCAAATCTTGAAAAAAAACGTGTCATGTTGCAGGTGAGAATGTACTTACCTTAAAGCTAGCTTACTTAACCTTAAATGATTTGGTGACGACGTCGCAGTCTCAAAGTGCTCGTTCCTTTGTGTGTTCATGCCATTTTTCCATTTAAAACACAATAAAATCAATACTTAACATCATAGCGTAAATCATCCATTCATATAACATTCACATATACATACATTCATCTCATATTACAAACATAATTCATAACCATAAACATTGTCATCACATAAACATGTTATTATGATTTTTCTTAAATTATAAAAATTACCTTAAGCATATAAAAACAAACCATACATTTTAAACATATTTGTCTTTTAAATAAAACATTTTCGAACAAATACATATATTTTAATTTAAAACTCCATACAATCATCATATTATCATGCATAAAATTATTTTATTATCATAAAATCATTTAAACATAAATAACAATTCATAAACAAAATTCAGAAATAACATTATTAAAATAGTTTTCTTAAAAATAACATAAAATACCTTTATTATATATCATACATGCACATTCTTGACAAATTTCATGAAAAACATCATATTTACCCCTTAAATATCAATACATTTTTCATACATCAAGATTAAATAGTAATATTTACTGTGAGGGGTAGAAGATCGAAAATTCTTATTTTATCATAAAAACGTTGAAACAACTTGAAACTTAGGAAAACATTTCATAACACATACATACATATCATATTAAAAATTCAATACAAATACAATACTTAAAGAAGAATATTGTAGACGGATTGAGGAGGAGAAGAATTTCTTTTCAAAAATATAAAGAAACGAGTTCTTACCTTAAAAGATTTTCTTCTCAAAACCCTTGAATTCAACCAACGAAAATTCAAAATTTTTTAATATTCTCAGAAAATTTTCGTGAGAGAGAGAGAGAGAGAGAGAGAGAGAGAGAGAGAGAGAAGGAACTCATGGAGAAGAGAAGAGGAAGATAGAGAAAATCAGAAAATGTCTTAGGACACAGAGAGAGAGAGAGAGAGTAAAAATATTATGAGGAGAAGAACGTTAAAATTTTTTTTAACGTAATGAGAATAATGAAGATTCATTACTCTTTATTAAGTCAAAATTTTCTGACTGTTTAGAGGGCAAATGGCATGGAAGAAGGTGAGAAAAGAGGGAAAGTCAAACAATCACTCATAACTTTCCTTGTTTTGCCCTTCTTAAAATAGGAAACCATTTAAAATCAGACAAATCAATGCAAAGTCAAACTCTTTAATTTCCTTAACTGATAAAACATTTCATTATTGTGTCAATTAATCACATTAAATCATCCATTTAACGTAATTAACTTAGCCATAATTTTGGAGAGATTTTTGCTGACTGCTCGTCAACCGTATTCGGCCTGCCAATTTTCCCCTTCGGCCTGCCAGTTCCACCAAGTTCGGCCTGCCGATGGGTTTCTTCGGCCTGCCGATCTCGGGCAGTCATTTTGGCTTGCCGATCTTAAAAGTTCGGCCTGCCGAACTGTCCATAAATGCCATACATTAAAACATTCATACATCATTGCATCATAATTAAACATACATTAAAATAATCATGAACACTTGAGCACAACGATTCCATGCGGTCGTCACCTGTCATAAAACTTGACATAAAAGTTAGTAACACTAACATCATATATCATTACGTATATCATAAGTTATTAACAAAATATCATTAACGTCATTACTAACTTAACGTAATTCATTACATAAAAATAGGCGGGTGTTACAGAATGTACTTACCTTAGAAGGTAGCTTATTTAACCTTATATGTATTGGTGATGACGCCGCGGTCTCGATGTGCTCGATCCTTAAAGAGTTCATGCCATTTATTCATTTAAAATTACAAGATAAAATTAATACTTATTTTCATAGAGTAAAACATCCATTCATATAACATCATATATACATTCATCTCTTACAAACATAATTCAAAACATGCATCCATAACCTTAATCATCAAAAATATACTTCTGACCTCCATGAATTAAAAATTTAATAACTCAACATTCTCTTATAATTTTAGCACCATACTTGACAGGGGCAAAGTTGATACATAAACATATTACCATGATTTTTCTTTAGTCATAAAAATTACATTAAGTATCTAAAAACAAACCATACATTTCAAACATGAAATCTGCCAGCAATAGTTAGGCAGTGAACAACCTTAAACTCAGGTCTGTTTAACACATTTTAACACCATAGAAAAATCTACAAAAATTAACATATACAGTAGACATATAGAACCCTAACATATCCAAAAATTGGCTTCAAAAAAAATCGGAGTAGGTCAAAACACACATTTGAAAATCAGTAATAAAACTATCTTAGGTTTGAAAGGCAGTGAGTAATCTTTTGAAAATATTTTCTAACAATCAAAACACATATATTTTAATTTTAAAATTCATACTAACATCTTATTAACATATTTTTCAATATCATAAAATTATTTCATCATGAATAAAATCGTTTAAACATATAAAACATCACATAAACTAAAGTTCAATATTAACATTGTTAAAACAGTTTCTTGACCTAGTCTCAATAAAAATTTCATAACACATAAAATACTCATCAAATAATCACCAAACTTTGCAGTCCATAACACAACATATACATAAACATTCTTACCAAATTTCGTAGCAAACAAAGCACGTTTACAACTTAAACAAAAATCACATTTTCATGCATCATAACCAAACAACAATATTTTACTGTGAGTGGTTGATGATAGAAAAATCAGAATAACGTGAAACTTGGAGGAAAATCACCTAACACATATATGAACATCATATTAAAATTTCAGAGTAAAATAAAATTCCTAGATAAAGTTATGGGGGTCGGAACACAGAGACAAAACAACATTACCGATCAGCATTAATTAACAGTGAGTGGCAGAGAGAAGAAAATTCATATCTCAGCGTTGAAAAATCCAATTGAGGTGAAATTTTGAAGGTTAGCACATAACACATACATGAATAACATATTAAAAATTCAGAGCAAAAGAAATTTTGTAGAAAAAGATATAGCAGTCGGATTACAGAGTGTTCAAAATTCCAGAATTGCGAAGAAGAGTTTCTTACCTCAAAAATTTTCTTCTCAAGCCTCCTTGAATTTAACCCCAAAGAAATTTCAATATGTCTTTCAATTATTTGCAGCAATATTAAGGAGAGGAGAGAAGGAGAAATGTGAAGAGAAGTGAGAGAAGAATAGAGAAAAAAAGAGAGAGTGTCTGAGTGAGAATCACGTAAACGGGACAAATGAGAGAAGATGGTCTAATCTCTCTGTAATATTAAAAATAACTTTCTAAAAATAATAGGGGGTCATTCACGTGTATGATGAGAAGTGAAAAAGGAAAGCAAAAAAGAATTGTCTCTCTTACCATATTTCACGTTTTCAAAATAGGAAACCACATCAAATCACCAATCAACCTAAAAGTCGACATTTAATTACCTAGAATAAGGAAAAAGACTAAAAATATGCCAATCAATCAACAATCATTATCCAATCACATCCAATCATCATAATCACAATTTTAGGAGACTTTTGCTGACTGTTCGTCAGCTGTCTTCGGCCTGCCTATGGTTTACTCCGGCCTGTCGAAGCCATGAGGTCCGACCGGCCGATCATTTTCTTCGGCCTGCCGTTCTGTGAGAGACAATTAGGCCTGCCGAACTGCCTTACACTCAAAAGTTTAATAAAACATTAAAATTAACATACATCATAAATAACATGAACACTCGAGCACATCGATTCCACGCGATCGTCACCTGTCTTAAAACTTAAATAAAAGTTAGTAACATAAAACCACAAATCATAACATATATCAATAAGAAAATAACTTAACGTCGTTACTAACTTAGCATAATCCGTTACATAAAAATAGGTGAGTGTTACAGACCATGCCTCTCTCCTAGTATGGCTAGCCATGGCCTACATACGCTCGCGCATGCAGGCCCGAGTTATATTACTCAGTGCTTACAAACCCAGCCCCACCAGATGGAGCCTACATCCTTGTGAGGAGGGTCTCCAAGTACGCCTTCACCTAATCTTCAAATTGCCAAAGATTAACATCCCTTTCCCACATAGCATCCGCCTCACTACTGCCAGCCCAACGCATAAGACAATCGGTTTGTCGATTTCTCTTGCTCTCACCTTGGGTCCGATGGTCAAGCATTCTCACCATTTTCTTGTTGCACTCTGTTCTCACAACTTGAGGGGCTCTTTTCACTTGCCGCCTGTCACCGTCTCCATGATATGGCTTTATGAAACTCACATGGAAAGTCAGATGTATCTTTATCCTCTCAGGTAGCTGCAACCTATATGCCACATTGCCTACACAGTGTAGCACTAAAAATGGCCTATCATACTTCTAGATTAGGCCCTTGTGATAGCACTTGTTCGTCACCTTCTTCCAAATCTGTGGGGTCAGCTTTAAAAGAACTAGATCACCCTCCTAAAACTCCAAAGACCATCTATGTTGATTAGCATACTTTTTCATCTATCTCTGCGTCTTGGCCAAGCCATCGTGTGCTTGCTTAATCACTTTATGCTTGTCACGAGCAAAGCGGTATGCTGCTGAACATTCGCCTTATGACTTCTACTTGGCCACTTCCAACAAGTCAGAGGTTGATGCTCAAGTGCTAGCTCCGAAGGGCTCAATCTCGTAGCAGATGACTTATGGATTTTGTAACAAAACTGGGCTTCATCAAGTAAATCTACCCAATTCCACTAACTAGCGGTCACATAGTGCCGTAGGTACTCTTTTGACAAGGCATTTATTCGCTCCATCTGGCTGTCGATTTGTGGATGGTTAGCTGTAGAAAACTTAAATTCTGAACCCATTAGTTTAAAAAGATAAGTCAAGAAGTTCCCAGTAAACCGAGCATTACGATTGTTTACTATGTCTCGAGGCATGCTGAACACCTTCACTGTGTGCTTCATAAACAACTCGGTTGCCACTTTGGTTGGACATCCCTGGGGTGTAGCCACAACATACTTTGAAAAGTGATCAGCCACCACCAATATTGAACTCAAACCATCTACTATCGGCAATCCCATAATGAAGTCCATGGAAATGGACACCCATGGCCTCTCGAGAATTGATAGTGGCTGAAGAAGTCTTGCTTGCTTCTTCTTCTCGGTCTGGTCTAGCTGACACGCTAGACATGTTTGGACATACATATCAATATCTTCTTCCATCTTTTGCCAGAAGTAGTGTCTTGACATGAGCGCCATCATCCGCTCAATGCCTGGATGTCCTGCCCATAATGGATCATATGTCTCTTTCAGCAATTCCTACCTTAGTCCCCCACCTTTAGGGACAAAGAGTCCGCCTCCCCGTGCATACAATAGGCCACCTTTGATGCAATATTTTCAGAAAAGTCCCTCTTCAACCTGCTGCCTCAGCTGACAATAGGTATTGTCTGCCTTTACAGCTTGCCTAATTTTATCAACAAATTTAGACTAAACAAGAGGCAAGGATGCCATATATGATTGTACCTCTTTTTTGCTTAATGTGTTTACCACATGATTCTTACTACTTGGGCAGTGCAACCATGCAACCTACCAACAAGCCTGTTTCGGAGATAGTTTCTTTTGAGACTTGAAGTACGTATTAGCCACATTGTCTATCATGACGGTAAATTTTGTTCCCAATAGGTAGTGTTTCCACATTTCAAGATAATGAATTACAGCCACCATCTCTTTCTTGTGAGTAAAATAACGCTGCTCAATGTCTTTTAGCTTCCTACTCTCATACGCGATGGGGTGTGCTTCCTGGACTAACACCCCACCGATGGCTTTATCAGACGTGTCAGTATGCACCTTAAATGGCAACTCAAAGTCGTGCAGCCGTAGCACTATTTCAACTGTCACCATAGCTTTGACCATCTCAAATGCTTCTTGGCAATCTACTGTCCAAGTCCACTTTTGTCCTTCCTCAACAAGTCAGTGAGGGGATTAACCTTTTTGGAGTATCCTTCGATAAAGCGCATGTAGTAGTTGGCTAAGCCAAGAAACAACCGCAACTCGGTTACCTTCGTGGGAGCAAGCCATTCCATAATGGCTTGAATCTTTTGCTCATCCATTCTGATTTGGCCCTTGCTGATGTTGTGCCCCCAAAACAAGATTTCCTGCATACAAAACTCACATTTCTCTTTCTTAACGCATAGAGAATTTTCCCTCAGTTTATGGAACACCTTCTTCAGGTGCTAAATGTGTTGGGTCAAAGACTCGTTGTACACCACAATATCATCCAAATAGACCACCACAAAGCTATCCAGAAACTTATAGAGCACATTATTCATAAGGTTACAAAATGTAGCGGAGGCATTAGTGAGACCGAAAAGCATTATTAGGAATTCAAACAAGCCATACCTAGTGACTGTTGTTGTTTTTGCTTCATCTCCTTCAACAATGCGAACTTGCCAATACCCAGACAACAAGTTAAGTTTGGTGAAGTAAGATGCCTTTGAAAGTCACTCGAACAAATCTACTACATTGGCATAGGGTACTTATTCTTCACCATAACCTTGTTGAGTGCTCGATAATCCACACACATACGAAGGGTCCTATCTTGCTTCTTCTGGAATAAGACAGATGCATTGTATGGGGCCCTCGATGGTTGTAAGTAGCTTGCCTCTAACAATTCATCTAGTTACTTTCGTAACTTCTCCAACTCTGCAAGCGCAATGTGGTAAGGGGCACGGGTAGGGGGTCTTGTGCTTGGTTTAAGGTCGATCTTGTGATCGAAGTTCCTCCATGGAGGCAATTTGTTTGGTAATTCAAGTAGCATCACATCTCAAAACTCATCAAGCACCACAACAACTTCATCAAGGACATCTACAACCTTGTCTGGCTTGATTTCTACCAATGCAGCCACCATCGTTGTCTCACCTCACTTTAATCCTGACTTTAATTAGGAAGCCGACTACAACAACGACTTCTCTGCTATTTTTCCACAAAAATTTGCCCACACAAAGCATGGTTTTAACTCCTCTTGAATGAAGAGGCCACTCAAGTGAGGCACAACTATGACTTTGGCTTTCTCAAAGAACTCAATTCCAAGGATTAGATCGTAATCATCAAGAGGGATAGCCATAAAGTAACACTCCTCTTCCCAATCATCGATCTTAAGGGACAAAGTGGTCATACCTTGGATGGGTTGTACACCAGTGTTCATAGCCTTTATCCTATTTGCGCACTTTGAGACTGTAAGTCCAAGATCCCCAATCTTTCACTATGAGAGGAAATTGTTGGTTGCACCAGTATCCAACATCACTCACACTACATGTATGTTCAGCAATACATTCACTTACATGGGCCCTTTGTGAGAGCCTTGCTTGTCTCCCATGATTGCATTCAGCAACTGAAGGGGGTTCTCTCATATTCATGCCATTCGCCTTGTTGTCAAACCCTTCCTGAGCAATGAGGGCTGACAGTTTCTCCTTCCTTGGACAATCTGTTGCCTAATGAGGACCATCGCAAAGAAAGCATCCTGAGTTCTTCTTGCCTTGGGACGTGTCTGTCCCCTTTGACTTCAAAGCATCACCATCTTTCTTCTTTTACTTATCTTTTTTTCCCTACTTGCTAGACTTTTGACTTCTTTTGCTGTCATCTTTGGACTTATTCTTGTCAGTGTTAGATGAAGAAGGCCCAAACTTGTAGTTAATAAGACTACCCGTAGCCATAATATTTTAACTCTGCCTACACCCAAGGCTAGAGTCCAGAGAAGAAATTGAACAACTTATCTTCTTCTGACATGTTCTTAATGTCCAACATCAATGAATTAAATTCTCTTACATAATCCTGCACTGATCCTATATGTTTCAACTTTTTCAATGTTTCCCTTGCTAACCAACCAGAGTTCAAGGGTAAGAATTGATCCTTTAATTCCTTCTTTAATGTCTCAAATGTCTTGATCTAGGGCATTCCAGAATTCGCATCGTCATCCAACCGGGTGTGCCACCAAAGTTTGGCCTCACCACAAAGATACATGCTAGTTATCGTCACCTATTCATTCTCTGCCACACGAGCAGCCTTGAAGTACTACTACATATTCCACAAAAATCTCTCTAGTTCCTTCACATTTTGGTTGCCATTGAATGGCTTCAGTTAAGGGAACTTCAGCTTTGAAGAATCAGGACCACCATCTATTGGCTGAGGGTTGCCACAGCCTTTTTGACAATGCTAAACTCGTCTTCCAATTTCTTCGAGTTGTCTTTCACTAGGTCGACCATTGTGATGAAGTCGTGCATCATGGAAGAGAACCTTTCCTCCATGTCCTTCATTAGTTTCACTCGCGTCGCGTTCAGCATCATAATTTGGTCAGATTGCTGCTCAAGTTGTACAGCAAAACTCATGGCGTCATCAGTCAGAGGGGCACCGATGAAATCTTCCAATCAGGTAAAAGGTTCTTGAATCTCGTTTATCACTGCAAACCTAGGAATACCACCAGACCTAGGCTTTGATACCAAGTTGTCATAGGGTCAAAACTCTCACTCAAAATTTTCACCAATGATGGCGCTAATATCTCACTCAGCCAACCAACTCACACACACTAAAGGACACACATGTATGGGAATCTCCTAACCTTTTATTAATCTCATATAAAAGAATACACTAATGGTTTTGCTGGGATCGCACACTCTGAATTGTGTCCTCAGCCTTACAATCCATGGCTATAAATAAACAAACAAGGCAACAAACGTGTTGGCTAACAACCCTATCCACTAGGCCTCACATTCACCATGGGATACGTTATATTAGGTCTCAATTAGCCACTTGGGAGTAACTCCTGCGTGGTGGTTTGTGTTGGTCTCACGTAACCGCTCACTGCCTCATCTACGAAACCACTCACATCAGTTATCCTGCAATTGCTTGTAACCACTCACACACGCTCAACAGTGGCACATGCTTGGCTTCCCACAATCGCGCGCCACCTTAGTCAAGTAAATGCTTAGCCACAACTACCTCACCATGTGCATCAAGGCTTGGTCTCTCCAAGCCATGTGCCTCAACTACTTCGACATGTGCCATAGCTAACTTTGAGTCACCCAAATGTATGCATGCCTATTTCCATGCACGTTGCCTCCCTCACATGCTGGCTCTTACGTCCATGCCATGCAAAACTCTTTCACCACCAAGTAGAAGTGTGACCATGCCTCTCTCCTGGCATGGCTAGCCATGGCCTACGCATACTCGTGCACATAGGCCTGAGTCAAATTACTCAATGCTTACAGAAAGCTTGTATAGCCCTCTAGCCTTTTTTAACAAAAAATTCTCCTTTCGAGTCAGAATGCCATATAAGTACATCAAGTCTCCCACACTTCCCTACTGGCAACTGAAGGACCAAATCTCTATCAATTGGCCAAAGGAAATCATTTATACGCTGGACATCCAAACCAAGACCATTTTCTGTCATCAAAGCTTAAACTCACCAATCTGTTGTGTGATCGCATGCCATTAAATGTCATGACCCACCTTTTTAGTGAAAGCTTTACTGTAGCAGCATCCATACCTTAACTACACACTTGTCCATTCACCATTGCCGACTCCATATTGGTACTATTCCAGTCTTGGCTGGATTCCCAACAGCATGAACAACTAAGTGAGCTATTGCTCAATAAGTTCAAACATAGTTCAGAAGATGACTTTTAAACTAACTTGCATGGTCGAGCTATGCTTATTTATGAATTTCTATTATGATTTATACTTATAACTAGGGCGCAAGTGTTTGTACCAAATGCACATCAAGGTCATCGTAACATTGAGATCGTAACTTAACTTAAAACTCCCCTTGCATTGGGAGGTTGGTACAACACTTTCTTATGTTCTTTGATGTATCATTTACCCATTCTTTAGGTTATGGTCTCATACCATGCTTGATGCCTAACTGTTACTGAGTATACTATCAAAGTAATCTTTTGTATTTAGTACAATAGACTTTTTTTAAAAAAGAGAATACTATTATTATCCACACTGTAGGTGGGATTTAGTACTTGTTAATTACACTATACCTAATAAATTTTTCCCTGTCCCCTTCAGAAATCACCTTTGTGTCCTGCTTGGACAATTTTATGTTACTAGCGATCTTACTTAATATCAACCCTCTAATCGATAGCTAAACAAATACACTAACTACTAAGTTTGGTTATTCGTAGTTTTTTTTTTTTTAAATATAGGCATAATGGAATTTATATGCCTATCTACAAACGCCTTCCCATCACTCTAGAAGTTGGGCCAAAATTTTCCACGATGGGCCTTGATCTATTTTGAGATTTTAGGTCAGCCAAGAGAAAAAGAATTTTTTTTTTCAAATTTTTGGCCACTTTTTTATTTAAAAAGTTTTCTTTTTGAGTTTTTTTTTTCATAACTTTGGGGACAAAAGAAATAAATTTTTTTTGTCTCCTCCACCCATAGTTGTCGTGTATCTCCCTGGAATGTGCGACAAAATTTCATCCTCTTAAGTTAAAGTAAGTGGGCCCCCCAACCTTTTTACACAGTATAAAAAATTTACACTACACTGTATTTTTCCTATATATCAGTGCAGAATTTTGTATAAATATTATCTTTAACAGTCTAAAATTACATTGACTCGCTTTTTTTCTATATTGACTATTTCTTATCATAGTATTTCTAATATCTGCAATTGTATTTTGTAGTACTATTTTACTATACAATATATTTTTTTACCAATTTGTGTCTTTTTACACTGTATTCATGAACTGATGAGCTACCAATACAGAGATCTTTTTACCAATTTTCTAACTGGCAACAAACCACTTTTATACTGCTTGGAAAATACATGATTATTTTATTTAATTAACATTCCTCTCTGTTACAAATTCATACTACAAAATTTATTTATTGTGATATAAATTTTATTTTGAGAGTATTTTGCAAATTGTTTTAACAATCATAACCACAAAATTTGCATTTTATAAATACTCCCAACTGCACAAAATTTTGTAGATATAATTCACATCAATATTATCTTTAAACATTATATTTTATTGTAATTTAATAAAGTACGATTCATTAAAGAAAATTCATTATTAAAATCCAAGTAAATTCTAAATATAAGTAAATGAATTTTCTCATACATTATAATCTACTCTCCTTAAAAATTTTTGCCCTCGAAAATTAGAATAGCTTCTGGTAGTTCTTTTTCTTTTCGTCCTTCCGTTCCCAAGTTACTTCTTTTTCCTGTTGATTGCGCCATAAGACCTTGATAAGTGGTATCTTTTTATTCTTCAATTCTCTCTCTTCTTAAGCCAGAACTTGGACCATTTTCCTTGTAGGATAGGTCCTCCTAAACTTCAATTAGCTCATGGAGCATATTGGATGGATTTGGCACATATTTCTTTAGCATAGACATATGAAATATGTTGGTCTAGATGCCAGTTCAGGTGGTAGGGTTAACTTGTAAGCAACATTGCCTATTTTGTACAAGATTTTAAATGGTCCAATGTATCTTGGTCTCAATTTTACTTTTTTCCCAAATCTCATTACTCCCTTCATTGGTGCTATCTTCAGAAAAACCAAATCTCCTACTCTAAATTCTAGGGTCTCTGTCGTCTGTCAGCATAACTTTTCTAATAACTATGAGTAGTATCCATTCTTCATCAAATCAACTTCACATCTTCCGTCGTTTTCTAGACAAAATCTGGAGTCGATGACACCTTTTCTCTAGTTTCATAGCAGTGGATTATTCATCCGTACTTCCTTCCATAGAGGGCTTCATATGGAGCCATACCAATTAAAGCATGGTAGCTATTATTATACGCACTCTATTAATAGAAGCTTTTTATCCCATCCTCCCTTGAAATCAAGTGCACATTTTCTCAGCATGTCTTCTAAAGTTTGAATGGTCCTTTCATACTGGCCATCGGTCTGGGGATAAAATACTATGCTAAAAGAGTGAGCTTCATACCCATTGCTTGATGAACACTTTTTCAAAATTTGGAAGTGAATCAACCATCATGATTGGATATAATGGATTTTGACATGTCAAACACCTACTCACAAACTGAGCAACATCATTATGCATTCCACGCCACCAAAAATTTTCTTTTAGATCTTAATACATCTTGGTGGCTCCCAAATAAATAGAATATGGTGTCTCATGTGCTTCTTCTAGTATTTGTCTCCTTAAATCCTCCTTATTTGGAACACATACCCTTCCTTTGTAATGAAGAGTGCCTTCCTTTGAGACACTAAATCTCGTTTCTCTAACCTTCATGACCTCATGTTTTATCTTGAGTAATGAAGGATCTACTTCTTGTCATTTTTTCATGTTCTCAATTGAAGAGATAAATAAACTATTGCTCATGTGATTAATTCAATCCTTATTTTCTCAACATCATCCCGTAGAGGATTTGGCATTAGTCGTACCATTGTAAAGGCGGATATTGCTTTCCTACTAAGAGCATCCACCACCCAATTTGCTTTCCTAGGATGATACAAAATTTTACATTCATAATCTTTGACCAGCTTAAGCCACCTTTGCTGCCTCATATTAAGCTCCTTCTGGGTGAAGACATATTTGAGACTCTGATAGTCAATGAAGATTTTGCATTTGGCCCTATATAAGTAGTGACGCCAAATTTTCAATAGGAAAACTACTGCTATAAGATCCAAATCATGGGGTGGGTAATTTCTTTTATGATCTTTTAGCTAGTGTGATGCATACGCTACCACATTTCCATCCTGTATTAATACCACTCTTAGACCTGTCTTTGATGCATCGCTGTAGATTACATTATTCCCAAATTTGGATCAGGTATGGTTAGCACTGGTGCACTTGTAAGCCTCTTCTTAAGTTCTTGGAAACTCTCTTCACATTTCACAGTTCATTCATACTTTTTCCCCTTCCAGGTAAGGGCTGTGGGTGTTGCCGCTAGTCTAGAAAGCCCTTCAACGAAGCATCGATAATAGCCTATTAAATCGAAAAAACTCCTAATCTCTATAACATTCTTTGGTGCTGATCACTTGTTCATAGCTTCAACTTTAGTGGGGTCAACTGAGACACTATCTTGTGATACCACATGTCGTAAGAAATGGACCTTTTCCAGCCAAAATTAACACTTTGTGAATTTGGTATACAGCTGATGCTCCCTTAACAACTGAAGCACTATTCTCAAATGATTTTTATGCTCTTTTGGAGTCCTCGAGTAAATTAGGATATTGTCTATAAAAACAATGATGAGTTTATTCAAACAATCCTTAAAGACTCGGTTCATTAAGTCCATAAATTCTACTGAAGCGTTGGTCAATCCAAACGACATTACGTAAAATTTGTAGTGTCTGTAACGTGTTTGAAACACTATCTTTGGAACATCTCCCTCCTTAACTCGAAGTTGATGATATCTAGAATGCAAATCGATCTTTGAAAATATGGCTGCTTCCTTTAGCTGATAAAACAAATCATCGATTCTAGGAAGAGGATACCTATTTTTAAACATAACTTTGTTCAGCTGGTGGTAGTCTATACACATCCGTATAGTTCCATCTTCCATTTTAATGAATAGCATAGGTGCTCCCCAAGGTGACTAGCTTGGTTATATGAATCCTTTGTCTAAAAGTTCTTGAAACTGCGCCTGAAGCTCCTTAAGTTCGGCTAAAGCCATGCAGTAGGGTGCCTTTGAGATTGGTGCAGTGTTGGGCATTAACTCGATCTCAAATGAGATTTCTCATTCTAGAGGTAATTTAGGTAACTCATTTGGAAATACATCGATGAATTCATTTATGATGGGGACATCCTCTGGTCCTAACTAAGCTTTTTGAAACTTGCTTACTAAATTCACTAAATAACCCATACACCTACTTTCTAACAATTTCTCTGCTTTTAATGTAGATATCAACGCTTTTGGTATTCTCGGGGGTTTTCCTAATGTAGACAAACTACTTGTTCCTAGCGGGTTGGAAAATGACCTTGTGATGTCGACAGTTGACTTTGACGTCATAGTTTCCCAAAAAATCCATTACCAAAAATGCAACATAATCTTGAATATCGATTATTATCAAATTGAGAAGCAATTCTTTGTCACCAATGATGATTGGTACATGACATAATTAATGATCAGAATTCAATACTACACTAGAGGGAAATGCAGTCCTAAAAGTTTATTCTATCCTATCCCCTTCAAATCCCATGCGTTT